>CM060452.1:172152370-173352370 GCA_030545235.1 Helianthus tuberosus | reverse complement strand
AGTATTTTTGTTGTTTATAGCTGGAGCTAATTTCGGGCAATTAAGCTTGATATGACCTTGTTCTCCGCAGTTGTAACATATCCTGTTATTAGCTTTCTTCCTGCAATTTTCTTCCTTGTGTCCCGATATTTTGCAAAAGTTACAGTATATGGAGCATCTTCCTGAATGCTTTCTTTTGCAATTCTTACATTAAGGTGCAGAGGTAGAACCTATATTTCTCCCACGGTTAGAATTTCCAGAACGAAATTCTTGTGTGAGCTTCTGGGTTAGGTTCCCCCTTTGATCCTCTTCTCGGGTACGGACTAACTCATCTGTCAAGGTATTGGCTAGTTCTATAGCTTCTTCTATAGTTTGAGGTCTAGCTGCCTTGACTACGTGTCTTATCTCTCCAATTAATCCCCAAATATAACGGGAGACTAACACTGGTTCTGGTGAAGCAAGAGTTGGCACTATTCTAGCATATTCGAAAAATAATTTTGTGTATCTCTTACTATCCACACCAGTCATCTTAAGGTTTAGGAATTTGTTTGCTATCTGTTCCTTTTCATTGGGTGGGCAGAATTTCCTTTCTACCTTGTTCTTAAATTCTTCCCATTCCATATTGTAGGTTCTATCACTTCCTCTTGATTGGAGGATAGTGTTCCACCATTCTAACACTGAATTTTTAAACAGATTAGAAGTAAACAATATCTTATCTTCTTCAGCACACTTGCTTATTCTTAACACTGCCTCAGTCTTCTCTATCCAGCGTAGGGTTGCAATGGCCCCTTCATTGCCCGAGAATTCCATTGGTTTACAAGACCAGAATTCTTTATAAGAACAACCGTAAGACACGGTTCTTCTTCTTTTGGGAATGGGCAATTGAAGTAAAGGTCCATTGTTTACACTGTTTTCGGGTTCGATGGGTCGCTTACTGTTATGCTTACTTTTATTATTCGCTTCTTGAATAGTTTGAATAATAAATGGCATGGCATCTATGATTCCTTGTGCCACTATATGTTGAACAGCACTATTATCCATTTGGTTTCCATTGTTATTGATGCTTGGATTTTCATTAACCACGTTAATGTTACTCTGGTTATCATTATTCAGATTTCCTTGATTTCCTTCATCAGCCATCTGAATTTTAAACATTTACCCCATATTAATATCACAAGATAATATTAATATAGTTAATCACATGACACGAAATCTAGCCAAAAACGTCGATCATTGCGACTTTTACTCTATTTCCATATACTATTATGCATCCATTACATACTAGTACTGAAATGAAAATTACAATACCAACAGAAATAGAATCACACTAATAGTAATAGGCATCCGTACACACATATTTTTTTTATTTTTATTTAATTATATTATATTATTACCATCTCCTCTATCACATCACGGATATGGATTTATCCAAAAATCCATATTGCGCTCATCGTATTTCCATACGAGACGCTCTCCCACCTGTCTCATTCTCTCACTGCTTTCTAAAATTTCCTCCCCAAAAGTCCTAAGTTCTTGCACGTTTTCTGCACTCATTGGGGGTGCAGGTTCTAGGACTGGGTTCGGAATCTGGGGTGCGGGTTCCTGATATGGGGGTGAAAGTGCCTGAAATCGGTAAGGATCTTCTAAGATCTCCCTGATGTAGTTATCATGGTAATAGGGATCTAAAGGGTCCATACCTGGGTAGGCTCCTATATTTTGTATGGGTGTGTCTTCATGTATCGGGTAACGTTGCACAAAGTCCCTATTATCGTCCCACCAGGGGTCGTAATTTGGGTCTAGAGGGTTTGGTGCTTGTACCCTAGGGAATTCCTCTGGGTTGAAATCATGCATCTCCACTAGGTTTTCAGGGTTTTCTATCTCCATGGGTTGGTCTGGGATTAGTGGTTGTGGGGCTACTAGTTGTTCCAGACTTGGGTCAGCAGCAGTTGTAGCTAGGATATGGAAATTGGCTAGGCATCTATTAAGCATATCCTGTGTATGGGCATCTGTCTTTTGCTTAGCAGCTGCTAAAACTCTTTGCTGTTGCAACTTTCGCATTCTTTTCCTACGTGCAAAGGCTTCCTTACTGAACCATCCTCGTTTCTTATGAGGGAATGACTCTTCTGACTGAGCTTTAAAAGCAAACATCCTGTAACAACTCTCACTAAAAAGTCCTAATTATTACTTTAATTGATCATTAGGAAACCCTAATTGAGACACCCAAGTGATTCCGCACAAACCCTAAAATTTTCAGAACAATCGGAATCAGGATTAGGGCCCCTAAAACTTAGGGGGGATAAACCCTAATTGACGATTATCCTTAAATAATCGTTGTCACATAACTGAAATTCGAAATTGTAGAGTCAGCTGAGCTAGTCCCAATCGTGGCTACCCTATAGCCTATTTTTATTCCTTACGGACCGTAACATTGTTAAGCTTACGGACCGTAAGCAGCCTTACGGACCGCAACATTGTTAATCTTACGGTCCGTAAGATAGTTAAATTTTGTGTATAAATAGAGGACAGTGGCACTTGAATTCTGGACTTACAACGTCGAAAGAATTCGCACTATACACTGAGATACAAACTGAATACTCTAAATTACACCCCCGGGTCTCGAAATTCTGCCACAAAACAGGGTATTAGCACGATCGCTGCTACGATTCATTTTCCGATCGATCATTGTACTCAACGGGTGTTTATGTGCTGCCCACATTAGGGTGATGCTTTGTCATTAGTCGTTAATTCGACAGATGTTAAGCATAGCACTTTGTCACTCGTTGTGATGGTTGATCTCGTGAGTTATCGTAAATGCTGTATTGATTACTAACCCAGTTTTGTGTGCATTGTTATCTAAATTAGGTTAATCAGGCTAATTCATAGACTAGACTCTGTCCGTATTAAATCAGCAATGTGAGTCATTCTCTCTTTTTATCAAATGTATTTATAAAAGCATGTTATTTTCAAAGTTATAATTACGGGGATTAAGTCTTTGTAATCACCAAGTTACAGCCGGTATGTGGGGTTTTGTATACATTACTTGATAATCGTCACCATTGGGGCAGCCAATTGGGGGATATGACCATAGTCACAGATTCGGTCGAGTGACAAATACCGTGGGTAGTTGGTTTGATATCAGAAACATTGTAATCGCTCTTAATACTGTAAATTATAACAAATGTGTCATTTTAGTAAATAGAATGATTCACTCAGTATTTCCCGCTGACAAAAGCTTTTTCAAACATGTTTCAGGTGATCTGTTGTAATTCAGGAATAGTGCTGAGGAGCATTTCAAGCTTAAGATAGTGGCTCATGATAAAATAAAGAAATAAGTTTTGTAATATAAAGATTTCGTAGTAAAATCATAATATTATAAATTATCGGGGTGTTATCCCAAATTGTGAAATAAAATAAATCGGGAAAATTTTAGCTTTAAACGATCCTGATGATAAACTTCCGCTGTTAAACTCAATTAAATAAATACCACGGGATTTCTGTCCCGCGGCTCCTGAAACGGGTCAAACCGGGTCGGGGGCCGTGACAGAAATAAGGTGGTATCAGAGCCACAGGGTTAAGCTAATTAAGTATTTAGAAATACTTAATTTTTCCTGATTACTATTATGTGATTATGTGTGTTATTAACTGCTTATTTGTTAGTTACAGTATGGGTAAGCAAAAGCTGTCAAGCATCTATCTTAAATTAGATAGATCATCCAATGAGAAGGGAAGTTCATCCCGAACCAAATCCTTGAATCAGGCTGAAATTCCTGAAGAAGGAATATTTGTGCGAAAGGCACAATACGAGGAATCACTTTCTCCTAGAAGGAGGGAGATGATTATTAAGAAAAGTAAAGAGAAAATCCGAGAAAAGAAGATTAAACGGGAAACCCAGGAATTAATTGATAAATCACCTTGGGAAGATAAGCTAGACGAGAAATGGGCAAATTTATATATGCTAGCCACAGTAGCAGAAAATATAAATCTTTAAATATTTTAAAGTTTTAGCACCTTACCCTTACAATCTAGAAACCTTGTGCCATAAATAAAATTTCAAAACCTAAGTGTGTTTTCCAGTTATCTTTGTAATAAATTAGTACACAATATGTAATAAATTAAAAGGTTATTTATGAATTTTAACTTAGTATTTTATGCATTTTGCATATATGCTACATCAGCATGAGTGGGATATCTGAAGCCTTTCAGAACCTTAATCTTTACCCGGTGAATATCGAAGTTTCCAAAGAATTTACTGGATACTTTCCTGATATAGAACAACCTGTAGAATTCAATGCCCCACCCTTGAAAAAGCCAAAACCCAAGAAAAGAAGGAAATACGTTTGGGGGAGTCGTATACGTAAGAATAAGCCAGCTACAAAACTTCCCAAAATAAACAATCCTTTGAAAAAGGGAAAAGAAATTATAACCGGAGAAAGTTCTAAACAACAGGAAATGGAAACTGAAGACAAGGAAGAGGTTAAGGAAATAGGAATACATATGGAGGAAGGTACTAAAGAAATAGTAATGGAAGTTGGGCAAGGCTCTAGACCAACTCAGATAGAAATCAGAGAGAGCTCCAATCAAAATCAGGGAAGGACCTTTCAAGATGAGATAGATTTCCTATTGGCAAGCTGTGAAACTATTCAGCCTGTCAATACTAATATTTTTAATTATCCTCTTGAAAACCAACTCCCTATGAATTGGGAACCAGCAATTCCAGACCCATTAGTCCACTCCCAACCCATAGGAATGGATGAATGGTGGACGAACGATTGGCAATTTCAAAATATTGTCAACGATCCTTATTCCTTTCTTCCACAATTCGATCCAGAACCCCTACCTAATCCACCCATGAGTAATGAAAACATGGCTGAACTTCGCCACTTTGGTGAAGAGTTGTTTGATGCGGGAAGTAGAATCAGGGAAATAGGGGGGACAAATTGCCTGGAAGTACGATGAGAGGGAACTGCGTTTTTAGAACGGAAAGTGACGAGAGATAGTAGGATGGTAAAACGGTGGTTGTATAATAGTAATAGTAAAGTTAGTCTGTAAATAACGAATAAAACTCTGTAAGATATTGGCAAGTAATGATGCATACTATACTAGATATAAAATGAAATCGAGAAATCGATTGTTTTGACTATACCTGTATTGTAAAATTTTCTGATGGTTTGTATATAATTGTTATTTAGCAGATACTAATAAAAATTTATATATACATTATCAGATGGCAAACAGTGGTAATGAACCTATAAATGAAGTTAATCAGTCTGAGCAACATTCAAGAGATCAATATATGACTCGGCAAGATATCGAAAACATTGTTGCTCAAGGGATAGCCAATGCTATTCCAGCATTCGTTGCTGCTATAAAGAATCCAATCGAACCGCAACAAATTGTCCCTAGTAAACAGATTACTGAAGATAACTTCAGTAATAGTGTAAATGGAGGCAATAATCATGTTAATCATAATAGGGAACCACATCAAGCTCCATTACCCAAGAAAATGAAAACTGCAACGCCTGGTTGCACTTTCAAAGAATTCCTTGCTTGTAAACCCACTGAATTTGCAGGCAATGAAGGAGCAACTGCATCACTGCGTTGGTTAGAAAAAAAACCGAAGCAGTCATTGCAATAAGTAAATGTGGTAAAGATGATCAGGTCATGTACGCATCAAATCTCTTCAAAGAAGGAGCACTCGAATGGTGGAACACTGTGTTACAATCAAAAGGAAGAGTAATAGCTTATGCTATGACTTGGGAAGAATTTAAGGGTTTGGTGGAAAGAAAATTTTGTCCCGAGTATGAAAAGGAACAGATGACGAATAAGTTTCTAAATCATCGGATGATGGGTGTAGATTGTCGCGGTTATACCTCGACATTCTTTGAATATGCTAGAGTGGTACCAACACTGGCTTCGCCAGAACCGGTACTCATTTCTCGCTATATTTGGGGGCTAACTAGCGAAATCCGCAATATTGTTAAAGCTGCGAGACCTCGCACTATTGATGATGCGGTAGAATTAGCTAATACTCTAACCGATGAACTGGTGCGCACAAGAGATGAAGGTAGGAAAAAGGAACTAGCTCAGAAAATTACCCAAGGATTTCGTATGGGTAATAATAACAGCTTCAAGAGAAAAGGAACAGGGCAATCTCCAGCTCCGTCATTCTGCAGGAAATGCAAAAAGAAACATTATGGAAGATGCGATATCACTTGCAATTTTTGCAAAACTGTAGGACATCGTGAAGAAAACTGCAAAAAGAAGACCATAATCTGTTTTAACTGTGGAGAAGCGGGGCATTATAAAACAGAATGTCCTAAATTGGTTAAACCAGTAGACAACAAACCCAAGGCGACCGAAGGAGCTACTAAGAAGAATGTTAGAGCATTCCAGTTAACCACTCAAGAAGCTGAACTCATCCCAGATGTAATAGCTGGTACGTTCTTAGTTCACAACGTGTACGCAAAAGTATTATTTGACTCTGGTGCAAACCAAAGTTTTATCAATACTTTATTCTGTCAAGCTCTTAAGTTACCTTTAACCAACATTAGGCAGATTTTTACAGTTGAAACAGCAGACGGAAATTCAGTTAAAATAGATAAAGTTTTGCAAGAAGGAAACATAGAACTTTTAGGACATAAATTCTCTGCAACACTATTGCCGATGAAATTAGCTGAATTCGATGTCATGTTAGGAATGGATTGGTTGATAGCCAACCATGCTAGAATCCTTTGTGATCAGAATTCCATAGAAATTCAATCACCCACCGGAGAAGTGATTAGGATTACAGGAGATAAACCACGTAAACCCATGAAGTTCATATCAGTAATGAAAGTTGCTAATTATGAACGAAAACAAGGAATAGTGTATATGATTTCGGTAATCATTAGCACTAAGGGTAAAGATCTTAAGGAAATACCAGTAGTCTCAGAATATCCTGATGTATTTCCAGAAGATTTACCGGGATTACCTCCAGATAGGGAAGTAGAATTTAGGATTCATCTAATTCCAGGAACTACACCGATAGCCAAGGCACCTTATCGGTTAGCACCCACAGAAATGTTAGAACTAAAACATCAATTAGATGAATTACTAAGTAAAGGATTCATACAACCTAGCTCATCTCCTTGGGGAGCGCCAGTGTTGTTTGTGAAGAAAAAGGATGGTTCAATGAGAATGTGTATCGATTATAGAGAATTGAATAAGGTTACAATTAAGAATCGATATCCATTACCTAGGATTGATGATCTTTTTGATCAACTTCAGGGGGCTAGATATTTTTCTAAGATAGATTTACGCTCCGGATACCATCAATTGAAGGTACAAGAAGAAGACATACCTAAAACTGCTTTCAGAACTAGGTATGGTCATTACGAGTTTACAGTCATGCCCTTCGGGTTAACGAATGCACCTGCAGCATTCATGGACATGATGAATCGGATCTGTAAACCGTACTTGGATAAATTTGTAATTGTCTTCATAGACGATATACTTATTTATTCCAAAAGTCAGGACGAACATTGTCAGCACTTGCATGCACTCTTAACTTTGTTAAGAAAAGAAAAGTTGTACGCCAAATTCTCGAAATGTGAATTTTGGCTAAAGGAAGTGCAATTTTTAGGACATATGGTAAATCATGAAGGTATTCACGTAGATCCTGCTAAGATAGAGGCAATTACCAAGTGGAAGGTTCCACAAACAGCAATGGAAATAAGAAGTTTTATAGGTTTAGCTGGGTATTATAGACGGTTTATTAAGGATTTTTCCAAGATAGCTGTACCATTAACTAAGCTAACCTGTAAAGCTACTAAGTTTGAATGGGGACCTAAGCAAGAAGAAGCCTTTAGAATATTGAAGCAGAAATTAACAAATGCACCAATCTTAGCTTTACCAGAAGGAACTGAAGATTTTGAAGTATATTGTGATGCTTCAAAATTAGGATTTGGATGTGTGCTTATGCAACGCAAGAAGGTAATTGCGTACGCATCAAGGCAATTGAAAAAGCACAAAGAAAACTATACGACTCATGATTTAGAATTAGGAGCCGTAATTTTTGCCCTTAAGATTTGGAGACATTATCTGTACGGAAGTAAGTTTACTATCTATACAGATCATAAGAGTTTAAGATATATATTTGGGCAAAAAGAGTTAAACATGAGGCAAAGGAGATGGATGGAAATCTTAAGCGACTACGACTGTGATATTCAATATCATGAAGGAAAGGCAAATGTAGTTCCAGATGCCTTAAGTCGTAAGTATTATGTGAAACAAAGACGAGTTCGTGCTCTCAGATTAAATCTACAAATAGATTTAATGGAACAACTGAAATACTTTCAAGAAATAGCAATAGAAGATGTTGCTGAAGGAATGAAGGGAAGAATAAAAGATTTAGAACAAGGAGCTGATGGAATTTGGAGATTCCATAAGAAAAGGATTTGGGTACCAAAACAAGGAGAACTAAGAAATAAAATTTTAGAAGAAGCTCATAAATCTAGGTATACTATACATCCAGGAAACAATAAAATGTACCAAGATTTAAGAAAGAACTTTTGGTGGATAGGAATGAAAAAGGACATAGCCAGCTATGTTTCTAAATGTCTTACTTGTTCACAAGTTAAGGCAGAACATCAGAAACCTTCAGGATTACTACAACAATTAGAAATGCCAGTATAGAAATGGGAACTTATAACAATGGATTTTGTTACTAAGTTACCCAAAACCAGAAAAGGTAATGATGCGATTTGGGTAATTGTGGACCGATTAACCAAATCTGCTCACTTTCTACCTATGAAAGAAACCTTTAGCATGGAAAGACTGGCTAAATTGTATGTAGATGAAGTTGTATCCTTACATGGAGTTCCACTCTCCATTGTATCAGATAGGGATAGTCGTTTCACTTCTCATTTCTGGAAAAGTTTCCAGCAAGCAATGGGAACTCGACTAAACCTAAGCACTGCATATCATCCACAAACAGACGGGCAAAGTGAAAGAACAATCCAAACTCTTGAAGACATGCTCCGAGCATGTGTGATAGATTTTGGTGGAAATTGGGATGATCATTTACCTCTGATTGAATTCTCCTATAACAATAGTTATCATTCAAGTATTAAAACTGCCCCATTCGAGGCACTGTATGGAAGAAAGTGCAGAACTCCAATTTGTTGGGCAGAAATAGGAGAAAATCAATTATCAGGTCCTGAAATAGTGCAAGAGACGACTGATAAAATTACTCAAATCAAGGAAAGGCTGAAGACTGCTAGAGATCGCCAGAAAAGTTATGCAGACAATAGAAGCAAGCCGTTAGAATTCCAAGTTGGAGACAGAGTACTGTTGAAAGTTTCTCCTTGGAAAGGAGTTGTTAGATTCGGTAAGAAAGGAAAGTTAAGTCCAAGGTACGTAGGACCATTTTCAGTGATCCAACGTATAGGACCAGTCGCTTATTGTTTACGACTACCAGAAGAATTAGCAGGAGTACATGATGTATTTCATGTATCCAATCTCAAGAAATGTTTAGCAGATGAATCACTGGTAGTACCTCTTCGAGATATAGAAGTAAACGAAAAGCTGAAATTTGTTGAGAAACCTCTTCAAATTGAGGATCGAAAGATCAAGTTTCTCAAACACAAACGACTACTTTTAGTCAAAGTAAAGTGGGATTCAAAGAGAGGAGCTGAATACACTTGGGAGCTGGAATCAGAAATGAAGCGAAAATATCCACATTTATTCCAGTAAATCTCGAGGACGAGATTTTTATTAAGGTAGGGAGAATGTAACAACTCTCACTAAAAAGTCCTAATTATTACTTTCATTGATCATTAGGAAACCCTAATTGAGACACCCAAGTGATTCCGCACAAACCCTAAAATTTTCAGAACAATCGGAATCAGGATTAGGGCCCCTAAAACTTAGGGGGGATAAACCCTAATTGACGATTATCCTTAAATAATCGTTGTCACATAACTGAAATTCGAAATTGTAGAGTCAGCTGAGCTAGTCCCAATCGTGGCTACCCTATAGCCTATTTTTATTCCTTACGGACCGTAACATTGTTAAGCTTACGGACCGTAAGCAGCCTTACGGACCGCAACATTGTTAATCTTACGGTCCGTAAGATAGTTAAATTTTGTGTATAAATAGAGGACAGTGGCACTTGAATTCTGGACTTACAATGTCGAAAGAATTCGCACTATACACTGAGATACAAACTGAATACTCTAAATTACACCCCCGGGTCTCGAAATTCTGCCACAAAACAGGGTATTAGCACGATCACTGCTACGATTCATTTTCCGAACGATCAATGTACTCAACCGGTGTTTAAGTGCTGCCCACATTAGGGTGATGCTTTGTCATTAGTCGTTAATTCGACAGATGTTAAGCATAGCACTTTGTCACTCGTTGTGATGGTTGATCTCGTGAGTTATCGTAAATGTTGTATTGATTACTAACCCAGTTTTGTGTGCATTGTTATCTAAATTAGGTTAATCAGGCTAATTCATAGACTAGACTCTGTCCGTATTAAATCAGCAATGTGAGTCATTCTCTCTTTTTATCAAATGTATTTATAAAAGCATGTTATTTTCAAAGTTATAATTACGGGGATTAAGTCTTTGTAATCACCAAGTTACAGCCGGTATGTGGGGTTTTGTATACATTACATGATAATCGTCACCATTGGGGCAGCCAATTGGGGGATATGACCATAGTCACAGATTCGGTCGAGTGACAAATACCGTGGGTAGTTGGTTTGATATCAGAAACATTGTAATCGCTCTTAATACTGTAAATTATAACAAATGTGTCATTTTAGTAAATAGAATGATTCACTCAGTATTTTCCGCTGACAAAAGCTTTTTCAAACATGTTTCAGGTGATCTGTTGTAATTCATGAATAGTGCTGAGGAGCATTTCAAGCTTAAGATAGTGGCTCATGATAAAATAAAGAAATAAGTTTTGTAATATAAAGATTTCGTAGTAAAATCATAATATTATAAATTATCGGGGTGTTATCCCAAATTGTGAAATAAAATAAATCGGGAAAATTTTAGCTTTAAACGATCCTGATGATATACTTCCGCTGTTAAACTCAATTAAATAAATACCATGGGATTTCTGTCCTGCGGCTCCTGAAACGGGTCAAACCGGGTCGGGGGCCGTGATACATCCCTTCTTCCTGATCAGCAGAATACCCCGAAAGGGTAGGCTGTGATGAGGTACCTTCACTCCTAGGTGAATCAGACAACTGACGACACATGCCTGAGGGTCCTTGATCACTCATACTGTAAACTAACAAATAGTCAAATAACACATAACAAATAAATACAGTTATACACGTATTTCTGTAATTTATTTCCTAACACAAAGTTTAAATTTTTAAGTGTCAGCAGAACACTTCTTTGGCTTAGACCAGTGGCTAGGCTCTGATACCACCTTCTGTCGCAACCCCCGATCCCTTATCTGTCCCGGGAACGGGCGGACGCGAACTCAGAGTTTCGGTGTTATCAGCTGGTTAAATTGGCAGCGGAAAATTTCATCAGGACCGTAGTTAGGAAATGTTTATCAGAGTAAAACCACCATATTTAATATTAATAATCACATGGGCAAAACCCAAGTTTCTTATTACAATACGTGTATAGGGATAAACCCTATTTTATTCAATTTAAAACATCGTCTTTTAGGTAACTTTTATAGCCACACTTTTCCCAAGCCTTCAGTGCTCTCCAGCTGGCTTTTTACTAATTGGCTGTCACATTGTGTTACCTGAAACGTGTTTTAAAAACATTTGTCAGTGGGAAATACTGGTGAGTGAATCCCAGTTTAATCAAGAAACATTTTATCAATTAAAACAGTATTGAGAGCGATCACATTGTTTATTTATACACAATTACTCATTCAGTACTGTCAATCCTGACTTGTGGGTCATATTACACATTGGCTAACTCGTTGTCCAATGGTAACGTACTGTCATCCCGACTTACTACTCGCAGTAGTAAATTTTGTATATAAAACCCCAATATACCGGCAGTAATTGAAGAACTACAAAGACTCAATCACCGCTTAATCACATTGTAAAACATTTAACGTTTTGTAAAATATTACAAAAAGGTTAACAAAAAGAGGATAAACTCACATTGCTATCTTAGACTTCGCGTAAGGGTTCCCTGGATATAATCTATAATTTAAACAAATGTACATAGGTTAGTATCATAACCCTTTGAAAATATTAATGATACCCTCCCCGAGACGGCATTCCAACAACCACGTCGGGCAGAACCATGACAGTTGTTACGGAACCCTAAATCAATCGGGCAGAGTATCTATTATGAAACCGGGGTTATAATACTTACAAAGGAGCAGAACCTCGTTAATTAGGGGGTATAATACCAGCTTTCTATGCCTAATATTTCATAATTTGTGATTGAGAACGAAAGAAATGAACGACGGAAAACGAAAACCCGTTGCCAGCTTATATAGTGCTGAATTATGGTCTCCACGCGGCCCGCGTAAGGGTAGACAAGAGTCTACGCGGCCCGCGTCAAACTCCAGTCAACGCGTAGCTTGTCCCGCTCATGATCTTGCCTCGCCACGATGATGACACGTGTCATCACCGGGCTGCGCCATGTTTCTTGATCTTACGCGGCCCGCGTAAGATTGAGGTGAGGTTCACGCGGCCCGCCTCAACTTATATTTCAACGAAATCTGATTAAAACATCTATACCGCCCGCGTAAAGGCTTGGGGTGGGTCTACGCGGCCCGCCTTAGCTTAAAATTCAGATTTTATTTTTTATTTTTAATGCTATATTGTATTTCGGGCATGGTTTTCACATACGGGATGTATTTAAAGACATATTGGGACATTTTAAAATATACTAGGGTGTCAGAAATGTTATGAGAGTGTTGGTTTTACTGAGGGTTGTTACATGGGTCGAGATACATGGATTCGCGAGACGAGTCTAATGGTTATCACACATATGAAACGCTTAACTAATGTTTTATGCGTCCGCTGAATAGGATGATTTGTAATTACCGTTATGTAACATTTTATATTAATGAATGAAAGTTTTGTTTAAAGTCTTGTATGAGTTCAATGTGATTAGTGGCTAGATCCTGGTACGTCACACGCCTCGTGGGGGTTTTCGCTTAGGGTATTTTTGGAGGTGTGACAGTTTGGTATCAGAGCCACTGGTTATAGTGAATTTGGTTTTAAAACATTTTTATAAAACCAGACTATAACCTAACAGTTCTGAAAACAAGAATACGACCATGACACTCAGCTCGAGATAGCAAGGTTCGTCTCACGTTTACTCATTGTACTGCATAACTAGTGAACACTTACATATGAAATTGTATGGGATTGCACGTATAGCACAACAGTATGAATTCATGTATTACTTGCATGCGCTATGTGATTTATAGTGTGGTATTTCCCTAGACATTCGCGACTCATGTTTTGTGATATTATTTGTTTACTACTCGAGTTTGAGGAACCATTTGACATGAGTTCTGAGGAGCTGAGATGAGCATGCAAATCACAATATTATTGTGGGTGCACACATAATAATAATGTGGGGTGCATGTGCGTCCTAATGAGGTTTAACAACTGAAAAGGGGGTTCTGCTATGTTATTTGACCAATGTCAAACGTAACAAGTCTATAGGAGTCATAGTAGTGATTGTCTCCTACTCGAATGTGACCTTTTCACTTCTCTCTGAATTCTTACGAATCTTGATGCTATCGAGTATTACCTGAACACCCATCTGAACGCCTAGCGAGCTGTGTAGAATGTTAGGTGCTTGTACGAACGTCCCTGAGTCGGATGTCGCAGCATCGAATGATTGCTCTACACCTTTCTCATTTCTCTTCGTTTGTTGGAACTCAACGTATTGACGTCTTAGATTCATAAGTGCTATCACCTCTGCAACACTCTCGCAACATACCTTGTAATGCTCAATCGACTTGCTAGATCGATGGACAGGAGGACGAGTGTAGTACCTTACCGACTTCAGTATTTGGACGACCCTGATTACCAGCAACGAACATCAGCAATTTGACCCCAATCGAATCTTTAACCCTAGTCAGCGACTTATGGGAGTCAACTCTTACGAATCAATCGAGGCATAACCGATGACAATAGATTATAGTATGGAATGTGTGACTACCAGCATGATGAACAGCACCTTAGGACGAGGCACGGAAATGTGACTAGATGGACCCTGTTGGTGAAATATCGTAGAGCTCCTCTTCAAGCAACGGCTTTAGAGGCAACATTCACGGCAACGTCAAGGTACTCGTAATCGTAGCCTACCGTATGGAGACAAAGGTGAATTCGACAAGGATTAACTGTTATCAAGTCAAAATGTCATCAACCAAGGGAACGATGACAGTATTGGGAATTCACGTGACCGTAACAACACTGGTAGTGGTGCTCGTAGAAGGGCACTTAGGGCTGGCGTGGGCGACGCCAAGATTACAGCAACAGGGTGGCCAGCACGTCTTGGAAGCTAATCATTTCGTTCCTGTTCTGTTCAACGCTGATACTTCCTGAAACCAAACCTGTTGTAGAATCGACAGATGGCCAGTCATTTGAAACCTCATATGTTTGTTGGGATGCAAACTCGACCTTGTGGGACAAGTGTTCGACATCAACCTTCCTTCTGCTATTCCTGATAGTTTCGTTGCGGTAGTTAGTGTGGACTGGTTATCCATATATCACATAGATATACCCTATGAGGGAAAATTTTGCGTATCCCTCCCCTGGGTGGAGGATCGTTATCTGTTCTAAAAGCGTCAGGGTGGCGCAAGAGTTAGCATCATTTCAGCAATGAAAGCCAGGAGCGTCTATGGAGGGATTACCCCGCTATGTTAGCAACCAATATTGATGTTAAGGTTAGGGAAATGAGGATCGAGAATTTATCAGTTGTTTGCGATTTATTCCGATGAGCTACTCGAAGAACCTTCAGGATTACTTCCGCAACTGTTAGACAGAACCTCAATTTGATCTCGCACTAGAGGCAACCCTGATTACTTGTGCGCCTTATCGTCTTGCACCAGGAGGGTTGCAAGAACTGTCTAATCTACTGCGCGAATTGTTGGATAGAAGTTTTGTCGGACCTAGCTCTTTTCGCATTGGGGAGCCCCAGGTATATCCGTGAAGATAAGCCTTATCGTTGGACATGTGTGCTGATTATCGAGAACTCGACAAGGTAACAGCCAAGAACTGTCTGCCTCGACCATTGTATTAACAACCTGTTGACCAGTTGCGAGGGTCAAGCTCCCGTTCGAGGATTGGCTAACGAACGAGCTATCGTCAGATGGAAGTCCAAGGGAAGGATGTTCCTAGAACGGCATATCGAACGCAGTACGGCAATTGTTGTGACAACTGTGCTCAGTAATCATCGTATAATGTAAAACAATGTTGATTATCAATAAAAAAAATGTGCTTTGGTGTTATTAAATGTGTAGTTGTGTTTGATGATTTTACAATTTGATTCGATTCCGATTTCAAGCTTTAAATCGCTTTCTGGAAGGTTATACGCAAACTGGTGCGTAAACGTAATCAGTTTAACGCGACGTACACTCCGGAACTGTGATATAAGCCAAACATACCCTAAATACTCTTTATATAACTTAGAAATAAGTTTCGAAGGATTCGATATGGCGAAAACATGTTTATTTGAACTTTAGAACTATTTACGACAAAACTGTGAAATGAACGTTGGTGACCGCCCGGATAATATTTAAATCCTAAAAATATTCTGTTATGATTAAAATTTTATTTTTATTCAGGTTCATGTTGAAAAATAAATTAAAACGCTTAAAAACGTTATTTTTCAAGTTTAAGCGCGTACCGCGTGTTACAGCGCAACACAGTACTTATACTGCTAAACGCAGACAACACAGCCAGTCTCGGCAACTGAAATTTATTTCAGTAATATTTTGGCGAGTTTATTTTTAAAGAATAATAAAAATAATTTAGAACGCCATAAACTGGGATTTAAACGCTAGATAAAATACCCGGTACCCAGTTAAATACCTGTTTTTATCTATATTACCAATCAAAATTACACTCTACCCCCCTCCCCCGTTGAAATTCACGGTCACCATTATGTGGCCCCACCAAAAATATTTTCAAGATCTCTAAATGTCATATTTGATCCTTGTGTAGACAAGTGTAGTTGCATGCCAATTCCATATCTTCTATATCTTCCATATAATCTTTCATAAGATCACAAAGCAATCTACACTCAATCTTCCACTCTCTTTCTCCTTCCCCAAACCATAACCCCATCACCCCCACCACTTTCATCTTTTGCAACTTTGTTCATCAAGATTCAACTCCCTTTCAAGCATATTTCAAGTTGGTGTGAAGATCCAAAGGAGTTTCCAAGGTGTTTTCAAGTGATTTCAAGCTCCCTATCATCAAAATCTCATCCAACAACTTACTTGAATCTTGAAGGTATAACATTTATGTTTAAATCATACTCTTGATTCTTGGTTGTTCTTAACGATTTGAAGTTTCTCTTGAATCTTGGAATTTTCACAAACTTGAAATCTAAAATGAAAAGGGTCTTGATACAAAAAAAATGGTGCTACATATGTGTGTATGTATGACCGTACATATATATATATGTGGGTGTATGAGTTTTGAAGTTTGATTTCTTGATAAGTACATGTTTAAGTTGTTACTTGTTCTTGAATGATAGTTAAAATGCAAGTGTTTAATGATCTATGCATGATATGATAAATGTTCAAATACATCAGCAAATAAACATGAATAAGTTGCATATTTGATGCATTTAGATTAATATTAAATGTTGATGATATGATAGTATACTTTAGGCACTTGTACATGAGAATACATGTTGATTTAAAGCTCAAGAAATGATGAAAAATGGCTATATGACAAAAATGTTTTAGATCAGGTTATAAACACTAAAAATAACATTATTTTGTATATTATAATGGCATGAAACTTTGACATAGGTTTGATAGCTTTGCATGTTGTACATATAGCCTAAAAAGTGGTAAATTATGTGAAATTTGCATGATTTATGTGCTTTATGTAAGACCTGCACTATAATGAGTATAACCACTATTTTATTCAGTAAATAACATGGGTTATGTTAAAATATCAAGTCGTTTCTATTTGGGATGGTTCGGTAACGTTTGATGCAAAACTATGCGGTAAAACGGTTAAAAATCGGCTTTTCGGGGGATTTTTATAAAACTGTTTTAGATCAGTAACCAAACTGATATTTTTGATATAAAAATAAGTATTTTAACTTATATTAAGTATACTTGGTGTTTGGTTAGTCATACGTGACATCCAACGTCCAAAAATGTTACCGAATCGCTAAAATAAGTGTTTTTCGACATACACCATAATGGGTTGTTCATGGGTAAATTTATGTGTTACAATGTGCTATGTGTTTTATGTTGGTGCATATTCTGTGACAACAGCTTAATAGTTTGTTTATTTAGTCTTTGGATATTTTGTATTGGGCTTAGCTTATTGGTTAGTAAGTTTATTGTTGTAACGGGCTTGGAAAATGGCCTAGCCCAGTAGGAAGCCCAGTTCACAAACATGTGGTATATAAAGATGTTTTGTGATTAGGGTTAGTATTATTCTTGGAGGCTAGAGAGAGAAAACGTAGAAAGAGAGTGAGAATTCGAAATTAGGGGTTTAACAAGATCACAGAGAGGGGCTGTGAGGTTGTGAGGTCTTGAATTGATTGTAAAACTGATTGTTTGGATAATCAATAGAAGACCCGTTTGATTGTGAATTCTGTTTTCTACTCGTTTCTGTGATATTCTGATCAAGAGGATTCCGCACTCTTGATTGGATTGATAATTCTGTGAAGATCCATACGACAAGGGGATATACAATTGGTATCAGAGCGTTAGGCTCTTGAAGGCTCGGTTCAGAATTGTTGGCTGCAGAAACAGGGAGTTTTTCGAATTTTTTTTTTATATCTGACAATTAGGGTTTCGAAATTGTTGGCAGGTTTGATAGAATTTTCGAAATTTTTGGCTGCTTTGATCTTCTGTTTTGTTTGGTTCTGTTTTGCAGGATTTCAGGAAAGATTTGGTTGATTCTGGACGAATTTTTGGCTGAAAAACTTGAAGATTCGAAGACTGTCTTCGTGTTCTTCATTAAGTTTATCAGAAATTTGTCAAAAGTTTGCTGATTTGCTTGTTCGATTTTGCAGGAACTGTTTGAAGAATCCATAAAATCATCAAAATTCGAAAAAGATTAAGTTTCCAAAGTTACTAGACCAGCGAATTTAGCAATAGGCGATTTTAACAAATTCGCAGACAGGACCAGCATAATTAACTGATCAGCGAATTTGGGGCTAAATATCTCGGTGTTCGGCGAAGTTAAATCCAAAGGCGACTTTGGTAACCGTGTGATTGTCCACAGCGAAATTATCACGGTTTCGGCGATTTAACCAGTCGTCGTAATAGCGAAATTGACCAGCAATTTTGGAAGCGAAATTGATCAGCGAACTTGGTGGCGAAATTGACCTTTAAGCGAACTAGACCAGCGAATTTGAACAATTAAGTGACCAGCGAAATTAATTGACTTAACCCAGCGAAATTAACAGCATATTTAAAGTGGTGGAATATTTTCTGGCAAGCGTAAGAAATAATTCACTGTTTTGCAAATAGAATTTGATCCGTAGCTCTTTTGACAGAACCGCCTGCACCGTTGAATTCCTTTCATTTTTAGGACAAAAAAAAAGAATTCGGTTTTTGACATTATATATCATTGGATTCGTCTTTTCGAGACGATTCTAACGGTGTAATTTGGTAACCACTGTTTTCGGAGAATGAGCTTTTGAATGAGCTTTTGAGAATGGAGCATGAGGTTGGCACTACCAACAAACCACCTAAGATGATGAAGGTGGAAAATTATTTGACATGGAAGGATCGTTTTCAATCCTTCATCAAGCATACCTTTACGAAGTACACTAATTCAAAGGATATGTGGGATGCATTAGAAAAGCGATATCAGGGAAATGCAGATGTTGTGGTAGAAGAGAAGAAGAAAGTTGTTGAGAAGAAGGCTGCAGAAGTTTCAAAGTGCATGAATGATGTGAATGAACTTACAACAGAGGTGAAGGTAACATCAGAACCTGTAAGTCATACGTGTCATAATTGCACTGAACTACAGGGTAAAGTTAACAGACTATCGGAGCAAAACAAAATCCTGTTAGCTGAATTAGAAAATTTAAAAGAGTCAAATGTTCTTTTGATTAACAGAGAGTCAAACTGCTTAAACAAACTCAAATCAAATGAACAAGAAATCAGCAGTTTAACAAGCAAAGTCAATGAACTGTTACACGTCATTGATTTGGCTCGTGAAACTGTAAAGGATAAAACTAATGAATTTTCTGAAAAGTGCAGGGAATTGGCCGTTGCACAAGACCAAATTGTTGAACTTAAAGGAAAGTTAGACAAATTTGGAAAATCTTCATTAGTTAGGACTCAAATTCAAACAAGTTTGAAAAAGAGTAAAGATAAAAAGGGTTTGGGGTTTAGTAAAGCCTCATCTTCTAAAAATCAAGACTACTCTTTTTTACCAGATGAGAATGAGCTAACTGACTTTGTGCCTACTACACCAGATGTAGTGGATCCGATAGTTGTGGACTTGCCAAATAGTCCAGTTTCTTTGAAAGAATATGTTAAGTCTAACAGTACACCTCATAAATCGGATGAGGATACTGAAGACGAAAAGAAGAAAACATTTAAAAAGAGATTTAAGAAAAAGAGAGTTTATAAGACAAAATCTTGTTTTAAATGTCATACTAAAGGGCATGTGGCAAGTTGTTGTCCTTTAAAGAAAAATAAGCTGAAAGTTGATAAGGTTAAAGATGGGAATAGGGTTGGTTTAAATAATAATGTGCAACCACATTGTCAATATAATCAACCAAGATTTCAATGTAAACCTTCAATAGCAGGAAGATTTGATAGACCAAGAAGTTTTTCTACACAATTTTGTCATTTTAATGGTAAATCAAATCGGTTTCAAAGTCAAAATAGAAATTTTGGATATCAAAATCGATACTAGACTTCTGGTAATCGAAATTTTCAAAGAAGAAACGAACATAGGGGTTTTAGTAACTCAAATGTTCAACAACATCCAAAATTTTTCCAAAACTCATGGTATAACAATGGGAGAAGAAGGTATCAAGATAATAATTTTCAAAGGTCAGAAAATTCGAGAGTTTATTGGAACTCTTATGATCAAAGACCTAGTGGAAGTTATAAATCTTGTTCAACAACGGGTAAAACATCCAAGACACCAGAAAGGTGTGATGGATATTGGTTAGAAGCATCTTATGTGGATTTACATGGTCGACCCAAAACCGGTCAGGTTTGGGTTGTTAAGTCTAACTAAGTTGTTGATGTGTTCAACAGTGGTTGTTCCTGTAAAGTGTCTGAGGTGAATAGAAGGTTAACATGGGTAACAAACTATTTACTTTGGTGATTGATTGATGATTTATGGGTGAAAAAATTATTGTCAGATTGAAGTGGGAGTCTGTTTGTGTTTAAATTTATGTTTTTGAAACTTGCTCCATAAAAACAAAAATTTAGGGGGAGAAATCACCCTAAGCCAAAAAGAGTTTATTTAGTGCGTGTGTTTAGGGGGGGTAAGTTATAAATTAAAATTTTTAAAAATACAAAAACATTGAAAAATGAAAATTAAAAAAATAGAAAATCAAAAATGAGTTATCACTATGTGGAAAAGAAGAAATGATAGTACATCAGCAAGTTAGACTGTCACACTGAAAATGAAATTAAAATGCTTAAGTGTGATAGCAGCTTCATCATATGATGTACCAGTAGGCAAAAGCATGAAATAATCAACTTACCAATGTGATATAAACCTAAATGAACTGTGTATGAGTGGGGAACACATCAGTGGTGTATTGTTTAATGACCTTTAATCCTGCGTTGATAGATTGCCAAAATCTGAGGTTCTGGGTCTTTATACTGTTATTTCATCTGGGGATATCAGGGTTGTCCTTCTGCTGCATCCAGATACATGCTGACCTAGGCACAACCAGGATATCTTAAAAGAGCAAAAATGCCAAATCCCATAAATGAAGAAGCTCTCCTAGAGAGTCATTCAAAAAGTGCAAAATGCATAAATCGTACCAAAAATGGTATTTGTCTTAGCCCTTGTAAGATATTTTGGTCTCTTTGCTGTACGGAAGTACTGACCTGATCACCAATTATCTAAACGTTGAAAAATAAAACGGATGAATTCAGTATACTCACCTACTACGATGAATCTTTGTGCATACCTTGATCGCGGGGGTATATCCTGAAGTGGGACACACTAGTATATCAGAAATAAAATTACCTTAACGTATCATACGGTAATGGTACTTGAAATGTTCATGCATTTTCTTTAAGTGGACAAACATACTGGTAATCGTCTTGGACTGCTTTTCACGAAAAATTAAATAAAGAATTATCTAATAGTGTGAAAACAGTTTGATTTTGTTGATATGATCTTCTTGCACATGATTCTCACAAAAAGATAAATTGTGAATATTTTTTGAGTTTATTTTAGTTTAGTTTGTTTTGTGTTGAAAAATATCAAAAATACCAAAAAGATTTCCTTTTAAAAGACTTCCATTTTGAATTGACAAGTTGTTGTTTTTGCATGATAAGATAAAATATTGGTTTATTTTTTAAATGTGAAAAAGGCTAATGGTTTTTCGAGTTACTTGCTTGTGTTGCTAAACAGATTGATGCAGTTATCAAAATGAAGTACAGAATACAAGTAAAGTGCAGATTGAGAATGAAGTAAAGAACGTGTGATGATGCATGGTAGGATCCTTCTACTACATTGCAGAGAGAGAGATATGAAGAATTTGGAGATACTTTCTTAACCAAGGATTGCTAGCTAACTGATCTACAACGAATTAAAGTTTTGGAGATTGGAAGCATCAGCTAAGGGGGAGTCTGTTGATGTCAGAAACAATGTAGCTGACGCTATCCAAAGACCAAAAGAACACAAGATGTTCGAAGACAAAGTTACACTATGAAGCTATTGTCAAGGGGGAGTTTGTTGGTGCATATTCTGTGACAACAGCTTAATAGTTTGTTTATTTAGTCTTTGGATATTTTGTATTGGGCTTAGCTTATTGGTTAGTAAGTTTATTGTTGTAATGGGCTTGGAAAATGGCCTAGCCCAGTAGGAAGCCCAGTTCACAAACATGTGGTATATAAACATGTTTTGTGATTAGGGTTAGTATTATTCTTGGAGGCTAGAGAGAGAAAACGTAGAGAGAGAGTGAGAATTCGAAATTAGGGGTTTAGCAAGATCACAAAGAGAGGCTGTGAGGTTGTGAGGTCTTGAATTGATTGTAAAACTGATTGTTTGGATAATCAATAGAAGACTCGTTTGATTGTGAATTCTGTTTTCTACTAGTTTCTGTGATATTTTGATCAAGAGGATTCCGCACTCTTGATTGGATTGACAATTCTTTGAAGATCCATACGACAAGGGGACATACATTTTACAATATGTGTATGATGATGTGTTAGTTTTGACAAGATTATGTGTATTACGATGTTACATTTGAGTATATATATACAAATACACCAATATAACAAAAAAATAATAACTTTTCGAGAAATCTCAAAGTTATGTTAAAATTCTAAGCATCGGAGAAACTTATGAATTTTTGTGAGTTTTTTATTATTAAATCATTCTTATTTAATTTAGTGCATAGATCCCCTCTTTTACTGTTTTTGATTGTTTTGGGGTGATTCATATGTATCAAAACGATTTCAATATTTTAACGATGGTTTCAAAAACGATTAAGATGGTTTATACTAAACTAATAACGATTTTGATAAGGTGAACGAACTTGTTGGTTGTAGTTACATAACGAATGACATTCATAAATTTTTGCCGAACCGACCAGTATTAGGTTATGGTACCATAGGATCCGACAAATCCCGTTATCAGACTGCACCCATGGTTATGTGTGGGTTATGTGGGTAACGACTGAACCTGATGATTGTTAACTTACCCTTTGGTGGTTTGTTAATACGAGTTGAACAAGTTGAATGATGAACGAGTCAAGAAGGTTTGAATGTTATTAGCGAGACGACCAAAAATAGTTTTCACAATTAAAACGAGAACGATTTGAACGAGAACGATTGAACATTTTGAACGATTGAACGATTATGAACGTTTTAAACAAATGAACGATTTTTTATAACGAGAACGAGGTAAACGATGTCACACAACGATGTTTACGAAACTATATAAACCATAAGAGTTTTATTACGAGAACGATTTATGATTTGGTTTACATAAACAAATGTTTTGGGTTAAGATTCATGGCATCAAGTTTTATAAATTATAACCAATCTGTTTTGACTTGGTTATTCATTTTACAATACAAATGGTTTACAAAACAAGGTTTTCTAATATTGATTAACGAGGTTGTACGAGTTATTTAAACAAATAAATGAGCCATGAATCTGACACTCACACAAAACCTATGTGCTCGCCAGCATTTCTTTGCTGACTTTGTTTTTACATATGTTTCAGGTGATGTTGCTTAATGTTGATTGCTAGGATGCATGTGTTACATAGGATCTGGATGAGACCTTAGTGACATAATAACGATGATAGTCGATATATAACTTGTTTGTTTCATGCTAATACAATGTAAATTACTTAATGATTAAATAAAACGAAACTCTTTTGTATCCATGGTTGCGAAACAATAATTCTGTTACAACACTCCCTGACGTTTCCGCCACGATTTGTTGTTTTACGTGGTCGGGGTGTGACAGAAGAGTTGGTATCAGAGCCAATGGTTATAGGGAATTAGGTTATTAGTAATATTTTGACCTAGACTATAACTTTATAGGACCCCAACGCAAGTTGATTTGCGTTTAGATTTTTAAAAACAAAACCGTCACCTTCCCTTAGGTGATAACCACAACGAGAACACAAAATCCGAATCTGCTTCGAAAATTAATCATCCGTTCTAGGATGATTGATTACTAGGTTTTGAACCCTCTGTTGTAAGGTTTTGAACCCTTCCAGTTTGACTCATTTTTGGCTTAGTGCCTTCTGAGTTTTCAAAATCTCGTCAAAGTTTGGGTCTAAATAATGTGAACACGTGCAAACTGGAAGAGTGAATGCCTGTACCCTGAGTTTTCTGTCTAAGGCTAGAGTGTTCGTACAAATCCACATAATTGGACCAGTCACTCTTACCTGGGAACTCTTGGGGTGAGTGTTCACTTATAGGCGAGCATGTCTTCGCGATACATTATTTTGATTCATTACTTCGATTAGTCACTGCGTGTCGTTTGTTTGTTCGAGGTAACGAACAAATGATCGCCTTCCTTATGTTTCGTCGATATTTTCAATACCTCTTTTGGTTTTCCTAATTATCGACCTCACTCGTTTCTCATATTTCCTTGTTAGACAATGCCTCCTCGACGTGATGTACAATCTTTTACTGCTGAAGAAGTCGCAGCCCTTGTCTCTCAGCAAATGGCTACTGTGCTTCCAGGCATTGTGACCCAAATCCACGAGCTATACAACAACAATAATAATAACAATGCACAATGCAATTTCAAGAATTTCAATTCTGCTAAGCCGCTAAAGTTTTCTGGGTCGCAAGGAGCAACTGCGCTCCTTCAATGGTTCGAAAGTATCGAGAGCACCTTCAGACATGTGCAATGTCTGAATGGGCGTAAGGTTGAATTTGCATCAAGTGTGTTTGAGAAGCGTGCTCTTACGTGGTGGAACGGAGTGATGCGTGATAGGGGTGCCGAAGTGGCATTAGCACAAACATGGGAAGAGCTTCGAGCTCTCATGATGAAAGAATTTTGTCCCCGTCATGAAATTTGAGCTTTGGAACGAGAGTTTGACGATCTAAAACAAGATGGGGGAGAACACCGTGCGTATACAGATCGATTTGAGGAACTCAGTCTTTTGTATCCTACTATGGTTACCCCGTTGGAGAAAGCGATAGAGAGGTATATCGATGGTTTACCCGATTCCATACAGGATATTGTGACCGGCGTTAATATACTGTTCGTCACGCGATCGAGTTATCTGCTACCCTGACTGAGTCGCAAGTCAGGTAGGGTAAACTTACCTGCAAGGGTGATAAGAAGAAGTCGACCGAATCTGTCAAGGAAAAGGGTAAGGGTAAGAAAGGTGAGTCGTCGAAGAAGTCAAGAAAGCGAAAGGGTGCTCAGAACTTTCCAGTTACTGCTCAAAACCCTCAGAACCCACCAGCCCAACCGCCTGCGAAGAAAGTGTATGCTGGTACCGCACCTCATTGTGCTCGCTGCAACGGTCATCATGTTGCACAACAAGCTTGTAGGCAATGCACAACGTGTGGTAAGCTTGGGCATCTGGCCAACATATGTCGTTTGGGTCAGAATCAGATTGTTCAGAATCAAGCTCCAGTTCAGGGGAATGCTGCTAGATTCCCACCGGGTTCATGTTTCAATTGTGGAGAGTTTGGTGACTTCCGCAACAACTGTCCAAGGATGGAGAATGCAAATGCGAATCCGAACGTGAATGTCAACGCGAATGTGAATCCCGCTCGTGGGTGAGCGTACAATTTGAATGCTAACGAAGCGAGGGCTGACAACGAGGTGGTTAATGGTACGTTTCTTGTTAACAATCGACCTGCATCTATTCTTTTTTATTCTGGTGCCGATAGAAGTTTTGTTTCATTATCTTTTGAACCTTTTCTTGCGATACCTAGAACTAAACTGAGGAAACCCTTATCTGTCGAAGTTGCTACTGGTAAACATCTTGTTCTCGATTCTGTGATTCGTGATTGTCAGTTAAACCTTGATAACCATCTTTTTCCCATTGACCTCACGCCGATGCAACTTGGGAGTTTCGATATTATCGTAGGGATGGATTGGTTAACCAAACATCATGCTGAGGTGGTTTGTTTCGATAAGATTGTTCGTATTCCTCTTCCGTCTGGCGATGTTCTGGAAGTTCGTGGCGAGAAGCCATCTGGAGGTTTGAAGCTTATGTCATGTACAAAGGCCCAAAGTTATTTGCGAAAAGGATATGTTGCTTTCCTGGCACATGTCACCGAGGAGAAAGGAAAGAGCAAGAGTATTCAGGATATTCCGATTGTTCGGGATTATCCAGAGGTGTTTCCCGATGAACTGCCTGGTTTGCCTCCAGTTCGTCAAGTCGAGTTTCATATTGACCTTGTACCCAATGCCAACCCGATTGCGAAAGCACCTTATCGTCTTGCACCGTCGGAGATGCAAGAGTTATCGAAACAACTTCAAGAATTGTCTGATAAAGGATTCATCCGTCCGAGCTTTTCGCCTTGGGGAGCTCCTGTCCTCTTTGTGAAAAAGAAAGATGGATCTTTTCGAATGTGTATCGATTATCGTGAGCTTAATAAGCTTACCATCAAGAATCGATATCCCCTACCTAGAATTGATGATCGCTTCGACCAGCTGCAAGGTGCTTCATGCTTTTCCAAGATCGATCTGTGATCTGGGTATCATCAACTTCGTGTACTCGAAGAAGATATTCCCAAAACTACATTCCGTACGAGATATGGGCACTACGAGTTCACTGTCATGCCTTTTGGTTTGACAAATGCCCCAACTATCTTCATGGACTTAATGAACAGGGTTTGTAAACCTTATTTAGATAAGTTCATCATTGTGTTCATCGACGATATTCTCATTTATTCGAAGTCTCGAGCCGATCACGAGCAACACCTTCGTTTGACATTGGAACTCCTAAAGAAGGAACAACTTTTCGCTAAATTCTCCAAGTGTGAATTCTGGCTTAAAGAAGTTCAGTTCTTGGGTCATATTGTCAATGAGCAGGGTATCCATGTGGATCCTTGCAAAATAGCAGCTATTAAGGATTGGAATACACCGACGACATCTACAGAGATTCGATCATTTCCTGGTCTTGCTGGTTATTACCGTCGATTCATTTCTAATTTCTCAAAGATCGTGGTTCCACTCACTGCTTTGACTCAGAAAAATAAGCCTTTTGAGTGGGGACCTAAGCAAGAAGAAGCGTTCCAAACGCTGAAACGGAAGCTCTGTGATGCCCCTGTTTTATCTCTACCTGAGGGAAACGATGATTTTGTTGTCTATTGTGATGCGTCGAATCTAGGACTTGGTTGCGTTCTTATGCAACGAGGTAAAGTCATAGCTTATGCGTCTAGACAGCTGAAAATTCACGAGAAGAACTATACGACTCATGATCTTGAATTAGGAGCTGTGGTCTTCGCACTTAAAATCTGGAGACACTACCTCTATGGAACGAAGTGTGTGGTTTTCACAGACCACAAAAGTCTCTAGCATATTCTCAATCAGAAGGAGCTGAACATGAGGCAACGACGTTGGGTTGAACTCTTAAACGACTACGATTGCGAGATCTGCTACCATCCTGGTAAGGCGAATGTCGTAGCTGATGCACTTAGTCGAAAGGAACGAGTCAAACTTCATTCTGTTCGAACTCTATCTGATATTCAATCTCGTGTTCTTCAAGCTCAACGATCTTGTGTGATCAAAGGCTTATTGAAATATGAGCTACCGCTTCAACTTGAGCTTATACTCGAAAAGAAAGACGATGGTTTGCTCTACTTCAAGGATCGTTTCTGGATTCCGAAACAAGACGATCTTCGCACCTTGGTAATGGAAGAATCTCACAAGTCTTGATATTCTATCCATCCTGGTGCTGATAAAATGTACAAGGATCTTCGTACTCAGTTCTGGTGGCCTGGTATGAAGAAGGATGTTGCCTTGTATGTGTCGAAATGCCTAACTTGTCTCAAAGTCAAGGCTGAACATCAAAGACCTTCTAGCTTGCTTGTACAGCCAGAGACACCGGTTTGGAAGTGGGAGAACATTGCAATGGATCTCATCATTAAGTTACCGCATACATCTAAAGGTCACGATGCTATTTGGGTTGTTATCGACCGATTAACGAAGTCAGCTCATTTTATACCGATTCGCGAGGACCTATCTGCTGATAAACTTGCAAATATTTATGTTGATGAGATTGTATCATGGCATGGTGTTCCTTTGGATATCATTTCCGATCGTGATGCTCGGTTTTCATCTCATTTTTGGAAGAACATGCAATCTGCTTTGGGAAGCCAACTAAATCTAAGCACTGCTTATCATCCCCAAACAGATGGTCAATCTGAGAGGACGATTCAAATTTGGAGGATATGCTTAGAGCATGCGTGATAGACTTTGGTGGTAATTGGGATTCTCATCTTCCACTGATTGAGTTCTCTTACAACAACAGTTATCATGCTAGTATTAATATGGCACCATTCGAAGATCTCTACGGTCGAAAATGTTATTCACCTGTCTATTGGAATGAGATCGGTGAAGCTCAGCTTACTGGACCTGAGCTCATTCTGGAAACAACAGACAAAATCAAGAAAATCCACGATAATCTTGTGACAGCTCGAAGCCGTCAAAAGAGTTATGCGGATATGCGACGCAAGCCCTTAGAATTTTAAATCGGAGACCATGTCCTACTCAAGGTGTCACCTTGGAAGGGAGTGGTGAGATTTGGAAAGAAAGGAAAACTTGCACCACGATATGTTTGACCATTTAAGATTATTGAAAGAATTGGAAAGGTTGCCTATCGACTAGAGCTACCTCCAGAGCTTGGAAATTTTCATCTGACTTTTCACGTGTCCAATTTGCGAAAGTGTTTAGCTGATGCTGATCTTCACATTCCTCTCAACGAGATTCAAATCGATGAAACGATGCACTTTGTCGAGAAACCTGTGGAAATAGTGGACCGTACATTCAAACAGTTGAAGAACAAACGGATTCGATTAGTCAAAGTTCGCTGGGAATCCAAACGTGGCCCCGAGTTTACTTGGGAATGTGAGGACCAGATGAAGGCGAAATATCTGCATTTGTTTTCACAAGCTTCCTCTAGTTAAAATTTCGGGATGAAATTTCCTAAAGTAGGGGAGACTGTGACAACTGTGCTCAGTAATCATCGTATAATGTAAAACAGTGTTGATTATAAATAAAACAATGTTCTTTGGTGTTATTATATGTGTAATTGTGTTTGATTATTTTACAATTTGATTCGATTCCGATTTCAAGCTTTAAATCGCTTTCTGGAAGGTTATACGCAAACTGGTGCGTAAACGCAATCAGTTTAACGCTATGTACACTCCGGAACTGTGACATAAGCCAAACATACCCTAAATACTCTTTACATAACTTAGAAATAAGTTTCGAATGATTCGGTATGGCAAAAACATGTTTATTTGAACTTTAGAACTATTTACGACAAAACTGCGAAACGAATGTTGGTGACCGCCCGGATAATATTTAAATTCTAAAAATATTCTGTTATGATTAAAATTTTATTTTTAATCAGGTTCGTGTTGAAAAATAAATTAAAACGCTTAAAAACGTTATTTTTCAAGTTTAAGCGTGTACCGCGTGTTACAGCGCAACAAAGTACTTATACTGCGAAACGCAGACAACACAGCCAGTCTCGGCAACTGAAATTTATTTCAGTAATATTTTGGCGAGTTTATTTTTATAGAATAATAAAAATAATTTAGAACGCCATAAACCGGGATTTAAACGCTAGATAAAATACCCGGTACCCAGTTAAATACCTGTTTTTATCTATATTACCAATCAAAATTACACTCTACCCCCTCCCCCTTTGAAATTCACGGTCACCATTATGTGACCCCACCAAAAATATTTGCAAGATCTCGAAATATCATATTTGATCCTTGTGTGGACAAGTGTAGTTGCATGCCAATTCCATATCTTCTATATCTTCCATATAATCTTTCATAAGATCACAAAGCAATCTACACTCAATCTTCCACTCTCTCTCTCCTTCCCCAAACCGTAACCCCATCACCCCCACCACTTTCATCTTTTGCAACTTTGTTCATCAAGATTCAACTCCCTTTCAAGCATATTTCAAGTTGGTGTGAAGATCCAAAGGAGTTTCCAAGGTGTTTTCAAGTGATTTCAAGCTCCATATCATCAAAATCTCATCCAACAACTTACTTGAATCTTGAAGGTATAACATTTATGTTTAAATCATACTCTTGATTCTTGGTTGTTCTTGACAATTTGAAGTTTCTCTTGAATCTTGGAATTTTCACAAACTTGAAATCTAAAATGAAAAGGGTCTTGATACAAAAAAAATGGTGGTACATATGTGTGTATGTATGACCGCACACATATATATATATGGGTGTATGAGTTTTGAAGTTTGATTTCTTGATAAGTACTTGTTTAAGTTGTTACTTGTTCTTGAATGATAGTTAAAATGCAAGTGTTTAATGATCTATGCATGATATGATAAATGTTCAAATACATCAGCAAATAAACATGAATAAGTTGCATAGTTGATGCATTTAGATTAATATGAAATGTTGATGATATGATAGTGTGCTTTAGGTACTTGTACATGAGAATACATGTTGATTTAAAGCTCAAGAAATGATGAAAAATGGCTATATGACAAAAATGTTTTAGATCAGGTTACAAACACTAAAAATAACATTATTTGGTATATTATAATGGCATGAAACTTTGACATAGGTTTGATAGCTTTGCATGTTGTACATATAGCTTAAAAAGTGGTAAATTATGTGAAATTTGCATGATTTATGTGCTTTATGTAAGACCTTCACTATCATGAGTATAACCACTATTTTATTCAGTAAATAACATGGGTTATGGTAAAATATCAAGTCTTTTCGATTTGGGATGGTTCGGGTAACGTTTGATGCAAAACTATACGGTAAAACGGTTAAAAATCGGCTTTTCGGAGGATTTTTATAAAACTGTTTTAGATCAGTAACCAAACTGATAATTTTGATATATAAATAAGTATTTTAACTTATATTAAGTATACTTGGTGTTTGGTTAGTCATACGTGACTTCCGACGCCCAAAAATGTTACCGAATCGCTAAGATAAGTGTTTTTCGACATACACCTTAATGGGTTGTTCATGGGTAAATTTATGTGTTACAATGTGCTATGTGTTTTACAATATGTGTATGATGATGCGTTAGTGTTGACAAGATTATGTGTATTACGATGTTACATTTGAGTATATATATACAAATACACCAATATAATCAAAAATAATAACTTTTCGAGAAATCTCAAAGTTATGTGAAAATTCTAAGTATCGGAGAAACTTATGAATTTTTGTGAGTTTTTTATTATTAAATCATTCTTATTTAATTTAGGACGAATAAACAATTTGAGGGATTGTGTTAACATATAAAAACGCACCCAAAGGTGAGTACATAGATCCCCTCTTTTACTATTTTCGATTGTTTTGGGGTAATTCATATGTATCAAAACGATTTTGATATTTTAACGATGGTTTCAAAAACGATTAAGATGGTTTATACTAAACTAATAACGATTTCGATAAGGTGAACGAACTTGTTAGTTGTAGTTACATAACGAATGACATTCATTAATTTTGGCCGAACCGAACAGTATTAGGTTATGGTACCATAGGATCCGACAAATCCCGTTATCAGACTGCACCCATGGTTATGTGTGGGTTATGTGGGTAACGACTGAACCTGATGATTGTTAACTTACCCTTTGGTGGTTTGTTAATACGAGTTGAACAAGTTGAACGATGAACGAGTCACGAAGGTTTGAATGTTATTAGCGAGACGACCAAAAATAGTTTTCACAATTAAAACGAGAACGATTTGAACGAGAACGATTGAACGATTTGGAACGATTGAACGATTATGAACGATTTAAACAAATGAACGACGTTTTATAACGAGAACGAGTTAAACGATGTCACACAACGATGTTTACGAAACTATATAAACCATATGAGTTTTATTACGAGAACGATTTATGATTTGGTTTACATAAAAAAATGTTTTGGGTTAAGATTCATGGCATCAAGGTTTATAAATTATAACCAATCTGTTTTGACTTGGTTATTCATTTTACAATACAAATGGTTTACAAAACAAGGTTTTCTAATATCGATTAACGAGGTTGTACGACTTATTTAAACAAATAAACGAGCCATGAATCTGACACTCACACAAAACCTATGTGCTCGCCAGCATTTCTTTGCTGACTTTGTTTTTACATATGTTTCAGGTGATGTTGCTTAATGTTGATTGCTAGGATGCATGAGTCACATAGGATCTGGACGAGACCTTAGTGACATAATAACGATGATAGTCGATATATAACTTGTTTGTTTCATGCTAATACAATGTAAATTACTTAATGATTAAATAAAACCAAAATCTTTTGTATCCATGGTTGCGAAACAATAATTCTGTTACAACACTCCCCAACGTTTCCGCCACGATTTGTTTTTTTACGTGGTCGGGGTGTGACAATTGTGACTTTGTATATCATGACTCTTGGGTGGATCAACACGCCAGCAGCTTTATGGGCCACATGAATCCACCGTGTTTATTGACGACGTTTTGAATCATGACCAGGAGGAAGGAACTACATGGGCGGCATATGTATCCTATTTTAGAACTCCTGAGGGAGGAGCCACTCCGCGCGAAGTCTTGTTAGAGGTAACTTCTAGTTTCGACTGATCGACACCAAAGATCCCTTCGAGGATACAGCAATTTCTTGGTCTCGCTAGGTGCTATCGCAGATTCATCACAGGATTATCGAAGAACGCGTAGCTTTAATCTTTTCAGCTCTCGAATCCCAACTCTGCAATGCACTGAGCATCGTGTTTACCCAAGGGTGCAGGTGATTTAGTGGTATATCATGATGGTTCGAATCAGAGTCCCAGTTACACGCCGATGCAACACGAGAAGGTGATGGCTTACGTAGGGGAATAATAAGAGGAGTGCACGAATCACAACCTGTGATGGAAACCGCGGTCTTTGGATTTAAGTTGGAGGCATTACTTGGACGGTACCAGATGCGCTACTTAGACCGATCACAAGGGCCCCTGTGTACCCTTGTTTCGAAAGAGCTAAACATATGATGGCATCGCTTGATGGAACTTCTGAATGATTACGACTGTGAAACCTGATCGTGTACCAGCTTTGCAACTCACTATCGACTTTAACCTACCTGATCAGACTCGCTCTGTTCAAACTGGAGAACTGAAGGAAGAGAATTTTCAAGTTGAACCCATGCGGGGCATGGGAAAAGCAACCTTTGACAGGTCAGACGATATTCGCTATCTCATGGAACGAATGTGGATCTTATTATACAGCAACTGTAGGGGATTTGTGATGAGTAAAGCACACCGGCCTCGATATTCTAGTCGTCTGGATTTTGATGAGAGACATTAGGACTTATAAATCTTGTACTTGTGATCGGGCATGAAGGCCCACCTGGCAATGTATGTGAATGATTTTTGACTTGTGGGAAGGTCAAGGTGGAGTATCAGCAACCATAGGCACCCATACGGAAATAAGAACAGGCTGCCATGGATTTTGCCACTGGTTTACTTAAAACTCAGAATGGAACCGATATCACCTGAGTGATCGTTGATTATCTCATGTAACCAGTACACCCTCCTGCAATCAAGGAAGCTGACAAGTCTTCACAGCTTGTGGATATTCCTCTGAGAGAGGCGGCTATTTAGGCACGAGGTGCCAACCCAGTATTTCTGATTTTGATCTGTACCTAATTTATGACAAGCACTACACAAGACTCTTGGCACACGTCTAGACATGAGCATTACTTGTCACCTTGGGGCAATTGGTCTGAGTAAACGAACTATCCTGACACTCGAAGGCATGCTGCGAGCATGTGTGCGATTGACTTTAGTAAGAGATATGAGGACATTTACCTTTGGTTGAGTTGTACTGCAGTAATTACCATTCTAGTATTCAGACAGCTCTGTTTGAGACATTGCATGGACAGTAACGCTAATCTCCTTGTTGGATTAAGGTGGGTGACAACCCAATCACAGGTACAGGACTTGTACTCGAAACTCTTGGGAAGATTGCTTGGATCAGAAATCGTTTAACGGCAACGAGTGACCGTCAAGAAAGTTGATAGGCTTAGGAAACACTGGGAGTTCGCTGTAAGCGATCGTATCATGCTGAAAATCTCACCCTGGGAGGGTGTGGTACGCTTGGGAAGCGTGGCAAGATTAATTTGCGTTACGTTGAGTTATTCAGAATTCTGGAAAGAATCGGTCACGTCGCCTACAAACTCGAATTACCCGACGAATTGGATAACGTGCATGATATCATTTATGTCTCGAATCTAAGGTAGTGTTGCCCGATGAGACGCCTGTGATACCCTTATTAGAGGCTGAGGTTAATGACAAGTTGCTGTTGTTGAGGAAATCATGGACTGGGACATCAAGATTCATTAGCATAGTTGTATGTCGATGGTGAGAGTTCATTAGAACTCAAGACGTGAACCGGAGTTCACATGGGAACGTAAGTATCTGATAAAGCTCTAGTATCCTCAATTGTTCAGGTGGTTGAGCCAACTTTTGTTGTCATTGGTGAATTTCGGGACGAAATTCCCTTTCAAGTTGGGGATGATGTGGTACCCGCGAAAAATCCACAGTCATCCTGCGTTAACATCTTGATTGTTTTGGATTGCTTGACAAATTTCGGGACGAAATTTCTTTCAAGTTGGGGATGATGTGACAGCCCGAGCTTTCAAGATCTTCCCTCGACACGTTACTCGTTGCGCAAAGTGCTTTCATAATTCGTTGCAATATAACTTGTACATGTTTGATATAATGGTTAACTGTTTAAGTTTATAAACTTAACACATGGTAAACTTAACACATGGGACGACGAAACATGAGACTTTCGCCAACACCCTTACTTGACGAAACACTTGGTGTTACGTCATATGCTTCATGACGAAAAATAGGTGGCCTTGAAGAAATTTAGGTTTCGTCGAACATGGGCTCCGGCCCAGGGTGTGTGTGGCCCAACTGTCATAGTTATGTTGTAGATATAATTGTTGCAATTGGGAGACGTAACACACAAACCCTAATCCTCTCTATTTTCTTTGAACGGCGAACCCTCTTCTTCACTCTCTCAGATCGACAGCAGCATATCTATGTCGAAGCTCCCTGCCTACGAAATCTCTCACCTCTCTCATCCTAATAGCCGGTAAGTGTGCTCACCAGTTTGGTCGTGTTTAATTGTGTGATTATGTGTTGAGTTGTATGAATTCGAGTAGGATTAGAACATGATAGTGGTAATCGATAATTTAGTATTGAGAATTGTGATGTGCGATGTCTGATTATGATTAGGTAAACCTGTACGACCTAGAACCATATTTAAATTGTATGAAATATGAGATGATTAATGGGTGAATTGAATCTGATTATATGAGACTAGATGGTGAATTGTTATTGGGTTAATCATACTGATCGATTTGTGTATGTGTAATGATCATCGATTGATTATAATTATATATATGTGTGGAATGGAAATTGTTACTCGTGTATGATCGATGAATGTTCATGATAGGGTCGGTTAGATGAAACAAGTAACTGTTGTTGATCCAATACTCATGTTTAGAAAAGTGTTAGTTGTTGACTACGTGACTTCGACGAAACAGTAGTGGTGTTTCATCATGCTTGATCCCCGACGAAAGATGAAGTCTTTCGTCACACCTCATCCTGACGAAATATGGGGTCTTTCGTCGACAAGCATCTCGGAGAAAGATGATCTTTCATCGCCTGGATATTTCGTCGTGTAAGGGTACGAGTTGAACAGTAGGCACGTTGATGATCTGATATAAATGATGATGAACAATTGTGTGATGAGCTGCTAGTTATTGTGACTTGATCATGCAAATCAAATAGATGGATTCTGAAATTGGGCCATAGACACCCACGAAACTCGGCTGCCTAGACATTGGGTTGCATGTTAGCGTAATCACATGTTAGTTTGGGCCGGGCTGTGTGGACTCACACTGATGGGCTGGGCCTGACGGGCCAGCCATGTTGATGGGTTCATGATGGATTGGGTTGTAAGTTCAATGGGCCACACACTTTAGTGAGCACGAGTGAGGCCCAGATACCTGTTAGATAATTACATGGAGATAATCGGTTAAACTACGATGCATGATTGCTTGTCACAACTGGCGTGTGTACTTGGATGTAAACCGAACCACTTGTGATATAGTGTGATATGAACCCGTATTGTTTTTAGACCCAACTGCTTGTTATGATCTACGTGATAATATACGTGCTGTTTATTTGTAATCTGTGTAATAAATGCAAAGAACATATGTTTTACGTGTACATGAAACTGACTAACTCTGGTAACTACGGTAGGGCTTGGTTGACCACTTTTGTTAAACGAGTAGCTAAATCTACCGAGCAAACGAAGGTGAGTTCATTACTTTTGAGCATGCGTCCCGGTGGTTTTGACAGTCATTGGGTATCCCGGAGAGGGATCGGTTTTTGGGTAAAATCTGGTATGTTGGATAATACACTCGTCCTATCACTCTTAAGTCCCATCTTTTTGTTACCGGAGAGGTAGCGGGGTATTAGTTGGTAGCGCTACTTAGGTTTGGCACCCTCACCCCGTACCGGAGAGGACGGTTGTGAACTAATGACCCAGTCATGCCCAGTGCTTTGATAGGAGCACTGGGGAACGGGCAAAACTTAAATCAGGAGCCGTCTTGTATCCGAGGTATTATCAACATTGTAATCAATGAACGGAATTAATCACTTGGTAACTAATGTTTTCGTAAAACTATGAACTCACCAGCGTTGTCTGATACACGTGTGTGCATGCTCGCATGTTATAGGTAAGCGTTGTCTGATACACGTGTGTGCATGCTCGCAGGTTATAGGTATGTGTGGATGTGGAACTTGCTGTCTGGGATGCTGGAGTGGTCATGGGTCGAGATACATGGATTCGCGAGACGAGTCTAATGGTTATCACACATATGAAACGCTTAACTAATGTTTTATGCTTCCGCTGAATAATATGATTTGTAATTACCTTTATGTAACACTTTATATTAATGAATGAAAGTTTTGTTTAAAGTCTTGTATGAGTTCAATGTGATTGGTGGCTAGAACCTGGTACGTCACACGCCTCGCGGGGGTTTCCTGTTGGGGTATTTTTTGAGGTGTGACAGTTAGTCATAAACACTATCATCCTCCACACTTAAATTTTTGCTTACACACATCAAAATTTATCCTACACATTTTGAAATTTATCCTACACATGTTGAAATTTATCCTACACACCTCGTAATTTATGCTACAATTTAAATTATATATTTTTTCTTTTTTTGAAAAAATATGTTATTTCGAAAATAAGTTACAAATTTAATGTATTTAGCTATTAAAAAGGAAGACTACCAATTAATGATCCATCTAAGTTTACCAATATACCCTTACACTAATATTAAATGAAGTAAAATAAACATTCTTATTGGTTGAAATTTCTTCTTTTTTATTCTTATAAAAAAATTCTTCTCATTTGAACTCTCCACTATATATATATATATATAGGAGAAGGATCCGTTAGGAACCACCCTTTATTGCGAGAACCAATGTGAACACAGCCAAAAATACCTAAATATAGCTAAAAAAACACACAAATTTTTTTAATATTTTTTATAAAAAAATCACTACTTTTAGTAGCCAAAAATTATATATTTTTTTTTAATTTTTTTAAAAAAAATTGCTACTAAAAGTAGCGATTTTAATGTAAAAAATATAAAAAAAATTTGTGTTTTTTTTTTTTTTATTTTTTTTTTTAGGTTTTTTGGGGGTTAGTTTTTAGCATTTTAGCTTGGGGGGGGGGGGGGGGGGGGGGGTTAGGTTTTTTTTTGGGGGGGGGGGGGGGTAGGATTTTTTTGCTATTTTAGGTTGTGTTTACATTGGTTCTCGCGGTTCTCGCAATAAAGGTGGTTCTCGCATGAACCTTATTGGTTCTCGCAGTTCTCGCATAAACATTATATATATATATATATATAAAAGTTTGTATCTCTTCATTTAAAAATTCAAAATTCTGTGTTGTATTGTAATATGTAGATTTTGTTCAACAAAATCTAATTTGATGAATATTTAGATTTAAAGTTATATTATGGTTACAGTTAGCAACAAAATATAACCAATGTAAATAACATTTGCGTTAAGTTCACACAAAATATAACCAACGTAAATCACATTATATATAATAAGTTCTTACTTATCTTCTTCCTCAAGAACATATGTTTTATCTGAATATTTATATTTAAAGTCACATTATACATGGTAACGACTCAAGACCCTTCAATTTATTCACACACCCTATGAGTAGTATCGCATCGATTCATGCCGTAACCCAGTTCTTTCAAACCATCGCAACTAGGTATTATAATTACCAACTTTCAAACCTACCACTTCAAAACTAATCACCCCATCGCTTCAAAAATAAAATACTCTATTAAATATTAAAGTTTCAAAAATAAAATACCCTATTAAATATTAAATAATTAGATACATTAAAACGGTTATGCTTCTATATTATCACGTTTTGTGTAATAATAATTAAACTGAATAAATATCTAAAAACCCGAACGGCGTGCTTAGTAATTAATCATCGCGAAAATCGGGTTCGGGTGCTCGACCACCGTTTGATGGATTTGCTTTTTTATTTCTCTTCAATTTTTATTTTGCAAAATCCCATTTTGCATAACCCATATGCCATTAAAAAAACTTATATAAACTTTGATTTTATGATTTATTTTATTTTGTGTTTGTTTTTCTTTCTTTTTTATTTAATATTTTAAAATTAACTATAGAAATGTCTAATATTTAAACTTAATTATTGAAATACTAACTTTAATATTTTAAACTTAATTTTAAAATAATTATGACGTGTTTAATTTTTTAGCATTTTGAATTGACTTTATTTCGCCAGGTAAATTACTAGTACACAAGTTAAACGAACCTTACAAAATTTTTGCATCCCAGCATGCGTGAGTCGATTTTAAAATTTGGTTTGGGAAGGTTTTGGACTTAAATTTGACTAAAACCAAACCAAAACCAATATTTCAGTTTTATTAGGTTTAGGAAACTGGTTGGTTTCAGATATTTGGATACGAGTTGGTTTTTCGTTTTACATTTAAACTTGAATTATGTTTAAGCTTGAAATATTTGGGATCCTGAAAAAATTGGCTACATATAATCGGTTTAGTCTTTCAGCCTACCAAACCGGGGTCAGAAAATGTTCGGTTCAAATTTATGACTGTAAAGTTGGGTCATTTTCCAAAACACTTTACATTCTTGGAAACTATAATGCTTTAGTGTAGTGTTATGGGCCGGGGATCAAGGAAAAATAAATTAATATTTTACATAAAGTTAAGAATTTCGGTATCTCATATTACAGTGTACTAAACATATTCCTAATCAAAACACTGCTGCAACGCGCGAGTCAACGTCAACTCGTATCTATACAAAAAGTAACAGACACCCTTTTGTTTAAAACACATACCCTTTTGTTTTCACTCATTTATTTAACACACATACTCCTTTCTTTAAGATAGACATACCCCTTTGTTTACACCCGTTTGTCTAACACACACCCCCATTGTTTAAGATACAAACAACACATAACCTTTTGAAATGGATGAAACACCAGATACCAATATACATAACCGTTTCGCCAATTTTTCTGGCCTACGTAATCTTAATTCTTTTTTCTCGATTTCTTCATTTAACATTGTTGGTTTAGCAAATTATTAAAGTAAAGGATATCCTTTCATGTACATAACAAAACGCATAAATTTCAATGCAGTTCATTAACCCTTGTTTATGTTTCTGTTTCTTTTTGTAAAGGTTATTGTTGATTTCTTATCCACCGAAAATGTTTTGAAGATATTAAATTGTTATTTTGTTATCTATATATTTGTATTCAGTCAATGAACATGTTGTTGTAGACTATGTTTTGTAGCTATAATGTACTAAAGTTGGTTTGTAATGAATTAAAATGTGTTGACAGCTGCAATCAAAGGTGAAATACCAATAGTACCCTTGTCTTAAATAAACATAACTGTGTAATTTAATTCGGTTTAGTGTAAAGGACTTAAAGTGATATAAAACATGTGTTTTTGGACATAAAATGAAATTAAAACGTTTAAATGACACGTTTTAAAATTCAGATAATACATAAAAGACAAAAAGTGAAATTTACTAAAAAAAAATTAGAAAGTAGGTTTGTATAAAATAATGCAAAGGGTGTGGCATATAACGGAGATGAGATAGTGAGCTTGATCTTTAGTTCTCAACTCGGCTCGCTTGTTGAAAAGATCTAGTTATCCAATGTTATTTAAAGCTTATACTCAATGACCATCATCATAATAATGTTACCTCACCAAGAGAAACTATTACTCATTTAATTAAGGCTAAATTGCACTTTTCGTCCTTTATGTTTCAAGGTTTCGACAGGCGCTGTCCTTTAACTTTAAAAATTACACCGTATATCCTTTATGTTTGCAATCATTAACGAGCGGTGTCCTTTCAGCTAAACCCAGTTAACTTTTTTATGTTAAAACCCCTCACGTGTAACTTTGTAAAACTCATTAACATCAGGGACCATATGTGTAACTTTGTAAAACCCCACATCTGCAACCCCCTTTATATTCTTCTCTTTAACAGTAGGGACTTGTCTTTAACCTGCAACCCATAGGTAGTAGTGGAGTATTTGAAAAATCCAATTAAGATTGTAACAAACCTCTGCATTTCCCACTCAATTCATCGTAGAGGAGAGGAGAGGCGTCTGTTGGTCAATCCCATTCTCTGACCACCGGCGACACTCCTCCGTCATGCCTAAATCCACCACCCCCACCCCCACCCCCACCCCCACCCCCATCGCCGCCGACGCTACCGTATCTCACTCACCGTCATCCTCCTTAACTTCTTCTCCAACCTTCCTCTTCCCCCACTTCCACAAAAACAGACATATCTCAACAACAATTTCGAGTTACACGAGTGTGACATCATCTGGTCATCCTCCTCCTCCGATACCATTGAAATTCTGTAACCCTCAAACGTCTCCATTTCTCCACCGATTCATCGTCAACACACCTCCAGTCTCTAAGCTGCGTTATCCGACGACCAGCACTCCGTCGTCCGACGATACCGTTCCATAAGTCTGTCGCCATCCGCATCCACGGAAGCGCGTATGATCATCCGGTGTCGCTCCGGCGTTCGTCGGAGTTTTGTGCGAATTATCACCAATCGGCGGGACTTCTCTTTAATAGCAGGGACTTCTATTTAACCTGCAACCCCTAGGGGTTTTATGGTGGTGGTTTCGGGCGGTGATAAAGAGAAGAATGGAAAGGGGTTTTACAAAGTTACACATATGGTCCCTACTGTTAAGGAGTTTTACAAAGTTACACGTGAGGGGTTTTAACATAAAAAAGTTAACTGGGTTTAGCTGAAAGGACACCGCCTGTTAATGATTGCAAACATAAAGGACATACAGTGTAATTTTTAAAGTTAAATGACAGCGCCTGTAGAAACCTTGAAACATAAAGGACGAAAAGTGCAATTTAGCCTTTAATTAATTACACAAACGTAAACAAGCAAAGCCGAGATAGAGTTCATCTAAGCTCAAGTTCAGCTCGCTATTATTTCGAAGCTGGAATTGTTATGATATTTCAATCTGAGCGGAATCGATTCATATATATGTGTATAAACGATCGCTTCACGATTTTGGTTACATGATTCAGTTGGGTCGGTTCAATTTTTTGGTTAGTAGCCAAAACTTTTGACATTGGATAAAAAATATTCCTTTTATCGAAAATTTATAATTTAACTAAAGATTATTAGATTCATACATATTATACACACAGGGCCGGCTCAACCTATTTGGAGCCCCAAAGAGAAATTAAAATTAAGGCCCTTTCCGAATAATTTAAAATTTTTAAGCGACCAACTTTATACTTTTGATTTTGATTTGACATAGAGATATAGGAAGCAACCAACAAAACATACAAAAAGGAGGAACATAATTGTATTTTGTACCTGTTATATTTCCCTTCTCTTGATTATGCTTTTGATTCAATGTTAATAATCACTGAACAACCCATTATAATAGTTATTGTGTTTGAAAGATGAACTCCAACTTTGGAAAAATAGTTTCAAATTAAGCTCTGTTACACCACCCAACAGACCTTACAATTAGAGAGGCTTGTCCCCTTGAAAAGCATAAAAATATCAATTAAAAAGTATGTTGAATGGATTCGAAACCGAGTATTAGTGGAGACATTTGAGATTCCTTCCCATTATACCCTTATACAAAAAGTAACTTAAGTTACCACTAAACTCACACGTGCCCTTTCAATTTAAACACATACCCACTAAACTCAAACACACCGGATGACCGCACTGAACCACTAACCGCCCAAAAACAGCCATACGACAATCGTACCCCTCCGAATAAGCACATACCCCAACACAACGTGCCCTTTCAATTCAAACACATACCCACCAAAACTCACACGTCACCGAATAACCGCACTAAACTTCAAACCGTCGCAAAAACTGCCATGCAACCATATTCGTACCCTTCCGAATAGGCACATACCCCTACATAATATACATAACCTTACATGCACACATTCAAACAAACAAATTCCGTGAGATGCCCATCGTCACTCGGCGGGCAGAATGAAACCAAATTGTTCTCTAACAAATTCGAGAAACAAATATGGAAAGCATTGAGTACGGCTGGGGCATTGGAATTTGGATCAATGGTCGCCATGCTTTTCGTGGTGGGTTGATTGTTGTTTCTGCCGCTGGCTCCGATGCCGTCAATTCCGATAATTTTTTTGGTTCCGGTGTTCTTGGTGGCGGGCGGTCATCATCTTTCTCTCCATTGCCTCCAACCCATATCATTGATTATCTCGAATGTATCTCAGATGTATTCTCATTAAACTTTATGTTGGTACTAATTATATTATTATATGGGTCAAGTTATTCTACAAAGGCTTCTTATTGTAAGAAGTGTAAGAAGGATTTATAGAGTGACAAGTGTCCAATAACCTAAAACTAAACCCACTACATCACCACCAAAAACCTAAACACCCACCCCCCCCCCCCCCCCCCCCACCCAAAAACCTAAACCCCCCCCCCCTACCCACCCAAAAACCTAAACCCCCCACCCCACCCCACCCCCCCCGCAAAAAAAACAAAAAAAAAACTATACCTCACCAAAAAAACCCTCAAAAAACCTAACCCCCCCCCCCCCCCCCCCACACCCCCCACCCTCCAAAAACCTAAAAAAACCTAACCCCCCCATCCCCCCACCCCCCAAAAACCTAAAAAAAAAATATAAAAAAAAACTAAACACCCACCCCCACCCCCACCACCACCCAAAAACCTAAACCCCCACCCCCCACCCCCTCGGCAAAAAAAAAAAAAAAAAAAAAAAAAAAAAAAAAAAAAATTTTTTTTTTTTTTTTTTTTTTTTTTTTTGGGGGTGGGTGATGTGGGGGGTAGGGGGGGGGGGGTGGGGGGGTTGGTGGTGGTTGATGTTTAAGTTTTTTTTTTTTTTTTTTTTTTTTTTTTTTTTTTTTTTAGTGGGTTTTTTTGTGTAATGGGTTTTTTTAGGTTATTGGACACTTGTCACTCTATAAATCCTTCTTACACTTCTTACAATTAGGATCCTTTGTATTTGATCCTAATCCATTATTATATATAATTATTAATTTACATGCCTGAGTTACCATTAAGTTGCTAATTATGTATGTAATAATATAAAATCGTTGAACTTGCCATTAGAAACAAGAGAACTGAGAGAAATAACTTTCATTGCAAGTTTTATTTTTCCGGAAATGGCGGAGGCGACTGCGTGAAAGTTCTTTTGCTACTGTGATACGGAGAAGAAGAGTTTGTAATTGGATTTTTTTTTAAATTGAGTGCAATTCCAAGAGATAAGCTAAATGCTCTTATTTTTTTATGCTTTTATTTATATAAAAATGTCAACTGAAAACTTAATTATTATTTTATTGATTATTCAATTTACTGTAACATAAAATATGGATTATTCAATTTACTACAACACAAACTAATTTTATTTTATTATATTATTATTTTATCTTTTAATTTTATTATATTTATATTATTTGTTTAAATTCTAACAGCGATGTTTTTTTTTATTATATTGTATTTTTATTATGCCGACCTGAACCGCTGAACTAACCCGGAGAAATTTTCTATTAGGTTTTATGTAATTTGAACATCTAAAAATAGCGTTACCATTATAATAAATCTTTGGAACCGTATCTGGTCCCGCCGCAACGCGCGGGTTTGCGTCAACTCGTTACAATACAACAGTTAACATTAGTTATATGTTTCAACAAGTTTAATATTAAATTAATATCCATATTAAATTCATATATAATTTTTTTTAAATGGAGGCCCAAAGTCCTCGCTTTACTTAAACGGCCCATGGGCCGGTGTAGGTCCCGAAATCTGAGGATCGATAACGAAAACCGAATCCTTGTTTATAACAAACACGGTAACGGGTGCGGAATACCCGTAACGATGCAAACCAAACAAAGTGTAAAACACACGCGTAACCAAAGATTCAATATCTATTGATTAGGGATGAGTACAACCCAAACATATACAAACAATGTTTACAGACTCTCACTAAGTCTCACAGCTCTCTCATACTCATCAGTTTCACACAGAAACTATGAGGGGTATTTATACTAGACACAGACACAGACTATGACGAAACGCAAAGAGGGCACGACGAAACAACAAAGTCGACGAAACAAAGGTGTTTCGTCACAAACCTTTTAATATCATTCTGTTTCGTCGTAGGTTATGGCCCAAATTGAAAGTCAAAGGCCCAACCTCAAGTTTCAAGTCCATGATGAATGTTGATTGGCCCAGATTACTTTCTGTTGACTAATATATTTCACCAATTCAACATAGGACAAATTTGTGACATCATCATGACATCACAATGATGATGTCATGGTGATGTGTAAACGGGACTTGGCTTGCGGCGCTCCGTGCTTCGCGTGTCGAACTTTGGGGCGCACGACGGAGGAATGTCGTGTCGTCGGGCTTGAGCCGGACCTAACCGAGTCGAAACCAAGTTGAACTGAACCGAGCCGAGTCGCGTCCACATAAAGTGTACCAACAAACTCCCCCTTGGACGTTACTCGTGAGGTTCGTCTTCCGTGTCTTTTGTGTCGGAGGATCTTCAAATTCTTCACGCGTCGTAAGTAGAAAATGTATCAACAAGCTCCCTTTTTCATTCAGGTAGTGCATTAATAAACTCCCCCTTAGAATGAACTCTTCATTGAGTCATGCTCGTGAGTCATTTGATTTTTCAATTCTTCAGATCCTTGTGGTGTTGATGAGTGATCAACTGCAATCCGATCATCTTGATCTTCTGATTGCATCAATGTCGTGTCTTCACCTTACGGCTTGTCATCTGACACGTTCTCTTCGCCTTTAGCTGATTCTGATGTCTTATCTGCACATACAAGAAAGCTAAACAACGTAATGAGAACAACCGTTTGGAATTTAGACAAATTAAACAAGTGACACATATGAGATCAAATCTCAATCAAACACCGACCGACAATAGTTTGAAAGTTTAGAAAATGATCAGTTTTAATCCTTTAACTTTCAAAACTTGTTAACTTCGACAGTTTATGAAGGTGCAATTGTTTTCCGGCTTACGATCGGGATTTTGGGTAGGATAGACTCGAGTTCCAACATCGGTCAATTTAAAATAAACTAGAAGCAAAATCTTTTTGGCTTTTATAAAGTTTATACTAAAACACACCTAAAATCTTTTTGGTATTTTTCAAATGTAAAGACGGAAAGCAATAAATAAATATATACAATGATGCAGAAACTGAAAGCAGTAAATAAATATTTACAGACATTCTTTTTGCGAGTTTCGAGGGTAAGAGAATCATATCAGTGTACGGTCACGCCAAAACGCTCTTTTTGTTCATTTTGTTAACAAATAGATAAGCATCCTATAACGATTATCGGTATTGTTGTCCACATAAGCTCAACTTATCACATGTAATCATGGCGAGGGGATACGATTAGGTATGAATTATACTTACCGACCGGTGTTCATCCACACACGACACATTCCCGTATCAAGGTATGCACGAGAGTTCATCTTACCGGTGAGTATACTGTTTATCATCTATTTGACCGTATAAAAGATGTGAGAAACTCACTTATTTGATTGAAAACAAGCCCTATGTGATAGAATCACTTATTGATGAGGAACTTGATTTTCAGATGCATGAAGGGCACAAGAGCAAGTCCGTGAACAGGTCAGTACTTTCGTACAGCAACGAGACGAACTTGACTCCCGCAAAGAATCTGTGATATATTATCACCTATTTTGTGTGGACATGTGTTTGTTGATCACTTATTGAGGTCGAATGCAATATGTACACGTATGTATAGTATCATGGAAGATCTAGACTTCGTCTCCGTTATTTTTACGGTTTGATACAACCATGATACCCAGATGATAAGACAACATAAAGATAGAATATCTCAGAACCTCGGCAATCTCTCAAACGAAATTTCGGTACTAAGACCATATGCCAATGTGCGGTTCCCACCTGGTCTTCAGTCGATTTAAGATTTATATCACCCTGCACACTTTAAAATGATTGTGAGCCTACCGATACATCTTATATAGAGCTGCTTATCGTTTTTCATTTTGCATTTCAGTTTAAAGAGGATTCGACAGACCACTGATGTACTATCATTTTCTCTTTTTCTCGCCAGGAAACTCATTTTTGATTTTCTATTGTTTTTGGGTTTTGAAATTTTTCACTGTTTTTGAATTTTCAAATTTGGATTTACTCCCCCTAAAATCAACAAACTATGATAAATTTAAAAGACACAAAGATATTTACAAAAACGATTTCCCGATGTCGATTTACCTCAATGCCGTTTACCAAAATTATTTTAAACAGAATTGATTTATTGAATTTTGGAAAAATCAGTTGGCACGTCGGTAAGCGGTGCGGACCATGACAACATTGACAAGTTTCATAGTGAAACAATCACGTGTGAGGTGATATTTGAGTTCAACGTGTCAGGACAAAGAGTGCTGTACGAGAGGATAACAATTTATAAAGTAGCTTAAATATCGACAAAGATAGGAGAGATTAGAAGTTTAAAACCGTATCCTGCAACTGCTTCATGCATTGAAAGGAATCTGAGCGCTCTCCTAAACTGGATATCCACCCGGTGTGGATTTCAAGGTCGATTCTTTCTAGCTACTTCAATTAACCCGAGAAAACTCTTCACAACAACAAGATCATAAATCTTTGGGTCCGGCTGGTCTTCCACATTGCACCAGCGAAGGTCTTTGTCTTTCTCTTGAGAAGTAGTGTGCGGTTGTTCAATCCACGCCAAGGCATCCGCACACCCGGTTGGTTTGTTCAACAAACACATTTTCTTCAATTACACCGCGAAGAAATGTACATTGCACGTTCATCTTGTTGATTTTGAATCTTCAGACGTGCTGCAGGTGTGTACATTTGATTGAAGCTATCCTGGGGACCCGATTAAAGCCTTGAACAATCAAACTTTGGAATGATTTTCATTTTGTCGAAGCTTTCAATTTCTTTCGACAGACAATTCTATCTTCTTTTCTTTTTCTCTCCATCAAAGACAACAATTTCTTTGTCGCCGATCTTGTGCATGAACATTCCACTATCAATAATCCTATGACTATCAAAAGTTCCTCCTGGAACATCAGAGATTAGATGGAGAGGGGGACCCAAGCCTTAACAGACTTAGGTCGCCCATGTTCATCGACGTAAGTTATCTCAACTTCTCGATGATCTAGAACTGATGATGCTCCCCCTGTAACTTTATCCGTTTTAGGTCTCCAAGCTTGTTTCCATTTACCAGATTGTGTATTATGTACAATTTCTGGTTTTAATGGTTGTGACAAACTAGGTTTCCTTTTAACAGATTTTACTTCAGTTTTTAAAGCCTTTTCGATCACCTTCACATTTTTACATCGTTGTTTTGTTTCTTGTTCTTTAATAGTGCGTTTATCATGTTTTGGAGAAACAGGACGACGTTGTGAGTGACCTTGTTCAGAGGGGGCTCTTTCAACAAAATTTGGTTTGGGCGAGTTTGTGCAGTCTTTAATGATGTGCCCAAACTTCCCACATTTGAAACAAGTTCTCCTTTCAACAAACTTAGGAGAATCTGATCGACGACCTGACGTTGAAGTTGTAGACCCAGAGGTACTAGCTTCACACCCATTTGTGCGTTGAGTGTAATTGTTATCACTATTACGTTTCAAAATGTTGACTTTTTGAACAAAATCGGTATTTGACTTATTTTCAAAAGTCTCCACTTTATCAGTACCTTTGGAGGCCACAAACTTAACGACGTTTGCTTTCTTCTTGTAACGAGCTCATTTTGTTTCAGCCTTTGGTTGTGAAACCTTAGGCTTTTGAGCTCGTTGTTGTTGTTTACCCTTAAAAGCGATAGGTTGTTGCTTCATTGGTGATTTTTTATTTCCAAATTATCTTCTAACTTCAGCTTTTGGAATCGTATCACACTGAGTTACTGAAACTCTCGAGATCCCCTTTTCCAAAAACTTACTGGTAGTATCTTCAAACACTTTATCAATCAAAGATTGATTGACATTTTTAATTGGAAAAGCTGTGTTTGAATAAATTTTGTCATCACCGACTAAAGTGTACAACACGTTATCACTTTTAACAGTAGACACTGTCTCAGTGATAGGATCTATCTCTTGTTTAGCACCAGTTGATTGCACAGCAGGAGTAGGAGGATCACACAGAATGTGATTCTCAAAAGGCACTTCTACTCCTTTCCTATCATTAAGAGATTTATCCTCATCACTCACATCTGATTCATCATCCGAAGAATCACAGTCCTCAATGGTTGGAGGACTTTGATTTGAAGCACATGATGACTTTTCCTTGCTATCAGATGAGTCCTCCGATGAATTGTCCGTTTTGAACCCTAAGCCAGTTGTAACTTCCCCATAATCAAGAGGTACAGTTGGCTCAAAACGTGGCATTTCTTCCTCATCGGGCATTCGAGTATAATTTTGTCTTAAAGGGGGCGAACATTTCTTATACCCAACACCACTCACGTTTCCCTTCAGTTGTTGAACGTCAATAATGTGATCGGGCACAAATCGGGAGTTAGAATAACTCTCCAACTTGAGCTTGATTGCATCATGCTCGCATTTGGCAATGGCTAGTTCCTTTTTGGTTTCCTCAACAATGTTAATGTAATCGTTAATGCTAACTTGTTTATGATAAACAGTTTTGGTCACTTCGGAAACACTTTTCTTTAAGGTTTCAATTACAGATTTAAAATCCTTTTCGTTTCTAACTAAAGCCATATTTGCCTCTTTGCACTTTGACAGTTCAATAACCAAACTCTGATTGTGACTATGAACCATTTCAGATTCACGTTTCAATTCAGCACATTCATGTTTCATATCAGCACAATCACTACATATGCTAGGAGTTTCAGATTTTACCTGACTTGTAGAAGTTGTGACATTAGCCATAAAGGCAGTCTGAGAAGAGAAAGATCCATCTTCAGTGAGAATCTTCTCCATTTCTTCTGATGTAGCAACAGCTTTCTTGATCAAGACATATTTCTGACACTTGACCTCCTCAGCATCATTCAACAAACTATCAGCTTCAGAATCCATTCCTTCATTCACGTCAGATTCTGAACTGTAATCACTCACACCTGAGCCATCTTCATCAATACTGCCACTATATCCTGAACTGTCATCATTTCCCGAAGATTCACCATTGCTGACATTCTTGATGATTTCGGCATAAAACGCAGTTCTTGTTTGATCACCGTTTCCCAACTGTATGGCCGGACCACAATCGACAGTAGGTTTAGGAAAATAGGCACTTGGATCGAATTGAGGTTGTGTTGTGGAGACTTGAGGTTGTGGTTGGGCTTGTGATGGTGTTGGAATATAAGCATTTGGATCAAATTGAGGTGGAGCTGATTGTGGAAACGGAAAAGAGCTTGTATTGGACATAAAAGCTGTTTGTAGTTTTGGTTGCTAAGCTGCACTGGATCTAGCTAAAACGTCGAAACCTAGAAGGTACATTTTAGTATTTTGAGGAACAGAAATTCGTTTAGCTTTCCGGATTTCTTCATCATTCTTGTGTTCCAACTTCTGAACGAATTCATAGATATTAACAGTATCTAGAACACCCGTATGCTTTAGAAGCTCAATGAATGGGCTCCACTTTGGAGGTAGAGCATCAGCAAACCATGCTACCATTTCCTGTTGAGATGCAAGAACACCATAATAATACATTTCACTAATCAAATGATAAAAACGAGTAATCATATCATATAGGGTTTCATTCTCTAAGAAATGAAATAATTCGAATTTCTTCTTCAACAGATCATGACGTGTCTTTCTTGTCGCTGCATTTCCTTCACCTCTTGCTACCAAGGCATCCCATAACGCTTTCGTGCTTGTACAATAGCCGAATTGATGATAGATGTGTTTGTGAAGTGATTGTGTGAGAATTGCAAACGCCTTCTTCTCTAGATCATATGCTTTCTTGTCGGGTTCTTGCATATTCATAAATGTCGTGGCATTTGATCTTGCTGCTTCAAGAGTTTGATTATACGGCGAAATGAAGCACGTCCATAATTCGGTATTCTGCCCTAGAACGTACGTATGGAAACGACCTTTCCATGTCGGATATTCGTTCATGTGATTTAACTTTGGCGGGCGATTGTTGCTTCCCGTTTAGCTCTCACTTTTCAAAAGATATTGAATGCTTTGATTCTGGTTCGTCACCAATGCCCATTGACTTGCACTTATAGATTGTTGACCAAAAACATTCCTTACCCACGTGGCTGCCGAAGTTCGATCTTCACCTGGTCTTGGTTACATACTCCAATCCAATGGACTTGTACAACTCATGATCGATGAATGAAAGTGATAACCTGGTCACACACTTAATAACAAACTATTAAAACACTTTTGCAAGTCTTCTGTTAAAATTCACAAGTATCTCGACGAAACACCAAATGATGTTGACCAATGACGAAACACGAAATGATAAACCACTTGATCGACGAAACAGAAAGTAATAAATGATCGACGAAACAAGAATAATCTTTGATAATGCGACGAAACTGGTTGATGATTTGATGATCGACGAAACAAGAATATGAAACTAGGCGACGAAACAGACTTTGATCTCAGGTCGACGAAACAGAAAGATAAGGTCCGACGAAACAGAAATGATAACTGGATGTTGACGAAACTGATGTTTTTGTATTGCGACGAAACAGGAAGAGATCTTGATGTCGACGAAAGTGAATGTTATGTTGATCGACTGTAACACCCCAAATTTTTATAAAAGATTATTTGAATGTTTAAATGTTTTAAATGATTAGTTCATTATAAATGAATAATGAAAGTTTAAAAGTTAGAAAAAAAATACAAGAATGATAACTTAAACAACCTTTAGGGGTTAAACTTGTAATTATGTTAATAACTTATTAAAAAAATAAAAACCCAGTATAGTGGGTGTGTGGGGGTCGCGACCAAGAACCAGGGGAGAAAGGAAAACCCTTTTTCCTTCATAAAATTTCAAGAATTCAGGGAATTAAGGTGCTATTGATCCAGAAAATCGAATGCATGAAGTAAATTCCTTGCTAATCTAAGTGTACTGAACACAAGGTAAGTTGAATGTTGTGATTTGATGCATATTCATGAAACTAGGGTTTTAATCAACTCGTGAAATTGAAGAAATCGAATTGATGTATGTATTAGAACCATCATTAGAAGATGTTTTATGCTTAATTTCGTTTGTATTGAAGATTTCAAGTAAAACCCACTTAATCTAGTAGTTTGGTGATCTTGTAGTTCCATAGATTGAATATTGTGATGATGAATGTATGAGTACTAGTAAAATTGATGAACTCCTAGGGTTTTACTATGAATGAATTATGTGATTTTGATTGATAAAAGTTGTGAAGACTACTAGAGAAGTTATGCATAAAACACTTGTACTTAGTGCTAAGGTTGTTATATGCACACCAAGTGTTCGATTAAATGCTTAAATGGTTAATTTTATAAATTTTGAATGAATTAGGAAGTCTTGTTTTGTATGTGGAAATTATGGAATTGATCTTTTGTAAAAAGTGTTATGGAATGCAAACTATATGTGAATGCAATAGTTATGTAAGTGAATGACATAGTTTAAATGAGAGTGGATTATGTATAGGATTGAAGTTAAAAAGGTAAAAGTTGTATGCGAGAAACTATTGCATTATGAACTTGCTAGTTGATGTGTTATGTTCGGTAGTAATAAAGTATGATGATACATATCCCTTATATGCGTTAATAAGCTAACGAAAGTCAAATATTGCATGATTTGAAAGCCGAATGAACGAATGTTTGTAAGCTAACCATGTTACAATTATGATGACATGTATGGATAGGAGTCATGTCAATAGAGGCACAAATATGGAAGTGCTACGGGTCGAAGGTAAACACGGAAGCTATGTGTAAATTCGGACGCACGAGGTAAGTAAACTCCCCGACTCCTTCCTTAGTAGTAAAAGAGGTTATTTGTATGATAAATGTTAGCAATTATGCAAGATGCTTTATTGACATTGGTAACAAGTAAGGAGCACTAAGGAAGTGATTTCTGAATCACTTCCTACACCATTTTAGGAAGACTATATGCGAGTCACTTAAGTATGGTAATCTAAGTTTATTTAGGATTCGGTTATTGGAGGTGATGGTGTTCGCTAAGAAGACCAAACGGGTTAAAATAAGAGTATAATAGTGCAGAATTTTCATGTTTATTGTTGTTAAAATAGTGCAGTTTTTATGCATTTTGAGCTGCCAAAATAGTGCAGAATTTTCATGTTTATTGTTGTTAAAATAGTGCAGTTTTTATGCATTTTGAGCTGCCAAAATAGTGCAGAATTTTCATGTTAATTGTTGTTAAAATAGTGCAGTTTTTATGCATTTTGAGCTGCCAAAATAGTGCAGAATTTTCATGTTTACTGTCGTTAAAATAGTGCAGTTTTTATGCATTTTGAGCTGCCAAAATAGTGCAGAATTGTGCTGTTTATTGTTGTAAAATAGTGCAGTTTTTATGCATTTTGAGCTGTCAAACTAGTGCAGAATTGTGCTGTGTATTGCTATTAAAATAGTGCAGTTTTTATGCATATCGAGCTGTCAAACTAGTGCAGAATTGTGCAGTTTATAATGTATGTACGTGGTCTATTTGTATGGAAGCCTGTAATCAGCATACCTTAGTAAACCCTGGGATGATTTAAGTGATTTATAAGGGTTGTACGTTTGTACGTGGGTACGTAATCACGTGTGGAAGTTCACGTCTATGAATACATGTGCGTTTGTGCCCGCGTTTGAAGTAGGATTCATTGCTTATGAGCGAACGGAACTTGGGTATGTGTTCGTACAACTTAAATAAGTGGAAGCGTTAAGTTACTAAACCGTTGTCTTGAGTATGAAATGTGATTGCAGGTACCCTATTAATGTCTTTACCAAGGTTAAGGAATTGAAGTGCACGAATGTACATGGAAAGCATATTCGTAAGGATCAGTATGGGAAGAAGGAACGCGGACTGGTTACTGATCATGTGTGTTTAGTTTAGGAATGATGTCATTAAATCTAACCGATGCACATGTATGTGGTGAATGCAGCTTGTGTGGATTTAGCATCAGTATGAAGGATAGAAAGATTGAAGATCGAGTCAAGGGCAAAGGATTGTACGGGAAGGATCGGTCACATAGTTTAACAAATGTAGGTCCGAAGTATTAATATAATGGAACGTGGTAAATCCTTTTTAATGAGTGTATGACATTTGGTATTCGAACTTTCCTGTAAGTATTATGTCTATTAAAGAAAGAAATTTTGGGTTCATATTTTCCGCTGTGTTGTATTTTTAAGTTATTACAAGTTAGTCTTACAGGGAATTGTTCATAATACGAACGGGTCATGCCCGATTTTTGTTAAATTATAGTATGATAATATTACTTTCGGATTAGGAATTTTGGGCGTTACAAGTTGGTATCAGAGCCATGGTTTGAGGGAAATCAAGTATGCGGAGGTAAATACTTGAACTCAAACCAGAGTGCTCTTGTGACAAGGGACCCGTACAATCCAAGACTCGATCAAAATTTAAAGGTAGAAGCTAATATAAGTGTGTATTTAAGCATGTATATTAAGAAAAAACTAACAGTATGTTATGTGAAGGGTAAGCATAGTTGTTGGAGAGGATGATCCGCGAGTACAGTCTTGGACTGACACCAAGGCACGTAGTAAGATAAATTGATTCCAGGTACGTATATTTAATATGTGTAAGTACATGTAATGGTAAAATCTAGCAAGTGAAAGAAAAATTTTAAGTAAAATGTAATAATGGAATGATAATGAAGTTTTGAAAATGTTACACGTGCCGAAACTTAATTCTTCGGACATAAGGTGGCGATTACACGAAGACACGAAACTAGTATGCGGATTGTGTACTTGGCCAGTACACAAGAAACATATGACGTTCGTGAGACCGTGATAATTGTTACAGGTATGTCCGCTAGAACTAAGTAGTAGGTGGACGTGGGGGTGAAGAGGAATGTAAGACTTTCATAAATGAAAGTATGAATGATATGTTAGAATCCGCGAGACGGATTCGAAACATGAAAGGAATGAAAGCATGAATGATGTGCTTGAATCCGCGAGACGGATTCGAAGCATGAAAGGAATGAAAGCATGAATGATGTGCTTGAATCCGCGAGACGGATTCGAAGCATGAAAGGAATGAAAGCATGAATGATGTGCTAGAATCCGCGAGACGGATTCGAAGCATGAAAGGAATGAAAGCATGAATGATATGTTAGAATCCGCGAGACGGATTCAAAACAAAGAAAGAATAAAAGTAGGAATGAGATGTTATAAACCGCGGGACGGGTTCGAAACATAATGAATAATAAGAAATGAAAAGATTCGAATGTGTAAGTAATTACAGACTAAGCAAGTAAATATTAAAAAAAAAGAGAGAGAAAAGAGGATATTATCCAACTTATGTCTTAAACTTATATATATACACAAATATGTTTGTATGCAAGAATGGTTAAAGGGACGGATGAGTCATGCGGGTCAAATGGTAATCGCCATTTAAATCCGATATTTAATGTTTTGGTTTGTTAAGTTTTATATTTATAGGTGAGCTTGATGAATGGGCACGCAATGTCGCTAATTGGAAAGAAAGGACCATCGTAAGGTATGAATAACGAATCAATGAATTTTGCTTACATTAGGTATGTAAAAATAGGGTTATACTTTTAATAGGAGCTTATGACTCGACTAGAGGTGGATGTGTCAGAATAGGATAATTGATACGCATATGTAAGGATGAAATTACAAATTAGACTTCCGAAAGTCAAACGAAATAAAATGATAAGTAATAAAACAAGTAATAAAAGAATGGATAGAGCAGTCTGGTCCATTAAGTAAGTAAGTATAAAACTTTGAAAACGGTTGATGTGGCAAGAAGTTTTAGTTGTAAGAAATAAACCTTAGATAAAATCAAGCATGAGATATGTTAATACTCGACTCTAGAGAGTCAAAGGAATGACGGGTTACGACCCGGGCGGAAGGCTTATGTTTTAATGGAAAGGACAAGTATACGTGAGAAGCACTAAAAGCATGAAGCAATGAAATTGTATGCATGCTTGAATCGACAAGAAGTACAAATGCGTGCTTCGTTATGTGTATTTATAATAGGAAAGAAGTGATAGATTGACTTTGAAAAGTCAAATTGCAGAAGTTGACAAATAAGCTAAACAATTGCAAAGGAACGGTTATGTATTGACCCGTCGTAAACGGGTCAAACAACGAAAGTAATATGTTAGAAAATGGTCATGTATTAACCCACTATGAATAAGTCAAACGATCTACAGTTTTAAAAAGAATCTAGAAATGACTAGTATGTAAACAAGATGATTTAATTAACGCCATACTCGAAAGAATGTGAATGAAAGGTGCTAATCATCCATTTTATAGGAAAGAACGGTAGAACTCTTGGTGAGTATAACGTCTAACTCATGAATCATAAGCGTGAATTGGTAGATTGAATACGAACTAAGGAAAATGAATGATAGGAACTTACGTGATTAATGCTAGAATGAAGTATCATGAGTGACACATGTGTGAGAAGGAAAGTTATTAAACCACCATGATGGGTAAACATATAAAAGTCTATGCTTAATTAGAAAGGTAGAAGCAAACCTTAAACGTGATATGATCGCGAGTATGTTCTTGCAATAGTATGCACCTTGAATAATTCAACGAATGAACCGCTAGCGATGAAGTGTGCTAGTAGCTAGCATTATTAAAATGTAAGTGACACTGTTAAGAGCTCTTGACAAGACTCTGACTTTTATGTGATTATGAAAGTATAATGCTTAACCTAAGAAGGTATGTTCAGTACCTGCCATTATGTTTATTTAAGAGTAAGACCGTTAGCCAAAGAGCCCGAATGTATGCGTGTTATAGTATGCCCTTGAATGATTACAGTGAAATGGTAGGAGTACAAAATGTGAAAGGTTTCGGGGACGAAACCTCTTTTAAGGGGGGTAGACTTGTAACACCCCAAATTTTTATAAAAGATTATTTGAATGTTTAAATGTTTTAAATGATTAGTTCATTATAAATGAATAATGACAGTTTAAAAGTTAGGAAAAAAAAATACAAGAATGATAACTTAAACAACCTTTAGGGGTTAAACTTGTAATTATGTTAATAACTTATTAAAAAAATAAAAACCCAGTATAGTGGGTGTGTGGGGGTCGCGACCAAGAACTAGGGGAGAAAGGAAAACCCTTTTTCCTTCATAAAATTTCAAGAATTCAGGGAATTAAGGTGCTATTGATCCAGAAAATCGAATGCATGAAGTAAATTCCTTGCTAATCTAAGTGTACTGAACACAAGGTAAGTTGAATGTTGTGATTTGATGCATATTCATGAAACTAGGGTTTTAATCAACTCGTGAAATTGAAGAAATCGAATTGATGTATGTATTAGAACCATCATTAGAAGATGTTTTATGCTTAATTTCGTTTGTATTGAAGATTTCAAGTAAAACCCACTTAATCTAGTAGTTTGGTGATCTTGTAGTTCCATAGATTGAATATTGTGATGATGAATGTATGAGTACTAGTAAAATTGATGAACTCCTAGGGTTTTACTATGAATGAATTATGTGATTTTGATTGATAAAAGTTGTGAAGACTACTAGAGAAGTTATGCATAAAACACTTGTACTTAGTGCTAAGGTTGTTATATGCACACCAAGTGTTCGATTAAATGCTTAAATGGTTAATTTTATAAATTTTGAATGAATTAGGAAGTCTTGTTTTGTATGTGGAAATTATGGAATTGATCTTTTGTAAAAAGTGTTATGGAATGCAAACTATATGTGAATGCAATAGTTATGTAAGTGAATGGCATAGTTTAAATGAGAGTGGATTATGTATAGGATTGAAGTTAAAAAGGTAAAAGTTGTATGCGAGAAACTATTGCATTATGAACTTGCTAGTTGATGTGTTATGTTCGGTAGTAATAAAGTATGATGATACATATCCCTTATATGCGTTAATAAGCTAAAGAAAGTCAAATATTGCATGATTTGAAAGCCGAATGAACGAATGTTTGTAAGCTAACCGTGTTACAATTATGATGACATGTATAGGAGTCATGTCAATAGAAGCACAAATATGGAAGCGCTACGGGTCGAAGCTAAACACGGAAGCTATGTGTAAATTCGGACGCACGAGGTAAGTAAACTCCCCGACTCCTTCCTTAGTAGTAAAAGAGGTTATTTGTATGATAAATGTTAGCAATTATGCAAGATGCTTTATTGACATTGGTAACAAGTAAGGACCACTAAGGAAGTGATTTCTGAATCACTTCCTACACCACTTTAGGAAGGCTATATGCGAGTCACTTAAGTATGGTAATCTAAGTTTATTTAGGATTCGGTTATTGGAGGTGATGGTGTTCGCTAAGAAGACTAAACGGGTTAAAATAAGAGTATAATAGTGCAGAATTTTCATGTTTATTGTTGTTAAAATAGTGCAGTTTTTATGCATTTTGAGCTGCCAAAATAGTGCAGAATTTTCATGTTTATTGTTGTTAAAATAGTGCAGTTTTTATGCATTTTGAGCTGCCAAAATAGTGCAGAATTTTCATGTTAATTGTTTTGAGCTGCCAAAATAGTGCAGAATTTTCATGTTTATTGTTGTTAAAATAGTGCAGTTTTTATGCATTTTGAGCTGCCAAAATAGTGCAGAATTTTCATGTTTACTGTCGTTAAAATAGTGCAGTTTTTATGCATTTTGAGCTGCCAAAATAGTGCAGAATTGTGCTGTTTATTGTTGTTAAAATAGTGCAGTTTTTATGCATTTTGAGCTGTCAAACTAGTGCAGAATTGTGCTGTGTATTGCTATTAAAATAGTGCAGTTTTTATGCATATCGAGCTGTCAAACTAGTGCAGAATTGTGTGCAGTTTATAATGTATGTACGTGGTCTATTTGTATGGAAGCCTGTAATCAGCATACCTTAGTAAACCCTGGGATGATTTAAGTGATTTATAAGGGTTGTACGTTTGTACGTGGGTACGTAATCACGTGTGGAAGTTCACGTCTATGAATACATGTGTGTTTGTGCCTGCGTTTGAAGTAGGATTCATTGCTTATGAGCGAACGGAACTTGGGTATGTGTTCGTACAACTTAAATAAGTGGAAGCGTTAAGTTACTAAACCGTTGTCTTGAGTATGAAATGTGATTGCAGGTACCCTATTAATGTCTTTACCAAGGTTAAGGAATTGAAGTGCACGAATGTACATGGAAAGCATATTCGTAAAGATCAGTATGGGAAGAAGGAACGCAGACTAGTTACTGATCATGTGTGTTTAGTTTAGGAATGATGTCATTAAATCTAACCGATGCACATGTATGTGGTGAATGCAGGTTGCGTGGATTTAGCATCAGTATGAAGGATAGAAAGATTGAAGATCGAGTCAAGGGAAAAGGATTGTACGGGAAGGATCGGTCACATAGTTTAACAAATGTAGGTCCGAAGTATTAATATAATGGAACGTGGTAAATCCTTTTTAATGAGTGTATGACATTTGGTATTCGAACTTTCCTGTAAGTATTATGTCTATTAAAGAACGAAATTTTGGGTTCATATTTTCCGCTGTGTTGTATTTTTAAGTTATTACAATTTAGTCTTACAGGGAATTGTTCATAATACGAACGGGTCATGCCCGATTTTTGTTAAATTATAGCATGATAATATTACTTTCGGATTAGGAATTTTGGGCGTTACATCGACGAAACTGGATTAATGATAAATGGTCGACGAAACAGAATGTGATAACTGGGGTCGACGAAACAGGAATGATATATGATTGCGATGAAACTGACTTGATGATTGGTGCGACGAAACTGATTTATGTTTGGGCTTCTGATCGACAAAAAGGAGTGAGGCCCAATTCAGTTTGAAGTCCAATGTAATTTGAAGCCCAATTAAATTCTAGTGGCGACGAAACTGTGAATAAATGGAGTGCGACGAAATAGTGGGTAAATGGATTTTGGGATAAGATTTTAAGATATTTTCAAAGGGACCTTATCCAATTCTGACACAAGTGGGTGAAAACAATTTCAACTCACACCTTACTGAAGACGCACTTTGTCAACAAACATCATGATTTTTTAGTACACAAATGTCAAACAATTATATTTTAACCACAAACACTTGAATAATAATTTAACAAAGGCAAATATTCAAGATCAGTATGAACAAGTTGAAGATCCTGTTGAACTTGATGAGTTTTCTGGTCACCTAAAAAATTGTCGAACACGATTTTTGCTCAAACTTTCAATAAAAACCCAAATGTTAACATGTAAACATGTAAATAAGCAAGGTTTTTGAACAAACTTTTAGCAACAACAAGATATTTGACTGATTTTTGAACAATTTTCCAGAAAATATGAATCTTTCAAGAACAAAAATCTGAAATCACTTAAAACAACTTGTTTCAAACACAATAATGTTTGGTTTTAAACAAGGAAAAGAGCCAAAGCTCTGATACCACTTGTAGGTCCCGAAATCTGAGGATCGATAACGAAAACCGAATCCTTGTTTATAACAAACACGGTAACGGGTGCGGAATCCCCGTAACGATGCAAACCAAACAAAGTGTAAAACACACGCGTAACCAAAGATTCAATATGTATTGATTAGGGATGAGTATAACCCAAACATATACAAACAATGTTTACAGACTCTCACTAAGTCTCACAGCTCTCTCATACTCATCAGTTTCACACAGAAACTATGATGGGTATTTATACTAGACACAGACACAGACTATGACGAAACGCAAAGAGGGCACGACGAAACAACAAAGTCGACGAAACAAAGGTGTTTCGTCACAAACCTTTTAATATCATTCTGTTTCGTCATAGGTTATGGCCCAAATTGAAAGTCAAAGGCCCAACCTCAAGTTTCAAGCCCATGATGAATGTTGATTGGCCCATATTACTTTCTGTTGACTAATATCAATGTTTTAAAAACCGGTTTTTAAATCAAACCGGAATATGCTAAAAAATGGTTCAACCGGTTGAACCAGGTTGTACCGAGCGGTTCAACCGGATTGACTACCTAACTCTATAATTTCATAAATTACAACATTAACTCAAAAGTTAATCTAAAAAAACATGATTACATATTAAAAGATAAAAGATGATCCAAAAGTAAATCCATAATAAAAAATTATCCAAAAGATGATCCAAAAGTTTTTTTTTTCAAAAAAAAAAAGCTAGATAATCGAACATCATTCAATTTTCCAACAACCTCTTTTAAATGAAAGTGTACGGTATGTTTAAGTCATTTGACTGTTGAATACATCAAGTTCACAATCGCATAAAAGATGAAATTCACTATTATCGCCATCGTCATCAACTAGAGGATAGCTATTTTCGTTTCATACAATATTAAATAAGAACTTTTAGTTACGAATAATCATAATATTTAAAAAATACGTAAGATAAGTAACATATATAATAAAAATAAGTAACAACCCAAACTAAAATAACCCTGGGCTGGTACCGGTATTATGTTTCAAACCGGTATACCGGATTTTACTTCCGGTACAAACCTTATGCCGTTTCACTTATTTACCGAGGTGTTTCGTACCGGATTTACATCTGAAAACGGTAATACCGGTATAACCGGCCGGTATTTACCGGTTTTTAAAACATTGCTAATATATTTCACCAATTCAACATAGGACAAATTTGTGACATCATCATGACATCACAATGATGATATCATGGTGATGTGTAAACGGGACTTGGCTTGCGGCGCTCCGTGCTTCGCGTGTCGAACTCTGAGGAGCACGACGGAGGAATATCGTGTCGTCGGGCTTGAGCCGGACCTAACCGAGTCGAAACCAAGTTGAACTGAACCGAGCCGAGTCGCGTCCACATAAAGTGTACCAACAGCCGGCCCTGTATACACATTTATGGTAAACAAAAAGGAACTAACCCTAATATATGTCAGGCAACCATTGGGTGTCAGCCCAGTGGCCACCGACCCCCACCTTAAACCGGCCTGAGGACACTCGAGGTCACCGGTTCGAAACATGTTTCAGCCCCTCGGGTTTACAGGGGTTTCACCGCCAGGCAGCGTTATCGGGTCGCTAGCTTGGGAAGGGGGATCCCTTCCGCGGTCGGGGGTACCGTGCATCTACCCTTTACCCTTTTTTTAATATCTGTCAGGCAGCCTTAATTAAAAGGGAAACTTTCTCTTTTAATAATTTAAGACGAGTAGAAGATAAACTTGGACATTAAGTTACGAACTTGAATCTAACTTGTAAAATGTTGACTCATAACGCAAGTTGGTTTATATAATCAATCATAGCATACTCCAACACCAAAACTGAACCTAAACGGTTTTTTAATTTGACCAACCATCTGTTTTTTTGTTTCGGATTAATTCCTTAAGTCGGTTAATTACAATTTAGTTCATCCTCACACTAGCCTCCAACCTTAATCTTGATCGACCCCGTTGACTGCATTTGTTCCCCAATTTGAAACCGCCCTCCTCTACGTAACGACCAGTATCCATACCATAATATTACCGCACCCAGACTCCTTCAATCAAATCATACGAAAACCCCTTTTATATTTTAAATACTGATATCAATCACATAGATGGTTTATAGCTTCAAAAGAGAAGAGAAGAGAAGATGACCATTCCATAATACATATCAATATGATAATCATTTCACACAATTAACGAATAGTAGAGTAGAATGATACTAACTACCAATAAATTGGATCTCACAACACCTGGAAGTCCTTGGAAAATTAAGCACCTGTGCAGCTAACCGCTTTTGTTCTTTTATGCGTAAGTTTTCCCAAGTGATTGTTACCGTCTTCAAAACCTCTGCATTCCTCAACAAGTATTTCAGAAGCTCCATATCATACTTCCTACCGTCGCATTTTGAAAATTTCAAGGTTGTAAGGCTCGTCCGGACACAAGCAGGAACCCACTTTGGGTAACTCCAAAAATCTTTTGGATTCGGAGAGTTTTTAACAAATTGTAGGATAAACGAAACCGAAATTATATAGGGGTAAAAAAGTAATTAAGCATATAGAAAAAATCGTAAAAGATATCAATAAAGCTCAATCAAGTACCATTTCAATACATAAATGTTCCAACTGGGGAGAACAATCGGAGTAAGTTAGGGATTAGTTTAGGCTCCCAAAGATCCTTCAACTCCAAGTGCTTCATATTCTAAAAGACAGGCAGACGTAGATCTCGACTACTTGAAAACTTTAACAAAGAATGAAGTTACAGTTAGTGCAAGAAAATAGAATTAAACACTATCTAACAAACAACATTTTAAAGGTTGAACACACTGGTGTCGATAAGATGGAAACTTACATATTGAAGGGAAAGCGATTGAACTCCACTAATTCCTTTTAGAAGATCATCCAACAGATAACAACCGTATTCTTTTTCACGAATTGAAACAGATGCCTCAATCAAAGAGGACAAATCTTCCATGACAAAAGACGAGTACAATACTCCACCAACAAATAGATATACAAGATTAGGGACATTTAAAACAACTGTGCTTTTAACATCCTTGGTAACATATGCATATGTTAGTTTCAGCCGTTTCAAAGTAGGGATATTGTATTTGAACTCTTTCTCATCGCCACAGTCTTTTACTTCCAATGATAAATTTTCAATGACCGGGCAACCATGAATAAGGTTAAACGCAATGAGAAAAGGAGTCTTCCATAAAACAATGTCAAGAGTTTTCAGGCAAGGAAGATTGACCGGAGACTGAGGCCCCCAAATATGGTACATACGGCCACTAAGACCTATACTCAATTTTGTCAGTGTCTTGCAAGTTAAAAGACTTAAAGGCAACTCAAGCCGGATAACGTGTATGTCAAACTCGCGTACGTTTAACCTGACTGCCCAATCAATCCAACTTGATACCTTTGACACGGGGGCTCGAATTTTAGAAAAGTGTAACCGAAATAATTCAACTTGGGACATTTGGCGAGACTCCAGTGCCCGATCCACAAAATTTAACAATATATCTAAACCATGGATGGGATCAATATCAATATCATCAAAGTCAAGGTTTGTGACAAACATCCAACTGTACCTCCATCTTTTGGATAAAATGCTAGTTTGTACCGCGAATTTTGTGGGCATTAGAGAGAGTATGTGCGAATGAATCTCTTCGGGCAACCCGCTAAGCCTGTCCTCTACATTCTCACTTATAGAACTCATATTCACTTCCTAATAGTTCTGAACAAACAAACAAATATCAGGAAGTAACCAATAGTAATCCTATCTTAAACACTCAATAAAAACAGGCTCCAATTGACATGTAAATTAGGGTATTATTATATATTTTTGATCCGATGAAACTAACCAATAGTGGTTGTATTTTAACCGTCTAATAGAAAACAGGGTTACATACATGTAAATTAGTGTTTTATTATAAAATTAAAAACTGTTAATGGACATTCAAAGATGAAAACCTAATCAACCGAATCCTTACCTGTACAGATGAAAACGAAAGCAATTGAAGTAACCACTAGAGCACATAAAACAACTATACAAACTTTATAAGAATGACTTATAAATACGTTTGAATTTAACAGCCGGTTAAAAAAAGCCTCGGTCGAACTGCAAAACCCGGGTTTTCAGGCCCTAAACCGAACCGGCCGATTTGGCTTGATTTCGACGGTTTTTACAATTTGAGTGATTGAACCCTAACATTCCAAAGTTTATCTATTGTATAGTGATATCTATTGTATTGGTGCATCCAAACCAAAAAAAAAACTCCTAATAAGCTAAATTCAAACATATTAACCTTCTTACTTGCGGTGATTCAGAGCCTTGTCAGGATTTTGGAATTTGCGATTCAATGGAACCCACCGAATTTGAGTTTTGTTTTTTTTTATTATTTTCTGAACGGCAACTTTAATTTTTATATGGGAGATTTTGATAAATTAGGGTTGGTAACGGGCTTGGGCTGCGGGTGATATGTTAAAAGCCCAGTATTTATTTGTCCTAGTTTAAGAAAGCGGAAATTATTTGTTTATAATTTAAGAAAGGGGAAATATTTTGTTTATAATTTAAGAAAGGGGAAAAACGGGAGAAATAAGATTCGAACTTGACAGACAAAAAATCGTAGAAAACAGTCATGCCACCAGACCAAAGAACACGACTTGAAGTAATTTTATTATTGAAAGCTATTTTATTCATATCTCCGAATTTTGCAGCAGGTTAAAAAAAACATTTGGCTGCGGGTTTTAAAGCCGTAACTGATTGCTAATTTGTCTAGATTTTGACGGTTTTGAAGCAGCCCTGCAAGTTTTGAGGTTGAACCCTAACATCCTATATTAAGAAAAACCCCAGGTTTAGCCCAAATTTAATAGAAGCCCACTTTTTTTTTTTAATTTAAAATCTCAAACTCATATTACTGTTGAAACTGAAAGAGATGAGAGGTTAACCTAGTCAAAGGTAATACAAAAAAAATTTCGATAGAGCAACAGAGGGACACCAGACACGAGAGATGTGTCGTCACTCGGCCGCCTCACAATAAAGAAATTTGTATAAATGTACTATAAAGAAATTCATTTACATTGTATGATGTGCGGTAAAAAAAAAAGGATATCCATGAATTTTCTTCTCGACCCGCCACTAGTTAAAATGATTCCAATTGAAATACGGTTTGAAGGTTTCACGATCACTAGATATAAGATGCCGTTGTTGTATCTCTATTTACCTTTTGCCCTATGATTTTAGCCCATGGTTAATGTATCCTGGCCCAATAAGTGGAATAAGCCCAAAACTGTATCAATATATTTGGCAAGATTTTTTTTTCTTTTGAAAGGCCATATTTGGTAATTGCTATAGTCCTAATCTGAATCTAAAACATTTTATTTGGCCAATTTAACAAAAATCATAAAGTATAATTTAAAGTTGATTTTACCTAAATCAGATAAAAAGGAATCTTGACCTTTTATTTTTTAAAATTAATGGTTTTTATGAAAGTGTAGGTAAAAAGAGAAATGTAAGAGTATATTTTTGAAATAGCGTATTTGTTGATTTTTACTCTTCAAGACAGATGCATATTCCCCTATTTTTTAAACGTTTTTAACTTTTTCATAAGACAATATTTTTAATAAAAAGTTTGTATTTTAAAATCGAATATTCTTTTATCTTTAATTTGAGCAACATAATTGCTAGATAAAATATGAAAACTAAAAAAATCCAAAAAAATTGTCTTAGATTTCTATGTTGAATAACATTTTTGTGCTATATATTTTTTTTGTGCTATATATTTTTTTGAGTAAATTACAAGTTTTGTCCTTTATGTTTAAATCAAATTGCAGACGCTGTCCTTTTGGCCAAAAGTTTACAGGCGGTGTTCTTAACCTTTCAAAATCTTGCATGTTTTGTCCTTTAAGCCAAACTTGGTTAGAAATCTCAGTTAAAAATTGTTATGTGCAATGCACATGAGGGTAAAATGGTGATTTCCCTCTCAACCCTTACACTTTCCCTTCTTTCTTATCTCCAACACTATCCCTCAAACCCAACTCAAATGTTTCCGATCAATCATCTATCAACGAACTCGCATTCGAATCTCTTGCTAACTCTCTCTCACCCCTAATGCTCGGAAACCTCATCCCTATATTACCATAGCTGTAAGCAATAGTCTTCGGGGATACTTTCGCATTCGAAACTGGAGTAGCGGCGCCGCCATCGTCTTTGTTTCATCCATCTCTGCCACCACCGCAGCCGCCATTTTCCTAATCGAGTTCGATCTATCGAAGCTTTTTCGTCTTTTGGATTAAGAATCGATGTAATACTCTCGGGTTTTGATCGAACCACCGGGGATTACTTCATACGAGATCCGACCGGCATCTAGTGAATACCTCAGGTCAATATCACAGGATCTTCTACCGAACCCGTAATCGGCTATCTCAGACTTTGTTTCACGATACTGACGAGAAATTCGATCTGAAATCTGGATTTTTTGAGTGAGAATCGAGATTTATGTGATCTTGCATGGTTTTCAATTCTTCTTCTTCTTCTTCAGTTGTTTCTTCTAATTCTTCAATTTCTTAAAAAAAGAATTTAGATTGTGATATAAAAACATAATTGCAGGTTTTTCGAAGAAGAATAGCTGTTGTTAAGTGAAGGGTTAAGAGTTCGTATAGATTGGAGAAGAAAGATATTAGATTATCGAAGTTTAGATCATAGTCTACAGGTTACTAGTTGCTGAGTTGAATTGTTATTTGAATCTAATCGATATAAAAAAGAAGGGTTTATTGTTGTTTAACGGTTACTGTAGTGAAGAAATTGTTTTGGAATTAACGAATCAATTAAATCAAAATCAAAACTTGCAGATTACGGTTCCAAAATCTGAATGGCAATGTTTAAATCATTGAACAAGAAGGGAAAGTGTAAGGGTTGAGAGGGAAATTACCATTTTACCCTCATGTGCATTACACATGACAGTTTTTAACTGAGATTTCAAACCAGGTTTGGCCTAAAGAACAAAACGTGCAAGATTTTGAAAGGTAAAGGACACCGCCTGTAAACTTTTGGCCAAAAGGACATCGTCTACAATTTGATGTAAACATAAAGGATAAAACTTGTAATTTAGTCTTTTTTTTTGTGCTAATTTTTTTAAGAAAACAAAAGGGTGAGAAATCGGATTGCAAGTTCTTTGTTTGGAAACTAGATGTTGATATCAACTGTTATGGTGAAGGCAACACTAATCTGGTTGAAATTAACAAGGCAATATAAATGTAGATTGCAAACATAGAAATTGATAAGATTGTTCTTTTGGAAGAGAACAATAAGTTGAGAAAAAAGGCTGGTCTAGATGTTACAAGTAGAACATATCTCATTGCAGCACTAGTTTTAGGTTTCGTATTTTGGTTTTTTATTAACTGATGTTATCAATTTCGAATGAAATTACCATTTAGTTCAATGGCAACACAGGAAGTGATCAGATCTCACATGGAAACCGGAAGGTAAAATGCGAAAGTACTACCTTACTTTATTTGGTACGTATCTAGGTTCGAAACCTTTCTTAAGGGGATAGACTTGTAACACCCCCAAAATTTAATTATGTACATTTCTATATATATTTAGAGTATTGATAATTATTAAAAAAATTGTGTGTATGATACAAGCAAGGTTGTCAAAATCGGTATTAATTGGTGCCAAGTCGCAAGTCGGGCGTCGGCTGATTAAGTTTGAGCTAGTCGGACCATTAGTCAGTAGTCGGTCCAAGTCGGTGCAAGGCGGCCCAAGTCGGCCAAATCGTTTCTATTCGGCCACTCTTTTTAGTTTAAATCTGGCCCAAACAAATGTTTTAACCATTAAACATGACCCAAGGTGTTTAGTTCCAATCTGGCCCAAAAAAACATGTTTCTAACCCATTAAAACATATTCCATGAGACCATGACTGATATGTTAATGTTTGAATGTTTACATACTTAAATTGCTATGTTTTGAACTTCATTGTTTGAATTTTGAACTATTTTTAAATATTAGATTGATATTAATGTGTGTATTGAATGTTTAAATACTTGATTTGCTATGTTTTAAACTTAGTTATTTGAATTTTGAACTATTTTTAAGTATTATATTGATATTAATGTACGTGTATATTTATAAATTTAAAAATTATATTTAAAAATTCCGATCCGATTAATCACTAGTCACTACTCCACCGCCCGACTAGCGCTTAGCGATCTCTACAACATAGGATATAAGTAATAACTAGGAGCATGAACCTAGTTAGGATGTAAACTAAGACTTTAACATAAAAATAGATTTTAGCCGTTTAAAACAAGTGTTCATACTTGAGGGACCAAATCGGGAAGCGTGGAAAGATAATTTTATAAAACAACTAAAAACACACCACAAACATCAATGTGTGAGTGTCGCCAGGAGCAAGAGAAAGAGAAGGGAAAAACCCTTTACTTCACAAAATCAAGAAATTAGAAGAGAAATCATGGCCAAATTCACTGCATGAACACATAGAATCGATCATCCAAGCTAGTCTAACAAGAGGTAAGTTGAATTTTATGATTTAATGATCTTCATAAGTGGGTTATGATCAATCCGTGAGATTGAATGAAACTTAGCATGAAAATTGAATAGAATCACTATGTAGAAGATGAATTATGCTTGAATTTTGATTATCTTGATGATTCGAAGTGAAACCCACTTGTAATAAGTAGTAAGATGAAGTATGTTAATCATGTAGATGCAAATTAGTGTAATGTTGATTTGTGAATTTGTATGTAGTAGAACATTTGTTAGATGAACTTTGAGATAGAATGAAGGATTTTGAGTGAGTTTACTTGATTGATAATCCATGATATGAACTAGTGAGAATACGCATAAAATACATGTACATTATGTCTTGTTAGTGGTACGCACATCAAGTGTTTGATGAAATGCTTAAAAGATAAATTATCAAGTATTCATGATAGTTTATTGCTGAAAATCATTCGTTAAAATGAATGTACAAGATAATGGATGTTCCTTCAATGAAAGACTTGTGTTTGAATGTTCAAGTATGAGAAGCTAAGTGTAGGTGTGAAAGAAGAAGGACCAAGAGATAAGAGGATACAAGGTGCAAACGATCAAGGCAAGTTCATTCCCTTAACTATAAGTAGTTCATTATGTAGATGTGCTTTTCACGTCATAATTTGACAGACTATGTATAATTCGACAAACTTGATCTTTATAGTACTTGACCCAATAAATGGGTCAATTGGGTAGGAACTTCGAAAGAAAGATTGGGTTAAAGTGTTATAACTAAACGTAATTTAGATGGGCGAGATTTCATTGCGAACTTGAAAGAATTAATGTATGACAACCGTAAGTATGAGAAAGATGGGAGTTATAATGTATAATTGTCATATAGAGTTTATGAAATGTGTTGGTGCACGGAATGTCTGTTGACTACGTCTACATCAAGTCTTGTGTCTAGATAGGTTGAATGAACACACAATAGGGTTTAATTTAGGGTTTTATATGTTTAAACTTGTAGATTTCGCTTGAAAGGGTTTATGTGTGTTTCAAGCTAAATCAACACAGAAGATTTAGCTTGAAATGAGTTCAAGCGAAATCAACAACAGGAGATTTAGCTTGAAATGGGTTCAAGCGAAATCAACAGGGCTATATATAGGTGATGTGTGTGTCATTTGTAGAAGACTTGGTCATTGTGTGTAAGACGAAGTGCTGTCGGATTTGTATCAGAATACATTGTAAAAGCACAAATATCAATAAGAAAAGAAAGATTAAAAGGAAACTAGCTGTTATGACTTTGATTACGTTGATTCCGCCTTTGTACTCAAAGATGAACTGCCTTAACTGACATTTCAAGGTCGTAGAACGGTCCAACAAGTGGTATCAGAGCTCAGGATGAGGAGTTCATACCATTACAGCTTGATTCTACCGGATTTTCTTATCTCTACTCACTTCTTTTCTTACTTTTCTGATTTGAACATATTTCAGCGGTGAAAATGACCTAAAATTGACATATAACAAGCGAATTAGTGTGATAACTAATCCTTGAAAGATTTGGACTTAAAATCAATCGAATTCATATAAAAAATTAACATTTCGCTTGAAAACTGTTCGTAAAAGATGACATCAGCAGATTTCGCTTGAAATATAGTGAAGATTTCGCTTGAAACTTGATTTTGTCTGTCGATTTCGCTTGAAAATCAAAGGATTTCGCTTGAACAGTTCAAGCAAAATTGATTTGCTGGATTTCGCTTGAATCGATTGGACTTGTATTAGGGGTTTTCGCTTGACAAGTTCAAGCGAAATAGACTTCTTGGATTTCGCTTGAACTAACCAACTTAGTATAACAATTTCGCTTGAAAGCCCAAGCGAAATTGGAGATTTCGCTTCAAACTTTTCAGTTTCGCTTGAACATTATATACTTGTTGATTTCTCTTGAAGTGATTTCACTTCAAGGAATTTCGCTTGAACTTGCTGATTTTTCAAAACTTAAAAATTTGTCTAAGTGTCCTTGGTAATTCATTGTTACGAATTCAGTCTGTTTGAACTGATCGTTTGTTTGTTTGTTTGCAGGTGATTCGAGGTGATTTACAAGGCGCAAAAATCAAGAAGTTGAAATTTTGTGGATTTTGAACTTAAAAACAATTCTAAAAACCAAGTCACTTAACAAAGAAATTGTGGTTAAAATGTTTGACAAAAAGGAAAACGATAACCTTGAAAGATTGAATGATTGGTATGATAGGTTTTGGTTTAACACGAGAGAAAATGGGAATAAGCATGTTTGGGTTAATAGACTTGAAAATTTTTTGTGCAAGAAACATGAACCGTTGGATGAGTTGGTAACACGGTATTATCAATTACTTGAAAATTTAAAAACGAATGAGATAAGAATGTCAGATGCTGAACAGATATCCAAATTTGCAGATGTTTTACCGGCTGAATGGAATGAATTCTTGATTAACCTGAAAAAGGATTATAGATTTTCAAATTTGAGTTTAAGAGAATTCATCGATAAAATTAAAACACACAATTATGAAAATGAAAAGAAAAAGAAGAAGTTGATAGATGAAATAAAAAAGGATTTAGAAAAGATAGATTTGGATGTAATCATTGAAATAAGAAAACGAATCACTGTGTGTCTTGCAGCAAAAAATGTTATGAGATACGATATTAAGAGGGGTTGTTACATTGATGAAAATATGAATCCTCTGGATTTTGTTAAAATTTTCTGTGCAGGAACATACAAGATGGAAACAAAGAAAGAAGTTGATAATGGAGAGATGAATGGAAAATGCTCGAAATGCGAAAAATCAGAAACAGACAATGTCAAACTTCTGAAGAATGTAGAGAGTTTAGCATTGGAAATCAAAAGCTTGAAGGATGAGAAAGAATCTGATAATAAACAGATTTTTGAAATGCGAGAAATTTATGAGAGTTTGAAGTCTTAAAATGTCAAACTGCTTAGTGATGTAAACAGTTTGATAGCAGAAAACAAAAGTTTAAAAGAAAAGGATTTTGAAAATGAAAAATTAAAGATTGAAAAAGATTTTCAAAGTCAAATGAATATTTTAGAAGATGAAAAATCTGTTATTTTTCAGAATAATCTTGAAAAACAAATTGAAATAAATTCTCATCTTCAGAAAATCATTCGGCTTGAAAAAGAAGCTGAAATTGCAAGAAATAAAATTGATAATCTTGAAAAGAAATTGAAAGGTTTTGTGAATTCTACATCACATGTCTGTCCAAAACCGATCAATTCAGTTTCAATAAGTGACAATGTCACAAATTTTGACAAAGTCAAAATTGAAGATTGTGATGAAATATCTGATGATGAAAAAGAAAAGAAAAGAAAAATATTTTTAGATTTACAAGAAAAATTTAAAAATACTGTTTTGCAATCTACTGAAACAGGTGAATGTTCTAAACAAAAACCTGTTAAGAAGAGTGTAGAACAGAAACAAAAAGATAAAAATTTGAAAAATCCTAAAAATGAAAATAAAAGCTCATCAGATAAGTCATCCAATCATTATCAAAAATCACAAAAATCTAAAAATGAAAACTCACAAAATGTTGGTAATAAGTGGTGCAGGTTTGACCACAGTGCTTCAAAGTAAAAACCAGTTTTCAAGAAGAGTGATGATTACCACAAAGCCAGACAATGTTATGATCTAAGCATATGGTGTGAAAGTGGTGAATGGTACGATAACAGAGCGTGCTACACCTGTGGTGTGAGAGGACACATTGCTGTTAACTGCCAGAATTGGAGTTTTGAGACAAGAAGATGCTATAATTGTCAAATCAGAGGACATATTGCCAAAGACTGCCCAAGGAGATCAATGGGACGATCGAGGGCTGATTCTCAGAAATTGGCAAATAAGCCAGTCAATGTCAAGCCCCATGAACAGAAGGTTTTAAAACCTAAAGTTTAGGATCAGATAATTCAAGAAAAGAAAGTTAAACTTTCACAGGGGCAGAAAGACAGACTGCGAAAGAAAAGGAAGAAGGCGAGAGAGTATCTCGAGAAAATTTTGTCTTCGGGTTCACCGGACAGATTGAATAAGAGTTCTGATGAATCAACTAACTTGATTGCAAAGTCAAGCAAGACGAATTCATCGGATACAAATCTGAAGACAAAAGAAGAAAAGAAGAAGAAGAAAATGGTTGGCGATGAATCTGATGTGTTAAAGTCAGACAAGCCACCATCAGGCAATGAATCTGACAGGTCAAAGTCAGATAAGCCATGTGCAGGCAATGATTCTGGTTCATCAAAGCCAGAGGAGCCTAGTGTTGAGGTAAAATATAAGAATTCAGGTTTAACAATGGATGATGCAAATTTTCCATCATTGTTGAACAAGAATTCAAAATCACTCAAGGCTGGTCAGGCTTGGGTGAATCTTTTCAAATAGAAAAACCTGACTTGCCGGAGTTCCCAGGTTGGTAAGTGTGGAACAGGAATCGGCATATTTCTTGAGAAATTCACAGGTTGGTAACTGTGATATTTCGGATCACAAAAGACTAATCAAGGACATTAAGTTGTACTTGATTTTTCTTTCCGATGAGTGGATAAAGGTAAACAATGTGATGAAACCCCATGTTTGAGAAAAGACAAACAAAACTTATTTTCCGGAAAAACCATTTGATTAAAACAAACTTAAGTGTTTTGAAATCATAATGGGAAAATAGTTTGTTGTCAGGGGGAGTTCTGATTGTTAAGCCGAGTGAATAGCGAATTGAAGTGATTTGATATCAGTTTGTCACGTTTCTTGTATAGTTTGTTTTCAAATTTTCTCAGAAAATCAAAATTGAAACATATTTTGATTTTAGGGGGAGAAAAATTTTTAAAAAATTAGAAAATTTGAAAATTTCAAAAACATTGAAAAAACAAAAATGAGTTTTGGTGTATAAAAGAGGAAATGATAGTAAATTAGTGAACTATCACAGCATGCTAAAGAATTGGAAAGTTAAATGTGATAAACGGTCTCACTGATGATATGTCAGTAGGTTTTTACACATTTAGTAGATTGTGACGAGATATAAACCTAAATTCAAACTTACTTATATTGTGGGTAACATCTCTCGGATATATGGGTAACCCCCGAAATCTTGTTTGAAAGATTCCTTTTTCTGATATACTAGGTTTTTATACTCAGTGATATCTGGGGTATTATTCCGGGACTTCTGCTGAACGGTAGTTCTGACCTAGTCCTCGAATAATACTTTCTGCAAATGCTTGAAACACAGCATCACCCTCAGCATCAATGATAAGACAATAAAATTGCTTAGCAATGCTGTTGTAAAAAAGATCCTCTAAAGGGGACACACCCAAAAGTTGAGTCATGATCTCTCTGCTGAACGGTAGTTCTGACCTGAGCTCTCATGATTCTTCATAAATTATTAACCCCTTACAGATATCATTTGTGTTATAATTACCTGTAAGACTGAATATTGGGATCTGGATACGGGAGTATATTCTGAGATGGGACACGTGATTAAGTTTAAGTATCTAAGACATTAAACTCGTATCTCGAAGCAGTTGAACTTTGTGTGAAAATTTAAGTGGACCAGTATACTGACAATCTAGGTGAATCGTTTAGAACTTAAAATGACAAAAGCTTAACGATGCTTGTGATTTGTCTCATAAACTGATATGATCCTCTTACACAAACTCACAAAAATATTGTTTGTATATATTTGTTTACTGCATTTCTTTAAACTCAAAATCCAAAAAGATTTTAGTATAAAGTTTTGAAAAATTCAAAAAGATTTTCGGCAACTGATGTTGAAGAGCTGATATTCAAAATTCGAGTGCTACACTTGATGAACTATATTGGGTTGGGAGAGTTTGTTGAAAAATTTGAATGTCATATACAAATGTTTTGAAAGATTGTGTGGTTAGTTAATCAAGGTCATTCGTTTGGACTTGATGTAACTAGTATGATTGATTGTATATATGATGTCTATCAGTAAGTTTGTTAAATTCAAATGTTATAAATTTGTGAAACTTATGGTGAGGTAGAGGATGTGCAGGGTAACAGGATTGGACTTCATCATTCCCATGGAAGCTAAATGTTAAAGCTTGAACCAGATATCTCAGATTCTAGCATATCGAGAGGGTGAGTCTGTGAAAGGGGGAGTCTGGATCAACAGTCAAAGGGAAGATGGAAGTTAGATTCAGGTTGTGATTCTAAACCTGTGAAGATAAAGTGTTTTTGTTGAAAAGACAGAGTTGGAGAAAAGACCAAGACTGAAGACTCGGAGCTGAAGACTTCGTCAACATCCAAGGGGGAGTCTGTTGGTGCACGGAATGTCTGTTGACTACGTCTACATCAAGTCTTGTGTCTAGATAGGTTGAATGAACACACAATAGGGTTTAATTTAGGGTTTTATATGTTTAAACTTGTAGATTTCGCTTGAAAGGGTTTATGTGTGTTTCAAGCTAAATCAACACAGAAGATTTAGCTTGAAATGAGTTCAAGAGAAATCAACAACAGGAGATTTAGCTTGCAATGGGTTCAAGAGAAATCAACAGGGCTATATATAGGTGATGTGTGTGTCATTTGTAGAAGACTTGGTCATTGTGTGTAAGACGAAGTGCTGTCGGATTTGTATCAGAATACATTGTAAAAGCACAAATATCAATCAGAAAAGAAAGATTAAAAGGAAACTAGCTGTTATGACTTTGATTACGTTGATTCCGCCTTCGTACTCAAAGATGAACTGCCTTAACTGACATTTCAAGGTCGTAGAACGGTCCAACAAAATGCAAATGATATAGTTTGAATGCCTATGATACTTAAAGATCACATTTTTAACTTCTAACATCCCTATATAATTATGTAACTAATGGACATGTTTTGGTGATAGGTAAATCTTTTTCCTAGGTAGATGGCAAGCTCGGGACGAACATACCATCTCAAGTGCTTCAGCGATGATACTCGACTAAACAGGTCAAAAACTTTTGTAGAAAACTTTTATGGTCATGTCTAGTGTATGAATGAAGCTAACATGTTAGAAAAATCAATCTCAAATAAAGACCAGTAACTTTTGATGAATTTGAAATTAAAACTGTCTAGCCTAGGAGCTTTGTCCGCCCGACTTTCGAACACCGCACTCTTGATCTCTTCATTACTGAAAGGAATAATCAGGGAAGTCGCCTCCTCAACCGCCAATCACTTTAAGTTGTGGCAAGTGAGTATAGGCCTGTCAATGATTTTTTCCTTGAAAGTATTACTGTAGAATCCCATAATCTCTTTTTTAACCAAGGCAGGTTTAGTCGTCCACACCCAATTTATCGTAAGCCCCATAATATTGTAACAAGCCGTCTACTATTGATGTACCCATGAAAAAAAGCCGAATTTTCATCTCCTTCCATATCCCACTTAATCCTTGCTCTTTGTTTGAAATCCTTGATTCTATACCCTTCCAACTCCATAATAACTTTCAAACATTCCGCTTTGGCCCATTCCTCCTCTTCCGACAACTCTCTAATTTCAGACAACTCATCAATTTTTTCCTGATCCTCCTTTAATACCCTTTCCGTACCTCCCTCCTCATCTAAAACCGACTTTTTCCATTTTTTGATACCCTCCCTGATTACTCTAAATTTCTACATAAGCATCACGTCCGGATCCCTTCCCCCCCAAATTACCAATCGCCTTATTAACCACATCATCGAAATCTTTTCTCTCCATCCAAGAGTTAAAGATTCTAAAAGGTTTAGGACCAAAATTTTTTTCCTCACAGACCAGAATAATCGGACAATGATCTGAGTGTACCCTCGGTAAAGCCCTTAGGCAAGCCACCGGCCATTCAGAAAAAAAGTTCTTGACAAACCAAGACACGATCGATTTTGCTTTATTTATTACCAATATCATTAAGATACGTAAAATTCCGCCCTTTCATGTCAAATTCTCTTAAACTATTTTCAAAAATAAAATTATTAAAGTTAGCCGCACATTTTTTGTTCAAAATAGAGTTCCTTATTTCTTCCAACCATCGGACCACATTAAAATCCCCTAGAATCACCCACTGCACCGCGTAATTATCCATAACCAACCCAATTTCATCCCATAAAGCCTTTTATAGAGGGACGTTTTGTGGAGCATAAATGTTGATGATGTTTAACGCCTTATTGCTCCCTTTCAAGACTCCCAACGTTAATAGAAAATTAGGATGTTTAATAGAATCGTGTACCTTGAAGACGCAAGGGTCCCATATGCTCACCACCCATCCCGATCTTCCAACCGCCGGGACATGGTCCATCTTAAATTTTCCAGCACCCCATAATTTTTCGAAAACGACACCTGTAATGTCACTAAACTGGATTTCCTGTAACGCCATAAAATCAATCCCATTATCCTTTTTTAACTCTCTAATCCACCCTTCTTTATCATTAACCCCTTCCCCTAAACCTCTTATGTTCAAAGACAGAAAATTCATCTTGCCACTACTTGAAATCTTTCTTCCGTTATCGCCTCTCTGATTAAATGTTCGTGATTATGAAGATCGACTCCTACCACTCTCCTCAAGAAAAAAGTTGCTTATGTCTCATTAAAAATGTTAGTTTCCTCTTCAATTGGATTGGTGTTTAGATCCTCTACCATAATATTATTTTTTTCTTTTTCCACCCCTTCATCTCTTTCTTTGCCTAACAAATTAACATCAATCTTAGTCGTAACATCGTACCCTTTATATTGATTGATGTTAACAACCTGCTCTTCGTTGTCACTACTTTCAACAATTCCGATCGTTTCATTAAGATAGAACGGGTCATGTTGTCTAGTTCTTTTTTTTGGTCTTGACAGTCCACTATTCTCATCCAAAATAATTCTACCTTTCTTGGGTTTTCTAGATTTCCTGGGACCAACTCTAGGCCCACTTTTGTTGAGATTCACCCTAAACCCCACTTTTCTAGCCTCTGACATCATGAAAACGCACTCTCTCTCATCCCCACAATTTGAGACCCCTTCCTTTTCCTTGTACTCTGAATTAAAGTCCCTAGGAGAAGCATTCTCTGTTTCCATCGCTACTTTATATGTTCCATCATTAATCACATAACCGTTAAACACATTGGAACCAAACTTGCCATTACTGCCCTCAGTCTTCTCGGGACCTTCCTCAACACTAATTCCCGGTGACTTTACACCTTCTCCGGTGACCTCTACAACTCCGGCGGCCAGCGGCGGTTGTGACAAACTCAGGCAACCGCCAGTGGATTGTTTCTCCTTGCAGTTACTATCTATGTTTCCATCAACAGCCGCTTCTCCGGCGACCATCGCCGGTGCCGATATACTCGAGCAGCCGACGTCAGATTTACTCCCCGGGCAGGTACGATCTTTGTTACCTACTTCCCCAAACTCTGATAATCTTCTAACATTATCTTCGTCCACCGAGTAAGACCTCGTATAATAATCCTCTGCTTCCGACAAGAGCTCTATATCTCCATCTTCCTCTGTAGGTCCGTTTTCGGAGGATCGGTCACGAAACCAAATCACTTGTTTATATCAAACACGGTCACGAGTGCGGAATCCCCGTGACGATGCCAAATCAAACACATAAATATAACAACACAGAATAACCAACGATTCACAGTCTATTGATTAAAATGGATAAGAACAATCAACAAACACATACACACAATGTTTGACAGTAAACTTCATAGTAGGGTATGCTCTAATGGTTTCACAAAGAAACCACGTGTGGTTTATATAGGCAGCCCAGCCCAAGTGTCGACGAAACACATACATGGGCCTAACGAAATACCAAAGATGACGAAACACTAGGTGTTTCGTCACTGTTCATGGCGAAACTTGGATTGACCAGTCAAAGGTGTTTCGTCATACATGTGCTCGACGAAAGACAATGCCTTTCGTCGAGGGTTGCACAAACAACAGTTAGGCTGCAAACTGTTGGACAGTTTGCAGCAGTCTGATAAACACACAAACATGAACTTTTCTACCCAATATGCAACATGCACAGTCTTATAACATTACATAACATAGAGACAAACTTGTCGGACCCAAGTAGGATAGGAGGATATCCGACTTGGTCGACGGACGGAAATAACAGACTCGATAATAAAAGACCGTAAAAATACAACGCTAATAAAGAAAAGTTACAGACACAAAATATGCATCAACAAACTCCCCCTTGTCTGTTACTTGGTCTTCGGTCTTCAATCTTCAGTGCTTGAACGACCAGGTGCTTCCATCTTCTATTCCTCGGTAAAAGCAGTAACAAGCGATGCGTTGAAATTGTAGCGCTTGACGAGCGTCCTTGTCTTCGTAAAATATATCATGCCGAAATAGCTTGCTGATGTCGCGCCGACATATTCACGATCCACATCGGATCTAGCATCCGAAAATTCTTACGATCACCCTTGAACACGATCACCGCTTCATTAGTATCCGAATCGTAACACCACAACGCCATTTCTTCAAGAAAGTTCTGTTCCATAGGCATCAACGGAATCTTGTTCATTACCTTCGCCGGCTGGTATATGAGCTTGTATCGAGCCGTGTTGGTCAACGGATCCAATGTGAACTTGATCTGTTGATATATCAGAAACTGAGGCTTGTACGACGCATCCTTCCATCATCTCTTCCGTTCGAACTTGATTTTCCTTGCAAATAAAGTTGCGCCAAAGTAATTTGAATGATTAATAATTTCCAGCTTCGATAAGGCGGCAACATCATAGAACGGTAGAGATATAATGCTTAGCATGGAATTGAAGTACTGGATTCCGTGTTCGTGCTTGATTGCAACAGAATGAATTTCCTTTACGAACATCCAGCTCAGAATTTTCCCATGCGGCTTAACTTTTTCAAACTGTAGAAAATCAACTTGTGTCTCAGGAGGCGTAGGCTTTTCAACCTTCGACAAGAATCTCTTTCTCCATTCTTGGAATGAATCCGTCGGATTATCTGAAGACGTTCGATTCTTTAACTGTTCATCAATGTCTTCCTGATTCTCTTTCATCCATTCTTCATCAAACGGATAAAACTCCATTCCGTCGGCACGAACATAAGTTGATTTGCTGGTTTTAACTTCAAACACTATATCTTCAATGTTTTCTGTATCAGTAGTCTCTGGTTCAACCGGCATTTGATCAATCACAGAATCTTCAACTGACTTCATTTCGTTCAAGGCAAGCAGTTGTTCATGTGAAAGATCCGCAACAAACTCTCCTTCTTCTAGAACTTCGCCAGTAATAGGATGAATAGCCTGCAAAGAAAGATCACCAGTACTAGGAACAGAAGATGTACCAGCCTTAGAGCTTTCAATGAAAGAACTGCTTTCCAATTGTTGGACTTCTTCTACGGATCCACCAGATATTCCTTGTGCCGATTCAAGCTGTGAAGGCTGGAATACAACGATTTGAGTAGAGGCGGTGGCTGGTGGTTGCCCTGATGTGGCAGAAGGGTCAGGGTTCCCCTGATCCTCAGGATCATCATCCTTTTTCTTCAACACATCTTGCTGCTTGCAACGATCGACCCATAAAATATTCACACGCTTTCTTACGAACTTAAATCCTTCAGTGATTCGCTTGACCCCATCTGTTATTATGGTATTGCGAGAATTGTACCATTCTCTCATATCGTCATGCTTTTGTTTAAGAGTATCTTCCAACTTTTGAACCTCACTGCTTCTGTCCTTCAAGCAGTTCATGTCAATACCACGCATATTATCTGCAACTCGCATCTGTTGTAATTGACGTTCTCTCTCTTCATCTGCAGCTTTCAAGCGTGCATTTTCAGCTTTTAGTTGCTCAATCTCTGCTTTTTGGCGAGTGATCTCTGCTTGTTGACACCCAATAGTGGAATTCAACGTGTTTATCTCTAACTGTTGTTTGATCATGTCGGCTCTTGTAACGTTTATCACTTCCGATTGCCTGTTGATTTGACCTGCAGCAGCTTGCAGTTGAGAGAATAGGAAGTCTACCTTTTCATCTTGCTGCATCTGAGAGAATAGAGTTTGTCTGCGCTCTGAGGTGGGCTGCGAAGTCGTTGCACGAATGGTCGATGCTATAGAGCGAGCCGGAGCTTGAGGAGTCACTGTAGGAGTTTCAGGAGTTGAAGTCACCACATGAGTTGGTTCTATAGATCTTGGAGGAGAAGACACTATATCAGTAGCTTCAGTGGCCGTGAATCCAAGGTTTGGATCCATTTCTGCTTCTTTTGTAGGTTCTTGTTGAGGAACGGACTGTTGCGCAGATGAAGAACCAATGTACTTCCTTGCTTTCTTCTTTCGACGAACAACCGTTTCCTTTTTCTTCAAACGTTCCGCTTCGGTATCCGAAGGAACGTATTCAGGGTCATCTTCTTGCCTAATCCTCCAGATCCTTTTCACACCACGTTCATCGAAATAAACTTCGTACCCAGGCTCAGGTGGATTATCATCCGATTTAGTATCCTCCTCATCACCACCAGTTGAAGTATCACCAGCTGTACCAGCAGTCGATGCACCAGCACCAGATGCATCAACGGCACCTGTATCACCACCATCACCAGCTTCATCATTACCATCACTGTCACTCTCAGAAGAATCCGAATCCTTTCGTCCAAACTTTTCTTCCATCTTTTTCTTTAACTCTGGCTCCTCATCATCATATTGGCTGTCATTGTGACGCCATTTGTCATCTTCTGGAGCGATGTAGTCGGTTTTATCAAGAGCACCGAACAGTTTCCTAGGCGGCTTGCTTTCTTTGTATCTCTTTATTGCAAGGCCCCTGAATATCTTCAGTGAATGTTCGATCATAGAATCTATCTTCAAGATGTCATCATCGGATTTTGGAAGATTAGGATGCTGGACATTCATGATCATCTGCAGAAAACAAGGATACATCCGGAATTTATGCCCAGTTGTTCAACGACCAGTTCTTGTCATGTTCTCCTTCATGTTGGCAAAGATGTACTTTGAAATGTAAACGGTTTGTTCAGCACTAATGCCACCATGAGTCCCATGAGATCGTTGCCTGCCATGTCATAGCCAGCTCACCTGTTGCTAAGAAATTGAATAAGTATGTGTAATAAAAACTTGTACCGCATTGGCAGATATCCCTTGTTGATTTGACTGCTGAAGATATCACCAGTACACTTCATCCTTAGTAAACAACCGCGAGTACACATGATTGGAATAGAGAACGGTGCATTCAGATCGTCTTGCTGTTCTAGAACGGTGTTCAAGATTTCCGGTGAGACATTTACGTTCATGTCATTCACTTGCCCTTGTATAAATTCGGTTCCATCAATTTGGACAACGCTTGCTGAATTCCAGAATGCTTTGATGAGCGATTTGTAAACTGGAGTTGAAAAAGTGACAACTTTGTTTATCCGCGACTCCCTTATCCACTGCGTGATCTCCTTCAGTTCAGAGATCTTCCATTCCGGATCAAGAGAGGCAATAATATTGTGACGCCTTTCGGACATCACTAGTTCTTCCGGCTTGTCGGTTATCTTGGTTGCGGGCTTACGTTTCTTTTCTTTCGGTGCCGTCTGTATTTGCAAACATCCACAATAAGTCACAATATCATAGAATATGCATTAGACATATGTATAAACATGTTTATGTGAAATGTGAACATTTATCATGTATTTACATATATTCTGTGAAAGGGCATCCAAATGAAAAATTTCCTAAGTGCTGGACGACGAAACATTAGCACTTCGATGAAACACTCTTCTTCATGGCGAAACACCCTTGGTCAAACAAAGTCAGAGTTGACCTTTGACCAGTGGAGTTTCATCGACAGTCTCTCGACGAAAGATGTTCCATTGTAAAAAGGGTTGTTTCATCGCAGGGGGTTTCGTCATCGTCAGTTTGAAGAAACATAAGTTTCGTCGTCAAAGGGGTTTCGTCGTCGGCAGTTAGGGTTTCGTCGAATTGGGGGTTTTCAAAATCAGAAGGGTTTTTCGCCGACTATTGTTTAATCGATTTTCGATTCACAAACAAACCAACATTATGACACTTTGTTACACCCAAACTTGAAGAAAACAACCCAGAAGTACATCTGACACGATTTTAGCCGTAAAACACCCAAATCGGTTTCAACATCAAACAATATCAACCATCCCGTGTTTTTGTTATACGAAACCCAACCCAAATCAACATTCAAAACAACATACAAACACTATGATTAACAGATTCTATTAAAAAAAGCACAATAAACAGTGTTTTATTTGAGGAAATCGAATAAACAGGGTCTCCGAGGGTTTGTTAACAAGTTTCAAGCAAAACAACGGGTTCCTAAAGATTAGAATCATTTGACCAAACATTTGAATACCTTTGATTTTGATGAAAATGATAAAGAAAATGAAGGTTTTTGAGAGTCGGTGAAAAGGGGGTATGGTGGGTTGAGTGTTGGAGAAGATAAACAGTGAGGTGGTTTGAAAAAGTGATACTTCTGATTGAACTGGGACCCCTTTAAATACTCATACCCCGATGAAGCACAGGTCTCGACGAAACTCATGTTGGGCTCGGCGAAACATATAAATGGGCTTGCACTGTAAGCCCATGACAAAAGTTAAAAAGGCCCAGGTGATTTTCGTCGTGATCTCGACGAAAGAGGGTGTTTCGTCGTCAACCAAATTGATTTTGACCAAGACTTGACCACATTTGACCAAGAATGGTTTTTCGTCGACATTTAGGTCTTTCGTCGACCTATGGGTTTTTAGTGAAACATTTTTCCAAAAATTACTAATTCTTTTGAAATTTTGCACATTTGAACAGATTTTGTTTATTTGAACAGATTTTCCCATTGATTGAGTTTACCAAATGCAAAGGACATTTTATGAAGTAGGTTTCAGGCTTTCGGCAGAAAACTCCAAGTTACAACTTCGGCTAATCAAAAACAAACTTTACAAATTACACTAAAATATAATTTAAAGTGCGGTAAACTAACGAAAATCAATAAAAAGCAGTAAACAACTGTACAATATCAAACTTTTTGCGAGTTTCAAGGAAAAGGAATCATACCAGCTTACGGTCTTTGTCAACATGGTTTTTGTTTCGGTTTAAAGCTTTGGATAAGTATACTACTCGATTATCGATATTGTTGTCCACATAAGCTCAAACTTATCAGATGTAATCATAATTAGGAGATACGATTTACGGTAAGAGGGGGACGGTTAATCATGCATCATGTGGTGGCGTTGATAGCCAAAAGACAAAGGGGTGCATGCACTAATCGGCGTTTGTCTCAATTGCTGAGTGTTATGTGCCTTATGTCCAAGGCTTGATGCAAAACCACAATCGAGCCGGGGGTCTCATTGGAAGCAGCCTCTCTATTCCTACGGGGTAGAGGTAAGGCTGTCTACATCTCACCCTCCTCAGACCCTACCTTAGCTTTGCTATTGGTGGGATATACTGAGTATGATGATGATGATGATGATGATGATGATTTACGGTAAGGGTTATACTTACAAGTCGGTGTTCATCCACTCACGACACATTCCCGTATCAAGTTATGCATGAGAGTTCATCTTACCGATGAGTATACCGCTTATCATCTGTTTGACCGTATAAAAGAATGTGAGATACTCACTTATTTTGAATGAAAACAAGCCCTGTGTGATAGAATCACTTATTGATGAGGAACTCGATTTTCATATGCATGAGGGCATTGGAGCAAGTCCTTGAACAGGTCAGTACAACGTACAGCAAAGAGACGAACTTGACTCCCGCAAAGAATATGTGATATATTATCACTTATTTTGTTTGGACATGTGACTGTTGATCACTTATTTAGGTCGAATGCAATATGTACACGTATGTATAGTATCATGGAAGATCTAGACTTCGTCTCCATTATTTTTCGGTAAAAGATACAACCATGATACCCAGATGATAAGACAGCATAAAGACCGTATATCTCAGAACCTCGGCAATCAATCAAACGAAATTTCGGTACTAAGACCATATGCCAATGAATGGTTCCCACCTGACTTGAAGTCTGTTAGGTTTGTATCATCCTGCACATTTTAATCTGATTGTGAGCCTACCGATACATCGTTAGTCGAGATACTTATCACTTCTCAATTTTTTTTGTTTTACATTTTTGAACATATTGACCGACCACACCAGTGAATATCATCATTTTCCTTTATCTAAGAAACTCATTTTTAGTTTTCTAATTTTTTTTTGTAAATTTTTGAATTTTTCAAACAAAAGGACAGAAAGTAAAAACATCTTTTTGGATTTTTAAATTTTTGAATTTTTCAAACGAAAGGACAGAAAGTAAAAACATCTTTTTGGATTTTTGACTTTTTCAAATGTTTTTGTATTTTCTTGAATTTACTCCCCCTAAAATGCTAAAAGGTTACGAAAACGAAAATCTTTTTGTATTTTTTAAGAGTTTTTAAAGAAAATATTTACAAAAACGATTAGCCAAAGAAGTTTTACTCGGGTATCACCTTAATGCCATTGACCAAAAGTAGATAATCAAAACGTGATTTATCAAAAGCTTTAGTGAACAGGCCGGCACGTTGGTGATCGGTGTGAACTTTAACAACATTGATTAATCTTTTGTCAAAACAATCACGTATGAAGTGATATTTAATTTCGATGTGTTTGGTCTTGGAATGCTGCACATGATTTCTAGTGATCTGTAAGGCAGCATTATTATCAACAAAAATAGGAGTAGATAGGAATTCAAAACCGTAGTCGCGCATTTATTGTTGGATCCACAAGAATTGGGAGCAACAACTAGAGGTAGCAATGTATTCTTCTTCACAAGTTGATGTAGCAAGACAGGTTTGCTTCTTGCACTGTCACGTGACCATGCGATTTCCTAAGAATTGACATCCAGCTGTTGTTGATTTGCCATCGATTTTGCAACCACCAAAATCAGAATCACTGTATGCAATCAAGTCAAAGCTATCATCCCTTGGGTACCAGAGACCGGTGTCCGGGCAACCCTTCAAATAGCGAAAAATCCTTTTAACAGCTGCCAGATGTGAGGCCTTCGGGTTGGCTTGATATCTTGCGAGCAGGCACGTCGGATACATTATGTCGGGCCTCGAGGCTGTGAGATACATGAGAGATCCAATCATAGCGCGATAGTATGAAGAGTTAATGCTTTCACCCTTCAGATCCGGAGTAATCCCGTGATTCTGTGGAAGTGGGGTACCAATGGGCGTTGCATCGGACTTCTGGAATCGGCTCAAGATGTCACCAACATATTTAGTCTGATGGATGAATATCCCAGACTCGATTTGTTGAACTTGTAGGCCCAAGAAGAAATTCATTTCCCCCATTGCGCTCATCTCAATTTTCTCTTGCATCACACGCTCGAATTGCCTGCATAAAGAATCATTAGTTGAACCAAATATTATATCATCAACGTATACCTGCACCAACAGAAGATCTCCATCTTGTTCTTTGATAAAGAGAGTGCAATCAATAAGACCTCGTCGAAAACCATTCTCCAGCAGATAGTTGGATAAGGTTGCATACCAAGCCCGAGCTTTGTTGAGCAACCAAACCCAATCAGGATGAATAGGATCTTCAAAACCCGGAGGTTGTTCGACGTGCACTTCTTCTTGAACCACGCCGTGTAAGAAAGAACTTTTGACGTCCATCTGGTAGACTTTGAATCCTTTAAATGAAGCATAAGCTAGAAAGATCCTAATATCTTCCAGACGTGCAACTGGTGCATAAACTTCATTGTAGTCAATGCCTTCGATCTGGAGAAATCCCTGAACAACCAATCTCGCCTTGTTTCGAATGACTACTCCACGATCTTCCTTTTTGCATTTGAAAACCCAACGTGTGCCAATTTTCTTGTAGTTTTCAGGCCTTTCAACAAGCTTCCAAACACCTAGCTTTTGAAATTGTTGCAGTTCATCCTGCATGGCTTCCACCCAAGAATTATCCTTAAGAGCTTCTTTCCAAGACTTTGGTTCTTCTTGTGAAACGTAACACGCGAAGGACCAATCATTTTGAAGACCAGATTCTCTGATGGCTGAATACAAACAAGCATTCTGGTTATTTCTCAGCTGATTACGCGTCTGCACACCGCGTTGGGCATCTCTAATAATATTTTGCTGCGGATGAGTATCATGAATTCTCGTTTAAGGAAAATGAGGAACACGAGTATTAATACCCAAATTGTTAAGATTAAGATCAACTACCAACTCCACACCGGGCATAGGCGTAGAAGTGGATGCATTCCCTTCAGCAGTATCTACATTCTGCACATGAGGAGTTTCTACAGAAGCACCTTGAACAAGAGCAACCGGAACTGAAGTGCCTTCATTCGCATCATGGTATTCATCATCTTCCGATGACTCATTGTAATCAGCAGCATCTTCAAATACCTCATTTTAAACCGTGTTGTTAACCGAATTAGAAGCTTGTGGGTTAACAATAATTGGACTAACCAATGGCGAGTCAGCTGCGTTATCACTTTCAAATAGCATTTGAGCAGCTGTAGATGCTTCGTTAAAGGTTGGCAGATTAAAGGAGTCAAATAGCCCATCATAATCGAACATCCAAGGATCACCCGGAGGTCTAACAGAACTTGTATACCTTTGAACCCTTACTTCACTCCATAACTCAATCTTTTTGGTTGCCAAATTCCATACACGAAAATTCGGAGTAGCATATCCAAGGAAGAAACCCTCGATAGCTTTGGCGCCAAACATTCCGTCTGGCTCAATCATAGTGCATAGATCGGGAAAGGTTCTAGGTGAGAAATGTCCAGTTTCCTTTTCTGTAGAAGTTCGAAACAAGTTTTGTCATGCCTTTTAACTGTGAGAACTCTGTTTAACGTGTAGCAAGCAGTAGACACAGCCTCCCCCCCAGTATTGAACAGGAAGCTCCGACTCAACCAACATCGTTCTTGCAGTTTCTATTATCGTCCGATTCTTCCTCTCAGCGACACCGTTTTGTTGTGGAGTGTAGCAAGAACTGTATTCATGAAGAATGCCCTTAGAAGTACAGAACTCATCCATTTTACGGTTTTTGAACTTAGTGCCATTGTCGCTTCGGATCCTCTTCACTTTCAACGTGTACAAATTTTCCAACATAGTAAGAAGATTCTTGAGGATTTCAGGAATTTCACTCTTGTGTGCCATAAAAGCTACCCAAGAAAATCTAGAGTAGTCATCAGTAACCACCAGACAATAAGCATCCCCAAAGGTTGTCTTGTGTTTCATAGGTCTAAAGAGGTCCATATGAAGACGTTCAAGAGGCATGCTAACGGTGTTGACTTTCTTAATCGGGTGAGATTTCTTCGTTTGCTTTTCCTTCTGGCACGATACACAGATATCTTGTAGATGAAAATTTCTCACAGGCACACCATTCACAAGATTGTTTTTCACCAAATGGTTCATTTTTCTTAAGTAAATGTGCCCCATTCGTCTGTGCCAAGATATAGACTCCTTCTCTGTGGCTTTTGAGACTAAACATGTCACTTGCGCAGATGTCGTAATCGCTTGGCTCATATCAAGAATATAAAGATCATTAATCCTTGGAGCCGATAAGAGAATCCATTCTTTTGGAATTTTGAAACCAGGCTTCAGCACATAACAACCGGCATCATCAAAATGCACGGTGAATTTCTTATCGCAGATCTGCAAAACACTCAGAAGATTGTGATTAATTTGACGAACATAATTGATCTTATCGAAACACACAACACCATTGGAGATCATTCCTTCTCCAGTGATATATTTGCCTTTGTCTCCAGCAAATGCGACATAACCTCCTCTAATGTTTTTCACATCATAAAGAAGCCGTAAGTCGCTTGTCATGTGCCTAGATGCTCCACTGTCAACAATCCAATGACTATTAACAGTTCCTCCTGGAACATCCTGCACATTTCATCGAACGATTAGTTGAGGATGGGGACCCAAGCCTTAGTGGTCTTGGGTCGTCCCTGAGCATCACGAAAAGTGATCTCGATTTCTTGATGATTTTCAAACATAGCACCTCCCCCTGAACTTTCACCCATTTTAGGTTTCCAAGTTTGATGTTATTTACCAGTTTGAGGTTTATGAAAAGATTTTGAAACTTCTTGTTTTAACGATTGTGATGAACTTGGTTCCCTTTTAACAGATTTGACTTCAGATTTTAAAGCCTTTTCAACTGCCTTGACATTTTGACGTCGTTGTTTTGTTTCTTGTTCTTTAACAGTTCGTATATCATGTTTTGGTGAAACCGGACGATGTTGTGGGTGATCCTTTTCAGGAGGGGCTTTCTCAACAAATTTCTCTTTGGGAGTATTTGTACAGTTTTTAATGATATGTCCAAACTCCCCACACTTAAAACACGTTATCCTTTCAACAAACTTAGGAGAATCCGATCGACGAACAGATGTCGAACCTGTAGAACCTGAGGTACTTGCTGTTTCATCACACCCATTTGTGTGTTGAGTGTAATTGTTTTGACTATTGCGTTTTAAAATTTTGACTTGTTGGAGAAAATCAGTGTTTGATTTGTTTTCAAAAGACTCAATTTTATCAGTACCCTTTGATTCTACAAATTTGACATCACTGTTTTTCTTCTTGTAACGAGCTCCTTTTGTTTCAAATTTAGATTGAGAAACTTTAGGCTTTTGAGCTCGTTGAACTGGTTGTTTACCCTTAGAAGCAATCGGTTGTTGCTTTGTCGGAAATCTTTGATTTCCAAATTGTTTTCTAATCTCAGATTTTGGAATAGGATCACATTGAGTTACAATAACTCCTGGGATCGTCTTTCCCAAAAACTTGCTAGTATTATCTTGAAAAACTTTATCAATCGAAGATGGATTGACATTTTTAATTGGAAAATCGTTGTCTGAATAAATTTTAGCATCACCGACCAAAGTATACAACACGTTATTTCCCTTAACGGTAGACACAGATTCCTTGTCATCCTTGACATCCCTGATAGGATCTATCACTTGTTTGGAAACAGGTTGCACAGCAGGAGTAGGAGGATCACAAAGAATATGATTCTCAATTGGAATTTCTACTCCTTTCATTTTATCAAGTGATTTATCCTGATCACTCACATCTGATTCATCATCAGACGACTCATAGTCCTCAATAATTGGAGCACTTTGATGCGTCGATGTTGAAGTTTCAGTTTCCTCAGATGAGGTACTCGAGGAACTATCCGATTTGAACCCTAAGCCAGTAGTAACTTCCTCATAATCAAGAGGCACACTTGGTTCAAAACGAGGCATTTCCTCTTCATCGAGCATTCGAGTATAGTTGTGTCTCAAAGGGGGCGGACACTTCTTATACCCAATGCGTTTCTTGTTTCCTTTCAGCTGTTGAGCGTTTATGATGTGATCGAGCACATATCAGGAGTTAGAATAACTCTCCAATTTGAGCTTGATTGCATCATGCTCGCATTTAGCAATGGCTAGCTCTTTCTTGGTTTCCTCAATGATATTAGTGTAGTTATTAATACCAATTTGTTTGTTGAAAACATTTTTTGTCAGTTCGGAAACACTTTTCTTTAAAGTTTCAATTACAGATTTAAAGTCCTTTTCATTTCAAGCTAAAGCCATATTTGCCTCCTTGCATTTAGACAGCTCAATAACCAAACTTTGATTATGACTATGAATCTTTTCGGATTCCAGCTTCAAATCTGCACAAAAATTACAAACACTAGGAGTAGGAGTGTCGGATTTTACCTGACTCGTCGAGGCTGAGACATTTGCCATAAGGCAGTTTGATAAGAAAAAGATCTGTCTTCAGAGAAGAACTTCTCCATTTCCTTTGATGCAACAGCAGCCTTCTTAATCAGAACATATTTCTGACACTTTAACTCCTCTGCTTCATTCAATAAATCATCAACATCAGAATTCACTTCTTCCTTCACATCAGATTCCGAATTATAACCACCCGAATTCGAGATTTCTTCATCCGAACTCCCGCTATAACGCGAACTATCATCACTTTCAGAAAATTCTTCTTTGTGAACATGCTTGATGTGATTGATGATCTTGGCATAACATGCGGTTCCTCCTCCTTCTTGATCACCATCTCCAACCTGTACAGACCAATTACAACCTTCATCAGCTTGAACAACTAATGCTCTGTTGGTGTTTGAAGGTCCAGACTGATTTTGATTGGTGGTGTTGTTCACAGCTACCATCCTTCATTCTCAATTGTCTTGATTTACGTTGGAAGTACTCGTCTGATTTCGGAATGGATTTTGATTGCCTTGTTTGCTTGGTCGAGTGCACTCATGTTTGAAGTGACCCTTTTCGCCGCAATTGAAACATGTAACCGCATCCTTATCGAAACTGTACTTCGTATCCTTCATGCTTTCCAAGGATGTTCTTCCTGTTCGACTCATATAATCCTTAGCCCTTCTAACAGCACTTGCGAACGCCCACTTGATATCCTTCAACTCCATTTCATCACGGTCTATCTGTTGATAATCTTCATTGGTCAAATTAATGTTTCCAATTTGACCTGCGACCAATCCGCAGTAGACGCTGACCATTTTATTGATTAGTTCCATATGCTCATTCGCCACTTTGATGCTGACTTTCGAAAGGTTTAAAGTATCAACTCTGAATGTGTTGGGGTGGAGGGTTGTTACTGTAACATGCTTGTTGTTGTTGTGGTTGGGCTTGTTGTGATGAGGTAGGAATATAAGCATTTGGATCAAACTGAGGTTGAGTAGTGGAAACTTGAGGTGGAGGTTGGGGTTTAGGTAGTGATGTGCGTGAAGTATGTTATGGTTTTAACGTTTATTTTAAGCCCTTTTACACTTTTTTAGCCAAGTTTTAAATTTATAAAACACGATATTTACCAACACTAAACACACATATGGGCAAGTGCACCCATCGTGAGCGTAGTATAGTGTTGGTAAGATACCGAGGTCGTCCAAGGACACAAGAGCTTTTAGTACCGGTTTATCCTCAACGTCTAATCAAATCAAAAATTTAGAAAAAGGTTTTAAACTAGAAAAATAAAAACTAACTAAAATGCTGAAAATAAAATAAAAATAAAAACAGATAGACAAGATGAATCACTTGGCTCCGACTCGTGTATAGTGTAACCTTTGATTATATCCGCACTTTTCCACTTTTTAAGAGATTATCTTAGTTATTGTAGTAGGCCCCTCTTTTGAAGGTGACGTTACCCTCAACCCAGTAGTTTGAGTCAGCAAGGATACAATCCTAAAGGGTCGGATTATTGAAAGATAATTAATTAAGTTATTAATGTATATTATGGTAGGCCCCTCTTTTGAAGGTGACGTTACCCTCGGCTAAGTAGTCTGAGTCAGCAGGGATACAGTCCTAAGTAGCCGGGTTAAAGTATTAATAGTAGCTTACATATGAGGGGGTCAAAGAGTTTGGACCCCCGCCATCCAATACCATTAAGTATTGAGGAGGTCCTACTAAATTTGACCCAGGTCCTTGCAGGATCTATACACTGAACAAGGCAAGACTCTTACCAAACCGTTCCCTTAACCCCCAACCAGGTAGCCAACATACCTCCATATAGACCGTGGAGATATGAATGGTGAAAATCTTTTATTTTATATAGACAGTAAAATAATGCCAAGACACCACGGACAAACGATAAGGAAAAATCACCTTCAACATAAGAAACTAGTTATTAAAGTCATTAATACATAACCAAGTAAAAAGTGCGAAAAGATTAAAAATAAAAAGTATTCCACTAGACACTTTGTCTTCACCAAGTGATGTAAGAGACTTAGGCAAACATGGCCTTGATTGTCAAGAACTCTTACGATCAATCTTGGATCCCAAGACGACTCACACACTCTATGATAGACAATGGATAATGGTGGTGGATGATGGTGTTATGGTGGTGGTGGGTGAAGTGTGAGAGAGGTGGTGTGCCAAGGGATGGTTTGCACTTGAGCCAAGCACTCCTATTTATAGGCTGAACAGAAGCTCGGGCACGGCCCCGTGTCCATTGGGCACGGCCCCTTGTCCATCCTTCATCTCTTTCTTCATTAAATGCAGTTTGTCTGCATTAGTTGATCACGCCCCCGTGTGCAGAAGCAAATCTGTACTATCGAGATTTCCCAGATTCTGCGAATCTTAGAGATGACCACGGCCCCGTGTCCGCTGAGCACGACCCCGTGGTGGGCGATAGAAGCTTCTACAGCTTTGTCTTTTCTGCTGGCACTTGGGCACGCCCCCGTGTTCACTGAGCATGGGGCGTGTTCCTCCTTCTGTTTTCTTGTTTTGCTTGGGAAGATGCTGTCGTGGGTCGGGCATGTCACGTTTGTTTCTTTTCTTTTATTTATGTTAGATTTAGCTGTCTTTTTGCTTCTTTTGTTAATTTGAGCTCATTTAATCCTGAAAATACAAAAGGAAGACAAAATCACACTTTTTCCAACATTAGTACTAAAAAAAGGGTTAGTTTTAAGCCACAATTGATGTAATTTATATGTTGCATTTTGCACACATCAAATAACCCCACACTTGAATCTTTGCTTGTCCTCAAGCAAAACTCTTTATAATGTGGCTTTACACTCCCAAATGGAATGGGTAGAAGAGAAGGTTTTTGGGCTTGTCATAGAGTGTCGGGATTTCCAAGATTCTTTATTAAGTTTTATTTTTTTTATTTATTTACAATCCTATTCTTCATGATTTATTTAAAACTTTTCATAAGATAAATTACTTATTAGGGCATAACATGCCTCTTTAAAATTCCATTTATATACAAGTTCACATCATTCACGGAGATCACTCAACACTCGGCCGAAAATGTATTTTAGTGAATCACTCGAGAGCGGCATGGAACTTACTCCTACCATAGGCTTGCCAAGCAATCAATCCTCCTCCTTTTTAACTATATACCTTTGTAAATATCAAGAGGACTTTTGGAGTGAATGGTTAGGCTTGGGTTAAAGGTAGGTGGTTGGGTTAGTGGTTAGTGAAAGGGCGAAAAGCGTAACAAGCGTCGGTTTTCGTAAGACTTTTTATTTTGATGAAGCTTTTATTCAAACAAAGTTATTTTTGATAAACTTGTTTGTTTATTTCTCTTTTGCTTCATCATCAACATTTTTTTTTGAAAAGTCATACGAAAAACCGAGCTTGTTACTAAAATAAAAGGTTAAAAAAATAAAAAGGGTTTTGGTGGGTGAAAGGGTGTTTGGTTTGGGTTATGAAATGAAAAGGTTTAGGCTCAAAGGGGCTAACTAGGGGGATTTTGGGTAGGTGGTAAAAAAAAAAAGAAAAATAATGGTGTAGAAATAAAAAAGGTTAGTCCTAATGCCTCCATCATTTACTTACTCGGGTTTAAGTTGTTAAGGACCGGGAATGTATCGTCGTGGCAAGTTCTAGAGTCGTAAGAACCAAGCGGCTATTCACACAAGAAACGAAAAATGAGCATTTAGTTTAAAGATATATATTTGTATGCTCAATAAAGGCTCAAAACTCACTTTTGTGGGAATGTGTTTTTATGTGATCAAGTATATATATTCAAATTTTAACTAAGCTTGTCATGCCGTTTCATAATTTTCTTATGTTGGTTCTTTTTATCACGACTCAATCGGTTGTAAATTTATAAAAATATAACCTTTTTAGAACTTGAAATTTCCAAATTAAACCTAGACAAGTAAAAAATTTTTTTTGAAAAAATTTGGGGTGATTAGCGGTTCCAATAGAGTTTTGTGTAAGCCTTATAGTTAGGACTTGCAAGATTCAAGGTTTTAGCATCCCCCCCCCCCCCACACTTAAATTACACATTGTCCTCAATGTGTCCCAAAAATAAGTTTTTAGGTTGATTGAATGTGTAGAAGGGTGTGAAAAAGCAAAAAATTGTGTTACTGGGCGTCTGGACACGGCCCCGTGGTGTCCGGGCACGGCCCTGTGTTCAGTCGCCAGTAACAAAATTGAAAAAGAGTAACAGAAGCCTGGACATGGGGGCGTGTTGGGTGAACACGACCTGTGTCCAGTTTACCTAAACTGGGCATTTTCTGCAGACTGTGCAGCACGGGGCCGTGTTGGGCAGACACGGCCTGTGCTGAAGTTGCTGTAACGAAGAAAATTTTGTCGGATGGCCCTGTTTTCCTGCATGGGGTGCTGGTTCAAGTTTCCCTTGTTTCCTTTGCCATCCCGAGTGTGTTTTATTCCTGAAAATTAAAACTAACTAGAAAACATAAAAAATAATCTAAACTAAACTAAGGATAGTTCCGCGGAATGCCTCCGTGGTGCGCCACGTTTATAAGGGTCCTTGGCTAGACCCAAAGCCTAGTCATATGTCACCCAAGTGGGATGTGTTGCATCCCAAGCTACACCGTCGGAGAGCGTCATCCAAGCTTGAGTCTATGACCTTCATGTAGTTGACCGGGTCTTCGTCTTCTACTCTCTTTCCAACTCCAAACTTCACTTCCTCGTCCCCAAACTTCAATGTTAGTGTTCCGTCATTCATATCTACCACTACTGGGGCGGTGGCTAGAAATGGCCTCCCGAGGATGAGAGGGACATCGGCGTCTTCTTCCATGTCTAGTATGACAAAGTCGGCCGGGAAGATGAAATTGTCGACTTTGACCAATAGATTTTCAGCGACACCTTGTGGAAATTTGACGGATCTATCGGCAAGTTGTATGCTCATCTTTGTAGGGCTTGTTTTTCCTAGGCTGAGTCGTTTGAACATTGATGCGGGCATGAGGTTGATGCTAGCCCCAAGATCGACTAGTGCATTGCGAATGGGGGATTCCCCAATCGAGCAAGGAATCGTGAAGCTTCCAGGATCAATCTTCTTTTGTGGGAGTTTGTTGAGTACTAAAGCAGAGCATTCTTCGCCTAAGTTAACTAATTGCAATGATTCAATTTTCCTTTTGTGAGTGAGGAAGTCCCTCATAAATTTTGAATACTTAGGCATTTGGGTTAGGACTTCGATAAAAGGAATATTAACATGCAATTGTTTTAGTAAATTTTCAAACTTTGCGAATTGCTCATCGGTCTTTAGACGAATTAACCGACCGGGGTATGGGACCGGAGGAGTCTTAGTGGGCTCTTGAGATAGTGGAGAAGCCTTTTCTGCCTGGGGTGCGGGTGGAGTCGTGGTTTGGCTGGATTGGCTTCTTTCACCCGGCGGTAATGGAGCCTCCTCGGGACCCACGGTTCGGTTTCTTAATGTGATGGGATGTACTTGCGCTTTTGGGTTGGTTTCGGTATTGCTCGGTAACGCGCCTTGTGGTCTCTGGGAGAAATTTTGAACTACTTGATTTAATTGTTTTTCAATGTTTTGAATGCTAGCTTGTTGATTTCTAAAATTCGATTCCAATTGCTGAAATCGATCCGAGTTTTTCTTTTCGGTTTCGTAGATGAGGCGAGATACAGTATCTTCAAGCCTTTCTCGTCTACCATGTTGTTGAGAAAAGTTCTGTGGTTGTTGAAAGTTAGTTCGTTGGTTTTGTTGGCTACTACTATTGCCGGGATCTCTCCAACCAAGGTTAGGGTGGTTACGCCATCCTTGGTTGTAGGTACCCGTTGGGGGACCCGACGGCCTAGGTCTATTATCAATGTAGTTTATCGTTTCTGTTTGATCATCTACTTCTTTCATACAACTCCAATTTTCATGTGGTCCACCACACCCCTCACAAGCCATAACCGAGGCCGTTTTTGCCATTTCTAATTTTTTGATTTTTGAAGAAAGGGCCTCGATTTGGGCTTGTAAAGAAGTGCTTTCATCAACCTTATGGGCGCCCAGGGCAATAGATTTATTGCCTCGGGGAGTGTGCCACTGAAAATTGGTTTGAGCAATTTCCTCAATTTGATTATATATTTCATTTGGGGGACGATTACCTAGAAGTCCCCCGGAGCTAGAATCAAGTGTTTGTCTCGTGTGTGGCAACAACCCATTGTAGAAAGTGGATACTTGTTGCCATACCGCAAGACCATGATGAGGACACTTTCTTAGTAGCTCCTTGAACCTTTCCCAAGTTTCATATAAGGATTCCCAATCCTCTTGTGAATATGTATTAATTTCAGTCATTAATTTAGCCGTTTTAGCAGGAGGGAAATACTTATATAGAAACTTTTGGGCTAGTTCATCCCAGGTGTTTACCGAACCAACTGGGAGGGTGTTAAGCCAAGCCTTAGCTCGGTCTTTTTGTGAAAATGGAAACATTCGAAGGCGGATGGCGTCATTTGATGCTCCATTGATCCAAAAGGTATCACATATTTCTAAGAAATTAGTGATATGTAGATTGGGATCCTCGTCCGCAAGCCCATGAAAGGTTGCGGAGTTTTGAAGCATTTGAATCAAATGCGGTCGAAGTTCGAAGTTATTGGCTTCGACATTCGGTGCATTGATAGCGGTGCCGAGATTGCCTACAGTGGGCCGTAGGTAATCCATGAGGGTACGTTGGTCTGCCATTGGAAGTGGGCCCCCCGAAACTTTCTCTTGTTTGCTTTAAGTCTTTTTCTGAGAAAGCGTTCGGGTTCTTCTAGAGGTTCTTTTATGTCTCTACTAGAACTGGAGCTCATGCACTTCGTAGGAAGTTCAAATATGGCGCCTGGGTTCCAAGTCCTGCAATAAAAACAGAAAAGAATGTTGGTCAGAAGGTTCACCACGGCCCCATGCTCAGTGAACACGGCCCGTGGTCGGAAGTACAACGTTTGTTTTCCGGATCCCTGTTACTGGGGAGTTGGACACGGCCCCATGTTGCACCGACACGGCCCCGTGCTCAGTTCTCTGTAACTCGGAAAATAAAAACTGTCAGTGATAATGCTGGACACGGCCCATGTCCGACCAGGCACGGCCCGTGCTGAGCTCTGCAGAAACTGAAAAATTATGAAAAATCCTAAAAAAAATAGAAAAATAAGAAAAAACGATTAGGCCGTTGATTCCTAACTTTCTTAAAATCCTTGTGTCCCCGGCAACGGCGCCAAAAAACTTGATGTGCGTGAAGTGTGTTATGGTTTTGATGTTTATTTTAAGCCCTTTTACACTTTTTTAGCCAAGTTTTAAATTTATAAAACACGATATTTACTAACACTAAACACACATATGGGCAAGTGCACCCATCGTGAGCGTAGTATAGTGTTGGTAATATACCGAGGTCGTCCAAGGACACAAGAGCTTTTAGTACCGGTTTATCCTCAACGTCTAATCAAATCAAAAAGTTAGAAAAAGGTTTTAAACTAGAAAAATAAAAACTAACTAAAATGCTGAAAATAAAATAAAAATAAAAACAGATAGACAAGATGAATCACTTGGCTCTGACTCGTGTATAGTGTAACCTTTGATTATTTCCGCACTTTTGCACTTTTTAAGAGATTATCTTAGTTATTGTAGTAGACCCCTCTTTTGAAGGTGACGTTACCCTCAACCCAGTAGTTTGAGTCAGCAAGGATACAATCCTAAAGGGTCGGATTATTAAAAGATAATTAATTAAGTTATTAATGCATATTATGGTAGGCCCCTCTTTTGAAGGTGACGTTACCCTCGACTAAGTAGTCTGAGTCAGCAGGGATACAGTCCTAAGTAGTCGGGTTAAAGTATTAATAGTAGCTTACATATGAGGGGGTCAAAGAGTTTAGACCCCGGCCATCCAATACCGTTAAGTATTGAAGGAGGTCCTACTAAATTTGACCCAGGTCCTTGCAGGATCTATACACTGAACAAGGCAAGACTCTTACCAAACCGTTTCCTTAACCCCCGACTAGGTAGCCAACATACCTCCATATAGACCGTGGAGATATGAATGGTGAAAATCTTTTATTTTATATAGACAGTAAAATAATGCCAAGATACCACGGACAAACTATAAGGAAAAATCACCTTCAACATAAGAAACTAGTTATTAAAGTCATTGATACATAACCAAGTAAAAAGTGCGAAAAGATTAAAAATAAAAAGTATTACACTAGACACTTTGTCTTCACCAAGTGATGTAAGAGACTTAGGCAAACATGGCCTTGATTGTCAAGAACTCTTACGATCAATCTTGGATCCCGAGACGACTCACACACTCTATGATGGACAATGGATGATGGTGGTGGATGATGGTGTTATGGTGGTGGTGGGTGGTGGGTGAAGTGTGAGAGAGGTGGTGTGCCAAGGGATGGTTTGCACTTGAGCCAAGCACTCCTATTTATAGGCTGAACAGAAGCTCGGGCACGGCCACGTGTCCATTGGGCACGGCCCCGTGTCCATCCTTCATCTCTTTCTTCATTAAATGCAGTTTGTCTGCATTAGTTGTCCACGCCCCCGTGTCCACTGGGCACGCCCCCGTGTGCCGAAGCAAATCTGTACTATCGAGATTTCCCAGATTCTGCGAATCTTAGAGTTGACCACGGCCCCGTGTCCACTGAGCACGACCCCGTGGTGGGCGATAGAAGCTTCTACAGCTTTGTCTTTTCTGCTGGCACTTGGGCACGCCCCCGTGTTCACTGAGCACGGTGCGTGTTCAGCCTTCTGTTTTCTTGTTTTGCTTGGGAAGAAGCTGTCGTGGGGTCGGGCATGTCATGTTTGTTCCTTCTCTTGTATTTATGTTAGATTTATCTGTCTTTTTGCTTCTTTTGTTAATTTGAGCTCATTTAATCCTGAAAATACAAAAGGAAGACAAAAGCACACTTTTTCCAACATTAGTACTAAAAAGGGTTTGTTTTATGCCACAATTAATGTAATTTATATGTTGCATTTTGCACACATCAGTAGCCAGGCACTCGGACCGAGTTGAGGTTTTGAAAAAGCGTGAGCTTGAGCAATAACATGAGCTGGTGGAAGATAGGCACTCGGATCGAAAACCTGAGGTGGAGCTGACTGAGGAAAAGGAAAGGAGCTTGTATTTGACATAAACGCCGTTTGAAGCTTTGGTTGCTGACTGGAACAGGAACTAGCTGCAGAATTAAAACCTCCAAGATACATTTCCGTGTTTTGAGGAACTGCTATCCGTTTAGCTTTCTGGATTTCCTCTTCATTCTTATGCTCCAACTTCTGAACGAACTCATAGATACTGACCGCATCCAAAACGCCCGTATGCTTTAAAAGCTCAATGAATGGACTCCACTTTGGAGGTAGAGTATCAGCCAACCGTGCAACCATTTCCTATTGAGTTGCAAGAACAGCATAAGAATACATTTCACTAATCAAATGATAAAAACGAGTTGTCATATCATTTAGCGTTTCGTTTTCCATGAATTGGAATGATTCAAATTCCTTCTTCAACAAATCGTGGCGTGTCTTTCTTGTAGCCGCATTCCCTTCTCCTCTTGCTACCAAGGCATCCCATAAGGCTTTTGTGCTAGTACAGTAAGCGAATTGATGACAGATTTCTTTGTGAAGTGTTTGTGTAAGAATAGCAAACGCCTTGTTCTCCAGATCATATGCCTTTTTGTCATCTTCTAACATATTTGCCAAGGTCGCCGCACTTGATCCTGCTTCTTCGAGAGCTGCGTTGTATGGCGAAGTGAAACACGTCCATAACTCGTTGTATTGCCCTAGAACATAAGTGTGTAAACGACCCTTCCAAGATGGATAGTCATTCATATGATTAAGCTTTGGCGGGCGATTGTTGCTACCCGTTTCACTACACTTATCAATAGATTCTGAATGCTTCTGGTTAGTCACCAATGCCCATTGACTTGCACTAATAGATTGTGGTGGCATAACATTCCTTACCCAAGCGGCTGCGGAGGTCTGATCTTGAACTGGTCTTGGGTTCGTGCTCCAATCCCATGGACTAGTGCTCATGATTAATGTATGAAAGAGAATACCTAGTCACACACTTGAAATGAAACAGTTAAACTACTTTTACAAACCTTCTGTGAAAAATATGACAAGTATCTCCCACGAAACACTATGTCTTTGGTGAAAAACCAAGTCTGATGAAAGATGGTTTTTTTTCAAACACTCTTGCCATGAAACACTAGGTCTTTCGACAACAGTACCCTTGACGAAACATAAGGTATTTCGTCGAAGTTGCTTTGACGAAACACAAGGAATTTCATCGCTTTGTCTTTCGTCGAGATATGGTCACAGAGAGTTGGTGATATTTTTCAAAAGTAAATCTTATCCTTTTGTACTGTCAAGACACCCGTTTCAACTTACAACATACCTATCTTACCAACCCAAGCATGGTGTTCAATATTTTAATCAAATTATCCTTTTCTTTTAATTTTAAAAATCCAAGAACACTTTGAAGGTCACTTGAAGATATGAAGAACACTGATGAATGTATGAACTTTCCGGCCAAATTTTTCACCGGAGAATTTTCCGAATCACAAATTTGCACAAAACTTTCACTAAAAACCCGGCTTTATCATGTAAACATGCAACCTAACAAGGTTTTTGATAAAACTTTTTAGCAAACAAACAAGATCTAACAGATTTTCAGAAACTTTTCAGAAAATTATGAGTTTTTCAAGAACACATTTTCAGAAAAATCACAAATAACACTTGATCAAATCACAACTATGTTTGGTTTTAAACAAGGATAAGAGCCAATGCTCTGATACCAATTGTAGGTCCGTCTAGTGTATGAATGAAGCTAACATGTTAGAAAAATCAATCTCAAATAAAGACCAGTAACTTTTGATGAATTTGAAATTAAAACCGTCTAGCCTAGGAGCTTTGTCCGCCCGACTTTCGAACACCGAACTCTTGATCTCTTCATTACTGAAAGGAATAATCAGGGAAGCCGCCTCCTCAACCGCCAATCACTTTAAGTTGTGGCATGTGAGTTTAGGCATGTCCATGGTTTTATCCTTGAAAGTATTTCTGTAGAATCCCATAATCTCTTTTTTAACCAAGGCAGGTTTAGTCGTCCACACCCCATTTATCGTAAGCCCCAGAATATTGTAACAAGCCATCTACTATTGATGTACCCATGAAAAAAAGCCGACTTTTCATCTCCTTCCATATCCCACTTAATCCTTGCTCTTTGTTTGAGATCCTTGATTCTATACCCTTCCAACTCCATAATATCTTTCAAACATTCCGCTTTGGCCCATTCCACCTCTTCCGACAACTCATCGAATTTTTCCTGATCCTCCTTTAATACCCTTTCCGTACCTCCCTCCTTATCTAAAACCGTCTTTTTCTATTTTTTGATACCCTCCCTGATTACTCTAAATTTCTACATAAGCATCACGTCCGGATCCCCTCCCCACCAAATTACCAATCGCCTTATTAACCACATCATCGAAATCTTTTCTCTCCATCCAAGAGTTAAAGATTCTAAAAGGTTTAGGACCAAAATTTTTTTCCTCACAGACCAGAATAATCGGACAATGATCTGAGTGTACCCTCGGTAAAGCCCTTAGGCAAGCCACCGGCCATTCAGAAAAAAAGATTTTGACAAACCAAGACACGATCGATTTTGCTTTATTTATTACCAATATCATTAAGATACGTAAAATTCTTCCCTTTCATGTCAAATTCTCTTAAACTATTTTCAAAAATAAAATTATTAAAGTTAGCCGCACAATTTTTGTTCAGAATAGAGTTCCTTCTTTCTTCCATCCATCGGACCGCATTAAGATCCCCTAGAATCACCCACTGCACCGAGTAATTATCCATAACCAACCCAATTTCATCACATAAAGCCTTTTCTTGAGGGACTTTTTGTGGACCATAAACGTTGATGATGTTTAACGCCTTATTGCTCCCTTTCAAGACTCCCAACGTTAACAGAAAATTAGGATGTTTAATAGAATCGTGTACCTTGAAGACGCAAGGGTCCCATATGCTCACCACCCATCCCGATCTTCCAACCACCGGGACATGGTCCATCTTAAATTTGCCAGCACCCCAGAATTTTTCTAAAACGACACCTATAATGTTACTAAACTGGATTTTCTATAATGCCATAAAATCAATCCCATTATCCTTTTTTAACTCTCTAATCCACCCTGCTTTATCCTTAACCCCTTCCCTTAAACCTCTTATGTTCAAAGACAGAAAATTCATCTTGCCACTACTTGAAATCTTTCTTCCGTTATCGCCTCTCTGATTAAATGTTCGTGATTATGAAGATCGACTCCTACCACTCTCCTCATGAAAAAAGTTGCTTGTGTCTCATTAACAATGTTAGTTTCCTCTTCAATTGGATTGGTGTTTAGATCCTCTACCATAATATTATTTTTTTCTTTTTCCACCCCTTCATCTCTTTCTTTGCCTAACAAATTAACATCGATCTTAGTCGTAACATTGTACCCTTTATATTGATTGATGTTAACAACCTGCTCTTCGTTGTCACTACTTTCAACAATTCCGATCGTTTCATTAAGATAGAACGGGTCATGTTGTCTAGTTATTTTTTGGTCTTGACAGTCCACTATTCTCATCCAAAATAATTCTACCTTTCTTGGGTTTTCTAGATTTCCTGGGACCAACTCTAGGCCCACTTGTGTGGAGATTCACCCTAAACCCCACTTTTCTAGCTTCTGACATCATGAAAACGCCCCTCTCTCATCCCCACAATTTGAGACCCCTTCCTATTCCTTGTACTCTGAATTAAAGTCCCTAGGAGAAGCAATCTCTGTTTCCATCGCTACTTTTTCTGTTCCATCGTTAATCACATAACCGTTAAACACATCGGAACCAAACTTGCCATTACTGCCCTCAGTCTTCTTGGGACCTTCCTCAACATTAATTCCCGGTGACTTTACACCTTCTCCGGTGACCTCTACAACTCCGGCGGCCAACGGCGGTTGTGACAAACTCAGGAAACCGTCAGTCAATTGTTTCTCCTTGCAGTTACTATCTATGTTTCCATCAACAGCCGCTTCTCCGGCGACCATCGCCGGTGTCGATATACTCGAGCAGCCGACGTCAGATTTACTTCCTGAGCAGGTACGATCTTTGTTACCTACTTCCCCAAACTCTGATGATCTTCTAACATTATCTTCGTCCGCCGAGAAAGACCTCTTATAATAATCCTCTGCTTCCGACAAGAGCTCAATATCTCCATCTTCCTCTGTAGGTCCGTTTTCGGAGGATCGATCACGAAACCAAATCGCTTGTTTAAATCAAACACGATCACGAGTGCGGAATCCCCGTGACGATGCCAAACCAAACACAGAAATATAACAACATGGATTAACCAACGATTCACAGTCTGTTGATTAAAACGGATGAGAACAATCATCAAACACATAAACACAATGTTTGACAGTAAACTTCACAGTAGGGTATGCTCTCATGGTTTCACACAGAAACCATGTGTGGTTTATATAGGCAGCCCAGCCCAAGTGTCGACGAAACACATACATGGGCCTGTCGAAATACCAAAGATGACGAAACACTAGGTGTTTCGTCACTGTTCATGGCGAAACTTGGATTGACCAGTCAAGGGTGTTTCGTCATACATGTGCTCGATGAAAGACAATGTCTTTCGTCAAGGGCTGCACAAACAACAGTTAGGCTGCAAACTGTTGGACAGTTTGCAGCAGTCTGATATACACACAAACATGAACTTTTCTACCCAATATGCAACATGCACAGTCTCATAACATTACATAACATATAGACAAACTTGTCGGACCCAAGTAGGATAGGAGGATATCCGACTTGGTCGACGGACGAAAATAACAGACTCGATAATAAAAGACCGTAAAAATACAATGCTAATAAAGACAAGTTACAGACACAAAATATGCATCAACATCCTCCTCTTGTTCATACTGGTTTTCTACCGAATCAGGAGTCCAATCTCCCCTCTCTTCTTCCACCGACACCCTAAACCTCTTTCTTTCTTCTACAATCACAACCTCCTCTTCAATCCTCTTAACGGAATCTGTCATCACACACACACACAATCATAGAGAAGAAAGTTGTCTTTAGTTTGTCATTGCAACTCATGCACTACTTTACCAAAACATCTTCCTATAGAATCGAATGTTTCGTTCCACGCAAGGTGTAGAGGAACACCGTTTATATTTAACCAAGCTAACCTCTCGAAGGCGACCACTTGTCCCCCCTAAATCTCCACATTGTTGAACCACCCGAAACCTGGGGCATTTGACCTAAAGCTATCGGCCTCGAAACTCGACTTGAAAACTATGAGAACATTCAACCCTCCCAGATACTTGATGTTTGAATCTCCGTAACTAGCTTCCTTCAATAATATATTCAGCTTCCTAAGTGTCCACAGGTCTTTTGTATTGCTGATTATTGCTGAACCATGAAGCTCAATGAAAGCCTTAGCGTATTCAGAAACCACCACCTCCTTCGTGCTCGCGTTCACCTGTTTGTTTCCGGATACTATACCTGCGAAAGTTTTACCACTTGACACAAAGGGGCCATACCTGTTATTCTCTTGCTCTGTGTAACCGTAGAGTCTGTCGACTTTGACTTTGAGATTTTGAACCTTTGTCTTCCCATCTCTCATCTCTTCATTTTCCATGGTGAACTTTGCAACATTGATGAATAGCCAAAAACTCCCCATCCATATGTTTGTCATCTTCTTTTCAAGCTCCCTCGCATTTTTCACTCCTTTAAAGCTCGCAGAACCGAATCGGTATCCCCTTTTATCTCTTTTCCTTGCTATATAAACTCCTTCAATTTCCCCAAAAGTCCCTAACACCTCTGAGTTGCATTTGTCTGGTAATCTTGCTACATAAAACTTGGTGATACCGTTGTTCTCCGATCCCGATCTCCGGCCATCCCGTTCTGCCGGTCTTCAGCTCTCCATGTGGTGAAACATCTGTTATTTTATATGAAGATGAATCGGTGCCACAAAGTTATCATTTAACCAGCATAGGGTATATTCATGTCGAATCAAATTAAATTAGCAACAGAGAAAGTCAGAAACCATATTTATGAGTTGTTGCACTATCTTTTTTATATAACTATATGTATTCATAGAAATAGCTTTAATTATCCGGTTCATGGTAGTGTTGATTATATAATGGTGTGATGATATTATTATCTCTATATGATTTACCAAGGATTATGAATAGTCGCATACCATTGAGCGAAATTACGGTACTATCCTTCAATCATGATGTGTGTTATATGATTGTGGGTTACGTGTTGTTTCTGAATTTTACATCCCCATCTCTCTCTATTTGATGAAGTTCATTGAATGTTGAAAGACAAGGTGATTTTGTGATTATTAGGGTATAGGTATGATGAAAGTGTTTCCACTTATTTGATGACCATTTTCTTTTTGTTCCAATGAAGTTCTTTAAATGTCCAAACACAAGGCTATGACGAATGAACATAGCCTGATCCCAGATTGGGTCTCATATTCTCCATAGATTAACGTGGCAAAATTTGGAGGATGACAAGTGAGAGATACATTTGGGTACTCCACTTACAACCTCTGTTGCAGCCATGGCGGTATAATCGTCTTACTCACTCTGATGGTGAAATAGATCCGAGCCTTAATTACTTCCGGCAAACTAAATTGGTTTCAATTGTCCAGCTCCTTCATTGATGAGGTACACGACATTGAGATTTGAATCCTTCATTGATGAGGTACGCGACATTGAGATTTGAAAGTGACTTTATGATTATTGGGGTATGGGTATGACGAAAGTGATTTTGAGATCATATAGCTATTGCAGTATGATTTTGAGTCCATTGTGTAATGTGGTTTTCACAAGTACACATATTCTAAAAGGTTTATTATTTGGTTTATTAGGACATGTAAGGTGTGAGCTGTTCAAAAAATCATGTTTCAGGCCCAAATTTATTGCACTTTAAGATGAAAACGTAATAACAAAAATAGGAAAAGATAAGTAAATGGTCAATATTTTGTTATTTCATTCTTAATACGGAGGGGAAAAGGAAAAAGATTTAGTTCTTCATATTGAAAATTTCAGGTGACCTAGTTCCTCAATGTTAAATCCATACAAAGTTTTCTTATTTTTTATTAATACAATTGATTATACTTTTATATGTTGGCAGAGTTTGGCAATGGGTTTGGGTGACAATACTAAATTCGATCTTAAAGCTCCCGGAACAATGGTGCAAACCCGAGATTTAAAGAATATGTGCTATGTGAAACTCATGGTTCTTTCATCCACTTCTGAAAAAGACGAAATCCAATTTAAGATTGGAGCTATGGTTAGCACAATTGAAAGTTGTTGATGCATCTCTTGTGGATGCGGCTCGACTCGGTTCGCCCGTGTTACGAAATGAAGACCAAAGCCCGATATCCTCCATCGAGTTTCGGTTCCATAATGTCCATGTTGCTGATCTGCATGTTGCAGATCTATCTGATGCTGCTGTTTGTTTAAGTCTACAATGTTTGCAAGTTGCAGCCCCATTCGAAGAACCTGGTTAACATGTAACCGACGAAGAACCAAGATGTGTTAGTGGCGAATAACTGATCATATATATATGACGAAGAACCAGATTAGAAGTCCACGAAGAACCTGCGAAGAAGAATATTCTTCGTCAAATATGGGAGTGTGACGAAGAACAGGTAGTTCGTCACCTGGATTCTTCGCCAAAGGAAACGACGAAGATCCCCTTCTTCGTCAGTCTTGAATTATTCGTCGAGGTCCTTCATCGCTGCAGATCCTTCGTCGATCTGCAGCATATATAAACAGCAAACAGAAGTGAGAGAGATAAGAACACACTGTGAGAGCACACACTTCAGAGAGTTGAGAGGTTTTTCTTGTGCAAACAGTGTACTGAAACTCTGCTGAAATATAATATACAAGTGAACTTTAAACTGTGAATCTTGTACTTGTATTCATGTTCTTTACTTGGTTTAACAACCCGTTTGGATTCCGCACTCTTGGGTTCGTCGGAAAATAGGGAATAGGCTTAACTCGATCCTCCGGGTGGACCTACAAGTGGTATCAGAGCCTTGGCTCTCTTCCTTGTTAAAACTAAGTCATTTTCTTGTGTTTTTAAAAGATTTTCTTACATTTTTCTAGAAATATTCTTGAGTTCTTGAGTTTTGAAAATCATATTTTCTGGAAAAACAAGTTTAAAACCTTGAAAATCTTGATATTTTGCTATTTAGTTTGATCAAAAACCTTGTTAAATTCATGTTTACATGTTAAGATTGGGTTTTTATTAAACTTTTGTGCAAAATTTGTGTTCGAAAAATTTTTTCGGCACCGGAAAACTCATCTTATTCTTCATATCTTCATTGTATTCTTGATGTTTCTGGGTTTTTGGTTTTAGAAGATTGCTTGTTTGAAAAATTTTAAATTAAAATATTGTTACCGTGGTAGTTGGTAAACAAAAGTTGGTCTTCAAGTGATGGTCTCTGTGATCAAAAGTATGGTGGTATTGACAAAGTTGACATTGAACCATATTTGTGTCAGTGAGATATTATTTGATTTCATTTGGAAGATATCTTTTTAAAGTCAGCAAAATACATTTGGAAAATATCTTTTTAAAGTCAACAAAATACACTTTGTTGATTTTTGTCTTTGACGAATAACCATATTTTTTGTCATATTTGTTTTGGACGAACCTCCTATGCTTCGTCACCTTGGTCTTTGACGAAGATCTTGATCCTTCGTCGCTTTCACTTAGAACTTTTTAACAGAAGACTAATATTTCATTGTTAATTGTTTGCCTTGAGCTTTGTAAGCAGTATTCATCAACATACAGCCAAAAATGAGTTCAGACTGGTGGGGTATTCCATCCAATACGGAGAGCAAGTATAGAAGCACGGGTTTATCTCCATCATGGGCCGAATCTCCCGCACCCGCATCTTCGTCAGTTCCATCTCAAGCGAATCAAATTTCGACAAGTCAATGGGCATTTATTTCCAATCAAAATAAAAGTATTCAAAGTATACTTTTAAGCGAAAGTGAAACTGGAAGCATTAATCCCCCACCGAAGCTAATGCACATGAATGAATATCCTGGATGGGAAGAAAGATTCCATACGTATATTCTTGGGTAAAACACGGAATTGTGGTTATGTTTTACTACAGATTTCGATTAAGCACTTGATGTTGCCGCTTCAACTGCCGTGACATTTGCAGATCTTACGGCAGACGAGAAAAAGGCATATGATTTAGAAAATAAAGCATATTCTATTCTAACTTAAGCGTTGAGGAACGATATATATCATCAGTTTGTCAGCTTCAAGACGTCAAAGCGGTTATGGGATGCATTGAAGACGAGAGGTCTAGGAAATGAAGCGTCACGCAAATTGCGACATGATCTACTCAAGAAGGAGTTTGATGGCTTCACATGTATGGAAAGGGAATCTTTTGGAGACTTGACAAGTCGATTTTATCACTTATTGACTGAGTTAAATAACTTTGGGGTAGTAGTGACTCCAGAAGAAGTTGTCATCAAGTTTGCCGACGCATTACCAGCTCAATGGAATGGTTTCTTGGAGATCTTGAAATACAATGGCACTTTGGCTGCGACAAACATCAATGATTTCGTTCAGCTCTTGGAGAACAAAGATCAAGAGGAAATCAGGAAGGCCAAAAGGATTCCAGTGCAACAAAATCCTGATATGTATTATGGAAACTGTGGAGGTTCTAGCACTGCTGCAAGACCTACTCCACATGCTCAACTTCAAACAGCCTTTGTATAAAGAGATATGTACGGAAATCCACTACCAGTTTCCTCAACTCAAACGACTTTTGTCTCAAGTACTGACATGTATGGAAGTCCACAACCAGAAGTCTCAAAGCAAAGCTATTAATCTACTGGAGCAAGAGATATGTACGGAAATCCAGTACCAGTTCCACAACAAGCTTGTTATGGAAGCACCACATCTGCTGGTCAGTCATCTAATCCAAATACAGTTCGGCTCGACACTTCAAATTTCTTGAAAGTAAGTGTTGAAGTAGCTAAAGATCATATGGAGCTATTAAACACATTGGTGAGCGCGTATTGTGGATTAATAGCAGGTCAGATTGGAAACATCAATCTGACACAAGAAGATTATCAGCAGATTGATAAGGAGGAAATGGATATGATGGACATCAAGTGGGCTTTTGCTAGTGCGGTTAGGCGAGCTAAAGACTTCATGGAAAGGACTGGTAGAACCAGCTTGGAAAGCAAGAAAGATACCAAGTATGGGTTCGATAAACAGTCAGTCAAGTGCTTTAATTGTGGTAAAAGAGGTCATTTCAAGAGAGAATGTACAAAGCGGCAATCAAGGCAACCAGCAGAATCAGAATCAAAACAAGAATAATGAGTGTACGTTGATGCCTGTGAACAATCCAAATCAAGCAGGAGAATCAAATGCCAACCAGGCTCTTGTGGTACAAGTCGATGAAGGTTGTGAATGGTCGATTCAGTTGGGAAGTGATGTTCAGGATGGAACAACTTGTTTTGCTGAGGTTGTAAAGGATCTGAAACACGCCAGTGGTGGAGAATCTTCCGCCAGTGGTGGAGAATCATCCGAAGATGAAGACAGTTCTAGTTACTGTAGAAGCTCAGATGAAGAATCCTCAACTTCATGCGATGATCATTTGGATGAAACATCAAGTGTGACAGTTGATGCAGATGTTGATGAATTGTTGGGAGAAGCTGCAGCAGGGAATCATAGAAGATCAATCTTGGTGGATGAGTTGCTTCTTCTTCTTCTTCTTCTAATCATTCAGCCTTTATGGCTAATGTGGGTGGTTCATCAAACCAGGTATGTGTCGATGATCCAACTTCTGATAAATGTGATAAATATGTTAGTTAAGGTGATAAATTGTCGGACTTGCAAAGAAAATATGATGATTTACAAAGCAAGTATGACGAGACATATATCCACAATCAAAAGTTGATAGTGGATCTTTCGAAATACACAGAGGCTAACATGTTTTATGAAAACCATGAAAAAAAGTTTAAAACGGTGATTGAAAATTTAAGAGAAGATAAAACCGAGCTAACTAAAATGGTTTCAGGAAAACAAACTGACATAAACTATTATATCAATCGTCTCGAGGTCATGCAAAAAGAGTTAGCCTGTGTAAAGTGTGAAAGTGAGGCGATCCAACTTAAGCTAGATAGTTATTCAAACTCTAGGTATGTGTTGGATCACATCATTGACATACAAAAAGAGAAAAAAAGATGTCACGTGCATTGGATTTAAGAAGTGTCCACCACCTGTTAGACACAATTATGATGCAATGCCTGATGAGGAGAATAAAACTTATTTTGAGCAATCTGTTCCTTTAGACAGTTAGGAATTTGCAACCGGACTTGGATACAAAATGGAAGTATCATCAGATTCGGATGTGTCAGCAGATACAGATGTATCAACTGATGAACAAAATCAGGATCCTCCAGTCATTGTTGAGGATGCTGATTCTTCATATGATGAATCCGATGAAACTGAATCAGCACAGTCTGATGCAGTAATCAAAGAAGAGGACATACCTCTCGAGAATCATATTTTATGTGATCCTCCTGCAAAACCTGCTAAGACTGTTCTGGTCGAGTCCACGTCCTCGCAAGAATCTGAGAGTGTGAATTTGATGTACACTCTTGTTGGTGATGATAAAATCTATTCTGACAAAGATTTTCCGATTAAGAATGTAAATCATTCTTTAATCAGTAAAGTTTTTGAAGATTCGACAAGTAGGTTTTTGGGAAAGTCGGGTTCACACGTTGTGGTAACATAGTGCCCTTCGATTCCAAAAGCTGAAGTCCGAAAACAATATGGAAATCAAAGATTGCCAACAGTGAAAAAGCAGCAAAATCATACCAAACCAAAAGGTAAATCAACGACTCAATGTCTGAAGGAACCAAACCAAAAGAAGAACAAAAAGGTGAACTTTGTGAAATCAAAGGGAGCGGATAAATTGGAAACTTTTGCAAATAAATCTAACTTAGATCATGTCAATCAAGTTAATTTTTTGAAAAGAAATGAACAAAACAGTTCAAAACCAAGTACCTCGGGATCACAAAGTTCATCAACAAGACAGTCACATGATACTTCGGGGTTTGTAGAACGAAGATCATGTTTCTCATGTGGTACATTTGGACATATTATTCGGAATTGTCCATATCTTCATAAACTAAAAGTCAAAGTTGATGATCCCCGTGAACAAAATTACGGAAAGTGATCTGTTTCTTCAAAACAAGATCCCCATCTTGTAAAAGAAAGGGAAAAGAAAAAGAAACGCCAAAAAGTCAAGGTAATTGAGAAGGCAATTAAAACTGACGTGGTTCACAAACAACCTGTTTCAGTTAAACCAGAAATTTCTAAAACTTCTAATAATCATGAAGTTAATATTTCAAAAATTCAAACTGGTAAAACAAAATAGACTTGGAAACCAAAAATGGTTACTAATTCAGGGGGAGCATCACAATTTCCAAACCATCAAGAAGTTGAAATAACCTTTGTCGATGAAAATGGAAGACCCAAGACCACAAAGGCTTGGGTCAACATCTCCAACTAATCATGTGAGTTCATGTGCAGGGTGGTCCAGGAGGAACTTTCAGCAGTCATTGGATTGTTTATAGTGTGGCATCCAGCCACATGACCGGCGACATGAGACTTCTCTACGATGTTAAATCTATCAGAGGAGGTTATGTTGCTTATGTTGGAGATAAAGGCGGATATATTACTGGTGAAGGAATGGTATCCAACGGGGTTGTAAGCTTTGATAAGATCAACTTTGTGCAACAACTTGATCATAATCTTCTCAGTGTTTCTCAAATTTGTGATAAGAAGTTTTCAGTACACTTTGATGCAAATGGATGTTATGTGCTGAAACCCGGTTTCAAGATTCCAAAAGACTGGATTCTCTTATCTGCTCCAAGGATTAATGATTTGTATGTCCTTGATATGAGCCAAGCAATTACAATGTCTGCACAAGCAACCTGTTTCGTTTCCAAAGCCACAGAAAAGGATTCAATCTCTTGGCACAAATGAATGGGACACATTCATTTAAGAAAAATGAATCATTTGGTGTCAAGTGAATTAGTGACTGGTGTTCCTCTTAAAAATTTCCATCTTCAAGACGTCTGTGTTTCATGCCAGAAAGGAAAGCAAAGAAAGAAGTCGCACCCTACAAAGAAGATTAACACCGTGGCAGTTCCGCTTGAACGTTTGCACATGGATTTGTTCGGTCCTGTCAAGCATAAAAGCATCAGGAATGATCAGTACAACCTCGTGGTGACTGATGATTATTCAAGATTTTATTGGGTGGCGTTTATGGCACACAAGAGTGACACTTTTGGAATTATCAAAAACTTGATCACAATGATTGAGAATTTGTATACTTTGAAAGTTAGACGGATACACAGCGACAATGGAACCGAATTTAAGAATCATGCCATGGAGGAGTTATGTAGATCCAAAGGTATTCTTCACGAATTCAGTGCAAGTTACACGCCTCAACAGAATGGCGTCGCTGAGCGTAAGAACCGTACATTGATCGAAACTGCAAGGACTATGTTGGTACAATCCCAGTTACCCATTCCATTATGGAGTGAAGTTGTGGCCTCTGCATGTTACACAATGAACCGAGTCCTTATAGTTAAAAGACATAACAAGACCTGCTTTGAGCTTCTTCACAAACGGAAACCAGATTTGGGTCTTCTTGAACCGTTTGGAGCTCCTTGCACAATGATCGATCCGAATGGAAAGTTTGGGGAAAAAGCAATTGAAGGATATTTTCTTGGGTATGCCACCCCGAACTTAAGAGTCTGGAATCAAGAGACAAAAAGGGTCGAGGAATGGTCTGAAGTCAGAGTACAAAGGCACACATTGCCAGTCAAATGTCCTGGTCAACCTTGGATGTTCGAGTACGATGACTTTTTCATTTCGATCAATATTGAAGAAGTTGCAGTAGATGCTGCGGCACAGATGTTTTTCGAGAGTGACAACGCAACAGATTCACCGTTGGTTCATCTAATTATTGTCAACAATCCAGAACCATCTTCAGTGAACAATAATTCTCTCGAGAATGAGGATTTTCAGATGCTAACGAACTGAACGAATCTTCAGAGGATGATGAATTTCTTGATGTAGACCAAGAAGCTGTTCATGGTACTTCAGAGGCTACACCTCCAGTGGACGCCCCTAAAACAGCTGAAGCTACTGCATCATCCTCTTCGCAAGTTCAGGGTATTGACTTGTTTGTTGATCTTAATTTCAACAATCTGGGTACAAATATTCAAGTTCCAGATAATCCAGAAACAAGAATTCATAATACCCATCCTCAACAAAACATCATCGGTAATGTACAAAGTGACGTTCAAACGAGAAACCAGTTGCGAAACAAAAACAATGCGGGCTTGTATGCAGCTATTCGAGAATCGGGTTTGCAGAATGATTGGTCCTTCGCGTGTTATGTATCACAAGAAGTGTAGGATCGGTTTTGACACCGTACGATTGCGTAACGAACGTTCGACGTGCGGAATCCGTGAACGTGCGTGATCGAACACACAAGAACGTACAAATAACGTGATTCTATTGAATAAGATGATGTGTACAAAGCCGAGAATCACATGAGGGAACTTTCTCTCTCTAGACTTTCTCTCTCTAAGATTAGATCTCCTAAACCTCCAAATGAGCAAAAAGTCTTCAACTCTAACACTAACTCCCCTATTTATAGGCTAAGGGATATAAGGATTTCTCCTTATTTACAAGTTTGCCACCTTGCCCTTTTTAACTAGATATTACAATAAAATGCTAAAATTCTTTTGTTTCTGCTACGGGCTAGATTGACGGAGGCGATAGACACATAATGCACTAACAGACTCCCCCTTGGATATTGCCGTAGTCAATCTCGTAGCGTCTTGACTTTCTCTTTCTTAAACAGAATCCCCGTGGATCTGTCTTCAAGCTTCCGTTGCTCCCCTTCTTCTTAGACTCTTTTTCCTTCAGGCTCCCCTTTCGTCAAGCTTCCGTGCTTTTGGGATCGACGCCTGGCTTTCCGAATACAAGCTTCTTCAGGATAGTCATCTGGCTCCTTGAATGCACGCTCCCACTTGCATTGAGCTTGTCTTCAGACTCCCCCTTAGACTCAGCTGTCGGGATCGTAGTCTGGCTTTCACGAGTTCACAATTTCAGAATCAATTCCTGGCTCTATTATGCATATGCTCAGGATTTGAAACCTGCTTAACCTGCAAATCGTCTACCCATAACATAAGTTTCACAAATTTATAACACTTAGCTTTAAGAAACTTACTGGTAGAAATCATTCATTCATCAATCTGTATAGTTACATCAAGTTCAAATGAATGATCTTGATTAACTAACCACACAATCTTTCAAAACATTTGTATATATCATTCAAAGTTTTTCAACAAACTTTCCCAATCCAATTCATCATGTTTAACACTTAGAATTTTGAATATCAGCTCTTCAACATCAGTTGTCGAAAATCTTTTTGTATTTTCAAAAATTAAAACTAAAACACAATATTTTTGGATTTTTGACTTTAATAGAAATGGAACAAAGAAATATATACAAACAATATTTTTGTGAGTTTGTGTAAGAGGATCATATCAGTTCATGAGACAAATCACAAGCACCGTTAAGCTTTTGACATTTTAAGTTCTAAGCGATTCACGTTGATTGACGATATGTTTGTCCTCTTAAACTCAATCTAAAAACTTTCGAAATGCTTACCGATACGTTAAGGTATATTAATTTTGCACTAAATTCTTATGGACCCCACGATCTCAGCATATCCCCTCATCATGCAATACACTGACTCAAGTAATGCCTTTAAACTTTCATCAACTGTGATATATGCAAAAACAAAGCAGAATGTTTAAACATTAACAATCAGGTCGATCTTTCAATACGCAGAGAAAGTCCAATGTTTAAACAAAATAAGAAAATAAAACAAGTTGAAGTTGTTTAAGCTTTAACCACCAGGTCGATACTTCCGTATACGCAGAGGTGATCCAAAGCTTAAACGAAACACCAAAGAAAATAAAGCAGAACGTTTAGGCAATAACATCCAGGTCGATACTCACGTATACGCAGAGGATGTCCAATGCTTAAACAAAATAAAGAAATAAAACAAGTTTAAATCTTTGCAAAATGAAATGCACAATCACTGCGACTTTTCAGCAAAGTTGTGAAAGTTCACAAACTTAACCAGTTTTATGTCTTTCGACAATCAGCGATTACCGAGTAGGCACACAGTCAAGAAGTACAAAACTAAGTACTATGCTTTCAACCATGTTTTCCACTAGAACTAGGCTTTTTCATTTATGTTTGTATCGTTATCGCAAATCTACTAGTCTAGCTGAGCCTATCGTCACATCGTTAATGAAACCGTTTATCACATTTGACATTTCATTTCTTTAGCATGCTGTGATAGTCCACTGATTTACTATCATTTCCTCTTATTCTCAACAAAACTCATTTTTGCTTTTTCAATGTTTTTGGCATTTTCAAATTTTTTTAAAAATTTTTCTCCCCCTAAAATAAAAAATATGTTTCAATTTTGATTTTCTGAGAAAATTTGAAAACAAACTTTGATACTCTACCTGTATAGTTTGTTTTTTTTAAAAATTGACAACCGATATCGAATTGCTTCAATTCGCCATCCACTTGGCAAAAACAATCAGAACTCCCCCTCACAACAAACTATTTTCCCATTATGATTTCAAAACACTTAAGTTTGTTTTAATCAAATGATTTTTCCGAAAAATTAGTTTTATGTGTCATTTCACAAATTCGGGGTTTCATCACATTGTTTGCCTTTTTCCACTTATCGGAAAGATAAATCAAGTATAACTTAATGTCCTTGATTAGTCTTTTGTGATTCGAAATATCACAGTTACCAACCTGTGAATTTCTCAAGAAATATGCCGAATCCTGTTCCACACTTACCAACCTGGGAACTCCGGCAAGTCAGGTTTTTCATTTAAACAAATTCACCCAAGCCAGACCAGCCTTGGGTTTGACAGTTTTTACCTCAACAGATGGCTCTTCTGGTTTTGACGAACCAGAATCATTGCCTGATCGTGGCTCCTCTAACTTTGACAAGTCAGAATCATTACCAACATGTTGCTCCTTTGTTTCTGAAGAAACAAATTCATGGCTAACAACTTTCTTTTTCTTCTCTTTTGTCCTCAGATTTGCATCTGATGAATTCGTTTTGCTTGCCTTTTCAGTTGAGGAAAGCAATTCATCAGAACTTTTTCTCAGATTACCAGTTGTATCCGAGGACAAAATTTTCTCCAAGTATTCTCTTGCCTTCTTTCTTTTCTTCCTCAGTCTGTCTTTTTGCCCTTGTGAAAGCTTAATTTTCTTTTCTTGAACTTTCTGTTCTTGAACTTTTGGTTCTTGAACTTTCTGTTCTTTGGGCTTGACACTGACTGATTTCTTTCCCATTTTCTGAGATTCAGCCCTCGATCTTCCTTTTGATCTCATTGGGCAATCTCTGACAATGTGTCCTCTAATGTGGCATTCATAGCACCTTCTTGTTTCGATTCTCTGACTTTGGCTGTTAACAGCAATGTGTCCTTGATAGCCACAAGTGTAACACACTCTGTTATCATACCTCTCACTACTTTCATACTAAACACCGTCTTCATACCACACACTTAGATCAAAGCATTGAGTTGCCCTGTGGTAATCATTTCTCCTCTTGTATCCTTGATTTGGCATTTGAGCACTGTGGTCAAACCTGCACCACTGATTATCAACTATTTTTGAGTTTTGATTTTTAAGTTTTTGTGATTTTTTATTGTGATTGGATGATTGATCTGATGAGCTTTTATTTTCTTTTTGAAAAATTTTCGATTCTTTATCTTTTTGTTTCTGTTCCACATTCTTCTTTACAGGTTTTTGCGTTGAGCATTCACCTTTCTCAGTAGAATGTAAAATAGTATTTTTAAACATTTCATTTAATTTCAAAAATGTTTTTCTTTTTTCTTCTTTTTCATCATCAGATTTATCATCACAATCTTCAATTTTGACTTTGTCAAAATTTGTGACATTGTCACTTATTGGAACTGAATTGATCGGTTCTGGACAAACATATGATGCAGAAGTCACAAAACTTTTCAATTTATTCCCTAAATCTTTGATTTTCTTTCTATCACATTCAGCTTCTTTTTCAAGTCGAATAATCGTCTGACGATGGGAATTTATTACCTTTTGCTTTTCAATATTATTTCTGCTAAAACCAGATCTCCCATCTTCAAGAATCTTTATTTGACTTTGAAAATCTTTTTCAATCTTTAATTTTTCATTTTCAAAATCCTTTTCTTTTTCTTTAAAATTTTTGTTTTCTAATGACAAACTCTCAACATTCTTCAAAAGTCTGTCATTTTCAGATCTCAGTTTTTCACAATTCAAGCGCAATTTCAGAATCTGTTCATTATCAGCTTTCTTCTCGTCTTTCAAAGCTTTGTTTTCCAATGTCAAATTCTCCACATCTTTCAAAAGATTGACATTTTCTGCTTCGGATTTTTCGCATTTTGAGCACATGACTTCATATTTTGAAGTTTCATCTTTTTCTTTTTCTTTCTCTTTTTCTTCTTTCTTTTTCTCTTCTTCTTCTTCTTCTTCTTCAGCAATACTTTTAGCAAGAGTTTCCTCACAAAGAGTTTCTGGATCAATAGCAATATTTCCTTCAGGATCACGATAACATTTTTTACTAGCATCCCATCTATTTGCTTTCTTAGCTTCATGGTAAACACGCGAAATTATTATCATCCTCTAATGAGCTCTTTGTTTTATGTATGCTAACTTTTGTTCTGCTGTCCTTGTATCTTTGAAAGGTTTCATTTCATCCATGATTTTATGTCCTTGAATTACCTCGAAATCACCTGCAAACAAACAAACTAGCGATCAGTTCAAACAGACTGAATACGTAACAGTGTGTTTGTGAAATCAATCTAAGACTCGTTGTCAAAGGTTTGCGGACTTGTTCCAATGTAGTTCGGGTGTAATCGCTGAATGAATGAACACCTCTTTACTCAAACAATCACATGCTCACAAGCAAACTATAATCCGTGATGGTCAGATCAATTATCACAAATTGATTCCTCAAGCAAACAAATACAATCACATGCAATCTGGATATCAACAAGTGTATTTGGCCGACAATCTTTAATACTCTTAATTCTTATTGGGCCGCTGATTACATGGTTGATAGAAATATGATTGGGCCGAAATCAGTTTTTCAACATTATCACATGCAAACATTAAAGCCCTTTGATTTAAAACTTTTGATTGGGCCGCTAAATTTTAAATTGATTGATTTGGCCGATGTATTTGTTCTAATCTGAATGGACCTCCAAATTGAATGTATTAAATGTTGATTGGACCGTTAAAGTGTATTGTTACTTTTGATCAGTTCACATGCAAATCACTTATTCGATGAGTTTTAAGTAAACCGAGTGTATCACATGTACTGACACACTATTAAAGGCCGACACTTTGCATTCAATGGGCTGACACTACTTAAATCTGATTGGACCTTTATATGAAGTCACATGGGTTATCAGTTTATGAGTCCGACAATATTAAGTGTGCATGAAATTTAATGGGACCGAGAATCTGAATTTATCAAATCAAGAACATCACTTGAACTGCACTTGAAATGAAATGGCAATATCAACTCAAGCGGAACCCAACACAAGCGAAACACCCTGATTACTTTCAAGCGAAACACAGTTTTAAAGTACTTTTTCAAGCGAAACCAGCAGATATTTCAAGCGAAACCTGATTATATGTACTTTTCAAGCGAAACCAACAAGTATTTCAAGCGAGATCACAATTTTAAGGAGGTTTCGCTTGAAATTTTCAAGCGAAATGTGATACTTTCAAGCGGAACCTCGCTGTTTGATATGAAATCGGACCTAAAACTTTCGATTTCTCCTAAACGGCTAGGAGTTTAAATCTGAAATTTGGTAGGGTTGTAAATCAAGTGTTTTCGCACAACATATCAAAAAATCAAGAATTTTGGACAGTAAAAACCTGTTCAATTTGACGAAAAACCGTTAAAAACGTGAAAAATGAGTAGAAGATGAAGAAATAGATGAAACTCAGGTCTGAAATCGATGTAATCTTGTACGAATCTATGTGTTTGATCAGCGCAATAGAGCTCCTGCTCTGATACCACTTATAGGATCCGTTTTGACACCGTACGATTGCGTAACGAACGTTCGACGTGCGGAATCCGTGAACGTGCGTGATCGAACACACAAGAACGTACAAATAACGTGATTCTATTGAATAAGATGACGTGTACAAAGCCGAGAATCACATGAGAGAACTTTCTCTCTCTAGACTTTCTCTCTCTAAGATTAGATCTCCTAAACCTCCAAATGAGCAAAAAGTCTTCAACTCTAACACTAACTCCCCTATTTATAGGCTAAGGGATATAAGGATTTCTCCTTATTTACAAGTTTGCCACCTTGCCCTTTTTAACTAGATATTACAATAAAATGCTAAAATTCTTTTGTTTCTGCTACGGACTAGATTGACGGAGGCGATAGACACATAATGCACTAACAAGAAGAACCAAAATCTTGGAAAGAAGCTTTGAAAGATAATTCTTGGGTGGAAGCTATGTAGGAAGAACTGCAGCATTTCCAGAAGCTAGGTGTCTGGAAACTCATTGATAAACCTGATGATTACAAGAAGATTAGTACCTGTTGGGATTTCAAATGCAAAAAGGATGACCGTGGAGAAGTCATTCGAAACAAAGCAAGATTAGTCGTTCAAGGTTTTCGTCAGATTGAAGGGATCGACTACAATGAAGTTTATGCACCCGTTGCACGTCTAGAAGCTATTCGAATCTTTCTAGCCTATGCTTCCTTCAAAGGATTCAAGGTGTACCAAATGGACATGAAAAGTGCATTCTTACATGGTGTGGTTGAAGAAGATTCAAGGTGTACCAAATGGACGTGAAAAGTGTGTTCTTACATGGTGTGGTTGAAGAAGAGGTGTATGTCGAACAACCTCCAAGTTTTGAAGATCCTATTCACCCTGATCGGGTTTGGTTGCTCAACAAAGCTCTCTATGGTCTACATCAAGAACCACGATCTTGGTACGCAACCTTATCTAATTATCTGCTGGAGAATGGATTTCGAAGAGGTCTTATCGATTGCACTCTTTTCATCAAAGAACAGGATGGAGATCTTCTATTGGTACAGGTATACGTAGATGATATTATATTTGGTTCTACTAACGATGTTTTGTGTAGGAACTTTGAGCGTGTTATGCAGGAGAAATTCAAAATGAGCGCCATGGGGGAAATGACATTCTTTTTGGGCCTACAAGTGCAACAAACGAAGTCTGGGATATTCATCCATCAGACTAAGATGTTAGTGACATCTTGAACTGATTCCAGATGTCCGAACCAACGCCCATTGGTACCCCACTTCAGCAAAATCACATAATTAATCTGGACTTGAAGGGTGAAACCATTAACTCTTCATATTACCGCGCAATGATCGGATCTCTTATGTACCTCACAACATCAAGACCAGATATAATGTATCCTACGTGCCTGCTTGCCCGATATCAAGTCAAACCGAAGGCCTCACATCTTGCAGCTGTGAAAATGATTTTTCGCTATTTGAAGGGATGTCCGGACACCGGTCTCTGGTACCCTAGGAATGATAGTTTTGACTTAGTCACTTTCAGTAATTCTGATTTTGGCGGATGCAAAATCAACGGCAAATCCACAACGGCTGGATGTCAGTTTTTTGGAAATCGCCTAGTCACACGGCAGTGCAAAAAGCAGACTTGTGTCGCTACATTAACCTGTGAAGCTGAATACATTGCTGCCTCAAGTTGTTGCTCCCAAGTGCTGTGGATTCAACAGCAAATGCGCGACTACCGTTTTGAATACCTATCTACTCCTATTTTCGTTGATAATTCTGTTGAATTACAGATCACAAGAAATCCTGTGCAGCATTCAAAGACCAAACACAACGAAGTTAAGTATCACTTCATACGTGATTGCTTTGATAAAAGGCTTATTGAAGTTGTTAAGGTCCACACCGATGACCAACGTGCCGACCTTTTTACCAAAGCATTTGACAAATCATGATTTGACTTTTTATTAATGGTAAACGGCATTAAGGTCAAGCAAGAGTAAATCGACATCGGAAAATCATTTTTGTAAATATGTTTGTGTTTTCTTAATTTCTTGTACTTTTTGCATTTTAGGGGGAGTAAAAACGAAAAATACAAAAACATTGAAAAATTTTAAAAATCCAAAAACATCAAAAAATTTCAAACACACAAAAACAATAGAAAAACAAAAATGAGTTTCCTGGCGAGAAAAAGAGAAAATTATAGTACATCAGTGGTCTTTCCAAACCTCTTTAAACTTAAAATGAAAAACGATAAGCAGCTCTATATAATATGATTGGTAGGCTCATAATCATTTTAAAGTGTGCAGGGTGATATAAACCTAAATCGACTGAAGACTGTGTGGGAACCACTCATTGGCATATAGTCTTGGTACCAAAATTTCGTTTGATAGATTGCCGAGGTTCTGAGATATTTGGTCTTTATGCTGTTTATCATCTGGGTATCATGGTTGTTTCTTTTACCAAAAACAACGGGGACACAAGTCTAGATCTTCCATGATACCATACATACGTGTACATATCATTCAAACATGTATATAATACATGATGCATATGACCTCAATAAGTGATAAACAATCACATGTCCCAATCAATAAGTGATAAAATATCACAGTTTATCCGGGAGTCAAGTTTGTCTCTTTGTCGGTACGATGGTACTAACCTGTTCACGGACTTGCTCTTGTGCCCTGCATGCATCGAATATCAAGTTCCTCATCAATAAGTGATTCTATCACATAGGGCTTGTTTTCAATAAAAAATAGATGATAGATGGTATACTCACCAGTAAGATGAACTCTCCTGCATACCTTGATACAGTAATGTGTCATGTGTGGATGAACACCGGTCGGTAAGTATAAATCATACACTAATCGTATCCCCTCTCCATGATACATCTGATAAGTTAAGCGGACAACAATACCGATAATCGTTATAGGATGCTTATCTTAATATTAACTAATTGAACAACAAGAGCGTTTTGGCGTGACCGTACACTGATATGATTCTCTTACCCTCGAAACTCGCAAAAAGAATGTCTGTAAATATTTATTTACTGCTTACCGTTTCTGCATCTCTATATATATTTATTTACTGCTTTCCATCTTTACATTTTAAAAATGCAAACATACCAAAAAGATTTTATTTCTATCTTATTTTCGATTGCCCGATGTTGGATCTCGAGTCTTTTCCACCTGAAACCTGATCGAAACCTAAAATAACTAAATCTTCATAAACGGTCGAAATTTGCAAGTTTTGAAAGTTAAAACCTAAATTGGACAATTTGTTAAACTTTCAAACTAATTGTCGGACGGTAGTTGATTGAAAACTGGTCACATGTGTGTCGTTTGTTTATGTTAACTATATTTCAAGCGGTTATTCTCATTACGTGTTTAGCGTTCTTGTATGTACAGATGCGACATTCAAACCAGCTAAAGGCGAAAAGAACGTATTAGATGACAAGCTTCGGAATGAAGACACGAAATGGATGCACTCAAATGATCAAGATGATCGAGTTACCGCTGACCACTCATCAATGCCACAAGGATCTAAAGAATTGAAGATCAAAAGATTCACGAGCATAACTCAAGGGAGAGTTTCTTTTAAGGGGGAGTTTATTGACACACTTCCTAAATGAAATGGGGAGTTTGTTGATACACTTTCTATGTACGACGCGTGAAGACTTTGAAGATCCTCTGACATGAAAGACAATGTGAAGAACGAACCCTCACGAGCAGCATCCAAGGGGGAGTTTATTGATGCATTTCTTGTGGATGCGGCTCGACTCGGTTCGTCCATGTTACGGAATGAAGACCAAAGCCCGATATCCTCCATCGAGTTTCGGTTCCATAATGTCCATGTTGGTGATTTGCGTGTTGCAGATCTATCTGTTGATGCATATTTTATGTCTGTAACTTGTCTTTTTTAACGATGTATTTGTACAGTCCTTTATTATTGAGTCTGTAATTCCGTTAGTCGACCAAGTCGGATATCCTCTTATCCTACTTGTGTCCGACAGTTTGTCTCATTGTTATGTAATGTTTATGAACTATGCATGTTGCATATTTGGTATGTTTGTGTGTTTATCATTCTGCTGCATACTGTCTAACAGTTTGCAGCATATCAGTTTTGCAGCCCTAGACGAAACTCTGTGTTTCGTCATTAACATGTATGACGAAACTCCCTTTGGATGGTTATCTAAGTTTCGCCATGAACAGTGACGAAACACCTAGTGTTTCGTCAGCTTTGGTGTTCGTCAGGCCCATTTGGTGTTTCGTCAACACTTGGGTTGGGCTGCCTATATAAACACAACATGGTTTCTGTGTGAAACTATGAGAGCATACCCTACTGTGAAGTTTACTGTCAAACATTGTGTGTATTTTTTTGATCCTTGTTCTCATCCATTTTAATCAATAGACTGTGATTCATTCGTTATTCCGTGTTGTTACTTTCTGTGTTTGGTTTGGCATCGTCATGGGGATTCCGCACTCGTGACTGTGTTTGATATAAATAAGTGATTTGGTTTCGTAATCGATCCTACGAAAATGGACCTACAAGTGGTATCAGAGCATTGGCTCTTATCTTTGTTTAAAACCAAACATAGTTGTGATTTTATCAAGTGTTGTTGTTGATTTTCTGAAAACTGTTATCCTTGAAGTTCATATTTTTCTGGAAAAGAACTCTTAAAAACTGTTTAGATCTTGATATTTGCCAAAGTTTTATCAAAAACCTTTGTGGTATTACTTGTTCACGTGATAAAACCGGGTTTTTAGTGAAAGTTTTGTGCAAATCTGTGATTCGGAAAATTCTCCGGTGAAAAACCTGGTCGGAAAGTTCATATCTTCAAGTGTTCATCAGTGTTCTTCATATCTTCAAGTGACATTCAAAGATATTCTTGATTTTAAAATTAAAATATAAAAGGATAATTTGATTAAAATATGGTAGACCATGCTTGGGTAGGTAGAATGGGTATGTTGGTAAGTTGAAATCGTGTGTCTTTGTCAGACAATAGGATAAGATTTACTTTTGAAAAATCTCACCAACTTTCTGTCTGTATCTGAGACCTTATCTCGACGAAAGACATAAGCGACGAAATCCCCTAGTGTTTCGTCAAAAGCAACTTCGACGAATCACCTAGTGTTTCGTCAAAGGTATTACGACGAAAGATCTTGAGTTTCATGGCAAGTGTGTTTGACGAAAAACCATCTTTCATCAGACTTGGTTTTTCGCCAAAGACATAGTATTTCATGGGAGATACTTGTCACAATTTCAACAGAGGCTTCGCAAAAAAGGTTTTAACTGTCTGTTTTCAAGTGTGTGATTAGGTATTCTCTTTCATATATCAATCATGAGTACGAGTCCATGGGATTGGAGCACGGACCCAAGACCAGGTCAAGATCAGACCTCCGCAGCCGCATGGTTAAGGAATGTTATGCCACCACAATCTATAAGTGCAAGTCAATGGGCATTGGTCACGAACCAGAATCAAAGCATTCAGAATCTGCTGTTAAGTGAGAGTGAAACGGGTAGCAACAATCGCCAGCCAAAGCTGAATCATATGAACGACTATCCGTCATGGAAGGGTTGTTTTCACACATATGTTCTAGGGCAAAACACCGAGTTATGGATGTGTTTCACTTCGCCTTACAACACAACTCTCGAAGAAGCAGGATCAAGTGCGGCGACCTTTGCAAATATGTTAGAAGATGACAAAAAGGCATATGATCTAGAGAAGAAGGCATTTGCTATTCTTACACAAGCACTTCACAAAGAAATCTATCATAAATTCGCTTACTGTACTAGCACAAAAGCCTTAATGGATGCCTTGGTAGCAAGAGGAGAAGGGAATGCGGCTACAAGAAAGACACGCCACAATTTGTTGAAGAAGGAATTTGAATAATTCCAATTCATGGAAAATGAAACGTTAAATGATATGGCAACTTGTCTTTATCATTTGATTAGTGAAATGTATTCTTATGCTGTTCTTGTAACTCAACAGGAAATGGTTGCACGGTTTGTTGATGCTCTACCTCCAAAGTGGAGTCCTTTCATTGAACTTTTAAAGCATACGGGCGTTTTGGATACTGTTAGTATCTATGAGTTCGTTCAGAAGTTGGAGCATAAGAATGAAGAAGAAATCCGGAAAGCTAAATGGATTGCAGTTCCACAGAATACGGAAATGTATCTTGGAGGTTTTTATCCTGCAGCTAGTTCCAGTTCCGTTCAGCGACCGAAGTTACAAACGGCGTTTATGTCAAATACAAGCTCTTTTCCTTTTCCACAGTCAGCTCCACCTTAGGTTTTCGATCCGAGTGCTTACCTTCCACCAGCGCATGTTATTGCTCAAGCTCATGCTTTTTCAAAACCTCAACTCGATCCGAGTGCCTGGCTACCTAAACCCCAACCTCCACCTCAAGTTTCCACTACTCAACCTCAGTTTGATCCAAGTGCTTATATTCCTACCTCACCACAACAAGCCCAACCACAACAACAGCAACCATGTTACAGTAACAATCCTCCACCCCAAAACCCCAACACAGTCAGAGTTGATACTTCAAACCTTTCGAAAGTTAGCATCGAAGTGGCAAAGGAGCATATGGAACTTATCAATACAATGGTCAGTGCCTACTGCGGATTGTTCGCAGGTCAAATTGGAAACATTAATTTGACCAATGAAGATTATCAACAGATAGACCGTGATGAAATGGAGTTGATGGATATCAAGTGGGCGTTCGCAAGTGCTGTTAGAAGGGCTAAGGATTACATGAGTCGAACCGGAAGAACTTCCTTGGAAAGCAAGAAGGATACGAAGTACGGTTTCGATAAGGATGCTGTTACGTGCTTCAATTGCGGCGAAAAGGGTCACTTCAAACGTGAGTGCACTCGACCAAGTAAATAAGGCAATCAAAATCCATTCTGAAATCAGACGAGTACTTCCAATGCAAATCGAGACAATCGTGAAAGAAGGATGGTAGCTGTGAACAACACCACCAACCAGAACCAGTCTGGACCTTCGAACACCAACCGAGCATTAGTTGTTCAAGCTGATGAAGGGTGTAATTGGTCTATACAGTTTGGAGATGGTGATCAAGAGGGTGGAGGAACCGCATGCTATGCAAAGATCATCAATCACATCAAACATGTTCACAAGGAAGAATTTTCTGAAAGTGATAATAGTTCGGGTTATAGCGGGAGTTCGGATGAAGAAAGCTCGAATTCGGGAGGTTATAATTCTGAATCAGAAGTGAAAGAAGAAGTTAATTCTGATGTTGATGACTTGTTGAATGAAGCAGAGGAGTTAAAGTGTCAGAAATCTGTTCTGATTAAGAAGGCTGCTGTCGCATCAAAGGAAATGGAGAAGTTCTTCTCTGAAGACGGATCTTTTTCTTATCAGACTGCCATTATGGCAAATGTCTCAGCCTCGACCAGTCAGGTAAAATCTGACACTCCTACTCCTAGTGTTTGTAATTTATGTGCAGATTTGAAACTGGAATCCGAAAAGATTCAGTCATAATCAAAGTTTGGTTATTGAGCTGTTTAAGTGCAAGGAGGCAAACATGGCTTTAGCTAGAAATGAAAAGGATTTTAAATCTGTAATTGAAACTTTAAAGAAAAGTGTTTCCAAACTGACAAAAACTGTTTTCAACAAACAAATTGGTATTAATAACTACATTAGTATCATTGAGGAAACCAAGAAATAGCTAGCCATTGCTAAATGCGAGCACGATGCAATCAAGCTCAAATTGGAGAGTTATTCTAACTCCCGATATGTGCTCGATCACATCATAGACGCTCAACAACTGAAAGGAAACAAGAAAGGCGTTGGGTATAAGAAATGTCCGCCCCCTTTGAGACACAATTATACTCGAATGCCCGATGAAGAGGAAATGCCTCGTTTTGAACCCAGTGTGCCTCTTGATTATAAGGAAGTTACTACTGGATTAGGGTTCAAATCGGACAGTTCCTCGAGTACCTCATCTGATGAAACAGAAACTTCAACATCGACGCATCAAAGTGCTCCAATTATTGAGGACTATGAGTCGTCTGATGAAGAATCAGATGTGAGTGACATGGATAAATCACTTGATAAGTTGAAAGGAGTAGAAATTCCAATCGAGAATCATATCCTTTGTGATCCTCCTACTCCTGCTGTGCAACCCATTGCCAAACAAGTGATAGATCCTCTCAAGGATGTCAAGGATGACAAGGAATCTGTGTCCACCATTAAGGGTGATAATGTGTTGTATACTTTGGTCGGTGATGCTAAAATTTATTCAGACAAAGATTTCCCAATTAAAAACATCAATCCATCTTTGATTGATAAAGTTTTTTAAGATAATACAAGCAAGTTTTTGGGAAAGACGATCCCAGGAGTTGTTGTAACTCAATGTGATCCGATTCCAAAATCTGAAATTAGAAAACAATTTGGAAATCAAAGACAACCGACAAAGCAACAAACTATTGCTTCTAAGGGTAAACAACCAGTTCAACGAGCTCAAAAGCCTAACGTTCCTCAATCAAAGTTTGAAACAAAAGGAGCTCGTTACCAAAAGAAAAGCAGTAATGTCAAATTTGTAGCATCAAAGGGTACTGATAAAATTGAGACTTTTGAAAACAAATCAAACACCGATTTTGTCCAACAAGTCAAAATTTTAAAACGTAACACTCAAAACAACTACACCCAACACACAAACGGGTGTGATGAAAAAGCAAGTACCTCTGGTTCTACAGGTTCGACATCTGTTCGTCAATCGGTTTCTCCTAAGTTTGTTGAAAGGAGAACGTGTTTTAAGTGTGGGGAGTTTGGACATATCATAAAAAATTATACAAATACTCCCAAAGAGAAATTTGTTGAGAGAGCCCCTCCTGAAAAAGGTCACCCACAACGTCGTACTGTTTCACCAAACATGATAAATGAACCGTTAAAGAACAAGAAACAAAACAACGACGTCAAAACGTAAAAGCAGTTGAGAAGGCTTTAAAATCTGACGTCAAATCTATTAAAAGGGAACCAAGTTCATCACAACCGTTAAAACCACAAGTTTCAAAATCTTTTCATAAAACTCAAACTGGTAAAGAACATCAAACTTGGAAACCTAAAACAGGTGAAAGTTCAGAGAGAGAGGTGCTGTGTTTGAAAATAATCAGGAAATCGAGATCACTTTTCTTGATGCTCAGGGATGACCCAAGACCACTAAGGCTTGGGTCCCCATCCTCAACTAATCGTTGGATGATATGTGCAGGATGTTCCAGGAGGAACTGTTAATAGTCATTGGATTGTTGACAGTGGAGCATCTAGGCACATGACAGGCGACTTACGGCTTCTGTATGATGTGAAAAACATTAGAGGAGGTTATGTCGCATTTGCTGGAGACAAAGGCGGATATATCACTGGAGAGGGAATGATCTTCAATGGTGTTGTGTTTTTTGATAAGATCAATTATGTTCCTCAAATTGATCACAATCTTCTGAGTGTTTCGCAAATCTGCGATAAGAAGTTCACCGTGCATTTTGATGATGCCGATTGTTATGTGCTGAAGCCTGGTTTCAATATTCCAAAAGAATGGATTCTCTTATCGGATCCAAGAGTTAATGATCTTTATATCTTGATATGAGCCAAGCGATTATGACATCTGTGCAAGTGACATGTTTTATCTCGAAAGCCACAGAGAAGGGGTCTATATCTTGGCACAGTTGAATGGGGCACATTCACTAAAGAAAAATGAACCATTTGCTGAAAAACAATCTTGTGAATGGTGTGCCTATGAAGAATTTTCATCTACAAGATATCTGTGTTTCGTGCCAGAAGGGTAAACAAACGAAGAAGTCTCACCCGATTAAGAAAGTCAACACTGTTAGCATGCCTCTCGAACGTCTTCATATGGACCTCTTTGGACCTATGAAACACAAGACAACATTCGGGGATGCTTATTGTCTGGTTGTTACTGATGACTATTCTAGATTTTCTTGGGTAGCTTTTATGGCACACAAGAGTGAAACTCCTGAAATCCTCAAGAATCTTCTTACTATGTTGGAAAATTTGTACATGTTGAAAGTGAAGAGCATCCGAAGCGACAATGGCACTGAGTTAAAAAACCGTGTAATGGATGAGTTCTGTACTTCCAAGGGCATTCTTCATGAATACAGTTCTCGCTACACTCCACAACAAAATGGTGTCGCTGAGAGAAAGAATCGGAAGATAATAGAAACTGCAAGAACTATGTTGGTAGAGTCAGAGCTTCCTGTTCAGTTCTGGGGGGAGGCTGTGTCTACTGCTTGCTACACGTTAAACAGAGTTCTCACAGTTAAAAGGCATGATAAACTTGTTTCGAACTTCTACATAAAAGGAAACCGGACATTTCTCACCTAGAACCTTTTGGCGGTCCATGAACTATGATTGAGCCGGATGGAAAATTTGGCGCCAAAGCTATCGAGGGTTTATTCCTTGGATATGCTACTCAGAATTTTCGTGTATGGAATTTGGCAACCAAAAAATTTGAGTTATGGAGTGAAGTAAGGGTTCAAAGGTATACAAGTTCTGTTAGAGCTCCGGGTGATCCTTAGATGTTCGATTATGATGGGATATTCGACTCCTTTAATTGCCAAACTTTGACGAAACATCTGCAGCAGCTCAAATGCTATTTGATAGTGACAACGCGGCTGGCTCGCCATTGGTTAGACCAATTATTATTAACCCCCAAGCTTCTAATTCGGTTAACAACACGGTACAAAATGAGGTATTTGAAGATGCTGCTGATTACAATGAGTCATTGGAAGGTGATGAATACCCTGATGCGAATGAAGGCACTTGATCTCCGGTTGCTCCTGTTCAAGGTGCTTCTATAGAAACTCCTCATGTGCATAATGTAGATACTGCTGAAGGGAATGTATCCACTTCTACGCCTATGACCGGTGTGGAGTTGGTTGTTGATCTTAATCTTAACAATTTGGGTATTAATACTCATGTTCCTGATTTTCCTGAAACGAGAATTCATGATACTCATATGCAGCAGAATATTATTGGAGATGTCCAAAGCGGTGTGCAGACGCGTAATCAGCTGAGAAACAACCAGAATGCTGGTTTGTATTCAGCCATTAAAGAATCTGGTCTTCAAAATGATTGGTCCTTCGCGTGTTATGTTTCACAAGAAAAACCGAAGTCTTGGAAAGAAGCCTTAAAGGATAATTCTTGGGTTGAAGCCATGTAGGATGAACTGCAACAATTTCAAAAGCTAGGTGTTTGGAAGCTTGTTGAAAGGCCTGAAAACTACAAGAAAACTGGCACACGTTGGGTAATGCAAAAAGGATAATCGTGGAGTAGTCATTCGAAACAAGGTGAGATTGGTTATTCAAGGATTTCGTTAGATCGAAGGCATTGACTACAATGAAGTTTATGCACCAGTTGCACGTCTGGAAGCTATTCGGATCTTTCTAGCATATGCTTCTTTTAAAGGATTCAATGTCTACCAGATGGACGTCAAAAGTGCTTTCTTACACGGTGTGGTTCAAGAAGAGGTGCATGTCGAACAACCTCCGGGTTTTGAAGATCCTATTCATCCTGATCGGGTTTGGTTGCTCAACAAAGCTCTTTATGGTTTACATCAAGCACCTAGGGCTTGTTATGCAACCTTATCCAACTATCTGCTGGAGAATGGTTTTCGACGAGGTCTTATTGATAGCACTCTCTTTATCAAGGAACAAGATGGAGATCTTCTGTTGGTGCAGGTATACGTTGATGATATCATATTTGGTTCAACTAATGATTCTTTGTGCAGGCAATTCGAGCGTGTGATGCAAGAAAAATTCAAGATGAGCGCAATGGGGGAAATGAATATCTTCTTGGGCCTACAAGTTCAACAAACCGAGTCTGGGATATTCATCCATCATACTAAATATGTTGGTGACATCTTGAGCCGATTCCAGATGTCTAATGCAACGCCCATTGGTACCCCACTTCCGCAGAATCACAGGATTACTCCGGATCTGAAGGGTGAAAGCATTAACTCTTCATATTATCGTGCTATGATCGGATCTCTAATGTATCTCACAGCCTCGAGGCCCGACATCATGTATCCGACGTGGCCACTTGCAAGATATCAAGCCAACCCGAAGGCCTCGCATCCGGCAGCTGTTAAAAGGATTTTCCGCTATTTGAAGGGTTGCCCGGACACCGGTCTCTGGTACCGTAGGGATGATAGCTTCGACTTGATTGCATACAGTGATTCTGATTTTGGTGGTTGCAAAATCGACGACAAATCAACAACAGATGGATGTCAATTCTTAGGAAATCGCCTGGTCACGTGGCAGTGCCAGAAGCAAACCTGTGTTGCTACATCAACTTGTGAAGCAGAATACATTGTTGCCTCTAGTTATTGCTCCCAAGTCTTGTGGATACAACAACAAATGCGTGACTACGGTTTTGAATTCCTATTTACTCCTATTTTTGTTGATAACAATGCTGCCTTACAGATCACTAGAAATCCTGTGCTGCATTCCAAGACCAAACACATCGAAATTAAATATCACTTCATACGTGATTGTTTTGACAAAAGATTAATCGATGTTGTTAAAGTTCACAACGATCACCAACGTGTCGACCTGTTCACTAAAGCTTTTAATAAATCACTGTAACGCCCGTCTTATAAATCAAGATTTTAATAATAAGATACACATTTTAATGCTAAAATGTGACTTTACAAAAACTTGTCATACTAACATTCCCATATGTTTACAACATTTCAAAAACATATTTTTAAATGTTTACATAATTCACTTTTAGCAAAACAACTCAAGATTTGACGCGGAAGCTTCATTTAACGTGTGTTCGGTTCTTGCTCGCCACTTGATCTTCATCCGGGACTCTCGACATTCACCTATGATCAAAACCAACTTAGAAGTCAGTTTTGATAGTTAAATAACAAGTACAACAAGATAATTGGGTCAAATAACCGAAATAAACAAAAAAAAAAACAAAATTTTCAACATTTTAGGTCGTCGCCGCGTGCAACGGCAAAAGGCTCTGGCCGTGGCGTGACGCCACGGTCCTATTTGACAGAAAGTTGATGCTGGTGCTGCATATTCGCCCAGCTAAGTTTGATTTTACGAAAACAAGCATAACTCTTTCGTTATTGATCTGATTTACACGATTATTTTTCCTACGTGATCGTAATTTAATTCTCCATCATATGGAGTTAAAATCTGACATCCTGATTAACAAAATTTTAGACTTTTAAGCTTTCGGCTTAAAATAAAATCACTGAATTTTTGACCCGTTCATGTATTTATTAAACAAATCAGTTTGTTTGACCCCTATTTCTCATGAACCTATTAAATTCATTATTGTCTAACATATTAGGTTCAAGTCACGGGTTTATATATCTTCTTAAACCCATTTTCGCTCATATGCTTATTTTGACTCGTTAAGGGTATTTAAGCATATTTTAAGCATGAATTGCTTTCATTCGTTTCTAGATTCATATTTTCACATTTCTTATCAAATAATCTTCCACCACAACTATATTTGTGGTGGATTTAATGTGGTGATCTATATAATCTGAGTCTTACTCCTCGGATTGTTATTTTACGGCAAAGGCTCATATAGAGTCATTTGACCAAAGATTTACATCTTTCGCTTCTTATACTTATTCTAAGTATTCATTTTATCATAAAACTCATTTCCAAACAACCTTTAAAGGTCGTTAGCTTAATTTAGCTTGCAAGGTCATTTTGGTCCCTTTTTGCCTTTCATTTACGATGAAGTCTTTTGAAAGCATGTTTGACCCATAATCCTTCGTTCTAGTTATGATCTTGTTCGAAAAGTCATTGTTCTTTCCAAAACACGACGACCATCATTTAAAACATTCGGTTTACTCATTAAGGTAACCCATTGTCTATCATAGGCTTCGTTTAACACCCATTGAACCATACGTTCTAATTGAGTGTTTATTCTATTACACATACCTGGCTCGGATCAGTATATTGACCCGTTTAATATCTTGTTTTAATTTCTGCTAAGTCATGGCGATGCTAATATCCATTCGATATTTACCCCTGAAATCATATAACTCGACGGTAGTCATTAGTCGATATTGTCAAAAGGTGGTATCTTGACCTTTTGACCCGTTTGGTCCAGGTGACCGATTGTATTGGTGAGATGACATTTATTACCATCTCGTCTATATGACTCGCTCCGGTTTAAACCGTGTGGTCATTTTACTTATAATTCATTTCTTAATACTTTTGGTCTATTTTGGCTTACATCATAAGTGTCTTTCAAAAACGAGCGGTTACGGTCAACATATGACAAAAATTACCGTTTTACCCTTATCGTTTGTTTTGGTTTACCATATAAGGTATCCATCAAGAATTATATATTTATTAGTCATTGCTTGACTAAGTAACCATATTAGTCCTTTTTAACCATTAAACATGGTTTATTATCATCTCCGGTTATCTTGTTCCGCACGACTACACGTCGGAACATTATATCACGATTGTTAAATTATCTTATTCGTAGTTAATATGATAAAAGAATATTCTATAATTTATGACTATTGTAAGACATACTTACCTTGCATCCGAATTATGCTTTTCCTTCATTGTTGATTCGTTTGACCCGCTTCCTTCCCCAAGCTTTCACCTAGCTTGCCAAGCGTCTAACTATCATTGTAATTGTAAGATGGTTAGGTTAGTCATAATCATTTACGACTATTCCATCCTATGCTTCTTATGTCGAATTTATCATTCGATCATATACTTTGTCGGTTTGACTTTTTAAAGTCAATCGACTTATCAACTTATTCAATGCACATTTGGTTTATTGAATTTCACTTAGGCATTTCATCCGAACTCTTAACGAAATCAAATTTTACACACTAATTACTAGGTAACATGATTTCAAGCATCAATATCACGATTTTAACATCGATTCTTTTATGTCATATAAAACCCATTTCGTGAGAAGTATGAAATTGTACCCAAATTCATGGTTTAATCAAACACCTTCTATTCGTTATCGTGCATGTTGATTCTAAGCATAGCTATATCATCAATTTCATCATAACATTAAAACCCACTTATCTAAGTGTGTTAATTCATCAATTCCTTCAATTCATAGCATGTTATGTACGATTTTCACTTAGGGTTCCATTCCTAAGCAAGTATACATCACTAATCTAGCCATAGCTTCTCTAATCCATGCATAATTCGCGATTAGGATGATTATCAAATTTTTACAACTTCACCAAACATCAAGATTTTACATACCTTATGATCCCCTAGCTTGGGTGATCATTAATCCATGTTCGGTTGTGAATTTGTGCATCATTTGGATGCTCAATTTGATACATATATGTGGATTAGGGTTTTGGCTCCTTGGGGAGCCTCCTGAGCTCGATCCAGAACACACACTTCAACTATGTGTTTTGTTTTGATTTTCTTTTATTAAATAACCTTGTTAAGTTATCCCATTTTAACCCCTCGTGTTTGGTTCATTAATAAGTAGGCCACAACCTACTTATTTATGATAATATTCCCATTTATTAACTAGGTTAAACATTCCTAGTTAAATTAGTGGGTTCGGGAAATCTACAACTTAGTTTATTTTAAGTCTCGTTAACTCGGGCTTCGATAAACTCTATTTTCCCAAAAGCTTTCGTTCAGCTTTTATTTAATATTAGGCTTATTCATTTAAAAATCCTAATATTCACCGGGTTACTTTTACCCCTAACGATAATTTACCTGTTTTTTAGTACTAATGTAGTTTAATTACCAAATCTGTTTTCGGGGTGTCACAAGTCTACCCCCCTTAAAGAGGTTTCGTCCTCGAAACCTTTTCTTACATAAATTATCGAGTTTAACTTATGCATTTGCTCTCGATAATCCATTGAGCATTGCTCATATTTTAACCAATTGTTAGTATTACCAGAAAAGTGTGGTAATATCTTTTTGGTTATTAATCATCTACGTATCTTATACGACATAATACGACTTGAAATAACGTAATCTCGTTATTTCCACTAGTTTAATTAACTTAGCAATTTTTATTGCTCGACTATAATGTGATTATACTTCACATTACACTTCTTGACCATGATCACGTCACGCCATGCCAAATTTTATATAAACCTTTTATTTTCAAAAATATCACTTTTCAAATATATCATATTGCACCTGTCAGTGTTAAGACTTATATCTTTCATGTTTACTATTTATACGTCTATCAGAATTCATATTTGTAAAAACATTATTTCTTACCAAAACTGAAGTTTTAGTTTAGCGTCTTCTCTTTAACCTTTGTCAATTATCCATACAGGGATATTGACAGTCCAAAATTTATTCTTTTACAGTCTTTGTTTTATGCGAGGATTCTCAATTTATTCCCTCGCTTTGTCTAATTAACCCGTAGATTTTATCACTTAGCCTATGGGCTATTTTATTAGACCTTCACCTCTTTAAGGCGAGGTCCTTATAATCTATTTCTTTCTAGTCATGACTTGTGGGTCGTTTTAGTCTCGTATACTTTTCCATAGTTTATAACCCCAAAGGTTAGGTTGATCCCGTAGTTCATTCTTTACTCATGTCGTTCTTAAAATACATGTTTGGTGTCAAGGCACCCTGTTTTTGTTTTGAAGAATCATTTGGTTTCAAGCTTTAGATCCATTAACCTTGACTGTAATCCGTGACTATAATCGTTCTATTTTGGATCATTCTCCCGACTCTATGACTTCTCACGTCATTTATACGTCGGTTTGTCTTATGCTCATTGTTATTTGGTTTACCTATGTTCTTATTTGGTTATGTCCCGTTACTGGGCTCATTATTCTTTTGCATTTAACGCTACCTTTATCTGGCTAGCGCTTATTTGTTCCATCCGGCATTATATTGTATTCAACCTGTTTGACTTGTTAATGTGAAATCCATCACGTATAAACAATCAACTTTATTCTTTATTCAACCCGTTCAACCTCAAATGGTTGAACTTATTTATTCAAAATTTTTATTTACGAATTTTATAGTCATAACTCATAATCTAAGTCTTTTGATTTTCAACCCGCGTTCACGTCTCTTGGTTGACATAAGTGCTTAAATTCCTACCCATCAACCGGGTGTTTTACCGAAGTCGTTATTATTGCAACCCTCCCGGTATGCATTAAGACCTCGCTTCACTTTTTATATTCCGTCTTTGTCCTCAAGTTTGACGTTGTAAAACAACGGCCCGTTAAGAGACATATTCGCATTTTCCGGGTTCGAGTGTAAGTACACCCCCTCCCAATGCATATCTTAATCATTTTACATGTTTGCATTCTTCGGGTTCGAGTGTAAGTACACCCCCTCCCAATACATGTCTAAATCATTTTACATGTTTGCATTCTTCGGGTTCGAGTGTAAGTACACCCCCTCCCAATGCATATCTAAATCATTTTACTTGTTTGCATTCTTCGGGTTCAAGTGTAAGTACACCCCTCCCAATACATGTCTAAATCATTTTACATGTTTGCATTCTTCGGGTTCTAGTGTAAGTACACCCCTCCCAATACATGTCTAAATCATTTTACATGTCTGCATTCTTTGGGTTCGAGTGTAAGTACACCCCCTCCCAATACATGTCTAAGTCATTTTACATCAATCTTTGTCCCTTCACTCGGGCTCACTATCCTAATGTAATACGCTTCTGTCACCCGGCTGTGCGTTTACATTATTATCAATTATTTTGCTCATTTGATTCTTTTGGGTACTTTTTAATTTGTCCCACTCACCCCCGTCCTTACTACATCGGATGTAAGCATGTCCACATAAAAAGTTCATGGTACCACGTGCTCACCACTTACTTGGCCAGAGTAAGCGATCAATACCTGGTATACATGACCTTTTTATAACTTTCACATTACACCCCATGTAAGTAATGCCTCTAATTGTTTCTCTTGGAAACAAAATCCCGGATAGATTTTCTATTCAGGTTTTTCCAAGTTTTTAATCTACATATGCAACTTTCAATCTCTACGTATTTGTTGCATATTATTATTTGTGCAATTAAATTTGAAATGTGCACCTGGTAATGCTTGCCCTAACGGGCTTCTCTTGCCATTAATCTTGTTTGCTATCGCCACGCGATTTAGGTCCTTGGTGAGCATGTTCTTTGGACCGTTCCTTTGTCAAATCCGTGATTTGTTAACTCTCGCTATCTTCATATGCGAGTGTCCTTCAACTAAAACATTTACAACAGTTAGTAATTTCGACATTAATGGATGCCCGTATTATAATACAAGGCTTTTCTACTATACGCATCAACGCGTGTAATTTCGTTGACTATATCTACTCTATATCGTTTTTATTGGTGTAACGTGTATTACACGATAACCATATGTGTTGTTCTCAACACTTTAATCATACTAAACCCTTGATATACATGTACTTACCGGATTTACGATCAAGCCTCGAACCAAACACTTTATTCTTTTAACCTTGGGCTCTGATTACCATCTTGTAACGCCCGTCTTATAAATCAAGATTTAATAATAAGATACACATTTGAATGCTAAAATGTGGCTTTACAAAAACTTGTCATACTAACATTCCCATATGTTTACATCATTTCAAAAACATATTTTTAAATGTTTACATAATTCACTTTTAGCAAAACAACTCAAGATTTGACGCGGAAGCTTCATTTAACGTGTGTTCGGTTCTTGCTCGCCGCTTGATCTTCATCCGGGATTCTCGACATTCACCTATGATCAAAACCAACTTAGAAGTCAGTTTTGAAAGTTAAATAACAAGTACAACAAGATAATTGGGTCAAATAACCGAGATAAACACAAAAACAAAATTTTCAACATTTTAAGTCGTCGCCGTGCGCGACGGCAGAAGGCTCTGGCCGTGGCGCGACGCCACAGTCCTATTTTGACATAAAGTTGATGCTGGTGCTGCATATTCGCCCAGCTAAGTTTGATTTTACGAAAACGAGCATAACTCTTTCGTTATTGATCCGATTTACACGATTCTTTTTCCTACGTGATCGTAATTTAATTTTCCATCACATTGAGTTAAAATCCGACATCCGGATTAACAAAATTCTAGACTTTTAAGCTTTCGGCTTAAAATAAAATCACTGAATTTTTTACCCGTTCATGTATTTATTAAACAAATCAGTTTGTTTGACCACTATTTCTCATGAACCTATTAAATTCATTATTGTCTAACATATTAGGTTCAAGTCACGGGTTTATATACCTTCTTAAACTCATTTTCGCTCATATGCTTATTTTGACCCGTTAAGGGTATTTAAGCATATTTTAAGCACGAATTGCTTTCATTCGTTTCTAGATTCATATTTCCACATTTCTTATCAAATGATCTTCCCCCACAACTATATTTGTGGTGGATTTAATGTGGTGATCTGTATAATCCGAGTCTTACACCTCGGATTGTTATTTTACGGCAAAGGCTCATATAGAGTCATTTGACCAAATATTTACATCTTTCGCTTCTTATACTTATTCTAAGTATTCATTTTATCATAAAACTCGTTTCCAAACAACCTTTAATGGCCGTTAGCCTAATTTAGCTTGCAAGGGCGTCTTGGTCCCTTTTTGCCTTTCATTTACGATGAAGTCTTTTGAAAGCATGTTTGACCCATAATCCTTCGTTCTAGTTATGATCTTGTTTGAAAAGTCATTATGCTTTCCAAAACACGACGACCATCATTTAAAACATTCAGTTTACTCATTAAGGTAACCCATTGTCTATCATAGACTTCGTTTAACACCCATTGAACCATAAGTTCTAATTGAGTGTTTATTCTATTACACATACCTGGCTCGGATCAGTATATTGACCCGTTTAATATCTTGTTTTAATTTTCGCTAAGTCATGGTGATGCTAATATCCATTCGATATTTACCCCTGAAATCATATGACTCGACGGTAGTCATTAGTCGATATTGTCAAAAGGTGGTATCTTGACCTTTTGACCCGTTTGGTCTAGGTGACCGATTGTATTGGTGAGATGACATTTATTACCATCTCGTCTATATGACTCGCTCCGGTTTAAACCGTGTGGTCATTTTACTTATAATTCATTTCTTAACACTTTTGGTCTACTATGGCTTACATCATAAGTGTCTTTCAAAAACTAACGGTTATGGTCAACGTATGACCAAAATTACCGTTTTACCCTTATCGTTTGTTTTGGTTTACCATAAAAGGTATCCATCAAGAATTCTATATTTATTAGTCATTGCTTAACTAAGTAACTATATTAGTCCTTTTTAACCATTAAACATGGTTTATTATCATCTTCGGTTAACTTGTTCCGTACGACTACACGTCGGAACATTATATCACGATTGTTAACTTATCTTATTCTTAGTTAATATGATAAGAGAATATTCTATAATTTATGACTATTGTAAGACATACTTACCTTGCATCCGAATTATGCTTTTCCTTCATTCTTGATTCGTTTGACCCGCTTCCTTCCCCAAGCTTTCACCTAGCTTGCTAAGCGTCAAACTATCATTGTAATTGTAAGATGGTTAGGTTAGTCATAATCATTTACGACTATTCCATCCTACGCTTCGTATGTCGAATTTATCATTCGATCATATACTTTGTCGGTTTGACTTTTTAAAGTCAATTGAGTTATCAACTTATTCAATGCACATTTGGCTTATTGAATTTCACTTAGGCATTTCATCCGAACGCTTAACGAAATCATATTTTACACACTAATTACTAGGTAACATGATTTCAAGCCTCAATATCACGATTTTAACATCGATTCTTTTATGTCATATAAAACCCATTTCGTGAGAAGTATGATCTTGTACCCAAATTCATGGTTTAATCAAACACCTTCTATTCGTTATCATGCATGTTGATTCTAAGCATAGCTATATCATCAATTTCATCATTACAATAAAACCCACTTATCTAAGTGTGTTAATTCATCAATTCCTTCAATTCATAGCATGTTATGTATGATTTTCACTTAAGGTTCCGTTCCTAAGCAAGTATACATCACTAATCTAGCCATTGCTTCTCTAATCCATGCTTAATTCGCGATTAGGATGATTACCAAAATTTTAAAACTTCACCAAACATCAAGATTTTACATACCTTATGATCCCCTAGCTTGGGTGATCATTAATCCATGTCTGGTTGTGAATTTGTTCATCATTTGGACCTTCAATTTGATACAAATATGTGCATTAGGGTTTTGGCTCCTTGGGGAGCCTCCTGAGCTCGATCCAGAACACACACTTCAAGTGTGTGTTTTGTTTTGATTTTCTTATAGGATCGTTGTAACGACCAAATGAGTCGTTCAGAAGAGTTTTCGATCAAAACGAGAGGCAGAAACAAACGTTTTGATGTTGAATCAGCTTGATTTGCACAAAGAAGTAGTTTAAATGTCTTATGTATTGATTTGACAACGATTTAGAACCTGGAGACAGTTCGGCAGAGCTTCACTACCGGAATCAAAAAGTTACAAATGAAATCTCAAGTCACCTATTTATAGGAATTCCATTTCGCACGAAACTGCCATGTCCATTTCGCACGAAATGGCATACCATGTCCATTTCGTGTGAAATGTCTATTTCATGATTGTTTTCCGATTTTCTCAAACTACGTAACCTGATCTAACAATTCTATTACAACACTCGATACAAGACGAAGTCGACAGACATATGCACCAACAGACTCCCCCTTGGATGTTGACGAAGTCTTCGGTGTCGAGTCTTCAGTATGACAAGTCTTTGGTCTTGATCAGTGTTCGCTCTCTCCAAAGCGTCTGACACTGTAAGCATCCTCAATCTTCTATCTTCTCTTTATCAGCATCAACAACTATATTCCCCCTTGGATGTTGATTCCATAAATTCTTCAGTATCAGTAGCTTCTATCTCGAGCTTTGTTCCAAGGTCTGAATCTGGCTCTTATGTCCTCAGACTCCCCCTTTCGATAAGTTGGGATCGCAGTCTGGAATTCACTATCTGCAAAAACTCTACCTCAAAATAAATTTCACAAATTTAAAAGAGTAAAATGCACGGATAGTCCCTGTGGTTTTGCAAAATAACATCTATAGTCCCCAACTTTTGGAAATTACACCGGTGCTCCCTGTGGTTTGACAGTTTGTTACTCGGATAGTCCCTGGAGTGGATGACGGTTAGTTTTCTCTGTTAAGTGGATGTGAAATGACAAATTTACCCTTAATCTTCTCCACTATATAAAAACAAAACCACCCCACCCCAAGCACCCCCCACCTTTCTCTCTATTTCCCTTCACCATTAACCACCAACCACCACCCACCACCCACCTACACCTAACCACCTTCACCACTTCTCTAATATAATTGCCAACTAATAACAAAATTTAAAAACCTTCTAAAACGAGAAGAAAGTTGCAGTCATTTAAGTTAGCTGACGATATTTGTTATCTGTTTAGTATAATTCAGTGTCTTCTCATCACATCACATAGCTCTTGTGCAGTTTCACTAACTGCTCGAGTGATACAACCGTATACTTTATGTCCATCTTGCACCTGATCAAAAACCGAAGTGAGTCTAAAGTCAATGTACCCGATTGACTCTCGTTTCCTCGTTCCACCACGTTAACGATCTCTTCCACAGTATCGAGCTGTTGTTTTTTTGTTGGCTAGCATCAGTTTTTAATCGTTGTTTTTGTTTTTGCAAAGTAACAACAGACTCTCGTTCGTTTCTCAAATTGCGGTGGATTTTTTTAATATTGAGCTCTACCAAATCGAGAATTAATCTCTTGAGCTTTCCAATTCTCCAAATTGGTCAACAATCCAATTTGTGAACCACATTCATCCCCTGTTGCAACCGTCTTCTCTATTATATTTTGATGAAGGTGGTTAGATGTAGGTGGGAGGTGGGGGGTGGTTGGTGGTTAATGGTGTGTGTGTGTGTGGGTGGGGGGGAGAAAGGTGGGGGTTGGGGTGGGGTTGTTTTGTTTTTATAGGGTGGAGAAGATGAAGGGTGAATTTGTCATTTCACATCCACTTAACGGAGAAAACTAACCGCCATCCACTCTAGGGACTATCCGAGTAACAAACTATCAAACCACAGGGAGCACCGGTGTAATTTCCAAAAGTTGGGGACTATAGGTGTTATTTTGCAAAACCACAGGGACCATTCGTGCATTTTACTCAATTTAAAAATTTGACAAATTTAGAGACCACTTGTAGATATCATTCTATCATCAACAATTTATATCAAGTTCAAACTTACTTTTGGGTAGACTTATTTATAACAATTTTCATTTCAAAACAAACTCTCCCAACCCTTTTTTCGTCATGTTTAGCACTTGGAATTTTGAAAATCAGCTTTTCCACATCAGTTGTTGAAAATAAGATAAAGTAAAATCTTTTTGCTTTTTTTCAAAATTTTATGCTAGAACACACTAATGAAAAGCAGTAAAGAAATATTTACAGACAATATTTTTGTGAGTTTGTGTAAGAGGATCATATCAGTTTATGAGACAAATCACTAGCACCGTTGAGCTTTAAACACTTTAAGTTCTAAATGATTCACTTTGATTTTTAGTATACTGATCCACTTAAATTTTCACACAAAGTTCAACTGTTTCGAGATACGAGATTAGTGTTTTAATCACTTAAACTTATTCACGTGTCCCACCTCAGAATATACTCCCGTATCCAGACTCTTATATTCAGTCTTACAGGTGAATGTAGACTAATGATATCTGTAAGGGGTAAATGCGAGACCATGAGAGCTCAGGCTATTGCTTCCGCAAAATCAGAGAGATGATGGTTTGACTTTAGGTGGGTCCCCCTTGGGGATCTTCTTTTCAACAGCACATGATTAGCATTTTTCAATGTTTCATCATTTTTAATGCTGAGGGCGAGCTTTGAAATTAAAGCAATGCAAAGTATAATACGAGGACTAGGCTATTGCTCCCGTAAAATTAGAAGTCCTGGTATAATACCCCAGATATCACCACGCACAAAGACCTAGTATATCAGAAATAGAAAGCCCTTCAAACAAGATTTCAGGCGTTACCTATATATCCAAGAGATGTTCCCCACAAAATAAGCAAGGATGAAATTTAGGTTTATATCTCGAACACAATCTACTAAGCGTGCGAAAACCTACTGGCATATCATCAGTGAGACCGTTTATCACATTTTACTTTCCAAATCTTTAGCGTACTGTGATAGTCCACTGATGTACTATCATTTCCTCTATTTCACAACACAACTCATTTTTTGATTTTTTGATGTTTTTGGCTTTTTCAAAATTTCTAATGTTTTTGGATTTTATGAAACTTCTTACTCCCCTTAAAATTCAAAACCATTTAAAGAAAATTTGACAAACCGATGTGAATTGCTTCAATTCGCCATCCACTTGGCATAAACAATCAGAACTCCCCCTAACAACACACTATTTTCCCATTATGATTTCAAAACACTTAAGTTTGTTTTAATCAAAATGGTTTTTCCGGAAAATTAGGTTTGTTGATTTCACTTGTAAGATCGGGGATTCATTCATCACTTTGTTCTTTCAACCATTTTGTATGAAAGTTAAATCAAGTTCAACTGAATGACATTGATTAACCACTTGTAGGTTCACTTATCAACCATACCATTTGTAAATCGAAATATGACAATTTTCAATTTTGAGAAAGATGTTGATTCCTGCTCCACGATTACCAACTTGGGAGCTCCGGCAAGTCAGGATTTTTACATATGGAATACAGACACCCAAGCTTGACCAGCTTTGGGTGTGACCTTCTTAGTTTCACTCGGGGTTTGAACATTTCTTTTTTCTTCATAAAAATCTTTCACCCCTTTGGTCCTACCATCGACCATTTTTCCAAAAATATTTTTCACTTTGTCATTGAAAACCTTTTCGACATCAAATTCTTTCTTTTCAGAATAGAATTGATTCGAAATTTCCACTTTACCAACTTTTTGTTTAAAATTTTCAGTTCGCAATGGTGGAAAGCTTGCATCATCCATTTGCGAAACTAAATTTTCTCTTTTTATCTCAACTTGTGGCTCCTCTGACTTTGATTAATCAGATTCATCACCAGATTTCACATCAGATTTCTTAGCAACCCATGTTTGGTTGTTAAGATTCACCCTTCTTTTGTAAAATCTTTTCGAACATTCACCAACTTCATATGTTGAATTTTTAAACACTTTGAATTTTTCAGTTGGTGGTTCAGTTTTATCAACAACTTTCTCTTTGAGTTTAGAAACAACTTCCTGTTTTGTGTTGGTAGCCATTGGACAATTCCAGGCTATGTGACCAACTTCTTGACATCGGTAACAGGTTCTTATCTCCTTTTTCTGATAAGCTCCATTCTTCTCAAACTTTTGTTTTTCAGCAAGAAACTCTTTGTTTGACTGCTTCCAGAATGAGCTCTTCTTCTCTTCTTCAGAACTTGACCCTGAAACAAACATTATTGTTTTTGTGTTAGACATTTTCTTATTTTTATGATTTTCGGGTGGAATAAAACCTAAACCTTTCTTTTTGAAATTACTGTTATGGTTTGGTTTCTTTTGAAAACCAGAACCGTAACATTTTTTCTTGTTCAATCTTTGTTGAACTCTTGAAGTGTATTTTTTAGGTTTTTCAGTAAGATTTACATCTTTTATTTCAGAAATATTAATTTCTGTTAATTTGAAAACCTTTTTAATCTTTTCAATTTGAACACTTCTTATTGGAAATTCTTTATCAAAATATAATTTGTCAGAATCATTCAAAGTATATACAACTTCAAATGTTTCGTCATTAAAATTAGATTTTGATAACATAAATTCTTTATTGTAAACCCTTATGACCGATGATTTTGAACTGTTGACTGATGTACTCGACGTTTCTGACTCAGACTTTGACTCTGACTCCTCACCCTTATCCAACACCTGATCGACCACTTTCTTTATTAACTCAGACTCATGATCAGTGTCAGACGATGTGAATATGACGTCAATGTTGTCTGGTAAATCATCAGTTGTTTCGGACTTTAACTTTATATTGACTGCCTTTTTGACTTGTTCCTCATTTGGTTTTCTGGGAGAATAACCTTCCCAGATCGGAGGCGGACACTTGTTATAATTTGCACTTTGTTTCTTACCAGTATCCTTCTCTTCCGACTTCTTGTCCTGAAAAGCTTCAAAACCAGCAACAGTTGGATAAATTCTATCAATCAAATAATCAGAACTTCAATAACTTTGCAGCAATCGTCTGATTCTTTCATTTTCTATCTTTTCTGTCTCCAACTCCTGCTTCAACTTTGCACATTCTTCAATATAGTGGTTGATAGCCTTCTGCTTAGACATCATCACTGCATTCATCATGGTTAAGGCATCTTCTCTTTCAGAATTTGTCTTTTGCAGATTATTCACCGTTCTGTTCAACACATCATACGATTCTTTCACATACTTAACATCGAACAATAATTTTTCTTTCATCTTGTTAAGCTCACTATACTTCTCATCTTTTTCTTCACAATGTTTGCATGGTTCCAAACATTTTAGACACGATTTTGTAATCTCAATAATTTTTTCAACCTCGATAATCTTTTCAACTTCGACTATCTTTTCAACTTCAACCACCTTCTGATCAACATTCACACATTTTGCCTCTTTCTTTTCTTTTCCAGCTCATTTCTCCTTTAGCTTCTCCAATTTATCTGCAAAATAAAATTTGAAACTTTCAGTAGATAAATGAGTTTTTCCAATGTTTATTTGATTAATTTCTTCATCATCACTGCTATCAGTTGATGATTGATCAAACACTTGTGTCTTTTCTGAACTATCATCTGAAGAAACAGACTCTTCATCTTGGTTTTTCTCATCATCTGCAAACACATCCATCCATTCCTTCATCAACTCTGGTTCTTGAACTATTTGTGCAATGAATGCTCTGAACTTTGAATCCGCTGGAATGTATTTGTCCCAGCTAAAACCTTCTGGCAATTTTTCATCATCTTGATTAACCAGATAAGCTTTCTTCTTTCCATCTTCAATAGCATTTGATGATGATGGTTGTTGAGCAACTTGTTGATATATAGCTTTCCGATAATAATCATTATTCCCGAACGGATTCTGAGCTCCACCTGCTTCTCGATTGGTACATTCCCTCTTGAAATGTCCTTTTTCCCTGCATCGAAAACAAGTAACTTTAGATTTGTCAAAACCTAAAGTAGAAACATTAGCATCACGGAAGTCATCTCTTCCTGTAATCTGCTTAAATTTCTCAGCTCTCCTCAACACACTCGCTAAACACCACTTAATATCCATAAGCTCCATTTCCTCAGCATCGATCTGATCGTAATCCTCTTTTGTCAACATAGGATTTCCGATCCTTCCTGCAACCAAACCCTCGTACGATTCTAACACTATAGCTAGTAATGCCATATGACCTTTAGCGACTTCTTCAGAGAAATTTTGACCGTTCTGAAGATGCAACGCGATGTTGCAGTGTAACACATGATCATTATTGTTGTTTGAGCTTTGAACACTCGGATTGACACTTGGATATAGTGTTGATTGAGCTTTGATTAACTGATCCAGATGAGTTCTCTGCGCTGAAAGCGATTTGGATCTTTGGACTTGCTTCAATATTTTGAACATTTCCTTTGTAGTACATCTTGATGTCTTGTTGACCACTTGAATTGTTCATTCTGGCAATCTTTTGTTGTTCAAGATCTTGTCCCTCAAGTTTCTCAATGAATTGTGCAATCGACAATCTACTATATTCACCGGATTTCTTCAAAATCATGAGGTATGTACCCCATTCTTTTTGAGGTAACGCATCGGCTAATTTCTCAACCCATTCCTCTGGAGTTTTAGTAATTTCCAATCGAGACATTGAACGCACTAGATGAAAATATCTCTCAATGAGAGTCTTTGTAGTTTCACCTGGCACACTTGTAAACAATTCAAATTCTTTCTTCGATAATGATTTTTTACTCTTGATCATCTCTGCACTTCCTTCGAATTTTTTCCGTAGTGCATCCCAAATCGAATAAGCACTACTATCATGTTGAAGTAATATGAAAATATCCTCATTCACAGCTTGTTGAAGTAAACTGACCATCATTTTTTCTGCCTTATACATATCTCTCTCTTTATCTGAAAATTCCGAGACAGTCTTTGCAACTCCCAAATCAGACAGTGGTCTAGCATACTTAGTTTCAATACTTTCCCAAGATCTTAGATGATTTGCTTGAACCCAATTTTCAAAACGTTCTTTCCAACTATGATACTCTTCAATGCCCATCAGCTTTGGAGGTTTCTGTAACGTTCCAGTTTCATTTTCCATGGTTACACTCTGAGCAACGGTAACAGGAGTACCCGGGGCAGTAGCAAACGCATTGTAGAATTCGTTTTCCATGATTTCGGTATCGAAAGATTTCTCAAACAAGCTTTCAAACGAACTGATTCACCTCGTGAAACACCTGGAGAATACAAACAAATGATCAGTTTAACCAAACTGAATATGTGAGCGTGTGTGACGGTTGAATCGATCTAGGACTCGTGTCGAAGATTCGCGGACTCTTTCAATGTATTCCGGGTATGATCACTGAATGAATGAACCGATCGAAAAGAAATGGATTCAATTGGGCCGAACTTAAACTTTAGCTATTATAGAAACCAAATGGGCCGAACAATTGATTTAACTTGACCTCAAAGTTGGACAATTATCTCAATCAAATTGGCCGACACTCTATAGAACTGACATCACTTTTGTGATTGGGCCGATAATATGAATCACATGGGCTGACACTATAAATCACATGTTTGAACCGAGTAACTGACATTCTCACATGCACAATTGATTGCCGATTGGACCGATCAAATGATATCACATGTATTCATTTAATGACTTTTTAACTTTTGAAAATGGCCGACACCTTTAATTGACAACACAATTCTCATTGGGCCACTAAATCAGATCATTAATTCATTCTATTGGACCGACGGATGTAGTGGACTGTTAACTATTTTATATTCAAAACTTTAATTGGGCCGAAGACAATTGTTCATGTGATGTAGCCGACAACTGTTGTTTCTCAATTAATTCTATTGGACCTTAACCTTATCACATGCAACCTTAACCGATTGAGCCGAGAAGATTGAACATACCACATGCACAACTGACAATCTTGATTGTTGGTCCGAGGATCATATGATCACATGAACTGCTGAGACATGGTGACAGACACTTTCAAACGAAATGACAGTCCAACACGTACGAAATGATGACATGGGTGCACTTCAAACGAAATGACAATTCGTGCGAAATGAAATGTTATTTCAAGCGAAATGGATCTAATTCTCCCAATTCGTTCGAAATGGAATGTTATTTTCACACGAAATGACAATATTCAAACGAAATGGAGTTCTATCTCGTGCGAAATGGAGCTGTCGTCACCCAATCGGTCGTATATTTGTCAAATTAATCACGTTTTAGGTGGATTTTAGATCTGATACTTCAAGGATTTGTTAAAACAGTGTTTCGCACGTTATATATGAAAATCAGTCCATTTTAACCGTGAAATCTCTGTTAATTTTGAAAAATGTGATAAAGAATGAGTAGAAGTGAGATTTTCGGATGAAATCAAGCTGAATCGGTAAGAACTCTTGCTCCTGAGCTCTGATACCACTTATAGGATCGTTGTGGCGACCAAATGAGTCGTTCAGAAGAGTTTTCAATCAAAACGAGAGGCGGAAACAAACGTTTTGATGTTGAATCAGCTTGATTTGCACAAAGAAGTAGTTTAAATGTCTTCTGTACTGATTTGACAACGATTTACAACCTGGAGACACTTCGGCAAAGCTTAGCTACCGGAATCCAAAAGTTACAAATGAAATCTCAAGTCACCTATTTATAGGATTTCCATTTCGCACGAAACTGCCATGTCCATTCCGCACGAAATGGCACACCATGTCCATTCCGCACGAAATGGTCATTTCGTGTGAAATGTCCATTTCGTGTGAAATGTCCATTTCGTGTGAAATGTCTATTTCATGATTGTTTTCCGATTTTCTGAAACTACGTGACTTGATCTAACAATTCTATTACAAGACTCGATACAAGACGAAGTCGACAGACATATGCACCAACATTTCTTTTAATAAATAACCTTGTTAAGTTATCCCATTTTAACCCCTCGTGTTTGGTTCATTAACTAGGCTAAACATTCCTAGTTAAATTAGTGGGATCGGGAAATCTACAACTTAGTTTATTTTAAGTCTCGTTAACTCGGGCTTCGATAAACTCTATTTTCCCAAAAGCTTTCGTTCTGCTTTTATTTAATATTAGGCTTATTCATTTAAAAATCCTAATATTCACCGGGTTACTTTCATCCCTAACGGTAATTTACCCGTTTTTTTAGTACTAACGTAGTTTAATTACCAAATCTGTTTTCGGGGTGTTACAATCACGTTTTGATTATCTACTCTTGATCAATGGCATTAAGGTGATACCCGAGTAAAACTTCTTGGCTGATCGTTTTTGTAAATATTTTCTTTAAAAACTCTTAAAAATACAAAAACATTTTCGTTTTCGTAACCTTTTAGCATTTTAGGGGGAGTAAATTCAAGAAAATACAAAAACATTTGAAAAAGTCAAAAATCCAAAAAGATGTCTTTACTTTGTGTCCTTTCGTTTAAAAAAATCAAAAATTAAAAAATTTAGAAAACCAAAAATGAGTTTCTTGGATAAAGGAAAATGATGATATTCACTGGTGTGGTCGGTCAACGTGTTCAAAATGTAAAACAAAAAAAAATTGAGAAATGATAAGTATCTCCACTAACGATGTATCGGTAGGCTCACAATCAGACTAAAAGTGCAGGATGATACAAACCTAACAGACTTCAAGTCAGGTGGGAACCATTCATTTGCATATGGTCTTGGTATCGAAATTTTGTTTGAGAGATTGCCAAGGTTCTGATATATTCGATCTTTATGTTGTCTTATCATCTGGGTATCATGGTTGTATCTTTTACCAAAAAATAACGGAGACGAAGTCTAGATCTTCCATGATACTATAAATACGTGTACATATTGCATTCGACCTCAATAAGTGATCAACAATCACATGTCCAAACAAATAAGTGATAATATATCACATTTATCCGGGAGTCAAGTTCGTCTCTTTGCTGTACATTGTACTGACCTGTTCACGGACTTGCTCTTGTGCCCTCATGCATATGAAAATCAAGTTCCTCATTAACAAGTGATTCTATCACATAGGGCTTGTTTTCAATAAAAAAAAAGGTGAGTATCTCACATTCTTTTATACGGTCAAACAGATGATAAACGGTATACTCACCGGTCAGATGAACTCTCGTGCATACGTTGATACTGGAAGGTGTCGTGAGTGGATGAACACCGATTTGTAAGTATAATCCTTACCGTAAATCGTATCTCCTAATTATGATTACACCTGATCAGTTGAGCTTATGTGGACAACAATACCGATAATCGTGGTAGTATACTTATCCAAAGCTTTAAACCGAAACAAAAACCATGTTGACAAAGACCGTAAGCTGGTATGATTCCTTTTCTTTAAAACTCGCAAAAAGTTTGACTTTGTACAGTCGTTCACTGCCTTTTATAGATTTTCGTTAGTTTCCGCACTTAAGTTCAGTCTAGTGTATTTTAGAAAGTTCATTTTTGATTAGCCGAAGTTGTAACTTGGAGTTTTCTGCCGAAAGCCTGAAACCTACTTCATAAAATGTCCTTTGCATTTGGTAAACTCAATCACAATGAAAATCTGTTCAAATAAACAAAATCTGTTCAAAAGTGTGCAAAATTTCAAAAGACTTGGTAATTTTTGAAAAAGGTTTGACGAAAAACCCTAAGGTCGACGAAAGACCTAAATGTCGACGAAAAACCATGGTCAGGTCAACTCTTTTCATCTTGGTCAATATTGAATGTGTTCACGAGGAAACCCCTTGTGTTTCGTCGAGGTCACGACGAAATACCATTGGGCCTTTTTGTAGGATCGTTTTCTGACCCAAACGAGTCGATCAGAAGAGTAATTCACCAATACAAAAGGCGGAAACAGTTGTATTAGTGTTATTTCAGCTGGATTCACTTTAAAACTGTCTTTATATTGATTCTGGAATGATTACAATTCAGAAGACACCTCGACAGAGCTTCGCCGTCAGAAACAAACTTTCTAATCCCGTTTCAAATGACACCGGACATCAAGTATTTATAGGAGACATGATTCCGCTTGAAACTGCTTCAAACGAGATCTAATTCCGCTTGAATATGTCTCAAGCGAAATTACCATGTTGATTCAAGCGAAATTATCATGTTGATTCCGTTTGAAATGACACAATGTCATTTCAAGCGGAATTACCTATAAATCCACTTTCTCGATTTCCGTGCCCTGATCTATCTAGTTTAGAACAAGACTCGATACAAGACGAAGTTGATAGACGCATGCACCAACAGACTCCCCCTCGAATGTTGACGAGTCTTCAGTGTCGAGTCTTCGGTTGTCAAACCTTCAGTCTTTATCAGTCTGCTCGCTTTCTCCAAATATCTTCAGTGTAAGCATCCTCAATCATTCTCTTTCTCTTCTTCTCAACTTTAAAATTGCTTTTTGTATCTTCAACCTCCCTCTCGATGTCTTCAGACTCCCCCTCTCAATGTGCTGGGATTGCAGTCTGGAAATCACTATCTTCAGGTATCGGAACCTGACTATGTTCAACCTTCAAACCTGCATATTCTCTACCACATACCTAAGTTTCACAAATTCAAAATTTTGCAAATTTAGAAACCACCTGCAGGTATCATTCAAAAATGATTTAAACTTTGATGACCACTTGAAAACACAACTTCTTCATACATTCTTTCCCAAACCTGTTCATCAAGTTTAGCACTTGGAATTTTGAACATCAGCTTTTCAACATCAGTTGTCGAAAATATTTTTGGATTTTTCAAAAATTTATGCTAAAACCCTCCGAAAATCTTTTTGCATTTTATGAATAAAAGAAATTCAGTAAAGAAATATTTACAAACAATATTTTTGTGAGCTTGTTGTAAGAGAATCATATTAGTTTTTGAGACAAATCACCAACACCGTTAAGCTTTAAACATTTTAAGTTCTAAACGATTCACATTAATTGACGATGTTGTTGTCCACTTAAACTCAATCTAAAAACTTTCGAAATGCTTACCGATACGTTAAGGTATATTAATATTGCACTAAGTTCTTATTGACCCCACAATCTCAGCATATCCCCTCATCATGCAATACACTGACCCAAGTAATGCCTTTAAACTTTTATCAACTGTGATTTGTACGAAAACAAAGCAGAATGTTTAAACATTAACAATCAGGTCGATACTTCCGTATACGCAGAGAAAGTCCAATGTTTAAACAAAATAAGAAAAATAAAACAAGTTGAAATTGTTTAGGCTTTAACCACCAGGTCGATACTTCCGTATACGCAGAGGTGATCCAAAGCTTAAACGAAACACCAAAGAAAATAAAGCAGAACGTTTAGGCAATAACATCCAGGTCGATACTCACGTATACACAGAGGATGTCCAATGCTTAAACAAAATAAAGAAATCAAACAAGTTTAAATCTTTGTAAAATGAAATGCACAATCACAGTGATTTTTCAGCAAAGTTGTGAAAGTTCACAAACTTAACCAGTTTTATGTCTTTCGACAATCAGCGATTACTGAGTAGGCACACAGTCAAGAAGGACAAAACTAAGTACTATGCTTTCAACCATGTTTCCCACTAGAACTAGGCTTTTTCATTTAAGTTTGTATCGTTATCGCAAATCTACTAGTCTAGCTGAGCCTACCGTCACATCTTTAGTGATACCGTTTATCACATTTTATCATTCCATTTATTTAGCATGCTGTGACAGTCCACTGATGTACTATCATTTCCTCTTTTTCTCAACAAAACTCATTTTTTATTTTTCAATGTTTTTTGCTTTTTCAGGTTTTATCATGTTTTTGGATTTTTCAAATTTTCTAATGTTTTTGGATTTTCAGAAAATTCTTACTCCCCCTAAAATTCAAACACATTTAAAGAAAATTTGAAAACAAACTATACACGAAAATTGACAACTGATATCGAATCACTTCAAATCGCCATCCATTTGACATAAACAATCAGAACTCCCCTTCACAACAAACTATTTTCCCATTGTGATTTCAAAACACTTAAGTTTGTTTTAATCAAATGGTTTTTCTGGAAAATTAGTTTTGTTGATTGATTTTACCACTTGTAGGTTAGGGGTAAGATCATCACTTTGTTTCTCAAAATACCACATGTAAGAATGGTCCGATCAAGTTCAACCTAATGACCTTGATTAACCTACTTATAAGATCACAACCTCTTTTTCAACCACATGGCTTACCAATCAATACGTCATGTAGGTTGAATTCTCAAGATGACGATTCCTACTCCTCACTTACCAACCTGGGAGTTCCGGCAAGTCATACCTTTTCAAAAACATTATTTCAATAAGGATGTCGATTCATGCTCCGCGATTACCAACTTGGAAGCTCCGGCAAGTCAGGATTTTAAGTAAAGAATACAGACACCCAAGCCTGACCAGCTTTTGGTGTAAAATTCTTACCAAAAATCTTTTTAACATTCACACTAAACACTTTCTCAACATCAAATTCTTTCTTTTCAGAATAGAATTGATTTGAGATCTCGACTTTTCCAACTTTCTTCTTAAAATTTTCAGCCCGCAATGGTGGAAAGTTTGCATCATCCACCGTCGGCACTGATTTTTCAATCCTTTTCATAACAACTTTTGGTTCCTCTGATTTTGTGGAATCAGATTCATCACCAGAACTATTCCCTGAACCCTTAACCACCCACTTTTGATTTTTTAAACTTTCTTTTCTTTTTAAAACATTCTTTGAACACTCTCCAACCTCAAATATTCAATTTTCAAAACCATTAAATTTTCTGGTTGGAAGTTCAGTTTCCTCAACAACTTTTTCTTTCAGTTTACCAGAGACTTCCTGTTGTTTGTTGATTGCCTTTGGACAATTCCTGGCAATGTGACCAACCGTTTTACATTGAAAACAGGTTCTAGTCTCTATCTTCTTCTGAGCCAAGCTTTTCTTCATTTCATCTTGCTTCTTGGCAAGGAATTCTTTGTTCGTCTGCTTTCTGAATGCTTGCTCCTTCTCTTCTTCAGTCGTTTTCCCTGAAACAAAAAAAGTTTTTGGTTTATAAATTTTGTCATTTTTATAATTTTTCGGTGGAATAAAACCAAGTCCTTTCTTTTTGAAATTACCATTATGGTTTGGTTTCTTTTGAAAATTGTAACCATAATTATAACCCATTTTCTTGTTTAAACGTTGTTGAACTCTTGAGGTGTAAGGTTTAGGTTTTTCAGAAAGATTTACATCCTTTATTTAAGAAATATTAATTTCTGTTAGCTTGAAAACCTTTTTAATCATTTCTGGTTTAACACCTCTTATTGGAAAAATCTCATCAGAATATAATTTGTCAGAATCTTTCAAAGTATATGCTACTTTGATCGGTTCGTCATCCAAATTAGATTTTGATAACAAGAACTCTTTATTATACACCCGTTTTCCCTGTTTGGATTTTTGACTTGACGTGTTGGACTTTGACTTTGATTTTGACTCCGACATTTACTCCTTTGTTTCATCCTTATCCAACACCTGATCGACCATTTTTTTATTAATTCGGACTCATGATCAGTATCGGACGACGTGAAAGTGACATCTATACTTTCTGGCAAATTATCTGTAGACTCAGACTCCCATTGTAAGTTTGTTGCCTTTTCGACTCTTTCAGAATTTGGATTTCGAGGAGAATATCCATTTTCGACCGGGGGTGGACATTTGTTATAGACAACACTTGGTTTCTTACCATAAATCTTCACTTCATCATCTTCTTTTGTTTCGGACTTCTTCTCTTCCGAAGTCTTTTCTTCTTCAAATGTCTTCATTCCTTCCACAATGGGGTAAATCCTGTCAACAATAAAAGTAGAACATGAGTAACTTTTCAACAATTCATTTACTCTATTTGTTTCAATTTTCTGAGTTTCCAATTTCTTCTCAAGTTCAGCGCATTTTTCTGTGTAATAAATGACATTGTCAAGCTGCCTCATGTATGCTCCTTTGAGTGTATTCATTGCTACAGCCTGTTCACTGTTCGACTCATGGTACTTATTCATCTCTCTGTTCAAAACATCGTAAGATTCTTTCAGCCTTTTGATGTTGTGTAGCAGTTCATTGTTTTGCTTTATCAGAGATTCACAATTCATACACTTCTCTGCAACCTTGACTACCTCCTCATCTGCTTTGATTTCAAATGCTGAAACTTCTTTGACTACTCTCACTTGAACTTCTTCAGCTCTTTTCTTTTTCTCTTTTTCAGCTTGTCTCTTTTCTTCTTCTTCTTCTTCATATCTCTTCCATTTCCCTTCTTCAGCCTCCTTAATTTTTCTGTATTTTTCTGCCCACTATTCATCAGTATAATCATTAATAACATGAGCAACAAATCCTTTAGCCAGGAATTCATTGTCTGGGCAATAATTGTTCCAACTGAAACCTTCTGGCAATTTTTCATCTTCTTGATCTACCACACATGCTTTACTATCTTTTGGAATGTATTTATCCCAACTGAATCCTTTTCCATTATCTTGATTAACAAGGCATGCTCTCTTTGAATCTTCAATTTCTTTTCTTCCATGAGCTGTTTGTGCCTGTTGTTGTTGATGTGGCTGTTGAGTAACTTGATGATATATCGCTTTTCGATAGTAGTCATTGTTTCCAAAGGGATTTTGAGCTCCACTTGCTTCACGATTGGTGCACTCCCTCTTGAAATGCCCTTTTTCCCTGCAACGAAAACAAGTAACTTTAGACTTTTCAAATCCTAAAGTTGAAACATTTGCATCGTGAAAATCATCTCTGCTTGTAATTTGTTTAAACTTTTCAGCTCGTCTCAACACGCTAGCCATACACCATTTTATATCCATCAATTCCATCTCCTCAGCATCAATTTGATCGTAATCCTCTTTCGTTAGCATTGAATTCCCGATCTTCCCTGCAACTAAACCTCCATAGGATTCAAGCACAGTTACCAACAAAGACATGTGGCTTTTAGCAACTTCCTCGATATAATTCTGATCATTTTCAAGGTTCAAAGCAATGTTGCATTAAAGAACTTTGCCACTTTTTGTTGTAGAAAAATGTGGATCAAATGTTGGAAATGAAGTGAATCCAGTTTAGCTGCTTGATCCCTGAGATGAACTTTTTGAAGAACTTTTTGCATTGAAAGCAGTTTCAACTTTTGGAGAAAAATTTGTCGTTTCACTAACACCACCTTTGAAATACAATCCGATATCTTGTTCCCCATCATAATTCTTCATTCTAGCGATCTTTCTTTGCTCCATCTCTTGAGCTTCAACATGTTTGATGAACCTACCCAGTGTTAGCTCGTTATATTCCTTTCTATTATTCCTCAACATCATCAGAAACGTTCCCCAAACATCATGTGGCAACGCATCAGCCAGCTTCTCAATCAACTCATCTTTATTTTTGTTGATGCCCAATCTTGTCATATTTTTCACCAAGTTACAATATCTTTCAATAATCTGCTTGGTGCTTTCCGTTCTCAAACCACGGAATAGATCAAATTCTTTCTTCATAAGTGACATCTTGTTCCTGAGCATATCATCACTACCAAGGGACTTTGCTTCTAATTCTTTCCAAATCGAATATGCACTTCCATTATGTTGAAGAAGAACCAAGATGTCCTCTTTGATTGCTTGCTGTAACAAACTAACCATCAATTTCTCATCTTTATACTTCTTTTTCTCCTCGGGATTCATTTCTCTAATTGGTATTTTTTTCATCATTGTTCTTGAGTGGTCTAGTATATTGCTCTTCAGTATGTTCCCAAGCATCCAAATAATATGCTTCAACCCAGTTACCAAAACGTTCGGACCAACCATTATAATCATCAATATCCAAAAGCTTAGGCGGTTTTTGTGTTGTCCCTGTCTCATTTTCAAGCAATGTACTTTGAGTAACAGTCATTGGGCTAGCAAAGGCATTATAAAACTCGTTCTCCATGTTTTCAGTTTTCAAAAGTTCACAAACAGTTTACTTCAAATGGAATTCCACTCTTCAAGCGAAATTACCCTCTCAAACGGAATCACCCTCAAGCGAAATCAGACTTCTTTCAAGCGGAATTATCTTTCAAACGAAATCAGTCTACTTTCAAGCGGAATCAAATTTTCAAGCGGAATAACCACTTTCAAACGGAATTACCTAATTTCATTAGACAATACAAGCCATGTTCAAGCGGAATAAGGATTTCAAGCGAAATTCACTCAAGCGGGATATCGGTTTTAAGCGGAATTACTGTCTAATTCCGTATGAAATGCTGATGACGTCAGCAAATTCGATCAGTTTTCAAGCGAAATTACGATTTTAACACGTTTTAGTTCGATTTTAGTTCTGAAACTTTCCAGGATTTGTTAAAACACTGTTGCGCACATTATTTGAGAAAATTAGCCGATTTTAACCGTGAAAAATTTTTCAATTTTAAAAAGAGGGTGTAGAAATCAGAAAATGCAGCTGAAATGGTAAGAACTCTTACTCCTGAGCTCTGATACCACTTGTAGGGTCGTTTTCTGACCCAAACGAGTCGATCAGAAGAGTAATTCACCAATACAAAAGGCGGAAACAATTGTATTAGTGTTATTTCAGCTAGATTCACTTTAAAACTGTCTTTATATTGATTCTGGAATGATTACAATTCAGCAGACACCTCGACAGAGCTTCGCCGTCGGAAACAAACTTTCTAATCCCGTTTCAAATGACACCGGACATCAAGTATTTATAGGAGACATGATTCCGCTTGAAACTGCTTCAAACGAGATCTAATTCCGCTTGAATATGTCTCAAGCGAAATTACCATGTTGATTCAAGAAAAATTATCATGTTGATTCCGTTTGAAATGACACAATGTCATTTCAAGCAGAATTACCTATAAATCCACTTTCTCGATTTCCGTGCCCTGATCTATCTAGTTTAGAACAAGACTCGATACAAGACGAAGTCGACAGACGCATGCACCAACACTTTTTAACTTTTGTCATGGGCTTACTGTTCAAGCCCAACCAAGCGCAACCAAGTGTTTCGTCGAGCCCACAAGGAGTTTCGTCGAGAATGAAGTTTCGTCAGGGTATGATTATATAAGGGGTCCCAGTTGTCAAAAGACTCACTTTTTCAAACCTACTCCTTGTTCATCTTCTCCAACACTCAACACCCCATACCTTTTTCCGACTCTCAAACCCTTCATTTTCATCAAAATCAAAGGTATACAAATGCTTGATCAAATGATTCGAACCTTAGGAACCCTGTGGTTAGAGGGAGAGTCATTATTGGTGCACATGTTTAAGAAAGGAGTTAGTGTTGGTGCATTCAAATTGTTAAATTTAGAAATTCATTCTGGGTTAAGAATGTGCAGGAATAGCCAAGTTTCAATTCTGAATCTGAAAATAGAGTGCCAGGTTTCGGATTATGAAGACAAAGAAAGCCAGACAATGATCTTGATGCAGATGTTGCTGAAGAACAAAGGAATGCCAGTAGATCTAGAGGGGGAGTCTGTTGATGAAAATAGAGAAAGAGAAAAGCCCAGAGACAGATCAAGACTAAAGAAGTGAAGACACAGCATTGTCGTGACTCGATAGTCGACTCGTCAACATCTGAGGGGGAGTCTGTTGGTGCACTACATCTGTCGACTTCGTCTTGGTTCGAGTCTTACATTGTATTGTATAGATTAGGGCACGTTTTACGAGAAAATAGGAAGTGTATAATGGTTTAAGAACTGATTTCGCTCATAGGGTCAATTGGAAGAGGTTTTGCTTATTTGGACAGGTTAGGTTTCGCTTATTTGGTATTGTAGGGGGTTTCGCTCATGTGTCATGTCCCTTGGAGCGAAACCAGATCCCTATATATAGGGTCCCATGAGCGAAATCACAGAACTGTTGCCTTGTATTCCATACCGAAGCTCTGCCGGTGTGAAGAACTGCATGTAATTGAGTGTTAATCAATAAAATCAGTGATATTAGTGAAGAATCAGTTGTTTCTACCTCCGTTACTTGTTATTCCGCACCTGAAACAAAGTTGAACACCTCTGAACGACTCGTTCGGGTCGGATCACGATCCTACAAGTGGTATCAGAGCTCAGGAGGAGGAGTTCTGCAGAGATTAGCTGGAATTTATCTTGTTTTCTTGCTTCTACACCTTCTTTCATCAATTCAGAAAATTTTACCGGTCGGAATTCGTTCAAAATTTCACAGACTGTGCGCAATTGAACATAGACAAACCCTTGAAAGTTTCGGACCAAATTACGGACTAAAAATGGTTGAAATTACCTTCGGACTTGGTTCCGCTTATCTGGACATAGAGTAGTTCCGCTTATCTGAACAACATATTTCGCTCTTGTGTCATCTTATTGAGAGGTTCCGCTCCAAATTACCTTGGTAGTTCCGCTCTTTTGTCATCCTAATAGAGGTTTCACTCCAAATGCGTATAAGAGATTTCGCTCATCTGTACATCAGTGGTTCCGCTCCAAAAGACACATCAAGGTTCCGCTCTAAAGACACATCAAGGTTTCGCTTATCTGAACATCTCAGGTTTCGCTCCAAAGAAATACTAAGGTTCCGCTCATAAAGACATCTGGGATTTCGCTCTTGTGTACAGAATCCTAGTTTCGCTCATAAGGCCATCCAGAATCTTAGTTTCGCTTATAAGATCATCCAGAACTTCTGAGATTTCGTTTATTTGTCACTGTATTTGAAAAACTTGCTAAGTCATCATGGATACCGAGTTCTACAACGCGTTTGCTACTTCGTCTACTCCGGCTTCTATTGCTCAGAACATGAACTTGGAAAACGAAACGGGAACCACCCAAAAGCCCCCGAAATTGATGAGTATTGAAGAATACTACGGGTGGAAAGACAGATTCGAGAACTGGGTTCAGGCAAACCATCTTAGGTCATGGGAATGTATTCTAAAGAAATATGTTTTGCCGACTGATTTGCAAGTTGACAAAAGAATATCTAAATTTAGTGATCAAGAACGTGATATGTATAGAGCTGAAAAGATGATGATCAGTCTACTTCAGCAAGCTATCAAAGAAGACATTTTCATACTGCTACAGCATGACAAAACTGCAAAGTCAATCTGGGATGCACTTAAAGTCAAATTTGAGGGTAGCGAGAATATGATTAAAAGCAAGAAAGCACTATTAAAGAAATAGTTTGATCTGTTCAGCAGTCTACCGGGTGAAGACACAAAGAAGCTGATTGAAAGATACTGTCACCTTGTGCGATCTATGTCAATGCTTAGTATAAAAAAGGATCCTGAAGAGTGGGTAGACAAATTAGCTGATGCGTTACCGCAAAAAGAGTGGGGAACTTATTTGATGATCCTGAAAAAAACAGGGGTTTATGATGGGTTAACAATTGGTCAGTTTATCGAAAAGATTGAGAGTCAAGATTTGGAACAGCAGAAGATCGCGAGGATGAACAGTCCAAGTGGTCAACTAGATGTAAAAATGTATTACAAAGGTAGTGTTCCGGTTCCAGAAGCTGAGAGAAGTCCGAAAATCCAGACTGCGTTTAGTGCTGGGGATTCTACTGAAAAGATTGATCAAAGTTCAAACAAAAGCAGCAGTGGTTTCTCATTATATCCGAGTGTCGCTTTCAGTCTCAAAGCACAAAGACAGGAAATGGTTATGTGATTCAGTGCAACATCGCTCTAAATCTTCCAGAAGGTCAAAGTTTTTCAGAAGACACTGCTAAAGACCACATGGCTCTACTTGGTTCTGTGTTGTTATCGTATGAAGGTCTAGTTACAGGTCAGATCGGAAATCCTATTCTCACCAAAGAGGATTACGATCAAATAGACGCCGAAGAGATGGAACTGATGGATATCAAATGGTGTCTAGCGAGTGTTCTTAGACGTGCTGAAAAGTTCAAAACAATTACCGGAAGAAATGATTTTCTTGATGCTCATGTATCTACTTTAGGTTTTGATAAATCTAAAGTTACTTGTTTTCGATGCAGGGAGAAAGGCCATTTCAAACGGGAATGCAAGAACAGGGAAGCTAGTGGAGCTCAGAATCCGTTTGGAAAAGATGATTACTACCGGAAAGCTATTTATCAACAGGTTGGTCAATCACAAGATTCACAGACAGCTCATGGTAGAAGAATCGAGGATTCAAAAAGAGCGTGTGTGGTGGATTTTAACTGGAACAATTATATATCTCCTGATAGCAAAGCATGTATAGTCGATCAAGATGATGAGAGGCTACCTGAAGGATGCAGTTGGAATATGTTTGCAGATGAGAATGGGAATTTTAATGCTTTCATCGCTAAGATTGTCAGAGAACCAGACATGTTTGCTATGTGGATGAAGTCTATTGGTGAAACAGTGAAAAGCATGGATGAAAAGTCTGTTGTTTCTGATGAAAGTTCATAAAGTGCTTATGAAAGTTCACAGAGTTCAGATAAGAGTTTACAAAATGTTGTTAGTTCAGAAAAGGAAGTTGTTTTTGATCAAACACCATCTGATTCTGGATTATCAGATACTAGTTCTGAAAAGTCTGCACAGTTTGATCAGTCACCTCCAGATGATTGTAGCAGTGATGATGAGGAGGAAAAACACATTAATGTTGCTAAAACTCATCTTTCTCCTGAAAGTTTTCATTTCTATTTTGCAGATCGTATGGAGAAGCTGAAGGAGAAAAGAACTGCAAAAGAACAACAGGAAATGAAGGCTGATAGTGTTGTTCAAAAAGAGAACATTGAAAGTGTTACTCAGGAGATGGTTGAGTCTGAGAGAGTGAAGGTAGAAGAGAAGGTGATTGAAGAAGAAAAAGTGGTTGAAGTGGTAAAGACAATCGAGATTGAGAAGATTGTTGAAGTTGTAAAGCCTTGCGAGAAGTGTTTGGAAGCATGCAAGGGTTGTACAGCAAAAGATGAAAAACTGGCTGAGCTTGAGAAAATGAAAGAGCAATTACTGTTCAATATTAACTACGTGAAAGAATCATATGATGTGTTGAACATAACAGTAACTGGTCTTCAAAAGACAAACTCAGAAAGAGAACAAGCACTAACGATGATGAATGCTGTTATGATGACAAAGCAAAAAGCATCAACTTTTACATCGAAGAAAGTGCTAAATGGAAGCAAGAGTTGGAGACAGAAAAGATCGAGAATGAGAGAATTAGACGTTTATTACAAAGTTATTCTAGTTCTGATTATCTCATTGATCGTATTTACCCAACTGTTGCAGGTATGGAAGCTTTTCAAGACGAGAAGCCGAAGAAAAAGAAAGATAGTGGTAAGAAACCGACTGTTAGCTATAACAAGTGTCCGCCTCCAATTTGGGAAGGGTATTCTCCTAGAAAACCAAACGAGGAGAAACTTGAAAAAGCAGTCAATATAAAGCTAAAAATCGACACAATTGACGTTTTACCAGATAACATTGATGTCACGTTTACCTCGTCCGATACTGATCATGAGTCTGAGTTAATCAAAAAGGTGGTCGATCAGGTGTTGGATACAGAGGAGGAATCCGAGTCAAAGTCTGAGTCTGGAGTGTCAAATTCGTCAGTCAACAGTCCAAAGTCGTCAGTTAAAAAGGCTTACAGTAAAGAATTTTTGTTATCAAAAGCAAATTTGGATGATGAAGCATTTGAAGTTGTATACACTTTAAATTATTCGGACAAATTATACTCTGACAAAGAGTTTCCAACAAGAAGTGTTCGTTTTGATATGATCAAAAAGGTTTTCAAAATGACAGATATTAATATTTCTAAAATAAAAGATTTAAATCTTACTGAAAAACCTAAAAAGTACACTTCAAGATTTCAACAACGTCTAAACAAGAAAAAGGGTTACAATTCTGGTTCTGGTTTTCAAAAGAAACTAAACCAAAATCGTAGCTACAAAAAGAAAGGTCTTGGATTTATTCCATCAGAAAATCATAAAAATTTGAAAAATTCTAAAACAAAAACTGAATTTGTGTCAGGTGGAAGTGCAGAAGAGGAACAGAAGAAACCATTCTGGAGACAGTCAAATGAAGAGTTTCTTGCTGAAAAGAAGAAGAATGGAACTGAAGATTATCACTCAAAAGAAACTAGAACCTGTTACAAATGCAATGAAGCTGGTCACATTGCATGGAATTGTCCGAAAAATGCCAAGTCAAAACAGGGAGTTTCTAACAAGTTGAAAGGAAAAGTTGTTGATATTGAACCACCAACCGAAAAATTTAAAATTTTTGAAAACTCAACTTATGAGGTTGGTGAGTGTTCTAAAAAGAATTTTTATAAAAAGAAAGAGAATGACAACCAAGTGTGGGTTGTTAAGAAAGTTGATGTGAATGTTGGCGATGAATCTGGTTCCACAAAGCTAGAAGAGCCACAGGTTGAGATGAAAATTTCAGTGAATGATGATGAGTTTCCATCACTGAAATTTGAAGAAGTTAAACAGAGAGTTGGCAAGGTTGATATCTCAAATCAGTTTTACAACGAGAATACTAAGTTTGATGTCGAGAAAACATTCAATGGAAGTGTTAAGAAAATTTTTGGGAAAATGTTGAATGGGAAAGCTAAGGGGGTTAAAGATTTTTATGCAACTAAAAAGGCAATTTACAACCCTACTGCGCAAGAACTGAAAGCCATCAAGTCTAAAAAGACTTGGATGGAAGTTTGTTTTCCGTAAAGTCTTAGGACTATGCCGGAGATCCCAAGTTTATATCGTGGATCAGGAATCGGCATCTTTCTTAGTAATTGATTGTGTGATTGAATCTTATAAAAAGTTAAATTTTTACAGGATAAGTGTGACTTGCCGGAGCTTCCAGGTTGGTAAGTGCGAAGCAGGAATCGGCATCTTGATTAGTAAAATGGTTTGTGTAGATGTTTTATTCCTACATGTGGTTATATGTTTTGGATATTCTTACAAGTGGTAAGAGGTTGATTCTGACAAAGTGATTACTCAAGGTCATTAGGTTGAACTTGATGTAATCCTGATATAAGTGATTGAATGGATAATATGATGAATCAAACCCCTAATTTTACAAGTGATAAAATTGACAAAACTTATTTTCTAGACAAATCATTTTGGTTAAAAAAAACTTAAGTGTTTTGAAAACATTATGAGAAAATTGTTTTGTGAAAGGGGGAGTTCTGATTGTTTATGCCAAGTGGATGGCGATTTGATGCAATTCGATGTCAGTTGTTAAGTGTTTTGAAAACATCAGTAGACTGTCATAGTATGCTAAAGAATTGTATTGTTTAAATAGTGTTAAACAGTCTCACTGATGATATGCCGATAGGTTTTTACACATTTAGTAAGCTTTTTCGGGATATAAACATAATTTTAAACTTGCTTATTTCGTGGGGAACACTACTTGGATATATAGGTAACCCCTGAAATCTCGTTTGAAAGGTCCCTCTTTCTGAGATACTAGGTCTTTATGCTCAGTGATATCTGGGGTATTATCCCGGGACTTCTGATTTTGCGGAAGCAATGGCCTAGTCCCCGGAGAATACTTTTGCTTGTTGAAATATAGCGCCGCCCTCAGCAAATTGATGAAACAATAAAATTGATAGTCATTGCTGTTGTAACAAAAGATCCTCTAAAGGGCACCCACCAAAAGTCGAAGCCGTCATCTCTCTGCGTATCGAAAGATCTACCTGAGCTCTCACGACCCTCGCAATTTAATCCTTACAAATATCATCTGTGGTATACTCACCTGTAAGACTGAATATTGGGATCTGGATACGGGAGTATATTCAAGATGTGGGACACATGAATGAGTTTAAGTTCTTAAAACATCTAACTCATATCCTGAATTAGTTGAAATTTGTGTGAGAATTTAAGTGGATCAGTATATTGGCAATCTAAGTGAATTGTTTAATTCTTATTGTGTAACTAAGCTAAACGGTACTTGTGAACTTGTCAAAAACTGATATGATCCTCTTACACAAACTCACAAAAATAGTGTCTGTAAATATTTCTTTACTGCATTTCTTTATTTTAAAAAATCCAAAAGATTTTGAGTGTATTTTAGCATAAATTTTTTGAAAAGTCAAAAAGATTTTCGACAACTGATGTTGAAAAGCTGATTTTCAAAGTTCCGAGTGCTAAACATGATGACATTGTTGTGAGGGGGAGCATATATTAAACGTCAAATGTGTTTTTAAATCAACAAGTGGTTCATCATAAAGAAAGTAGTTAGAGGGAGAGTCATTATTGGTGCACATGTTTAAGAAATAGAGTTAGTGTTGGTGCATTCAAATTGTTAAATTTAGAAATTCATTCTGGGTTAAGAATGTGCAGGAATAGCCAAGTTTCAATTCTGAATCTGAAAATAGAGTGCCAGGTTTCGGATTATGAAGACAAAGAAAGCCAGACAATGATCTTGATGCAGATGTTGCTGAAGAACAAAGGAATGCCAGCAGATCTAGAGGGGGAGTCTGTTGATGAAAATAGAGAAAGAGAAAAGCCCAGAGACAGATCAAGACTGAAGAAGTGAAGACACAGCATTGTCGTGACTCGATAGTCGACTCGTCAACATCTGAGGGGGAGTCTGTTGGTGCACTACATCTGTCGACTTCGTCTTGGTTCGAGTCTTACATTGTATTGTATAGATTAGGGCACGTTTTACGAGAAAATAGGAAGTGTATAATGGTTTAGGAACTGATTTCGCTCATAGGGTCAATTGGAAGAGGTTTCGCTTATTTGGACAGGTTAGGTTTCGCTTATTTGGTATTGTAGGGGGTTTCGCTCATGTGTCATGTCCCTTGGAGCGAAACCAGATCCCTATATATAGGGTCCCATGAGCGAAATCATAGAACTGTTGCCTTGTATTCCATATCGAAGCTCTGCCGGTGTGAAGAACTGCATGTAATTGAGTGTTAATCAGTAAAATCAGTGATATTAGTGAAGAATCAGCTGTTTCTACCTCCGTTTCTTGTTATTCCGCACCTGAAACGAAGTTGAACACCTCTGAACGACTCGTTCGAGTCAGATCACGATCCTACAGTTTATTGTGCTTGTTTTTAATAAAATCTGTTAATCATAGTGTTTGTATATGTTGATTTGTACATTGATTTGGTTTGGGTTTTGGATAACAAAAACAGGGGATGTTTGTTTGTTTGTTGTTTAAATTGTTTAGGTGTGTTTTCGGTCAAAACTCATGTCGGTTTTGCATCAAGGTTTGTTTCGTCTAGTTTGTGGTTAAACAAAGTTTTGAACTGTGTTTGATTTTGAGAATCATTCATCGGATAAAACGTCTATCGGCGAAACACCCTTTGAATTTGAAAACCCCCAATTCGACGAAACCCTAACTGTCTGCAACGAAACCCCTTTGATGACGAAACTTATGTTTCTTCAAACTGACGACGACGAAACCCCCCTGCGACGAAACAACCCTTTTTATAATGGAACATCTTTCATCTAGAGACTGTGACGAAACTCCACTGGTCAAATGTCAACTCTGAATTTGTTTGACCAAGGGTGTTTCGCCATGAAAACAAGTCTTTCGTCGAAGGGCTAGTGTTTCGTTGTCCCATACTTAGAATATTTTCTGTTTGGTGCCCTTTTTCACAGAAGACATGGTTATACATTTTAACTATCCACTTGATACTTGAACCTGCATAGACTTATGTGTAATGCACATAATATGACATTTTAACTTATTATGGATGTTTTCGAATACAGATGGCACCAAAAGAGAAGAAACGCAAGCCCGCGACCAAGATAACCGACAAACCGGAAGAACTAGTGATGTCCGAAAGGCGTCACAATATGATTGCCTATCTTGATCCGGAAGGGAAGATCACTGAACTGAAGGAGATCACGCAGTGGATAAGGGAGTGGCGGATAAACAAAGTTGTCACTTTCTCAACACCGGTTTATAAATCGCTCGTCAAAGCATTCTGGAATTCAGCGAGCGTTGTCCAAATTGATGGAACTAAAGTTATTCAAGGGCAAGTGAATGAGGTGAACGTGAATGTCTCACCGGAAATATTGAACACCGTTCTAGAACAACAAGACGATCCAAATGCACCATCCTCTATTCCAATCATGTGTACTCGCGGTTGTCTACTAAGGATGAAGTGTATTGGTGATATCTTCAGCAGTCAAATCAACAAGGGAGATCTTCCAATGCGGTACAAGTTTTATTACACGTACTTATTCAATGTCTTAGCAACAGGCGAGCTGGCTATGACATGGCAGGCAACGATCTCGTTGGACACATGGTGGCAGTAGTGCTGAACAAACCGTTTAGCATTTCAAAGTACGTCTTTTCCAACATGAAGGAGAACATGACAAGAACTGGTGGTTGAACGACTGGGCATAAATTTTGGATGTATCCTCGTTTTCTACAAATGATCATGAACGTCCTGCATCCCAATCTTCCAAAAGCCGACGATGACATCTTGAAGATAGATTCTATGATCGAACATTCACTGAAGATATTCAGGGGCCTTGCAATAAAGAGATACAAAGAAAGCGAGCCGCCTAGGAAATTGTTTGGTGCTCTTGATAAAACTGACTACATCTCTCCAGAAGATGACAAATGGCGTCACAATGACAGCCAATCTGATGATGAGGAACCGGAGTTAAAGAAAAAGATGGAAGAAAAGTTTGGTCGAAAGGATTCTGATTCTTCTGAGAGTGAGAGTGATGGTGATGATGCTCATGATGGTGGTGATGCAGGTGCCGTTGGTGCATCTGGTGCTGGTGCATCGACTGCTAGTACAGCTGGTGATACTTCAGCTGGTGGTGATGAGGAGGATACGGAATCGGATGATAATCCACCTGAGCCTGGGTACGAAGTTTATTTCGATGAACGTGGTGTGAAAAGGATCAGGAGGATTAGGCAAGAAGATGACCCTGAATACGTTCCTTCGGATACCGAAGCGGAACGTTTGAAGAAAAAGGAAACGGTTGTCTGTCGAAAGAAGAAAGCAAGGAAGTACATTGGTTCTTCATCTGCGAAACAGTCTGTTCCTCAACAAGAACCTACACAAGAAGCAGAAATGGATCTAAACCTTGGATTCACGGCCACTGAAGCTTCTGCTATGGTGTCTTCTCCTCCAAGGTCTTCAGAACCAACTCCTGTAGTGACTTCAACTCCTGAAACTCCTACAGTGACTCCTCAATCCCCGACACGCTCTATTGCATCGACCATTCGTGCAACTACTTCGCAGCCGACTGCAGAGCGCAGACAGACTATATTCTCTCAGATGCAGCAGGATGAAAAAGTAAACTTCCTATTCTCTCAACTGCAAGCTGCTGCAGGTCAAATCAACAGGCAATCGGAAGTGATAAACGCTACAAGAGCAGACACTATCAAGCAACATTTGGAGATAATCACACTGAATTCCACTGTTGTGCGACAACAAGCAGAGATCACTCGCCAACAAGCAGAAATAGAGCAACTGAAAGCAGAAAATGCTCGCTTGAAAGCTTCAGATGAAGAAAGAGAACGACAATTGTAATAGATGCGAGCGGCGGATAATACTCGTGGTATTGAAATGAACTGCGTGAAAGAAAGAAGCTCTGAGCTTCAGAGGTTGGCCGAGGCTCTCAAAGAAAAGCATGACTATATGAAGGAGTGGTACAATTCTCGAAACACCACGATAGTTGATGGAGTCAAACGAATCACTGAAGGTTTTGAATTTGTTCGAAAGCGCGTCAATATTATGTGGGCTGATCTATGTAAACAACAGGAAGTGTTATAGAAAAGGGATCATGATGCTGAGGATCCAGGGAATCCTGACCCTTCTGCCACATCAGAGCAACCGCCAGCAACTACCTCTTCTCAACTCGTTGTCTTCAAACCTTCGCAGCTTGGATCTGCTCAAGGAACCTCCAGCGGAATCGTTGAAGAGATACAACAGCTTAAAAGCAGTTCTTACATCGAAAGCTCTTTGCCTGGTACATCTTCTGTTCCTAGCACAGCTGATCTTGCTTTGCAGGCTGTTTATCCTATCACTGGAGAAGTTCTTGAAGAAGGAGAGTATGTAGGGGATCTTTCACAAGAACAGCTGCTTGCCTTGAACGAAATGAAGTCAGTTGAAGATTCTATGATTGATCAAATGCCGGTTGAACCAGAGACTGCAGATGTTGAAAACATTAAAGAGATAGTGTTCGAAGGCGAAACCAACAAATCAACGTATGTTCGTGCCGACGGAATGGAGTTTGATCCGTTTGATGAAGAATTGATGAAATAAAATCAAGAATACATTGATGAGCAATTAAAGAATCGCACGTCTTCAGATAGTCCGACGGATTCATTCCAAGAATGGAGAAAGAGATTCTTGTCGAATGTTGAAAAGCCTACGCCTCCGGAAGCACAAGTTGATTTTCTACAGTTTGAAAAGGTTAAGCCGCATGGGAAAGTTCTAAGCTGGATGTTCGTGAAGGAAATTCATTGTGTTGCGATCAAGCGCGAACACGGAATCCAGTACTTTAACTCCATGCTGAGCATTCTATCTTTGCCGTTCTATGATGTTGCCGCCTTATCGAAGCTAGAGATCATTAATCATTCAAACTACTTTGGCGCAACGTTATTTGCAAGAAAAATTAAGTTCGAACGGAAGAAAGGATGGAAGGATGCGTCGTACAAGCCACAGTTTCCAATATATCAACAGATCAAGTTCACGTTGGATCCGTTGAACAACACGACTCGATACAAGCTCATATATAAGCCGGTGAAGGTCATGAATAAGATTCCGTTAATGCCTATGGAACAGAACTTTATTGAAGAAATGGCGTTGTGGTGCTACGACTCGGATACCCATGAAGCGGTGATCGTGTTTAAGGGTGATCGTGAGAATTTTTGGATATTAGATCCGATGTGGATTGTGAATATGTCGGCGAACAACATCAGCAAGCTATTCCGGCATGACATCTTTTACGAAGACAAGGACGCTCATCAAGCGCTACAATTTCAACGCGTCGCTTGTTACTGTTTTTACCGAGGAATTCACGCAGGAAGCACCTGGTCGCTAAAGCACTGAAGCTTGAAGACTGAAGACCAAGTAACAGACAAGGGGGAGTTTGTTGATGCATATTTTATGTCTGTAACTTGTCTTTATTAACGATGTATTTGTACGGTCTTTTATTATCGAGTCTGTAATTCCGTTAGTCGACCAAGTCGGATATCCTCCTATCCTACTTGTGTCCGATAGTTTGTCTCATTGTTATGTAATGTTTATGAACAATGCATGTTGCATATTTGGTATGTTTGTGTTTATCATTCTGCTGCAAACTGTCTAACAGTTTGCAGCATATCAGTTTTGCAGCCCTCAACGAAACTCTGTGTTTCGTAGTTAACATGTATGACGAAATTCCCTTTGGATGGTTATCCAAGTTCCGCCATGAAGAGTGACGAAACACCTAGTGTTTCGTCAACTTTGGTGTTTCGTCAGGCCCATTTAGTGTTTCGTCAACAATTGGGCTGGGCTGCCTATATAAACACAACATGGGTTCTGTGTGAAACTATGAGAGCATACCCTACTGTGAAGTTTACTGTCAAACATTGTGTGTATTTGTTTGATCCTTGTTCTCATCCGTTTTAATCAATAGATTGTGATTCATTGGTTATTCCGTGTTGTTACTTTCTGTGTTTGGTTTGGCATCGTCACGGGGATTCCGCACTCGTGACCGTGTTTGATATAAACAAGTGATTTGGTTTCGTAATCGATCCTCCGAAAACGGACCTACACTATCTGATGCTACTGTTCGTTTAAGTCTGCAATGTTTGCAAGTAGCAGCCCCATTCGAAGAACCTGGTTAACAAGTAACCGACGAAGAACCAAGATGTGTTAGTGGCGAATAACTGATCATATATATATGACGAAGAACCAGGTTAGAAGTCCACGAAGAACCTGTGAAGAAGAATATTCTTCGTCAAATATGGGAGTGTGAAGAAGAACAGGTAGTTCGTCACTTGGATTGTTCGCCAAAGGAAACGACGAAGATTCCATTCTTCGTCAGTCTTGCATTGTTCGTCGAAGGTCCTTCGTCGCTGCAGATCCTTCGTCGATCTGCAGCATATATAAACAGCAGACAGAAGTGAGAGAGATAGGAACACACTGTGAGGGCACACACTTAAGAGAGTTGAGATGTTTTTCTTGTGTAAACAGTGTACTGAAACTATGCTGAAATATAATATACAAGTGAACTTTAAACTGTGAATCTTGTACTTGTATTCGTGTTCTTTACTTGGTTTAACAACCCGTTTAGATTCCGCACTCTCGGGTTCGTCGAAAAACAATGAATAGGTTTAACTCGATCCTCCGGGTGGACCTAGAAAGTTTACTTACTTTGAACGGGAAGCAAGGTAAAATCAAAGATTATGTCACCATTTACAACCATATATAGGCTTTCCAATTTCAACTACAGCCAAATTTTCGATTCCAAACATCATATTTTTTCGGCACATGGTGATCAAAATTGGGATTGAGGATTAGGGCATGAGCTTACCATCGTCAGTGACCACTATCAAATCGGCGTCATAACTCCTTCACACTGTGCAATTTAATTTTTTATGGTAATTTTCACTTCATTTAGCTTTTCAATGCATTTAGGTGCTTTGCGATATTTTCCTAATTTACATTTGTCGTTTTATCTTAATTTGTATTTGCTCTCTTATTCTATTTGTCAACGGTATGGTAACGAATTGAACCAACATCATTCAAACAATATTGGTATAGACACTGAAATCACAACAAGAAGCTCTGGCAAAGCGCGAGAATCCCACTAGTTCCATATGGAATCAAACCAAACCAAACCAAACCAAGTATTTTGATTTTTCTTGGGCTGCTTCCATGTATTGGGCCGGAATATATCAAGAGAAACAGTGTGGTGTAGGCCTGTGGAGGCCAGCTAAAAGAAGATAGAGAAAGCGGTGACATGCAGGATCCATGCCCTAGCTAGCAACAGAGCCATTTTACGACTGAAAATCATGTGATCGTCCTCGTATTCTCCGTCACCAGCAGTCATTCCAGTGTTCCTTTTGCGTTTTTGTATTCTGCTTTTAGCTATCGGAGCTTCAGCCGATGGATTTTAGTTTCAAACCCCAAACCATAACTGCTTTTATTTGACGTTTGTACTCGATCGATCAGGTTTTCATCTTTAAATTTACAGGTGAGTCTTTTTAGTTTGCATAATCGAACCCTAGTTTCTCTTTAAATATTACCCTCATGTTTTTTTATAATTAATTAATTATATGTTTAAAATAGAACAAATTTTGGTTACTTTCTGATTTTAAAATGCATGTTATGATGTTTGTTTATATTTATCCTAACTTCGTCTATATGTCATCCGCACAGGTAAGGACTTGATCGATCAGGTTTTCATCTTTAAACTTACAGGTTAGACTTTTTAATGTGCATAATAGAAAGGATCCTCTTTTTTTATTAATTAAATGTTTAAAATGCATGTTTTGATGTTTGTTAAAATCTACTAGGAAGTGAATATGAGTTCCAAGGAAGTGAAAATGAGTTCCATAGGTGAGAATGGAGACGACAGGCTTAGCGGGTTACCTGAAGACACTATTTCGCATATACTATCTTTAATGCCTACTAAATATGCCGTGCGTACTAGTATTTTATCCAGAAGATGGAGGTACAGTTGGATGTTCGTCACCAACCTTGACTTTGATGATATTCAACCTTTCCATAGTAAGATAGTCTTGTCAAAATTTGTGGACCGGGTAATGGAGAATTGCAAATCGCCCCAACTCAGGTCGTTACGATTACATTTTTCTAGTAAACGGGTTAAAAGGGCAAGCGTATCAAGTTGGATTGATAAGGCAGTTAGGTTAAACGTTTCCGAACTTGACATACAGGTTCTCATTTTTAAGTTGCCTTTAAGCCTTTTCACTTGCAAGACGCTCACAAAATTAAGAATAGATGATGGCAATCTTAATTCCCGTGTTTGGGAGTGTCCGTGTCCGGTCAATCTTCCTTGACTGAAAACTCTTGACATCGCCGTTCATGACAATCCTTTTGTCAATGCATTTGGACTCATCCGTGGTTGTCCGATCCTTGAAAGTCTATCTTTGGAAGTAAGCATTGACAAGGAGGAAGAAGGATATTACATATTCAATAATATCCCTACTCTGAAACGATTGAAACTAATATTGGAAAGAGTATTTTTTCGGTTACCAAAAAAGTTGTATTAAATCTCCCTAATCTTGAATACCTATTTGTTGGTGATTCGTTGGGCTCACTTTTTGTCGTTGAAGATTTGCCGTCATTGGTTGAGGCATCAGTTTCATCTTATCATATGTGCCTGGAGTTTCTGAAGGGAATAAGTGGAGTTAAATCCCTTTCAATTGACACAGTAAGTTTCCTGCTTCTTTTTGACTTCAATATGTAGTCATGTTGTTGACTTGTTAGTTTGTTTTTACTCTTTTAATGATTTTTGTTTACAATTTCATGTACCAACTGTAACTTTATACTCTGTTGAAGTTCACATTCATTCCGGCTTTGCCCATCTTTCCAAATATCAAGCATTTGCGGTTTACAAGTTTTTGGTATTCTGGACGAGTTCTTCAATTCCTTGAAAGTTGTCCCGAGTTGAAACATTTGTGCATTGAAGAGGTATTGAGCTGTTTTAAAGCTTTGACGACTTTCTTCTGTACCTGTTTATTTGCAAGCTAACATTTAGGTTTTGTCATTTTTGTTGAACAAAACAAAAGCTGACAGGTGAACATTGGATTGAACTAAACTTTGTCCCCGCTTGTATGCTTACAACACTTACAACCATCAAGATTTCAAGTTGCAAAGGGCGAGAGCCTGAAATAGAGATTCTGGAATACATGTTGAGGAATGCAAAGGTTTTGAGGACCGTAACAATATCTTGGGAAATCTATCAAATAGAAGAAAAGCGGTTGTGTGCAAAGTTGCTTGAACTTCCAAGAGCTTCTAGGTATTGTGAGATCCATTTTATTGGTAGCCGGTATCATTCTGCTAGTGGTTATTTAGATTTTTAGATCCATGTATGATGCAATGACCTGTTCTGAGTCTTCTATTTTGGGTTTGTGAACTATCTACTTTGTGTTTCCGGTTGATAGGGGTGCTTGGACTATCATTTAATAAGCGGCTGTAATGGAATGTTGACATGTTTTTGCGTTATAATCTAATAGTTGATTGCAACTAGCTCCAAGTGAGATCTTTGGGGTTTCATATGACAATTAATAGTATTTATGATCACGGCTTATAGCGTTTACTAGCATTTTAGGAGGGACGGGGTTCTCAGCGGTAAGACTGCGGGGTATGGGGCGGGAGTTTGGGCGTGGGTAGGGGGGAAACGCCCAAGCCACCACCCCGGGTGGGCATAGGTTTCGGCGTGGCCCTTGGGGCATGGGTTTCAAGCCGGGCGTGGGGCGGTCTGGCCAAGCTGACATGGCGGGCTCTAATTGGACAAACCAAAGAAGCCGTTGGGCTAGCCGTTGGCCAACGGCTATCTTAAAAAAAAAAACTAATAAAATTTTATTTTTCCACTATAAAACCTCACAATTTCTTCTATTTTTTTACCACATTCATCTTCAATTCTCCATCTACAAAACGAAAAAATGCATCCTCATAACCGTCCTTTTGACCCGAACAACCCGTATGCATTGTTGGGAGATTTGTAAGTTTCATCCAAAGTGGGCGAATATCCCCAGTGGTAGCGAAAGCAACACGTCTTCCAAAAGGTCGAGGGCCTCGTCCCAATCTGATGCACGAGATCAAGAGATTGAGGACCTTTTTGATGATTCGCCAAGCCCAAACCGGCCTGAGTATGGAAGAGATGCCACAAAAAGGCGTGCTCAAAAATCAAGATATGCTACGGCATCACCTTCAGCTGGGAGTTCGCTCTTGCATAGAGGAATATACAGCGACCAGTTGGATGACATTTCATCCAAGATGGATACATTCAACGTCTTCCAACAACAAAGGGCCGAAATTCGGAATAGAAAAAAAGCTAGAGATGCCGCTAGAGAAGCCGAGAGACAAAGACGGGAGGATTTGAAAATTCTATCCCAGCCGATTGATCACCTAAAGGGTGACGAGTTGGAAATAGTCTTGGAGATGAGAGAAGAGATAAAAAACAAATATAAACGTTAGGAAATTTTTTTATGTAATTTTTTTTATGTAATTTTTTTTAATTTTTATGTAATTTTCTTTAATTACAAAGAGCCCAGCCGGGTCAGCCCAGCGAAGCCCACCAAACCCACGCCCCCAACCCCCGCCCCACCATACCCTGTTTAATGTGGGTCGCCCCATGTCTGCCACCCCAAGGCACGTGTCAACAAATGCCCCAACCCAAGCCCAACCCCCGCCCCACCATACCCCGCAGTCTAAGACTATCCACTATGGTGAATTTTTTATTCAACCGGCTGTCATATGACTAATAAAACAAAAAATAAAGCCACTTCTTTAATAAAAGATATAATAATGGTGAATGACCTGGTTGTGTGCTCAACCAAGGGTTGCAACATAAATATATAATATTTATTTGTTTTTTTCTCTTTTCATGATTTAAACAACAATTATAAATTATATTTATTTAATAAAATAAAAAACATCCATTTGTGACATAATGTTTTTAATAAAATATAGGTTTAGGTTGGGTTATGAATGGAAGTGAAAAATTGAATTAGATTGAGTTGTGTAGGTAAAAGAGAGAAATTAGTTTTTCAATAAAAGATTGAGTTGTTTTGGGTTATGACAGTGGATGGTGTAAGTAGTTCCTGCTAGGGAAAGAAGCAAAGAAGAGTATGGATAGGTGCGTGAGCGAGAAGCGGGAAGGGGGAGAGCGGTAACACCGTTCTCACCAAAAGGTATACGGAATGCTCTTCCCCTTTCTTAAAGGGGAGAGCGGTAACACTGTTCTCACCAAAGAGTTTCAATATGGTTTAGATCAAAAGCGGTTCTAACCAAAATGAGCTCGATTTAAAATGAGTCGTTTTGGAAAAAAAGTGTATCAAAACAGGTTAATCCATCAGATTGTTTTATAGCAACTAGCCGGCTAGTGGTGACAGGACTAGATGGCGAGGGTGCTAGGGTGGCGATGGCGAGCAGGAGGTGTACCACCATTATTTTCATTATTATTAATCGGGTTCCCATTTGTAGGAAAAATAAACCGGTCCACATCAAATGGGTCCCCACTATCCCTTTGCCTTTTTTTAGGATGCTCATCGCCCATTGTAGAGGACGATTTGCTCCTATCCGCTTTCTTCCTCACAAATTTGCACCTCTTTTTCTTATTATCATAACCTTTACCCCCCCCCCCCCCTCATGCAAATGATTATTAAACACCTCATACACATTCCCAACAATGTCACGAACACCCTCCTCATCATGTTGCTGCTGAATTTCAATTCTAGAGCTTGAACCTTCCATAGAAACGTCACTTGGGGCCTGAACATTGTCTACCAAATTTTGAGCAAGGTCCACCATTTTATTCACATCAACACCATAATCTTCATCCTCCACATCTACCACACAATCCGGTATCCAGTCGCCTACTTCCTCCTCCACCAACACACGGAAAATAGAACTGCCCAATATAATTTGTATACATTACGCTGTTATGAGTGTTGGGCCATTTTAATGGTTGGTTTTGAGAAAAGTCCATGTGACTTTAATTAAGACCGGATAAAACTCAAAAGAGACTTGGGTGAACTCTCTGATCGCAGACATGCAAAAAATACGAACACAACAACTTTACGGTTACAAGGGGTGTTGGTACACTTTATGTGGATGCGACTCGGTACGGTTCACTCGGTTAGGTTCGTCTCAAGACCGACGTCGCGATATTCCTCCGTCGTGCGCCCCGGAGATCGACACGCGAAGCACGAATAGCCGCGAACCGTTTCCCGCCGACACATCACCATGACATCACCATGATGATGTCATGTAGATTTACAAAATGCATGCAACTGTTGAAATTATCTATGCATTCGTTTGATTTAATAGTTGTTGGGCCAAGTGCCTTGATTGGGCATGTGTAACTCAACGAGGAGTCCATGATTAACGAAGTCTTGATGTGGACGAAGATTGACATGTATGACAAACTCCTATGCATGACGAAGGATGATCTCGGCGAAGTCTTATGGCGACGAACTCTCAAGGTTCGTCCAGATTGTTGCTGCTGAAGACTTATGGCGACGAAGTCTTAAGGTTCATCAAAAGAACCATATTGACGAAGATTCTATTCCAACGAAGATTGAAGGTTCGTCTAGACTGTTGAATGTTCGTCAGGACTGTTGAACGTTCGTCGGCCCAATCCAATGTTCGTCGTCCTGTTAATATATATATACAGCAGACTGAAGAGACACACAAGAGCACAAGATAGAGAGAACACAGAGAGAACACACACTAACAGAGAGTATTAGTAAACGTTGTACTGTAACTGTTTCAAGCATTAACACATTGAGTGTTAATCGTTGAGTCTCGTGTTTGTCTTGCCTGTTCTTAACTTGGTTTAACTTACCCGTTTGGATTCCGCACTCTCGGGTTCGTCGGAAAACAGGGAACAGGTTATACTCGATCCTCCGGGTGGACCTACAATTGGTATCAGAGCTCTGGCTCGATTCCTTGTTAAAACCGAGTTGTTTTTCTTGTGTTTTGAGAGATTTTCATGCGTTTTTCCTTGATTTTGAGTTTGAAGATCATCTATTTTCTGGAAAAACCGTTATAAAATCGTGAAAACCTTGTTGTTTTGCTATAAGTGTTGACTAAAAACCTTGTTAGAATACATTTATACATGTTAAGATTGGGTTGTTATTGAAACTTTATTGCAAAATTTGTGTTCGGAAAGTTTTCCGGTGACCGGTAAACTGGGAAAACTCATATGGTTCGTCGGCATCTTCAAAGTGTTCTTCATTGTTATTCATAAATTCTGAGTTTTAAATTAAAATCTGCTTAGTTTGATGTTTGTGAATTATTGAAGTTGATTATAATACTAATTGTATGAAAAGCTTGTTCACCGAAATGATTGTTATTTGAAAAGTGTGGTCTAAAGATAAGGTGGTGTTTGACAAATTAGGCATTGTGTCAGAGGATAAGGATAATATTGTTTTGTGAAAATATCTAAGTTGTTGAAAAATTGGTCTAAAGATAAGTTGGTGTCACTTTTTGTCAACGAAGTTTAGGGAGACGGAGAGCAAGTATAGAAGCACGGGTTTATCTCCATCATGTGCCAAACCTTCTGCACCATCGTCTTCATCTAAAGTTTCGGCAAGTCAATGGGCGTTCGTTTCAAATCAAAATCAAAGTATTCAAAGTATACTTTTAAGCGAAAATGAAACCGGAAGCAATAATCGCCCACCGATGCTAATGCACATGAATGAATATCCTGGATGGGAAGAAAGATTCCATACATATGTTCTTGGGCAAAACACGGAGTTATGGTTACGATTCATTACAGACTTCGATCAAGCACTTGATGTTGTCGCTTCAACTGCCGCGTCATTTGCAGATCTTACTCCAGTGATAAGAAAATTTATGATTTAGAAAAGAAGGCTTTTTCTATTCTAACTTAAGCGCTAAACAAGGATATCTATCATCAGTTTGTAAGCTTTAAGACAACAAAGCGTTTATGGGATGCATTAAAGACGAGGGGTGAAGGAAATGAAGCGTCACGCAAATTACGACATGATTTACTCAAGAAAGAGTTTGATGGTTTCACATGTATGGAAAGAGAATCTTTGGGAGATTTGACAAGTCAATTTTATCACTTGTTGACTGAATTGAATAATTATGGGGTAGCAACAACTCCAGCAGAGGTTGTCACAAAGTTTGCCGATGCGCTGCCACTTCAATGGAATGGTTTCTTAGAAATCTTGAAATACAATGGCACTTTGTCTAAGACAAACATCAATGATTTCGTTCAGCTCTTGGAGAACAAAGATCAAGAAGAAATCCAGAAGGCGAAAGGAATTCCTGTGCAACAGAATCCGGATATGTATTATGGTAACTGTGGAGGTTCTAGCACAGCTACAAACAGCATTTGTCACAAGCACAGACTTGTATGGAAATCCGATATAGATAGTTGCCTAACCGCAAAGAACAACAGACTTGTATGGAAATCCAATACAACCAGTACAATCAGTTCATCAACAGCAAAGCTATCGATCTACTGGAACAACAGATATGTACGGAAATCCCCTACCTGTTCAACAGCAAGCCTGTTATGGAAGCACGTCATCTGCTGGTCAACCATCTACAGTTCGGCTAGACACGTCAAGTTTCTCCAAAGTTAGTGTTGAAGTAGCTAAGGATCACATGGAGATACTGAACACTCTGGTAAGCGCAAACTGTGGGTTGATAGCAGGTCAGATCGGTAGCATCAATCTGACACAAGAAGACTATCAACAAATTGATAAAGAGGAGATGGATATGATGGACATCAAATGGGCTTTCGCCAGTGCTGTAAGGCGAGCAAAGGACTTCATGGAAAGGACTGGTCGAACCAGCTTGGAAAGCAAGAAAGATACCAAGTATGGATTTGACAAGCAATCTGTCAAGTGTTTTAATTGTGGTGAACGTGGTCACTTCAAGAGAGAATGCACGAAACCAGCTCAGCATGGGAACCAAAACCCTTTCAAAGGTCAAGGCAACCAACATAATCAACATCAAAACAGGAATGATGAGCACACCTTGATACCTGTAAACAATCAAGCAGGACCATCAAACAACAATCAAGCTCTTGTGGTACAAGTGAATGAAGGTTGTGACTGGTCAATGCAATTAGGCATTGGTGATCAGGGAGGAGCAGCTTGTTTTGCTGAAGTTGCTAAGGTTTTGAATCACGCCAGTGGTGGAGAATCTTCCGCCAGTGGTGGTGAATCTTCAGATGAAGAAAGTTCTGGCTATTCTAGGAGTTCAGATAAGGAAACCTAAACGTCAGACGATGACCATTTATCGAGGGTGACAGTCGATGCCGACATCGATGAATTATTGGAAGAAACTGCAGTAGGGAATGATAAAAGATCTATTCTGGTGGATCAAGCTGCTTATTCTTCTTCTTCTCTTCATTCAGCCTTTATGGCTAACGTTGGCAGTTCATCAAGTCAGGTATGTGTCGATGAACCAATTGTAGTTAAATGTGATAAATGTGCTGATTTAAGTAGTAATTGTGCCGACTTAGGTGATAAGTTGTCAGACTTGCAAAGCAAATATGATGATTTGCTAAGTAAGTATGATGTAACATTTATCCACAATCAGAAATTGATCGTGGATCTTTCTAAATGCACATAAGCTAACATGTTTTATACAAACCATGAAAATGAGTATAAAACAATGATTGAAACATTAAGGGAAAACAAATCCGAGCTAACGAAAATGGTTTCAAGGAAACAAACAACCATTAACTGTTACATTAATAGGCTCGAGATAATGCAAAAAGAAATGGCTTGTGTTAAATCTGAAAGTGAGGCGATCCATCTTAAGCTAAATAGTTATTTAAACTCTAGTTATGTGCTGGATCACATCATCGATGTTCAGAAAGAGAAAAAGGATGTCACGTGCATTGGATATAAAAAATGTCCACCACCGGTTAGACACAATTATGACCCAATGCCTGATGAGGAAAATAGAACTCATTTTGCACCATCTGTTTCTTTAAACTTTGAGGAGTTTACAACTGGACTTGGATACAAACAAGAAGTATCATCAGATTCGGATGTGTCAGCAGATACGTATGTAACTGCTGAACAGAATCAGGAGCCTCAGGTCATTGTTGAGGATGTTGATTCTTCAGATGATGAATCTAATGATACTAACTCAGCACAGTCAGATGTGGTAATCAAAGAAGAGGACATACCTCTCGAGAATCATATTCTATGTGATCCTCCCGCAAAACCTGCTACGACTGTTCTGACCGAGTCCACGTCCACTTCCTCATAAGAGTCTGAAAGTGTGAATTTGCTGTACACTCTTGTTGGTGATGATAAAATCTATTCTGACAAAGATTTTCCGATTAAAAATGTAAATCAATCTTTAATCAGTAAAGTTTTTTAAGATTCAACAAGTAGGTTTTTGGGAAACTCTGGTTTACACGTTGTGGTAACACAGTGTCCGTCGATTCCGAAAGCTGAAATTCGCAAACAAAACGTCAATCAAAGATTACCAACTGTGAAAAAGCAGCAAAATCACACCAAGCCAAAAGGAAAATCACCTACTCAAGGTCGAAAGAAACAAGACAAGAAAAAGAATCAAAAGGTGAACTTTGTAAAATCGAAGGGAACGGATAAATTGGAAACTTTTCAAAAAAAATCTAATATTGACCATATCAATCAAGCTAAATTTTTGAAAAGAAATGAACAAAACAGTTCCAAACCAAGTACCTCGGGATCACAAAGTTCATCATCAACAAAAGAATCACATGATACTTCGGGATTTGTAGAACGATGATCATGTTTTTCATGTGATACCTTTGGATATATTGTTCGAAACTGTCCACACCTTCATAAACAAAAAGCCAAAGATGATGATCCCCGTGAACAAAATGACCAAAAGCAATTTGTTTCTTCAAAACAAGATCCCCGTCTTGTAAAAGAAAGGGAAAAGAAACAGAGACGCCAACAGGTCAAGGAAATTGAAAAAGCAATCAAAACCGATGTGGTTAAAAAGCAATTTGTTTCTGCCAAACCAGAAAATTCAAAAACCTCAGACAATCATGAAGTTAAAGTTTTAAAGAATAAAACTGGTAAAACAAAACAGACCTGGAAACCTAAAATGGTTAATGATTCAGGGGGAACATCACAATTTCCAAAACATCAAGAAGTTGAAGTAACTTTTGTCGATGAAAATGGAAGACCCAAAACCACAATGGCTTGGGTCCCCATCTCCAACTAATCATGTGAGTTCATGTGCAGGATGGTCCAGGAGGAACTTTCAGCAGTCATTGGATTGTTGATAATGGGGCATCCAGGCACATGACCGGCGACATGAAACTTCTCTACGACGTTAAATCTATTAGAGGAGGTTATGTTGCTTTTGATGGAGATAAAGGCGGATATATTACGGGAGAAGGAATGGTATCCAACGGGGTTGTAAGTTTTGACAAGATCAACTTCGTACAACAACTTGATCACAATCTTCTCAGCGTATCACAAATCTGTGATAAACAGTTTTCAGTACACTTTGATGCAAATGGATGTTATGTGCTGAAACCCGGCTACAAGATTCCTAAAGAATGGATTCTCTTATCTGCTCCAAGGATAAATGATTTGTATGTCCTTGATATGAAGCAAGCAATCACAACGACTGCACAAGCAACTTGTTTTATTACCAAAGCTGTAGGTCCCGAAATCTGAGGATCGATAACGAAAACCTATCCTTGTTTATCACAAACACGGTAACGGGTGCGGAATCCCCGTGACGGTGCAAACCACACACAGTGTAAAACACACGCGTAACCAAAGATTCAATATCTATTTATTAGGGATGAGTACAACCACAAACATATACAAACAATGTTTACAGACTCTCAGTAAGTCTCACAGCTCTCTCATACTCATCTGTTTCACACAGAAACTATGAGGGGTATTTATAAGGTACAAGACACATACCATGACGAAACACAAAGAGGCCCCGGCGAAACTCCACAAGTCGACGAAACAGGGGGAGGCCATGACAAAGTCGACGAAACACACCTTGTTTCATCGACATGCATGCTGATGATATAAGGTTTTGGCCCAAATGATAGTTTGGTTGGCCCATGTGAGATTTTCGGCCCAAATGTTGATTCTGTTGACTAATCTTTCACAAATTGTAAGATAAGACAAACTTGTGACATCATCATCATGATGTCATGATGATGTGTCACCGGGAATAAGTTCGCGGCTCTCCGTGCTTCGCGTGTCGAACTCTGGGGCGCACGACAGAGTAATGTCGTGACGTCGGGCTTGAGCCGGACCTAACCGTGTCAAAACCAAGTTGAACCGAACCGAGTCGAACCGAGCCGAGTCGCGTCCACAAAAAGTGTATCAACAAACTCCCCCTTGGACGCTACTCGTGATGGTTTGTCTTCTGTGTCTTTTGTGTCGGAGGATCTTCAAAGTCTTCATGCGTTGCAAATAGGGAGTGGATCAACAAACTCCCCCTTGGACGCTGCTGTGATTCTTTTGAACTTCAATTCTTTAGATCCTTGTGGTGTTGATGAGTGATCAACTGCAAACCGATCATCTTGATCTTCTGATTGCATCAACGTAGTGTCTTCACTTTACGACTTGTCATCTGACACGTTCTCTTCGCCTTTAGTTGATTCTGATGTCATATCTGCACATACAGGAAAGCTAAACACGTAATGAGAACAACCGTTTGGAATTTAGACAAACTAAACAAATGACACATATGAGATCTAATCTCAATCAAACACCGACCGACAACTGTTTGAAAGTTTAAAAAAATTGATCAATTTTAATCTTTTAACTTTCAAAACATGTTAACTTCGACAGTTTATGAAGGTGCAATTGTTTTCCGGCTTACAATCAGGATTTTGGGTAGGATAGACTCGAGTTCCAACATCGGTCAATCAAAAATAAACTAGAAGCAAAATCTTTTTGGCTTTTATAAAGTTTAGATTAAAACAAACCTAAAATTCTTTTGGAATTTTTCATTTTTCAAATGTAAATACGGAAAGCAATAAATAAATATATACAAAGATGCATAAACTGAAAACAGTAAATAAATATTTACAGACATTCTTTTTGCGAGTTTCGAGGGTAAGAGAATCATATCAGTGTACGGTCATGTCAAAATGCTCTTGTTGTTCAATTAGTTAATATTTAGATAAGCATCCTATAACAATTATCGGTATTGTTGTCCATATAAGCTCAACTTATCAGGTGTAATCATGGCGAGGGGATACGTTAAAGTATGATTTATACTTACCGACCGGTGTTCATCCACACACGACACATTCCCGTATCAAGGTATGCACGAGAGTTCATCTTACCGGTGATTATACCGTTTATCATCTGTTTGACCGTATATGAAAATGTGAGAAACTCACTTATTTTGATTGAAAACAAGCCATATGTGATAGAATCACTTATTGATGAGGAACTTGATTTTCATATGCATGAGGGCACAAGAGCAAGTCCGTGAACAGGTCAGTACTTTCGTACAGTAAAGAGACGAACTTGACTCCCGCAAGAAAGCTGTGATATATTATCACTTATTTTGTTTGGACATGTGATTGTTGATCACTTTTTGAGGTCAAATGCAATATGTACACGTATGTATAGTATCATGGAAGATCTAGACTTCATCTCCGTTAATTGTCGGTAAAAGAAACAACCATGATACCCAGATGATAAGACAGCATAAAGACCGAATATCTCAGAACCTCGGCAATCTCTCAAACGAAATTTCGGTACTAAGACCATATGCCAATGAATGGTTCCCACCTGGTCTTCAGTCGATTTAAGATTTATATTACCCTGCACACTTTAAAATGATTGTGAGCCTACCGATACATCTTATATAGAGCTGCTTAACATTTTTCATTTTGCATTTCAGTTTGAAGAGGTTTCAACAGACCACTGATTTACTATCATTTTCTCTTTTTCTCGCCAGGAAACTCATTTTTGATTTTCTATTGTTTTTGGGTTTTGAAATTTTTCGATGTTTTTGAATTTTCAAATTTGGATTTATTATTTTTTTTAACCAAAGATTCAATATCTATTGATTAGGGATGAGTACAACCAGAAACATATACAAACAATGTTTACAGACTCTCAGTAAGTCTCACAGCTCTCTCATACTCATCTGTTTCACACAGAAACTATGAGGGGTATTTATAAGGTACAAGACACAGACCATGACGAAACACAAAGAGGCCCCGACGAAACTCCACAAGTCGACGAAACAGGGGGAGGCCATGACAAAGTTGACGAAACACACCTTGTTTCGTCGACATGCATGCTGATGATATAAGGTTTTGGCCCAAATGTTAGTTTGGTTGGCCCATGTGAGATTTTCGGCCCAAATGTTGATTCTGTTGACTAATCTTTCACAAATTGTATGATAAGACAAACTTGTGACATCATCATGACATCATCATGATGATGTCATGAAGATGAGTCACCGGGAATAGGTTCACGGCTCTCCGTGCTTCGCGTGTCGAACTCTCGGGCGCACGACAGAGGAATGTCGTGACGTCGGGCTTGAGCTGGACCTAACCGTGTCAAAACCAAGTTGAACCGAACCGAGTCAAACCGAGCCGAGTCGCGTCCACAAAAAGTGTATCAACAAAAGAGCCTAAAAACCACTTGATAAAACACTAACAATGTTTGGTTTTAAACAAGGAAAAGAGCCAAGGCTCTGATACCACTTGTAGGTCCCGAAATCTGAGGATCGATAACAAAAACCTATCCTTGTTTATCACAAACACGGTAACGGGTGCGGAATCCCCGTGACGGTGCAAACCAAACACAGTGTAAAACACACGCGTAACCAAAGATTCAATATCTATTGATTAGGGATGAGTACAACCACAAACATATACAAACAATGTTTACAGACTCTCAGTAGGTCTCATAGCTCTCTCATACTCATCTGTTTCACACTGAAACTATGAGGGGTATTTATAAGGTACAAGACACAGACCATGACGAAACACAAAGAGGCCCCGACGAAACTCCACAAGTCGATGAAACAGGGGGAGGCCATGACAAAGTCGACGAAACACACCTTGTTTCGTCGACATGCATGCTGATGATATAAGGTTTTGACCCAAATGTTAGTTTGGGTGGCCCATATGATATTTTCGGCCCAAATGTTGATTCTGTTGACTAATCTTTCACAAATTGTAAGATAAGACAAACTTGTGACATCATCATGATGATGTCATGATGATGTGTCATCGGGAATAGGTTCGCGGCTCTCCGTGCTTCGCGTGTCGAACTCTGGGGTGCACGACGGAGGAATGTTGTGACATCGGGCTTGAGCCGGACCTAACCCTGTCAAAACCAACTTGAACCGAACCGAGTCGAACCGAGCCGAGTTGCGTCCACAAAAAGTGTATCAACAAAAGCCACCGAAAAAGACTCAATCTCTTGGTATAGACGGATGGGTCACATTCACTTACGCAAAATTAGGGGTGTAAACGAGCCGAGTCGAGCCGAGCTAGACCCAGCTCGAGCTCAGCTCAAACTCGATTTGATCTTGCTCGGCTCGAGCTCGAATTTCAAATCGAGCTGAGATTTGAGGCTCGAGCTCGGCTTGATTAGAATTCGAGCTAGCTCGGCTCGGCTCGATCTAGCTCGAACTAACAAAGAACCGCAAAATTTATTACTTTAAAAGCCCTTAAAAATGAATTTCTTCATAGCCTAAGGGCCATAATTGCCATTTAATTTAACCATATGGCTAAATATGCAAGTAAAAATAGTTAATTCACTTTCTCCATTGTCTTTACCTTCTTTTATAGGGGAGATACTCCCTAAGTTTTTGTTTTTTAAGCGACGTGGGACAAAAAAAGGAAGGATGTAAACCTTATCGAGCTAGCTCACCAGTCGAGCCAGGCCAAGCTCGAGCTGGCTCGTTTACAACCGGGCCAATTTCGAGCTGAGCTTTCTTCAACTTTTTTTCGAGCGAGTTTCGAGGGAGCTGTGAGCCACGAGTTTTTTGAACACCCCTACGCAAAATGAATCATTTGGTGTCGAATGAATTAGTGAATGGTGTTCCTCTTAAAAACTCCCATCTTCAAGACGTCTGTGTTTCATGTTAGAAAGGAAAACAAAGTAAGAAGCGACACCCGACTAAGAAGATCAACACGGTGGCCGTTCTGCTTGAACGTTTGCACATGGATTTGTTCGGTCCTGTCAAGCATAAAAGCATTCGGAATGATCAATACTGCCTCGTGATATTAGATGATTATTCAAGATTTTCTTGGGTGGCGTTCATGGCTCACAAGAGTGAAACTTTCGGTATTATCAAAAACTTGATCATTCAGATTGAGAATTTGTATACTTTGAAGATTAAACGGATACCCAACGACAATGGAACATAATTTAAAAATCATGCCATGAAGGAGTTCTGTACTTAAAAGGTATTCTTCACGAATTTAGTGCAGCTTACACTCCTCAACAGAATGGCGTCGTTGAACGTAAAAACCGTACATTGATCGAGACTGCTAGGGTGATGTTGGTAGAGTCACAATTGCCGATTCCCTTATGGACTGAAGCTGTGTCCTCTGCTTGTTATACAATGAACTGAGTCCTTATAATCAAAAGACACAACAAGACCTGCTTCAAGCTTCTTCACAAACGGAAACCAGATTTGTCATATCTTGAACCGTTTGGAGCTCCTTGCACAATGATTGGTCCTAATGGAAAGTTTGGGGCAAAAGCTATTGAAGGTTACTTTCTTGGTTATGCCACCCCGAACTTAAGAGTCTGGAACCTAGAGACTAAAAGGGTCGAGGAATGGTTTGAGGTCAGAGTACAAAGGCACACATTGCCAGTCAAATGTCCAGGTCAACCATGGATGTTTGAGTACGATGAATTTTTCAATTCTATTAATATTTAAGAAGTCGAAGAAAGTGTTACGACAAGGATGTTTTTCGAGAGTGACAACGCAACAGATTCACCGTTGGTTCATCCAATTATTGTTACAAATCAAGAACCATCTTCAGTTAACAATAATGCTCTCGACAACGAGGATTTTCATGATGCTACCGAACTGAACGAATCTTCAGTGGATGATGAATTTCTCGATGCAGATCAAGAAGCTGTTCATGGTACTTTTGAGGCTACACCTCCAGTGGATGCCCCCAAAACAGCTGAAGCTACTGCATCATCCTCTTCGCCAGTTCATGGTATTGACTTGGTTGTTGATCTTAATCTCAACAATCTGGGTACAAATATTCCAGTTCCAGATAATCCAGAAACAAGATTCATAATACCTATCCTCAACAAAACATAATCGGAAATGTACAAAGTGGCGTACAAACAAGAAACTAGTTGCGAAACAACAACCATGCAGGCTTGTATGCGGCGATTCGAGAATATGGTCAACAAAACGATTGGTCCTTCACGTGTTATGTATCACAAGAAGAACCAAAATCTATTAAAGAAGTGTTAAAAGATAATTCTTGGGTGGAACCTATGCAAGAAGAACTGCAGCAATTCCAGAAGCTTGGTGTCTGGAAGCTAGTTAAAAAACCTGATGATTACAAGAAGATTGGTACCCGTTGGGTTTATAAATGCAAAAAGGATGACCGTGGGATTGTCATCCACAACAAAGCAAGGTTAGTCGTTCAAGGTTTTCATCAGATCGAAGGGATCAACTACAATGAAGTGTATGCACCAGTTGCACGTCTGGAAGCAATTCGGATCTCTCTGGCTTTTGCTTCATTCAAAGGATTCAAGGTTTACCAGATGGACGTCAAAAGTGCATTATTACACGGTATAGTTGAAGAAGAAGTGTGTGTCGAACAACCTCCAGTTTTTGAAGATCCTATTCACCCTGATTGGGTTTGGTTGCTGAACAAAGCTCTCTATGGTCTACATCAAGCACCACGAGCTTGGTATGCAACCTTATCTCATTATCTACAGGAGAATGGATTTCTTCGAGGTCTTATTGATTGCACTTTATTCATCAAAGAACAAGATGGAGATCTTCTACTGGTACAGGTATATGTAGATGATATTATTTTTGGTTCTACTAATGATGTGTTGTGTAGGAATTTCGAGCGTGTTATGCAGGAGAAATTTGAAATGAGCGCTATGGGGGAGATGACTTTCTTTTTAGGACTACAAGTGCAACAAACGAAGTCTGGGATATTCATCCATCAGACTAAGTACTTCAGTGACATCTTGAGCCGATTCCAGATGTCTGACACATCGCCCATTCGTACCCCTCTTCAGCAAAATCATGGAATTCATCCTGACTTGAAGGGCGAAGTTGTTAGCTCTTCATACTACCGCGCTATGATCGGATCCCTTATATACCTCACAGCATCAAGACCAGATATAATGTATCCAACGTGTCTGCTTGCCATATATCAAGTAAACCCGAAGGCCTCACATCTTGCAGCTGTTAAAAGGATATTCCGCTATTTGAAATGGATGCCCAGACACAGTTCTATGGTATCCTAGGGATGATAGCTTTGACTTAACTGCTTTCAGTGATTCTAATTTTGGCGGATGCAAAATCGACGACAAATCCACAACGGCTGGATGTCAGTTTTTAGGAAATCGCCTCGTCACATGGCAGTGCAAGAAGCTGACTTGTGTCGCTACATCAACTTGCGAAGCTGAATACATTGCTGCCTCAAGTTGTTGCTCCCAATTTCTGTGGATACAACGGCAAATGCGTGATTACGGTTTTGAATTCCTATCTACTCCTATTTTTGTCGATAATTCTGCTGCCTTATAGATCACTAGAAATCATGTGCAGCATTCGAAGACCAAACACATCGAAATTAAGTATCACTTCATACGTGATTGCTTTGATAAAAGGCTTATCGATGTTGTTAAGGTCCACACTGATGACCAACGTGCCGACCTTTTTACCAAAGCATTTGACAAATCACGATTTGACTTTTTATTATTGGTAAATGACATTAAGGTCAAACAAGAGTAAAACCGACATCGGAAAATCGTTTTTGTAAATATCTTTGTGTTTTTAATTTATCATAGTTTTTACATTTTAGGGGGAGTAAATCCAAAATTTGAAAATTCAAAAACATCGAAAAATTTCAAAAACTCAAAAACAATAGAAAAACAAAAATGAGTTTCCTGGCGAGAAAAAGAGAAAATGATAGTACATCAATGGTCTGTCGAAATCTCTTGGAGCTTAAAAAGAAAAATGAAAAATGTTAAGCAGCTCTATATAAGATGTATCGGTAGCCTCACAATCATTTTAAAGTGTGCAGGGTGATATAAACATTAATCGACTGAAGACCAGGTGGGAACCACTCATTAGCATATGGTCTTGGTACCGAAATTTCGTTTGAGAGATTGCCGAGGTTCTGAGATACGTGGTCTTTATGCTGTTTATCATCTGGGTATCATGGTTGTTTCTTTTACCGAAAAAATAACGGAGACGAAGTCTAGTTCTTCCATGATACCATACATACGTGTACATATTGCATACGACCTCAATAAGTGATCAACAATCACATGTCCAAACAAAATAAGTGATAATATGTCACAACTTTTATGCGGGAGTCAAGTTCGTCTCTTTGTCTGTACGATGGTACTAACCTGTTCGCGGACTTGCTCCTGTGCCCTCATGCATCTGAAAATCAAGTTCCTCATCAATAAGTGATTCTATCGCATAGGGCTTGTTTTCAATCCAAAATAAGTGAGTATCTCACATCTTTTTATACGTCAAAACAGATGATAAATGGTATACTCATCAGTAAGATGAACTCTCGTGCATACCTTGATACGGGAATGTGTTGTGTGTGGATGAACACCGGTCGGTAAGTATAAATCATACCTTAATGTATCCCCTCGCCATGATTACATATGATAAGTTGAGTTTATGTGGATAACTATACCGATAATCGTTATAGGATGTTTATCTAAATGTTAACAAAAAGAACAAAAAGAACGTTTTGGCATGACCGTACACTGATATGATTCTCTTACCCTCAAAACTCGCAAAAAGATTGTCTGTAAATATTTATTTACTGTATTTCGTTTCTGCATCTCTGTTTATACTTATTTACTGCTTTCAGTCTTTACATTTGAAATATTCAAAATTCCAAAAAGAGTTTAAGTGTGTTTTAATATAAACTTTATAAAAATAAAAAAGATTTTATTTCTATCTTATTTTTGATTAACCGATGTTGGAACTCGAGTCTTCGTTACCTGAAATCTGATCGAAAATCAAAACAACCGAATCTTCATAAACGGTCGAAATTTGCAAGTTTTGAAAGTTAAAAACCAAAATTGAACAATTTGTTAAACTTTCAAACTGTCGGACGGTAGTTGATAGAAAACTGGTCACATGTGTGTCCTTTGTTTATGTTAACTATATTCCAAGCGGTTGTTCTCATTACGCGTTTAGCTTTCTTGTATGTGCAGATACGACATTCAGTTCAGCTAAAGGCGAAGAGAACGTGTTAGATGAAAAGCTTCGGAATGAAGACACAACATGGAAGCTCTCAAATGATCGTGTTGCCGCTGACCACTCATCAACACCAAAAGTATTGAAGTTCAAAAGATCCGCGAGCATCATTCAAGGGGGAGTTTGTTGATACACTCCCTGTTTGAGTCCCGTGAAGACCATTAAAAATCCGACAATGTGAAGAACGAACCATCGCGAGTAGCGTCCAAGGGGGAGTTTGTTGGTACACTTTATGTGGACGCGACTCGGTACGGTTCGACTCGGTTAGGTTCGGCTCAAGACCGACGTCGCGACATTCCTCTGTCGTGCGCCCCAGAGATTGACACGCGAAGCACGAATAGCCGAGAACCATTTCCCGTCGACACATCACCATGACATCACCATGATGATGTCATGTAGATTGACAAAATGCATGCAACTGTTGAAATTATCTGTGGATTTGTTTGATTTAATAGTTGTTGGGCAAAGTGCCTTGATTGGGCAAAGTGCCTTGATTGGGCCTGTGTAACTCAACGAGGAGTCCATGATCAACGAAGTCTTGATGTGGACGAAGATTGACATGTATGACGAACTCCTATGCATGACGAAGGATGATCTCGGCGAAGTCTTATGGCGACGAACTCTCAAGGTTCGTCCAGATTGTTGCTGCTGAAGACTTATGGCGACGAAGTCTTAAGGTTCATCAAAAGAACCATGTCGACGAAGATTCTATTCCAACGAAGATTGAAGGTTCGTCTAGACTGTTGAATGTTCGTCAGGACTGTTGAATGTTCGTCGGCCCAATCCAATGTTCGTCGTCCTGTTAACATATATATACAGCAGACTGAAGAGACACACAAGAGCACAAGATAGAGAGAACACAGAGAGAACACACACTAATAGAGAGTATTTGTAAACATTGTATTGTAACCGTTTCAATCATTAATACATTGAGTGTTAATCGTTGAGTCTCGTGTTTGTCTTGCGTGTTCTTAACTTGGTTTAACTTACCCGTTTGGATTCCGCACTCTCGGGTTCGTCGGAAAACAGGGAACAGGTTATACTCGATCCTCCGGGTGGACCTACAAGGGGTATCGTGTATACTCAATCACGGAATCATCAAATCTGAACCCCATCAAGAGTGATCTCTGTCTAACCCGATAAATCATTACGTGTAACCCGCAAATAGATTTATCTAATAGTTCTCATACGAATCAGAGATTAATCCAGGTTTTATCATAACTTTGCAATTTCAATTTGGTTATAGGTTTGTTTAATTTATCGAATTACTTGTTATAGACCAATTATACGACACTTTTCCGGTATCTTCTATCACCTTTTCTCCTTTCCAAATTTCTTATCTCCTCTTGCTTTCTTCGTCTGAGATCATCGAGATTGGAACGCTCCTTCAGTTGCTTTTCTCTCCAAACTCTCATCGTGGCATTCAAACCAAGTATCTTGAATTATTCTTGGGCTGCTTATTGGGCCGGGATATATTAGGAGAGACAGTGTGGTCTAGGCCCGTAGGGGCCAGGTAAACTAAAATAGAGAAAGCAGTGACATGCAGGATCCATGCCCTAGCTAGCCACAGAGCCATTTTACGACTGAAAATCATGTGATCGTCCTCGTATTTTCCGTCACCGGCAATCATTCCAGTGTTCCTTTTGCGTTTTTAACTTGGTAAAACCTTCTAACCGTTTTTGTATTCTGCTTTTAGCTATTGGAGCTTCAGCCGATGGATGTTAGTTCCAAACCCCAAACACTAATCGAACCCTAATTTCTCAGTTTTTGTAGTCTGCTTTTATTGTCAGGTAAGAACTCGATCGATCAGGTTTTCACCTTTAAACTTACAAGTGAGACTTTTCAGTTTGCATAATCGAACCCTAATTTCTCTTTAAATATTAGCCTCTTGTTTGTTATTAATTGAACGTTTAAAATAGAACTACTATTGGTTACTTTCTGATGTTAAAATGCATGTTCTGATATTTGTTTATATTTATAATAACTATCAGGAAGTGAAATGAGTTCAAAGGAAGTGAAAATGAGTTCCATAGGTGAGGATGTAGATGACAGGCTTAGCGGGTTACCTGAAGACACTATTTCACATATACTCTCCCTAATGCCTACAAAATTCGCTGTGCGAACTAGCATTTTAGCCAAAAGATGGAGGTATAGTTGGATGGGTGTCACCAACCTTGACTTTGATGATATTCACCCCTTCTATAATAATAAAATCTTGTCAAAATTTGTGGACCGGGTGATGGAGAATTGCAAATCGTCCCAACTCGGCATATTACGCTTACATTTTTCTAGTAAACAGGTTCAAAGGGAAAGCGTATCTAGTTGGATTGATAAGGCAGTTAGGTTAAACGTTTCCGAACTTGACATACAGGTGCTCTCTTTTGAGTTGCCTTTAAGCCTTTTCACTTGCAAGACGCTCACAAAATTAAGAATAGATGATGAAAATCTTAATTCCCGTGTTTGGGAGTGTCCGTGTCCGGTCAATCTTCCTAGTCTGAAAACTCTTGACGTTGTTGTTTTTAACAATCCTTTTGTCAATGCATTTGAACTCATCCGTGGTTGCCCGATCCTTGAAAGTTTATCTTTGGAAGTATTTATTCAACTGGACGAAGAAGAAGATTACATATTCAATATCCCTACTTTGAAACGGCTGAAACTAATAGTGCAAAAAGTGTTTTCGTGGGTTACCAAAAAAGTTGTATTAAATGTCCCTAATCTTGAATACCTATATGTTGGCGGTAAGTTGGGATCGATTTTTGTCATGGAAGATTTGTCGTCATTGGTTGAGGCATCAACTTCATTTCGTTGTTTACAATCTGATGATATGTGGCTGGAGTTTCTGAAGGGAATAAGTGGAGTTAAATCCCTTTCAATTAAAAAAGTAAGTTTCCAGCATCTTATTGACTGCAATATGTTGTAATGTTGTTGACTTGTTAGTTAGTTTTTACTCTTTTGTTGATTTTTGTTTACAATTTCATGTACCAATTGTAACTTTATATTTGTTGAAGTTCCCATTCAATTCAGTTCTGCCCATCTTTCCATATATGAAGCATCTGCGGCTTACAAGTTTTTGGTACTCTGGACTAGTTATTGAATTCCTTGAAAGTTGTCCCGAGTTGAAACATTTGTGTATTGAAGAGGTATTGAGCTGTTTTAAAGCTTTGATGACTTTCTTTAGTACCTGTTTACTTGCATGCTAACATTTGGGTTTTGTCTTTTTTCTTTAAAAAACAAAAACAAAAGCTGATAGGTAAACGTTGGATTAAACCAAAGGCGGTTCCTTCTTGAATGCTAACAAACCTTACAACCATCAAGATTTCAAGTTGCAAAGGGCAAAAGCATGAAATAAAGTTTCTGGAATACATGTTGGGGAATGCAAAGGTTTTGAAGACGGTAACAATCACTTGCGAAATCTATCCCATAAAAGAAGAAAATTGGTTTCGTGCAAAGTTGCTTAAGCTGCCAAGGGTTTCTAGGTATTGTGAGATCCATTTTGTGAAGTGAACATCGTTTATATGATGCAATGGCCTACACTGAGGCTTTTATTTTGGGTTGTAAACCATCTACTTTGTGTTGCCTATTGATAGGGGTGTTTGGATTTTCATTTAATAAGTGGCTGTAATGGAATGTTGACATGTTTTGTTGTTATAACATGATAGTCGATTGGAACTAGCTCGAAGGGAGATCTTTGAGGTTTCTTATGATAAATAATAGTATAAAAGATCATGGCTTATAATTTTTACTAGTGTTTTAAGGATGGAGAGTGGATCCCTGCACATCTTCCACCCCAATCACTTTTATCATTTACATTACGATATTTTGAAAGTTCATTTCGTATTTTATTTATTCTCTTATGTTTTCTGTTATATTTTCTTTTCTATAAATACGGACACATTTACAAACTGTTAATTTTTTATTTAATTTCATTATAGTTTTTATTAAAAGCTAAGTTGTTTACACATCTCAGTGAGCTTGGCGTTACGTCGGTTGGGGTCACCTTAATTATTTAGTATAGTTGAAAGATCGAATCAAAATGATATATCAATATGATGGAAGTTACATAAAATCTCTTTTGGTAGGCTCAAGATTATAACTTGCCAAAAAGGGCCATACATTGATTAAAATTAGCCATAATTTGCTATGAACCATCTCAAATTCAGATCATATTTGCTGCACATACCACAACACTAACTCTAGTAAATGGCTATAGGTAAGTGCTGCTGACAATGGCAACGAGTTGGTGTCGGTGGTCATGGAATTATTTATATGTTAGTAACTATACAAAAAATTGGGTTGATGATTTAAACCCGTTTGATAAACGCATTGTGCTTGGGTTGTACTAAAACTAAAAGGTTGACCTATAAGTTGTTTAAAAGTTTAGGATTGACTTTTTAAAGTTTTTATGTTCAAAAAAGGAACCTGGTCACCGGGATTTGAGACTCTTCCAGTAGACCCTGTAACCGTAATCGAGTATGCTACAAGTAGCCGATTCAGGGGAGTGGTTTTATGGCAGATCCTGTAAGCGTAATTGAGGGCTGCTACAATATTTGAATCTCTATTTCGCTCTCAAAACAAAAAAAGAGACTAAAAATCACTTTAAAATGCAATCTCATACTTTTGAATCCACATAACCGATGATGTATAAAACTAAAAACCATTAAATGAATATCTGATAAAAGTCCAAACAACAGGAAACACAGTATAGGGAAGCCCTTGGAACCTTGAGTAACTGTCCACACAACTGCATTTCTTTTTCTATGCATAAGTTTTCCCATGTAATTGTTACCGTCTTCGATGCCTCTGCTTTCCCCAACATGTATTCCAGAAACTGTATTTCAGGCTTTTGCCCATTGCAATTTGAAAACTTGATGGTTGTAAGATTTGTTAGCATACAAGCCGGAACAAACTTCGGATCAATCAAACTAGATCTTTTACGCTTCTGTTTTAAAACAATCGGGATTAAAAAAAATTCTCCATATATCTTTATGTAAGGATAAAAGAATTTGAACAAGTAAAGAAGAAATATCATCAAACCTTGTGAAACGGCTCAATAATACGAACCAAGTCGTAATCAAATGATCCAAAGAAATTAGACGGAAGCCGGAAAGAACTTTAGCGAGAATTCAGACTCAATTCATAATTTTTCATTCCTAATAAAATAGATACTTGAAGAGACTATAAATAGTCTTACAAAACCATAAGAAACTAACCCACTCTTCTACTAACTAAAATTAACTAACCACTAATATTCTAATAACCAACAACATGCATAACAAGTGATTAAAAAAGAAACATGCAAATAAAAGATCATGGAGCAGGCATGCTACGTGGGTACTTCGTGGGTTGACCGAATAAGGCACACATCACTCAACTACTTTTCCAATACACAAATATTTCAACCTGGGACAACTTTCAAGAAATTAGTGAGAGATTTGTCCATATTGGCAAACACCCTTCAATTCCAAGTGCTTCATGTTCGGAAAGACAGGCAGAGGTGAAGATAATGGACTCTTGAAGTTAATGTGTGAAATTACTTTATGAGCCGAAAGTGATTTAACTCCATTTATTCCTTTCAAAAGCTCAAACCTCAGATGATGATTTCTCATTTGAGTACATGAAATAGATGCCTCATGTTGAATGGAGACGACACATCTTCCATTACAAAAGACGAGGACAATACTACATCAGCAAATAGGCATTCAAGATTTGGGACATTTAAAAAATTTTGTTTATAACTGATGCAGGATTTATAAATGATAATGATAGTTTAGTCGTTTCAAAGTTGGGATAATGAACATGAGATCTTCTTTAGAGTTGCACTTTGTTACTTCCAAAGATAAACTTTCAAGCACTGGGCAACCACTAATGAATTTAAATGCATTGTAGGTCCCGATACGGATCGTCAGACTACGATGACTTCTTGTTTCGGATGCCGTATCGAGTGCGGAATCCCGACACAAACCGAGCAAGAGAGTAAAATACAATACAAAGATTCAACGATTAAAGGTAAATGTATTGATTCAGCAGAAGAGTTTGGTACAAGAATGATACAATAAAGTGCTCTCAAACTCTACTGTTTTCTCTCTTATCCTAAACTGAGCTGCAAGTTCTATTTATAACCAAAGAACCTAGTACACTAACGAAAGATGTACTGGGCCCAAACAAAGCCCGGGCCCAAACAAAGCCCACGAAAGACTCCAACTAACGAAGAATGTGGGTTTTTCGGTTATGGCTTCCTGTGAACAACCAACCCCATGAAGCTGTGATGATTGGAATAATCAACCTCAATGATTTTGAGGATTTCGTGAATATTATTTATAAACGATCATTACAACAGTTTCTCCTTTGATTGAGGAGAGATAGACAAAATACAAGGATATAATACAATTCACAATAAATACAAATTATTTCCTAATACCCCCTTCAATCGAAACGGTGGCGGTCCAAGTCGAAGCATCTTGCGAAATACATCAAATTGAGCGCGCGGAAGACTCTTGGTGAAAATGTCAGCCACCTGAAGATTGGTTGGAACGAACTTGGTATAAAGTTTGCCAGAGTTGACTAACTCACGAATGAAGTGATAGTCCAAGTCAATGTGTTTAGCACGTTTGTGTGAAATAGCGTTCTGAGTCATAAACAAAGCACTTTTGTTATCACACAACAAAGTGGGACGATCAGGTGGTAAAGCGTGCAATTCCCGTAAGAGATGAGTTAACCAGACTAATTCAGCAGCAGTGTTTGCCATGGCACGATATTCCGATTCACAGCTAGATCTTGACACAGTAGGCTGCTTCTTAGCACTCCAAGAGACAAGATTACCCCCCAAAAAAATAGAATAGCCATATGTAGAGCGTCGTGTGTCAAGACACCGAGCCCAATCAGCATCAGAGTAGCCAATGATGGTTGACTTGTTGAATCGACTATACGTAAGCCCAAAGGAGAGAGTTCCTTTGACATAGCGCAATAGACGTTTCACAGCGCGAAAGTGATCAATAGTGGGACTATGGAGGAATTGAGAAAGCTGATTTACCGCGTAAGATAAATCAGGTCGGGTAATTGTCAAGTATTGCAAAGCGCCGACTAATGAACGATAGAAAGTGGGATCCGAATAGGGCTCACCTGTAGCAATGAAAGACTCATGAGGTGAGAGAGGTGTGTCAACAGGTTTAGCATCCAACATAGTTGCCCGTAGAAGGATATCCTTAGCATACTTGGCTTGTGTAAGAAAGAGACCCGTAGTGGTGTGAATAACCTCTAAGCCCAAGAAATAATTTAAGTCCCCAAGGTCTTTAATTGCAAACTCATTGTGGAGACGAGAAACAAATGTCTGAATGATACTTTCATTGTTGCCAGTGAGAATAAGGTCATCCACGTAGACCAAAAGATACATAATATGAGAGTCCCTGCGAAGAACAAAGAGGGATGTATCGGCACGGCTGCAAGTGACCCCATAAGATAAGAGAAAAGTACTTAGTCGTTGAAACCAAGCACGAGGAGCCTGTTTGAGTCCATAAAGGGCCTTGGATAATTTGCAAACATAGTTAGGAAATTGAGTGCTTACAAACCCAGGTGGTTGCTCCATGAAGACAGTTTCATTCAGATTTCCATTTAGGAAAGCATTTTTGACATCAAGCTGATGCAGTTTCCAGTTATTTAGAACCGCAAGTGATAGCACAATTCGGACAGTGGATGCTTTGACATCCGGGCTAAACGTATGAGAGTAATCTAAGCCGGGAATTTGAGTGAAACCTTGAGCAACCAAGCGAGCTTTGTAGCGTTCAATGGATCCATCCGCATGATACTTAACTCGAAATACCCATTTAGAACCTACAACATTTAAGGAAGCAGGACGGGGCACAAGAGTCCATGTATGATTTTGTTTGAGGGCCTCGATTTCATCTATCATGGCTGCCATCCATTTCGGGTCCTTAGACGCCGACTTAAAACCTCGTGGTTCAAGCACAGATGATAATGTAACATGTAGAGCATGTGAATTTAACGAGGCTTGGTCTGCTTGGTGCTTGGGTTTAAAGATGCCGGCCTTAGCACGGGTCGTCATAGGATGTAGGTTGGATGTGGTGGGAGCAGGTGAGGATGAAAAATGATGGACAGGGGTGGGCTCGCTAGGTTGTGGGTGAAGTAGTGTAGGTGGGTCGAGGACAGGTGGTTCAATGAGTGGTGGGCCGGGTGAAGAGGTTAGTTCGTGTTCAGTTAGTGGGTCGATAGGTGGGATGGGCTGAGTGGTAGATGGGGTTTGTTGTGAAGGGCCCGGTGAGGGAGTAGGTGATTGTGGTGGGTCGGTTTGGGGAGGGGATTGGGTATTTGGTGTGGTGGGCTCATGAAGGGAAGAGGCAGTGGGTTGGAGTGGATCACATAATGGACAGTGAATGCTTGGGCCTGTGGAGGCAGTGGAGCGATAAGTGGATTTAGGGGAGGACAAGGTTTGGGATAAAGGTAAGTCTTCACAGAATGTGGTAAGTATCAATTTTTGGGAATCTATGTTGACATTAGGATTCATAAATGGATAGTGAGACTCATTGAAACGAGCATGACGCGAGACTCCGTGGTTCAAGTTTGTGCTTTGCATAATCGCGTAGATAAGGAAATACTTGGCATCCATAGACCCGAAAGTTTGAGTAATTTGGTGTCACACCCCTTTCTGCGGCGGAAGCACGAGGTGTGATCATGAAAGGTTCTCATTGCATACGAAGAGTAAACATGCTACATGCTCGTAAAATAACATCAAATACCATGATTTGAAAACATAAGTTTAGCGCTTACATCGCTAGACAGCTTAAAACATTGTCTTAAAAGTTTACAACTTTATTTAAAGTTAAACACAAGCGACATCCACGAGCATAAGCAAGACCGCGCGCACATCCATCCTAGTTACCTGAAATACATGTGAGTTTTTGGAAAAACGTCAACATAATGTTGGTGTGAATTCATGCAGTTTTGTATTTCACGTTTGTATACTTTGTATGAAAATATAGTTTGTGAATAAATCAAGTTTTCATATATAAATTCAGTTTCATGTGTACACCACGTACTCATGTATAATTCAATTTCTTCTTGAGTACCCCACGTACTCAAGTATAATTCCCATTTTCTTGAGTACCCCACGTACTTCAAGTATAATTCAATCTTTTCTTGAGTACCCCACGTACTCAAGTATTCATCAATTTTTAGCATGGTATGACTTTTATGTTAATAAAGTATTCCTGTAAGTATCAGGATTGTTAATGGGTTGCAAAGCCATTAACATGTGACACGACATAGGAAGTCACCAAACCTAAGGCATTTAATTGGTATATTCTGAGACACAAAAGCACTACTCGATTCTCGCCCTCACCGAGAGTGTGGCTGCCAGGCACCCGTTAGATCTAACATTTTGTTCTGCGGTCTAGGTATATTGTTGATTAATGGTGCTTATGTACCCTATTCGTGACACTATTTCTCATAACGCATCCTACTTGGTTCTCGTCCTCGCCAAGCGCGTTTCTTGTTATCAATTCTCATAACGCATCCTACTTGGTTCTCGTCCTCACCAAGCGCGTTTCTTATTATCATTTCTCATAACGCATCCTACTTGGTTCTCGTCCTCACCAAGTGCGTTTCTTATTATCTTATATTTCGTCACACTTGGTTCTTGTTCTCACCAAGTGTACTTCTTGTATTCTAATATTTCATCACACTTGATTCTCGTTCTCACCAAGTGTGCTTCTTATATTTATATCATACCAATTATAAATATTGTACATTTGTACATGTATTTTTCCCCCGAAGTTATAAAAACTGAAAACAGTTAAAGTAAAGGGGGAGCATGAACTCACAACTTTGCGTTCCTTGCGTCGTAAACTTCACCGGATTTGCTTAATTAACGTCATAACCTATACGCGTTTTCTTAACGTTAGTCACTAGACTTGTGTCGCACAAGTACAGTCACTCTCTTTTGTGTATATACTCTTGTGTTAAAAATATTTTATATTTTTAACTAAGTGTCTTACTTATATTATTTTCTCAAAAATAAATATAAGTCTTTTGTGTTTTGCACTTTGCACCCGCATTATGTATCTTGTATGTTGTATGTGTATTTTTATGTTTATACTCCTCATGAGTATTTAGTGTATTTTTAAGTCTTAATACACTAGCACGTATAACACATACTATATACACTTAGCACACAAGTTGGTGATCAAATAATATATATATTTTTCTCAAAAATATACATACTTAATATCCATTTTTATTCTTGAGGAAATCACCATTTCTTATCACCAAAAATTAGGGAAACCTTGGTAATACTTATAAATACATTTTTAGGGAATAAGTTTCTCAAAAACTTATATTTTTCTAAGTGTCAAAATTTATAAAAATTTTGACAGAGTTTCCCCTAAAAATGGAGGTTTCCCATGTTTTCAAAACATGTGTTTATTTTCTTTTAAATCGTCAACAATCATCAACAACAATTATCAACAATAATCACTAATTTCTCCATTTCATGAACTTGAATATTTACAAAAATGTGTAGTAACTTACTAGCACATTTAGTAAGTCTTGTTACCTTTAAAAATAAGTTTAGTTTCTTAAAAACTTTATTTTTAAAGAATATGAAGTTTCACAACTTCTAGTCAAGATTCACAAAAATATTTCTTTGTTGAACTTCCTAGTTACACAAGTGTTTACACACTTGTTTATTTACTAAAAATACATTTAGTTCAAGTAAGGTCCGGGTTTTAAACAAGACTAATATTTTTGCTTGGTTCTTCCGAAAAACCACTTGTAGATCTTTAGATCTACATGTTTAGAGTCTTATTTTACAAGAAAAATTACTTTTACTCAAGTTCATGTTTCATGGGTGGAAGGTTCATCATCTTTCACATCTCTAGCACTAACATACTACTAGTTCATGTTCTTGAACATGATCTAGTATGGTTAGATGATGATCCATCCCACTTCTAGCAACAAACAACATAAAATAATCACAACTAACCAAGATTTTCATGATTTACACCACTAGTTTCTTTTTATCCAACATATTCATCTTACTTTCAAGACATTAAGTTATGATCTTGTGTGTTCTTGATTTTTAACCGTTAAATCACTTATTAACCACTTTAAACAAGAACAAGATGGTGTTTTAGAGCACTTACTACTAGCACAAGGCTAGGGGAGTTCAAGAGGGCAAAAGAGGTGGATAAAAGCAATCGATGAAGGTCCTTCAACTTCCGAACACACCGAGCCTCGTGAATCACCTTCTTACACCTTCAAGTGGACTTGGAATGGATGATTTTGGATTGAAGATGGTGGTGGTGCCTTGGTGGTTCTCGGCCGAGGGTGTAGAGAGGAAGAGGGAGAGAGTGTGTGAGTTGGTGTGTGAAGAAATGAATTGTCATAATCCCATGTGTTCTATTAATAACCAACTTCATACATTAACCCATGGATATTATGTTCAAGATTTAGAGACAAGATCAATTAAAATATGAAGTTGAAATCCCATGTGGGATTTTGGTCTCCCAACCGTCCATCATTAGGGGGGGGGGGGTCCTAGTTGGTTTTCAATTGCTAGTTACATAAATTAGTTTCATTTCAAGTGTTAAATCTAGTGTTAAGTGTGTTTATTAAATATATAGTGTGTTAGGGTGTTCGGGGACCCTAACTAGCTCAGAAAAATAAAAACAATGCTTCTAGCATTATTTTGGTGTTCTGGGTAATATCCGGTTGTTCGGTTATATATCGATTCGTTAAAGTGCTAAATTGCACCTTTTAGTGTCTTTTAAGTATCCTTTTGTAACACTTTTGATTCCCGACACTTGGGGAAGTCTTCTGAATGATAAAACGTAATTTCTGCATGATAATTATACGTTTAAAAGCTGATTTGAGCTGAATTTATTAGAATTCTGCACTTAAAGTGCGTTTCGGGTGCTTTTTAGTGCGTATTTTTGCTTTCATATGTCTAGATATTAAACCCTTGTATATACTCTTGGGTTTTAATGTATTCTTGTTGTTGGACCTACTCCTAGGCCTCAATTCTAATGTCTGACTGCTTTCTGCAGTTCTGTTGACACGGTGTGTCTTACCGGTGAGTTTACTAGTATTTCTGACGCAAGGCTCTCGTTTATGCATAAAGCAATATTTTGTAGTATACAACGTGCATGAATTCACTTGTTTAATCATGTGTTCAGACATTGCTGACAATTAAGCACATAATTGCAGTCAATAAATAATAATTAAAGTGTACGGAAATTACCGGTTTGTGCCAGTTGTCACAGTCTCCCCCCGTTAAAAGAATTTCGTCCCGAAATTCAGGCTGAACTAACTCTCGCTGGAGTCTTCTTGAATAGGTGGGGATACTTTTCTTTGAACTGGTCTTCACGTTCCCATGTGTACTCGGGTCTGTGCTTAGAGCTCCAACGTACTTTGACAAGTTTCACACTGCTCCTCCTGGTCTTGTTGACTTTCCAGTCGGTAACCTCAACGGGTTGTTCTGTAAATCGGAGGGCTTCATCAATATGCACTTCATCCATCGGGATGATCACGTTTTCTTGTGTTGGACTCTTCTTCAGGTTGGATACATGAAACGTATCATGTACTCCATTAAGTTCTTCCGGTAACTCCAACTTGTATGCCACGGTACCAATTCTTTTCAATATTCTGAATGGTCCGATGTATCTTGGATTCAGCTTTCCACGCTTTCCAAATCTGACTACGCCCTTCCATGGTGAGACTTTTAACAACACTTTGTCTCCCACCTTGAATTCTACTGATTTTCTTTTCGGATCAGCGTAGCTCTTTTGTCGATCTCGAGCCGCCTTAATGCGCTCTCGGATCTACGCAATCTTGTCGGTTGTCTCTTGTACAAGTTCAGGACCAACCATACGTTTATCTCCGGCATCTGCCCAACATAAGGGCGATCGGCACTTGCGGCCATACAGAGCTTCGAACGGCGCGGCTTTTATGCTCGTATGATAACTGTTATTGTAGGAGAACTCAAATAAAGGTAGATGAGTATCCCAGCTGCCGCCTAGATCCATAACACATGCGCGAAGCATATCTTCTAACGTTTGTATAGTCCGTTCGCTCTGGCCGTCTGTTTGCGGATGGAATGTCGTGCTCAGATCTAACTGAGATCCAAAGGCTTCCTGAAATGATTGCCAGATTCTTGAGACAAAGCGCCCATCTCTGTCTGAAATGATTGAGATTGGCACTCCATGACGTGCCACAATTTCCTTTAAGTATATCTCTGCAAGCTTTCCAGTGCTATCCTTCTCTCGGATCGGTAGGAAATGCGCAGATTTCGTTAATCGATCAACTATTACCCATATCATATCGTGCCCTCTCGGGGTCCTGGGTAATTTCGTTATGAAGTCCATCGAGATCTGTTCCCACTTCCACACGGGAATCTCTGGTTGTTGTAGTAGGCCAGACGGTTTCTGATATTCTGCCTTAACCTTGGCACAGGTTAGGCATTTTCCAACATAAACAGCAACATCGCTTTTAAGTCTCGGCCACCAGTAGTACTCCTTTAAGTCTTGATACATTTTGTCTGATCCTGGATGGATCTAATATCTCGATTTGTGGGCTTCATTAAGGATGACTTCTCGTATGCCACCATAGAGTGGAACCCAAACACGCTTCTTGAAGTATAAGGCTCCCTCTTCGTTTGGCACCATGTATTTCAGCATACCCCGTAGGTATTCAGCTTTACGGTTCTCTTCTTTAAGAGCTTCTTGTTGTGCATCACGAATGCGTGCAGTGAGGTTCGTTCGAATCGTCATTTCCAATGCTCGAACCCTTAGGGTCTTAACCCTTTCTTTTCGGCTCAACGCGTCCGCTACAACGTTTGCCTTTCCAGGATGGTACTTAATCTCACAGTCATAATCGTTCAGCAGCTCGACCCAACGTCGCTGGCGCATATTCAATTCCTTCTGATCAAATATGTGTTGTAAGCTTTTGTGATCTGTGAAAATTGTACATCGAGTACCATATAAATAATGTCGCCAGATCTTCAGGGCGAATACCACTGCGCCCAGCTCCAGGTCGTGAGTGGTATAGTTTCTTTCATGTACCTTCAGTTGTCTTGAAGCGTAAGCGATGACTTTTTGGCGTTGCATGAGCACGCAACCCAAGCCTTGTCGTGAGGCGTCGCAGTATACCACGAAGTCTTCAGTGCCTTCGGGTAATGATAGTATCGGCGCATCGCAGAGCTTGTTCTTAAGTAGCTGAAAGGCTTCTTCCTGTTTGTGACCCCAGTCGTATTTCTTGTCTTTCTGTGTGAGGGTCGTTAGCGGTTGAGCTATTTTTGAGAAATTCTCAATAAACCGTCGATAATAGCCCGCTAAGCCCAAAAATTGACGAACTTCAGTTGGGGTTTTGGGGGCTTCCCAATTCTTTATTGCTTCTATCTTGGACGGGCCTACATGAATGCCTTTCTCATTCACAACGTGACCAAGAAATTGTACTTCACGAATCCAGAATTCGCATTTCGAGAACTTTGCATAAAGCTTCTCTTTCTTCAGTAGTTCCAAGATAGTCCTGAGGTGTTGCTCGTGCTCTTCTTTCGTTCGCGAATAAATCAGGATATCATCGATAAATACAATCACGAATTTATCGAGATATGGTTTGCATACGCGGTTCATCAGATCCATAAAGACCGCTGGTGCATTCGTCAGCCCAAACGGCATCACAAGAAATTCGTAGTGCCCATATCGCGTTCTGAATGCAGTTTTTGGTACGCTTTCCTCTTGGATTCTCAGCTGATGATATCCAGATCGAAGGTCGATCTTGGAATAGTAGCTTGATCCTTGCAGTTGATCAAATAAGTCATCAATCCTTGGTAGCGGATACCGATTCTTGATAGTGAGCTTGTTTAGTTCCCTGTAATCGATACACATCCGCAGTGTTCCATCCTTCTTCTTTACGAATAATACTGGAGCTCCCCATGGTGAGAAGCTTGGCCTTATGAATCCTTTATCCAACCAAGTCTATACGGAATTCGACTTGTCGTTGCGGAGGTAGTCCTGGCAGATCCTCAGGAAACACATCAGGAAATTCCTTCACCACAGGAATGTCTTCGAGTTTTGGCTCCACAGCCTTCTTGTGTATAACGTGTGCTAGGAAAGCGACACATCCTTTCCTCAAGCACTTCTGTGCCTTCATACAGCTGATGATTCAAAGAGGCGCGTCTCGTTTTTCTCCATGCACGATGAGAGTTTCACCATTCGCTAAAGGGATGCGAATGATTTTCTCATGACAAATAACTTCAGCTTTGTTCTTGGACAACGAGTCCATCCCGACTACTACATCGAAGCTACCCAATTGAATAGGTAGGAGGTCTATGCTAAATCTTCGTTCACCAAGTTCTAGTGTGCAGCCTCTAACAACTTCGCTCGATTCAACAAGTTTACCATTGGCTAGCTCTATGGAATAAGGAATTTCTAATCTACTAGATTCTATTCCGAGTATGCGTTTAAATTCCACAGACATGAAGCTATAATCGGCGCCAGTGTCAAATAATATGGATGCAAAGTGATTGTTAATGAGAAACGTACCGGTGACCACGTTAGGGTCCTCGCGTGCGTTCTTTGCTCCAATCACAAATGCTCGAGCCTGAGCATTGTTTCCCTCTGGGCAGTCCTTCATGAAATGATCATTGCTTCCACACTTGAAGCATCCTTGGTTCCGCCCTTTCCCGTTACCATTCTTGTTACCAGCACCATTTCCATTTCGATTCTTTCCTTTTCCCCAACAGTCTTCTGTTTGATGACCCAATTTACCACATTTGTCGCACCTTGGAATGCGACAAGCTCCATCATGATGATACTTACATTTTTGGCATCTAGGCATGGAGCCTTGGTATGCTTTGGTTGCATGGTTTTTCGCCTCCTGAGACGGGTTAGCGTCACGCTTCTTGTTGTTGAAACCCTTGTTGTTACGAGTTGCTTGGTTCAGGTTTGCATGTTTTCTTTTCTTGTTGCCGGACGACTCAGCATGTGTCTCGGTCTTCTCTGTTGGGTTCAGTGATAACTTCTTCATACGAACACAATCTTCTGTCAGGCTGACAGCCAGAGTTACAGCCTCAGTGATTGTTTGTGGTTTGGCCGACGTCACCATGCCACGAAACTCTGGGGCCAGTCCCCAAATGTAGCGTTCAACGCCCTTGAATTCGGGAGTCACCATGTAGGGAAGCACTCTAGACAGATCGTGGAACCTTCGAGTATAACCATTAATGTCAGCACCCACCATGGTTAAGTGCCAGAACTCCGTTTCCAGCCTTTGGAGTTCAGCGCGAGAGCAATACTTCTCTCTCATTCTTTCCTTCAGTTCCTCCCAAGTTAAGCCATAAGCGGCATCATCTCCCAAAGTTTGGGCTTGCAGGTTCCACCAAGTCAGAGCTTCATCGACGAATAACCCAGTAGCAAAAGTGACTTGCTGATCCGCGGTACACTTGCTCATACGGAAAGTAGCTTCAATCTTCTCCGTCCAGCATACAAATGCTACTGCACCTCCTGTGCCGTCATAGTTCATCGGCTTGCAGTCGAGAAACTGCTTGAAAGTACAGCCTTGAGCTGCATTGCCTCCAGACGAATCTCCATTCCCATTACGCCTAGCGTTGCTTGGTCCTCCACTGTCTTGAGTACGGTTCGCCTCGTACTGGTCGATAGCAGCGGAGATCCTTTCTTCCAGTAGAGCGTTCAGCTCTTCAGCAGTTCTTGGCAGTGGGGGAGGTGGAGGTTGATCGTCATTGCGAGCATTTACAGCTTTCCTGGGTGCCATGTTCTGACAGAACATAACACAACAGGGTTAGACATTTGTTTGATATCGTCCTACTAGACAGTAGTAGTATATATATTCACAGGTATATACCACATAAGTGACATCAAACAATTATTACTCTAGCAGAGTACTTAGTAGGCTTGCACTGAGGGAATCTATACGTGACAAGACTTGCTGTGATTTCTGTGCACGGAATTCCATAATTATGTATGCATCCATAATTACGTAACTCCTTGCACAGTCCGCACAGTTCGTTTCATCCTCGTATTTCTTCCTTCAGATGGGCCATCGCTTTCAGATAAAGTCACGTATACTTGTGAGATTCTACTTCTAGTGCATGCTAATTATCACACATAATTGCAAGTAATTTCTAGTCAACGACAAGTGCTACTCAAGTGCACTCTAAGTCTCGTAGTGTCTTTTCTAGACTCATGTAGACAGTTTCAGGTAGTGGATGTCGCGGGACGTTTTATGCAATGAAAACTCTTTGAAAATTGTTTTCGTGAAAGGATCCTAGAGATTGTAGACTAGACTCGAGAAGGAATCCTGGTTCACTACAATCGCAGCTCTGATACCAATCTGTCACACCCCTTTCTGCGGCGGAAGCACGAGGTGTGATCATGAAAGGTTCTCATTGCATACGAAGAGTAAACATGCTACATGCTCGTAAAATAACATCAAATACCATGATATGAAAACATAAGTTTAGCGTTTACATCGCTAGACAGCTTAAAACATTGTCTTAAAAGTTTACAACTTTATTTAAAGTTAAACACAAGCGACATCCACGAGCATAAGCAAGACCGCGCGCACATCCATCCTAGTTACCTGAAATACATGTGAGTTTTTGGAAAAACGTCAACATAATGTTGGTGTGAATTCATGCAGTTTTGTATTTCACGTTTGTATACTTTGTATGGAAACATAGTTTGTGAATAAATCAAGTTTTCATATATAAATTCAGTTTCATGTGTACACCACGTACTCATGTATAATTCAATTTCTTCTTGAGTACCCCACGTACTCAAGTATAATTCCCATTTTCTTGAGTACCCCACGTACTTCAAGTATAATTCAATCTTTTCTTGAGTACCCCACGTACTCAAGTATTCATCAATTTTTAGCATGGTATGACTTTTATGTTAATAAAGTATTCCTGTAAGTATCAGGATTGTTAATGGGTTGCAAAGCCATTAACATGTGACACGACATAGGAAGTCACCAAACCTAAGGCATTTAATTGGTATATTCTGAGACACAAAAGCACTACTCGATTCTCGCCCTCACCGAGAGTGTGGCTGCCAGGCACCCGTTAGATCTAACCTTTTGTTCTACGGTCTAGGTATATTGTTGATTAATGGTGCTTATGTACCCTATTCGTGACACTATTTCTCATAACGCATCCTACTTGGTTCTCGTCCTCACCAAGCGCGTTTCTTGTTATCAATTCTCATAACGCATCCTACTTGGTTCTCGTCCTCACCAAGCGCGTTTCTTATTATCATTTCTCATAACGCATCCTACTTGGTTCTCGTCCTCACCAAGTGCGTTTCTTATTATCTTATATTTCGTCACACTTGGTTCTCGTTCTCACCAAGTGTACTTCTTGTATTCATATATTGCATCACACTTGATTCTCGTTCTCACCAAGTGTGCTTCTTATATTTATATCATACCAATTATAAATATTGTACATTTGTACATGTATTTCACCCCCGAAGTTATAAAAACTGAAAACAGTTAAAGAAAAGGGGGAGCATGAACTCACAACTTTGCGTTCCTTGCGTCGTAAACTTCACCGGATTTGCTTAATTAATGTGGTAACCTATATGCGTTTTCTTAACGTTAGTCACTAGACTTGTGTCGCACAAGTACAGTCACTCTCTTTTGTGTATATACTCTTGTGTTAAAAATATTTTATATTTTTAACTAAGTGTCTTACTTATATTATTTTCTCAAAAATAAATATAAGTCTTTTGTGTTTTGCACTTTGCACCCGCATTATGTATGTTGTATGTGTATTTTTATGTTTATACTCCTCATGAGTATTTAGTGTATTTTTAAGTCTTAATACACTAGCACGTATAACACATACTATATACACTTAGCACACAAGTTGGTGATCAAATAATATATATATTTTTCTCAAAAATATACATACTTAATATCCATTTTTATTCTTGAGGAAATCACCATTTCTTATCACCAAAAATTAGGGAAACCTTGGTAATACTTATAAATACATTTTTAGGGAATAAGTTTCTCAAAAACTTATATTTTTCTAAGTGTCAAAATTTATAAAAATTTTGACAGAGTTTCCCCTAAAAATGGAGGTTTCCCATGTTTTCAAAACATGTGTTTATTTTCTTTTAAATCGTCAACAATCATCAACAACAATTATCAACAATAATCACTAATTTCTCCATTTCATGAACTTGAATATTTACAAAAATGTGTAGTAACTTACTAGCACATTTAGTAAGTCTTGTTACCTTTAAAAATAAGTTTAGTTTCTTAAAAACTTTATTTTTAAAGAATATGAAGTTTCACAACTTCTAGTCAAGATTCACAAAAATATTTCTTTGTTGAACTTCCTTGTTACACAAGTGTTTACACACTTGTTTATTTACTAAAAATACATTTAGTTCAAGTAAGGTCCGGGTTTTAAACAAGACTAATATTTTTGCTTGGTTCTTCCGAAAAACCACTTGTAGATCTTTAGATCTACATGTTTAGAGTCTTATTTTACAAGAAAAATTACTTTTACTCAAGTTCATGTTTCATGGGTGGAAGGTTCATCATCTTTCACATCTCTAGCACTAACATACTACTAGTTCATGTTCTTGAACATGATCTAGTATGGTTAGATGATGATCCATCCCACTTCTAGCAACAAACAACATAAAATAATCACAATTAACCAAGATTTTCATGATTTACACCACTAGTTTCTTTTTATCCAACATATTCATCTTACTTTCAAGACTTTAAGTTATGATCTTGTGTGTTCTTGATTTTTAACCGTTAAATCACTTATTAACCACTTTAAACAAGAACAAGATGGTGTTTTAGAGCACTTACTACTAGCACAAGGCTAGGGGAGTTCAAGAGGGCAAAAGAGGTGGATAAAAGCAATCGATGAAGGTCCTTCAACTTCCGAACACACCGAGCCTCGTGAATCACCTTCTTACACCTTCAAATGGACTTGGAATGGATGATTTTGGATTGAAGATGGTGGTGGTGCCTTGGTGGTTCTCGGCCGAGGGTGTAGAGAGGAAGAGGGAGAGAGTGTGTGAGTTGGTGTGTGAAGAAATGAATTGTCATAATCCCATGTGTTCTATTAATAACCAACTTCATACATTAACCCATGGATATTATGTTCAAGATTTAGAGACAAGATCAATTAAAATATGAAGTTGAAATCCCATGTGGGATTTTGGTCTCCCAACCGTCCATCATTAGGGGGGGGGGGGTCCTAGTTGGTTTTCAATTGCTAGTTACATAAACTAGTTTCATTTCAAGTGTTAAATCTAGTGTTAAGTGTGTTTATTAAATATATAGTGTGTTAGGGTGTTCGGGGACCCTAACTAGCTCAGAAAAATAAAAACAATGCTTCTAGCATTATTTTGGTGTTCTGGGTAATATCCGGTTGTTCGGTTATATATCGATTCGTTAAAGTGCTAAATTGCACCTTTTAGTGTCTTTTAAGTATCGTTTTGTAACACTTTCGATTCCCGACACTTGGGGAAGTATTCTGAATGATAAAACGTAATTTCTGCATGATAATTATACGTTTAAAAGCTGATTTGAGCTGAATTTATTAGAATTCTGCACTTATAGTGCGTTTCGGGTGCTTTTTAGTGATTATTTTTGCTTTCATATGTCTAGATATTAAACCCTTGTATATACTCTTGGGTTTTAATGTATTTTTGTTGTTGGACCTACTCCTAGGCCTCAATTCTAATGTCTGACTGCTTTCTGCAGTTCTGTTGACACAGTGTGTCTTACCTGTGAGTTTACTAGTATTTCTGACGCAAGGCTCTCGTTTATGCATAAAGCAATATTTTGTAGTATACAACGTGCATGAATTCACTTGTTTAATCATGTGTTCAGACATTGCTAACAATTAAGCACATAATTGCAGTCAATAAATAATAATTAAAGTGTACGGAAATTACCGGTTTGTGCCAGTTGTCACATTTGGTGTCTGGCCAAATAGAAGCTCAAATGGAGATTTGTGATCAAGGAGCTGTGATGGCACGCGATTAATAATATATGTAGCCGAAGTGAAGGCGTCGACCCAATATTGAGCGGGAACATGAGCATTGAATGGCATAGCAAGTCCGGTTTCCACAATGTAGCGATGTTTCCTTTCGGCACGCCCATTTTGCTGAGGCGTGTATGGACAAGAATACCTGTGAAAAGTCCCGTTATCTTCAAAAATCTTTTGAACAGTATGGTTTACAAATTCAGTGCCGCCATCGCTTTGAAAGGTTTTTATTTTCCGCGAGCATTGATTTTGAACAAGTTTAATAAAGGCGGATAGAACCGCGTAGAAACCTGTTTTTGTCTTGAGTGGATAAAACCACGTAAATCTGGAAAAATCATCAATAAAAATGACATAATAGCGAAACCCTTCTATAGAAGTCATAGGTGCAGGACCCCACAAATCACAATGAACCAAATCCAAAGGGAATAAAGCACGCTTTTCATTCAAATTAAAAGATAAACGATGGCCTTTTGCAAGTTGACACGAAGTGCAAATATCCGGTTTAGGTAATAACGAAGTAACAGACAAAATCCCACATTTATTTAACTTGGAAATAACATCAAAAGAAATATGCCCTAAACGAGCATGCCAAAGTTCATAAGACGCTTTATTCGAGACAGCAGCAACAAAGGCTTGTGGTCCATTCTTGAGCACATAAAGTCCATTAATGCATGACCCACGAGCAAGAACCTGTTTAGTTTTCCGATCCTAAATATCAAAATAGTGTTGAGAAAATAATACGTCAACCGGATGGTCTGCAGTTAGCTTACTAATAGACAATAATTTTTTAGTAAGATTCGGAACTACAAGTACGTTCGAAGATGAATGTTATTGCATAGTTTGTGAGTGCCTGTGTGAGTGATTGGAAGATGCTTTCCATCACCAATAATAACCTTATTATTACCTTTGTAAGGGGCCGAATGATGAAGACATTCCTTGGCAAGAGTCATGTGATCAGTGGCGCCCGAATCACCAGTCCAATCTGGAGAGTCATCTGTAACATGACACTTGGCATGAAAAGCTTTGGCTAAGGCTTCATCAGTGGATGGAGCTTGATTGGCAAAGGTGTGCAAGTTCGGGCAGGCAGAGGCATAATGACCGTTGGTACGGCAAAGTTGGCAATGGGGTGGGCGACGCGTGGTGCCACGGCCTCGACCATAAGATCCACGGGAAAAATTTCCACGGGAAGAACCACGACCCCTGCTAGACGTTGAGGATTCACGCTGATGTTGAGCATGAAACGCTGCAGGAGGAGTGACAGCCCCATGAATTGACTAAAGAAAAAGTTAGTGACTCTCGGCCTGAGCAATAAGATCACGAAACAAAGGAGCCGGTTTCGTGGCCCGTAAGGCTGTAGAAAAAACCTCGTAGGAGGGACCAAGTCCGCATAAGAACCAATGAAGCTTGTCAATGTCAGCAACAGGATGGCCAATAGCCGCAAGCTGTTCACAGATAAGTTTGAACCGACGTGCGAAAACTGTAACAGAGGATGTACCTTTTGACAGTTGCCGAAGAGAGTCCCGAAGGGACTGAACACGTTCCACCGATGCGTTACTGTATGTTGTTTCAAGAGCACACCAAATTTGTCTCGCATTAGTTAAGCCGAGAACCTCTGCCGCGGCTTCTTCGGTTAAAGCAGAGAGAAGAAGAAGAGAGGCCTTACGATCATTCTGAAGCCAGGAGAGATATTTCGAATTCTGTATGTCTTTGTCTTTGGATTTTATGGTTTCCGACGGCGAGGAGGAGGAGCCGTCAATGTGATGTGACAGTTGATGGAGGCCGACAAGGATGGTCATGTGGTTACGCCATACTAAATAGTTATCGGCTGATAGTTTAATGGGAGATAGGTGTGGAACAGAATTCAAACTTGTAACAGAATCAGAGGCCATGATGGGAGGTCGGCTGAAGAAGAAGAACGAAGGGGAAGAATAGGCAGGTCGCAGGAAAGAGGGAGAGGAGTGAGGCTGATACCATGTGATGATTGGAATAATCAACCTCAATGATTTTGAGGATTTCGTGAATATTATTTATAAACGATCATTACAACAGTTTCTCCTTTGATTGAGGAGAGATAGACAAAATACAAGGAAATAATACAATTCACAATAAATACAAATTATTTCCTAATAGAAGCACTATGTTCTTCATTGACTTCAAGATACTCCTCGTTAACTTGCATTCTTTGTTGACTTTTATAATTGTGAAACACATGCAAGTATTTGGTGGCCATGTAGCATGGCAGATTCAATACATTGCTTTCATGCAAAGGTTTATCTCCATGCAAATACTTCAAGTTATAAATGTGACATCATCATGGTGATGTCAGCTTGTGGTTCTTCGTGCTTCGTGTGTCAATCTCTGGGGCGCACGATGGAGGAATGTCGCGACGTCGGTCTTGAGCCGAATCGAATTGAGTGACATCCACACAAAACTGTATCAACATGCATTAACAAAAGGGTTGGTATAAACAACTATGTCAAGGGTTTTCAGACAAGGAAGATTGACCAGACACAGAAACGACGCTGCCAAACTGGGTGATAGCGATTTAATTCGTTATCCAATCTTAACTTGTCAGTGTCTTGCAAGTGAAAAGGCTTAAAGGCAACTAAAGCCAGGGGCGGATCTACCTTGATGTAAGGGGTAGCCTCCGCTACCGCTTGGCCGGAAAATTTTTGACGTTTTTAGTGTAAATTTTGGAAAAATTTGACGTTTTTTCGATTTCGTTACCGCTTATTTATAAAACGTTCCCGCTTGGTCGGAATCCTAGATCCGCCACTGACTAAAGCGTTATGTCTTGCTAGTGCATATCACAAATATCGTAGGCATTAAAGAGAGTATGCGTGAAGTAATTTCTTCTGGCAACATGCTAAGCCTGTCATCTACGTTGTTTCTTACATTGATGAATTTGGTCAACCTAAATCCAATATGGATTGGGTTTCAATTCAAAACTAATTTAAGTTCATTTACGTGTGCAGGATGACCTCATCCGTACGAATGAGCATTTACAATACAAAATCAGTTCTAACATTTAAGCCATATTACATTAAATGACATCAAGACGTAGGCAACAAACATATGCAATAACAGTCTTCCCCTTGGATATTGCCACAGTCTTAATCAATCTTCCATCATCTTTAAAACTTGCTGTCAAGATTTCTAGATGTGGACATATGCACTAACAATCTACAAAATGCCACTCCCATTATTGAAGTTCATTTTTAGCCTTTGAGAGCTAATTGGGATAGTTTTGTTTCAACATAAGAAATTGAGAGTTTCACAAGCTAAATCTGAAGATTGTAATATAAAAGATTTAAATAGAAAAAGAATAATAAAATAAGCTTGGGACGATCAGGAGCATGGTACCAAGCATCCCATGATGGGCCGGAACGGGGAAGGGGGGGGGTTGTGCCTCGGCATCCCAAGTGACTCCCAAGCCCTCCTTCCCCTCCTTCCCCCAGAAGGCCATAATACATATGTTGTTTATCACATAAAACTTTTTTCGTGACCTAATGAACGTAATTAAATCATCCAAAAATTCATTACTATATATATATATACATAGGGCCAGGATCATTTCAGAACCATAAATATTTACAGAACTCGCAGAACTCCTAATAAATAATCTTTTTATTTATATATTTTTATGTTTAGAATAATTTTATCATTTATTATGTATATTTTTACGATTACATACATGTTAAGAGTAATTTTATCATTTTTATATGTAATTTTATAATCACACATATGTAAACTAGTTTTTTTACATATATGTAATTAGTTATGACACATATATATAATTTTGGCAATTAAACATATGTAAACTACATATAACATGTATGTAATCAAAGAAATACATATAATAGATGATAAAAATATCCTAAATACAAAAACTTATATATAAAATGATTGTTTATTAGGAGTTCTAAAAGTTCTGTAGTTATTTAGAGTTCTGAAATGAACTCAACCCTATATACATATATGTACATATATATACCTATATAAGCCTATATATATATATAGGGGATGGTTCAAATGAAAACAACTTTTATTGTGAAAACTCGAAAACTAACTAAAAAAAGCCTGAAAAACACACAAATTTTTTTTTTCAATTTTTAATAAAAAATCGCAGGTTTTTGTATATAAAAAAAACTTTTTTACAAAAAAAAAAATTGTATTACACATATGTAATACTACACATGTGTTTGTGTACTACGCGTGTAGTATTACACATGTGAACTACAAAAAAAAAGTTTTTTTTTTTTTGGAAATTTTTTTTATATACTAAAACTAGCGAAAATTATTATGAAAAAAAAAATTTGGTATTTTTTTTGCCTTTTTAAATTAGTTTTCGAGTTTTCACAATAACTATTGGTTTTCATTTGAACCTTCCCCTATATATATATATATATATATATATAGGACAAAGATCCGTTAGGAACCACCTCTTATTGCGAGAACCGTGAGAACCAATGTGAACGCAACCAAAAATGCTTAAAAATAGCTAAAAATCACACAAATTTTTTTTTGTTAATATTTTTTATAACAAAATCGCTACTTTTCGTAGCAAAAAAAAAAATTAAAAATTTTTTTTTTTTTTGGCTTCTAAAAGTAGCGATTTTAACATAAAAAATATTAAAAAAATCAAAAAAAAAATTTAGATTTTTTTTTTGAATTTTTTAGATTTTTTTAGGTTTTTTGGGGGTTTAGTATTTAGCCTTTTAGCTGGGGTGGGGGGGGGTTAGGTTTTTGGGGGGTGGGGGAGGGGGGTTTAGGTTTTTGGGGTGGGGTGGGGGGGGTTAGGTTTTTTGGGGGGTTTAGTTTTTAGCATTTAGCTTGGGGGGGTAGGTTTTTTTTGGGGGGGGGGGGGGGGCTAGGTTTTTTTAGGTTTTTTTAGCTATTTTAGGTTGTGTTCACATTGGTTCTCGCGGTTCTCGCAATAAAGGTGGTTCTCGCATGAACCTTACCCTATATATATATATATGGTTAACAGAGAATCAATCCGAAAAAAACATTTGATGAGTATATTTTGACTGTAGATTGAAAATCCAGAGAGTCTGATTTATTAAGAAAATAAAGTAAAGTGCAAATTAAAGGGTAAGGTTATTGTAAAAAAGGTTAAAAGTGTGAGAAATGTGAGAAACATTGTGGAGATGACATGTGTCGTCAATCTAAATTAATTCAAAAGGGTAAACAAGTAATTTTATCATTGATTCAATTAATTCAAAACCTTCCATAACCGCCACCTTATTTATAGGAACATGATTTTTTTTAAAAGATCTCTATAAAAACACTACAAATAACACTGCAACCACCATTCAGCACATATAACACCATTCAATAATTATATAACACCATTTTAAAGATCCCTATAAAAAATACTACGAATAACACTGCAAACCACCATTCGGCACATATATAACACAATTCAATAAGTATATAACACCATTCAATAAGTATATAACACCCTTTTAAAGATCTCTATAAAAAACACTACGAATAACACTGCAAACCACCATTCAGCACATATATAACACCATTCAATAAGTATATAACACAATTCAATAAATATATAACACCATTCAATAAGTATATAACACCATTCAATAATTATATAACACCATTCAATAAGTATATAACACTTTTGAAGACACTGTAGTATCGATGATGATGATGATGACACCAGACTCCGTCTCCCATTATTCAAACCCGTCAACTTCGATATTCATCCTTCTTCTCCACCAATTCAATTTCTTCTACAAACCCTAGATCCACTTTTTCATGCTCCGCCGTTACTGTCACTCCTGTCACATCTGCGAATTCAAAGCTTTAAACTCTTGCAGCCGAATTCAATTCCATATCAGAGCCGATTGACCGCGTCCAGCGGCTTATTCAGTACGCGAGTCAGTTGCCGTAGCTCGACGACTCGGTTAGGGTTCCGGCGAACCGAGTGATGGGATACACGGTGTAGGTCTAGCTCGATGTGAGGATGGATTCAGACGGAACGATGAGGTTTTTGCCGGATAGTGATTCAGAGATTACGAAAGGGTTTTGTTCGTGCTTGATTTCGGTGCTCGATGGAGCGACGCCAGAGGAAGTTTTAGGGATGAAGACAGAAGATTTGGGGGATTTGAATGTTGCTGGTTTGCATGGAACCAAAGTTGATTCTAGGGTTAATACCTGGAAGAAGAAAGAGGATTCGAAATTCTAGGGATTTGATTTACAGTTTCCTATTTTCAAGTGGATATAAAAGACACTATTACCCCTGTAATTTTCAAATCTGTGACAACCCTCATAAATCCAGGTATCCGTACAATTAATTAATGTTAATTAGTGCTTAATGACGGTGCTGAATTACAACTGATGACTTAAACTGTTTTCTGATTGATGCAACATACTTACATGTGCATCACATATTACATAATGTCATCTCATTATCACATGCAAACTTTATTAACATACATGATGCACAAAGCACAGTTAGCGGATAACTCAGAAAAATGTTGACGATGTGAATTCAGTACATAGACAGACAGTGTTTGAGACCCCGTATGGGCCAGGGACAAGGTACTATACTATTATGGTGTGTAGGGAAGTAAGGACCATAAAACTGCTTCACTAGGTGATAGCTTAAGTGCCGGAAAGTGCCTAAAACCCTCCTAAAGTGCAAAATTCTGCATATTTCAGCAAAATTCAGCAATTTAACAAGCTAGTAACATGCAAAAATATGGCAAAATGGTCCTGAATGCTTTCCTAAGTTTCAGGAATTATAAGTGTCACAAAAGGGTACTTAAAGATCACTAAACGGAATACTTTGACACTTTAACGAACCGGTATCTAATCGAACAACCAGACATTACCCGAAACACCAAAATTTTACTAGAAGCATTGTTTTAATGTTTCTGAGCTTGTATAATCCCCGAACATCATAACACCCCACTAAAAATATCTGGTAATTAACACTTGTAACTAAACACTTGGATTTGAACCTTAATCTAACTTAATGGTTGGAAATTACACTTAGACCCCCCCCCCCTCTATAAGTGGCGGTCACTTATGTGACCCCACCTCCACAATCTTGCAAGATCACACTAAATCTCCTCTTGATCTTCCTTGGATTGCCTCAAGATTGTGTAATGTACTATTGAAACACTTAAACCAATGGGTAATACTCAAAGTTTAGATTACAAGAGAACATGTTGGATCATAAACACTTCATCTTCATCACTTCATCTCTCTCCCTCTCCTCCTCTCCCTCTCGGCCGAACATAGCACCACCACCACCATTTTTCATCCACCATCCATTCATTCCAAGTTCATTCAAGGGTGTTAGAAGGTGTTTAATGAAGCTTGGTGCTTGTGGATCTTGAAGGACCTTCATCATTTGCTATTATCCTCCACTTTTGTCATCATCAACATCAAGTGTTCTTCCCTAGCCTTGTGCTAGTAGTAAGGCTCTTATGAACTCTTGTTACTTCATATGTTGTTGGTTAAAAGATGATGTGCATTAATAAACATGATGAACATTAAAAGACATAATCATAAATCTCTAACATAAGCTTATAAACATATGAAATCTTGTTGATTTATGATTGTTTGCTTCTTGTTGATTTATTATTAGTGTTAGTGATGCTAGACATCATAAGTAACCTACTAGATTGTGATTAAACACATGATCTAGTAAGTTAAAGTGGTGATCTTGTAAAAGACCAAGATCATCATGCTTTATGTTACATGAACTTGAATGATAAAAGTTGTTTTCATAAGATGATGATTTAAACAAGATAAAAGTCTTGGGAGTGGATGATTTCTAAAATAGTTTTTTTTTTCAAAGAAACCAAGCATGTTTCTAGTGTTGAAACAAGTATAAGAATAAAATGTTTTCAAGAAAAATTCAAAAGAATGATTTTTGGAAAAATCATCTAACAAGTTGTAAACACTCAAATCTTTCAAGAATGAGATCTTTAAAGAAATAAACACACTTTAAAGGGTAACTAAGTCTACTAAACACACTACCAAATTCCTACAAGTTTTAATAAAAGTTCAAGTTCATGTTGTAGTGCAAATAACATTGTTTTTGCACTTGGTAAGTGTAGTTGTTTAGGGATTGATTGTTGATTGTTTGTGACGATTTTAAAATGGATAAATGTGTATTTAGAATATATATTTACATTAAAGACACTTGTGTGAATATTTGTATACTTGGTGAAATAGTTATATTATTTTAGGGTAAAATAATATAACTTAACAAAATACCATGAAATTTACAATCCAAAATAATACCAAGAATATCAAGGAATAAATATATAAGTTACACACATAATATTGTGAAACCGAACGATAGAACGTAACTTACAAAATATTCCGGAAATTACCGTTATAAATATGTTTTTGGAAAATATTATTTTGGATACAAGAAATGAAAATATGATTTTTGTAAATATTACAAAGTTGTATCATATTTTTTTGACAAGGAAGTAAAAATATATTTTCTTAGTATATTTAGAAGATATATGATTTTTGGGAAAAAAAATATATTTTCTTGAAATACATTATTTTTGGACAAAATAAGTTTATATATATTTTCTAAGATAAGACTTGAAAATATATTGTTTTGGAGCTACAAATACAAATATACATGTATGAGATACCCCCATCCTTGGGAAAGAAATACGGAAATAAATACTTGAGAAGTATTAATACAGAAATATTGCTTAAACAATTATTCCAAAACTAAATATAATTTAAGGTTAAAATAATTATTATTTTAACAAGTAATTATAACTTGGAATAATATTGGGAACATAAGAAACGTAACTCAAAAACGTAAATACTAAGCAAAGGCACGACCCGTTCGTCTAATAGACGTTAGTACACTATAGGTAGTCGTGTTTGCTGAGGAGATTTGAGTTACCAGTACTGAAGACGCAATACAGTGAGTTCATGTCCCCTTTTTCTTTTAACTCTTTTCAGTTTTATACTTCGGGGGTGAAATACATGTTACAATTATTACAAACGTTTTATACATGGTATGATTAGCTAAGGAGGGTTACTGCTAGATCATGTGAAAGGTGGGTATAACACTTAAGGCCATTAATCCTCATCGTAGGACCGAGGGACATGAGTGATAGATCTATTGGGGTGTAGCAAGCCCACACCCATGGGGACAAGGGTGGCCCATAGGTGACTATGTCTTCTAGCCGGAGGCCCGGTACAAATTTGCTAGGTTTGAGTTTTTCTGCACCATTTCACACATATCAATGGCCTTGCAAACCATTGGTGATCTGTTTTCCTTATTGCTACATACCAGGGACATACATACATACATACTTTAATGGTTTATTCATACACATACACATGAACTCGCTCAACTTTTTTTTATGTTTTTAAACTACCTGTATTTCAGGGAACTAAGTGGATCTGGCAGGTGTTTGCATGTTCTCAAGCTGCGTTTAAATAAAAGATGTCATCCAAGGTCGTAGGGTTTAGGAGATGTATCTTACTCCTGGACGAGATACATGGTCCTAAGCTCGGGTTGGTTTAAGTTATGTTGTCGAGTCTTCGTGAAATCACTAAAACATATTATGGTTTGTAACTTAAATTTGGTTTCGATGTTTCAAACAAGTATGATGTGGTATTTTCAAACTTAAATTTATGGATGAATATCTTTTGGTTTTATCATATAGCATTGTTATGATTGAATGCTATGGTATTAAGAAGTCACACCAGTAACCACGATTCCGCAAAAGTCAGGGTGTGACAGCTTGGTATCAGAGTTTTGATCGTAGTGAACTAGGATTCTTTCTCGAGTCTAGACTACGATCATTAGGGCTCTCACGAAAATGTTTTCACAAACATGTTTTCATTGCATACACAAAATGTCCAGATCCGGGAAACAAATATTTTTACAAATAAAAGACACAAAGTACATTGCAAAGAATTCATTTATAATTCAGTCTGAGAGTCTGGGGAGTTAGTCTGAGAGACTAGCTGGGTAGTCAGTCTGAGAGACTGGGGAGTTAGTCTGAGAGGCTAGCTGGGTAGTTCAGTTTGAGAAACTGGGAGGTTTAGTCTGCGAGACTAAGTAGTTCAGTCTGAGAGGCTGGGTGGGATAGTCTTGGGAAGACTAGGATTGCATACATGCTTACATTGTTACTACTTACATGCTTATTTGATGATTGTTGATATATGTGCATACTTGTGATTGATTTGTTACAGACACCATGTCCTCCTCTAAGAGTGGAGTATCTGACACTGTAGACCCTATGGCCATAGTTTCGGATGATGAGATCGTCTGAGGTTTATACATCTGACACTGAGAGTAGCGACGATGATGATTTCCAGCCGTTTGCTTTACCAGATTTTGGCGATGATATACCGCTAGCTGATGGTCTTCCTGGCGAGGATCTACTTCTTGTTCAGATCCCTGCTCCTTTTCCTCTTGCTGCATTTCCTCTCGAGGATCTGCCTCTTGACGCTATGTCTGACGACGACATCGATCTTTTTATTGAGGGTCCCCCTGAGGGTGCCCAGGATGATGGAGTTCCAGTCGTCGATGTCATTGCTGTTCCGCTTGTCGAGATTCCTGTCGTTGAGATTTCTTCTAACCATTCTGGTCCTGATTCATTTGAGTCTATGTCATCTACTACTCTACACGCATTGGGATTATAGTGTTATCCCACAGATTCTGATTCTGACACAGCTATGTCTGCCGCACCTGTTCCTCCGCAGGACTTCGAATTTGATGATGAGTTTGATCCAGTCTTTCCACACGACTTTGACCTTGAGCATGAGATTAAGTTTGTCCCCGATGATCAGCCTTTTGAGGTACCTGTCGTTCCTGACGATCAACTCTTTGATATACCCGCTGATCTTGAGCTTGCACCAGCTGACCCTGAGCCTTTGATTGCACCCGAGCCCATACCTGCTCATGATCCTCTACCGGAACATGACCCCGTTGACATTCCAGTTGTTGCACCACCTTTGCCTGACCCTCTACCTGCACCCGCAGACCATTCTCCTTTTGCTGACCATATAGATCCTCGTTATGCATTCACCCACAATGGGTGGATAGAGGACGACGCTGACCTGCCTCCTTTTGTTAGACCTGTTACTCCCCCACCTGCACCTACACATGCACCAGTTGGCATTGCCCTGTTTCACCCACATGTGTCTGACATTCACCGCACAGATCTACCAGTCACGTTCCTACAGGATATCCCCCTCTCCGTCCAATGGAAGGTCCATCGAGGCAGCAGCCCAGTCATATACCACATGTGTCAGCAGCCTTTCCTTTCATGCCACCGTTTGCACCTGCTACACATATTGCACGTTCTACTCCGACACCATCGGGCGAGCCACTTATCTGGTTTCCGCCCAACACGATGCCTGTTTCTGATCTATATCATCCCTTCCATTACACTGGATACACGAGAGATGATCTGCTTTTTTCCTTACAGCTCCAGCAGGAGATGTTGTGCCGCAGAGTCATGGATCTTGAGAGGATTCCGCGTCCTCCACCTTCCATTTGTCATTCACCATTCGCGACTCTGCCCGCTCCTCTCCTGCCATACCCAGATTTTGATGTCCGTTTTCTTACTATGGAGCAGCAGGTTAGCTATCAGTTGCATATCGTTCATGCCCTCGAGGAGGAGTTAGCGCATCTGCGCAGTTTGCTATTCGTTCCTCCACCTCCTCCTCCACCATCAGTGTGACAACCCTCACTAAACCAGGTATCCGTACGACTTAATTAATAATTAATTACTGCTTAATTACTGTGCTTGCTTGAACTTGTGGATAAACTGCTACTTGAATACTGATAGATGTACTTACTTGCATCATACTTTACTTGCTGTCACTCCATGTTTTGCTTACAGCACCTTTGTGACAACCTTGATGCACCAAAAGCACAGTAGCACAAATAACGGATAACCTATTAAACGTGCTGTCATAACTAGCACCAGGCAGGTACTGCCTCTAAGGCCTGTAAGAGCCTGAGATAGTTTGCTACACTAGTGGTGAGTGTAGGGATATAAGGGTTGGAGAACTGCGTCACTAGGAATAAATTACAGTGACCGGATGTGCCTAAAACGTACTCTAAGTACAAAATTCAGCATTTGGCTAACTAATAAAGTGCCAAAACATGAGGAAAATATTCCCGACACTTTGGAGGAATAAGTTGTGTCACTAAAAATAATAATAACGACACTTTAAAGCTTTGTTAAGCACTTTAACGGATCTCTATCCAACCGAACAACCGGACTTTACCCGGAACATAAAAATATTTTCATCAACACTGTTTTACTTTTTCTGAGCCAGTTAGGGTCCCTGAATACCCTAACACCCGTCACAACTTACTACACACTAGTAACCGAGTTAACCTCCACACTTAACTAACTAATGCTTAAGGTTTAGTTGGAATCTAACCGGATTACCCCCCCCCCCTAACCAAACCGTCCCCTAGGGGGGACACCCTTGTACTAATGGTGATTTAAATAATCAAGTTGCCTAATATCTTGCATACATATGAACCATTGGACCATAAACTCTAACTTTGCCTATAAGTTCCTACCTCAACACACATTCTTTCCCACACTTAAACTCTCAACAAAAACACTCTCTCTCTCTCTCTCAAAAGAAGCTACGGCCGAACACCCCTACACAACCCATCAATTTTTTTCGATTTTTGTTCAAGCTATTCCAAGATCACACAAGTGTTAAGGATCACCTACAAGGAAGCTTGGTGCAATCGGAAGGCGAAGGACCTCACTCTATTGCTTTTATCCACTCATTTTGCGTCTAGATTCTTCCCTAGCCTCGAGCTAGTAGTAAGTTGCTTGAATCACACTCTCGAACTATTTTGAAGTGGTTAAAATGTTATGTAACGGCTAAAACTCGTAAACATACAAGTTGATACATAAAAGTCTACTAAAAATGCTAGTAATGGTGGTCAAAAGCTTGAATGTTGTGTAAATCTTGTAGTATTTGATTTGTGTGGTTATTTAGTCCCGATCTATGTTGTGGTAGCTCGGATCATCGTTTAACCCGGATCGGTCATGATCATGGATTATGACATAAAGCTTGTTTAAGTGTAACAAGGGTTAAGTGATGAAACTCTACCACACATCAAACTTGAACTTGTGTAAAAATGATTTTACTTACGAAATAGTGTTTAAAACTAGTAGATCTACGGATCTACAAGCGGTATTGTCAAAGGACCGAGTGTCGAAGAAACCATATTTTTCTAAAAATGGATTTTACATGAGCAAGAATGATTTTTAGAACACACAAGTGTGTAAACACTTGTGTAGCACTAAGTTTCGACAAAATAACTATCTTTGTAAAAATTGATAAGAAGTTGTAAAGATGGAATTTCTTTAAAAACGGGGTTTTTACGAAACCGGATTGATTTATATAAAGATCCACTAAAAGTAATGGAATTTACTTTATATTCTTGGATAAAACGCAAGTTCATGTAATTTATGCGATATACATATTTATTTACTAGTTTGTTGTTTTGGACATTGTTTTGATTGAATGAAAAGAATGTTGGTTTGATTTATGAAAGAAAATGATACGCTTAAAAGCGTGGCCACCTCCAGTTACAGGGGAAACTCTGGCGAAATTTTTCCAAAAACCTAACACTTAGAAATATTTTCACTATAAGTGTTAGAAATACTTTTCGACTTGTTTTCAAATTATAGATTTCGCCACGACTTTATTTACAAAACATCGGAGGTGGGATTTCACAAAATAAAACTTGGTAAATATATATTTAGTATATATATTTTCATAAAGTCACTTGATATGTGTTTATGATTATTTTGTGAAAATACTAGTATTATTTTTAGGGTAAACATAATACTATCGAATGTTAATGGATCCAAAATAATACGAACGTCTCTACGATAAATATATAAGTTACACCGGTAATTATGATTACCACTCGATCATTAAAACGTAACTTACGCATTTTAAGAAAATATGACTTAACGCGTATTTTTGTCAAGGTATTATTTTGGGAAAATTTATGTAATAGAAAATATAATATTTTTGAGAAGAATAATTATATTTTGGAGTTAGAAATAAAATATATTTTAAGTGAGACTTAATAATATATTTCGAACACACATGTATTAAATCCCCCATCCTTGGGAAGGAAAATGATTACCAAGTATTTACTAAATGTAAACACGAAATAGTTGTCTAACTATTTCCCAAAAACTTAAACCATAAAGCTAAGGCACGGCCGTCCGTCTAATAGAATTAGTACGTGTAGGTCGTCACACAGCTGCTTGATCAGGAGACATACTTCGTAGAGACGCACCACTGTGAGTTCATGTCCCCCTTTTCTCTTAACTGTTTTCAGTTTTCTAAACTGCGGGGGTGAAATACATGTTACTATGATTACGAGTACTTTATACATGGTATGGTTAGCGTAAGGAGGGTTACTACTTAGATCATGTGAGTGGGTAGGCGGGAACTGGAGGCCATTAATCCTCATTGTAGGACCGAGGGACGTAAGCGGTAGATCTATCTGGGTGTAGCGAGCCGAACTCCAGGTCCAACAGTACGGACCTCAGGGTGACTTTGTGCCCAACGCAAAATCCGCTAGGTTTGAGTCTTCCTACTTGCACTTCACGCATATCAATGGCCTTGCAAACCATTGGTGATCTCTTTTTCCTTATTTGCTACATACCAGGGATTTTTATACTTACAAGTGTTTTACATACTCACTACACATGAACTCGCTCAACATTATTGTTGATTTTTTTAACTTACATGTATTTCAAGGAATTAAAGGATCTGGCGCGGTATGACACGTTTTCCCGCTGCACTAGTTACAAGGTCATCCGGGTTTGGGGAATGTGACTCTTTCCTGGACAAGTCACAGTCCTTAAACTGTGTTTATGTCATGTTGATGTTTGTGTTTGTTGAACAATGTCGTTAGATGTGTTTCCGTTGAGACAATGTTGTTGTATTTGGTTTTTAAAACTTAATTAAATGGATGATCTTGCATGGTTTTATTTCATATAGCTTTGTTATGGTTAAGCTATGGTATTAAGAAGTCACACCAAAATAACCACGCTTCCGCAAAGCCAGGGTGTGACAGCTTGGTATCAGAGCTCTGATCATAGCGAACTAGGATTCCTTCTCGAGTCTAGACTATGATCACTAGGGCTCTCACGAAAACATTTTTTTATTGCATACCACTTAAGTCCAGATCCAAAACTTTTTACAAACAAATGTTGAGCACATTTATTTATTATTTATAGGCTCAGTCTGGGAGGCTGAGGCTCGGTCTGGGAGGCCGAGGTAGTTGGCTAGTGGGACTAGGAAGAGCAGTCTGAGAGGCTGGGAGAATTGGCTAGTGGGACTAGGAGAATTGGCTAGTGGGACTAGGAAGAGTAGTCTGGGAGGCTGGGAGGCTAGTGGGACTAGGAGAATTATTTGATTGCTTACTTGGTGACTAATGTGCTTACCTGATTGTATGACTGATTATTTGTGCACATTTGTGTTTATGTTACAGACACATGGACTCCACCGGCACTGGTGATTCAGACACCACAGGCCCTAGACCTATAGTATCAGACGACCTAGAGTCTTCAGAGCGCGAGGTTCACACATCCGACGTTACTAGCACAGAAGAGGATGACTTTCAGCCCTTTGCGTTACCTGATGGTGCTGATGAGCTCGCTGATGGCCCTTTGGCCGGGGACCTACCACTTGTAGAGATCCCTGCTCCCATACCACTTGCTTCATATCCTGCTTACGATTTGCTTCCCGGCGTCGATCTGTTTGATGACGAGCCCTTAGAGGATGAGGTTCAGGGCGAGGCCCTTCTTGCTGCTGGAGATCTTTTGTTGATCGCAGATGCTCCCGCTGAGGAGTCACCTGCTCACTCTCCGGTCCCAGACTCTTTCGAGTCTGTGGCCTCCGCACCTTCACACACTCAGAGTGCGCAGCACTTTTCTCACGGTTCAGATCCAGATAGAGCATCCTCTGTTGCCCCTGCTTCTAGCTTTGCTTTCGACCACGATGTTGAGGAGGACCCCGATCCTGTCTTTCCCCCAGGATTCGACCCAGATGAGGATATAGAGTTTATACCCATGGATCAGCCTATGGAGGATCCGGTCGACCCAGTTGACCCAGTTGATCCCATCGACCCTGAGTTTGATTTTGAGATGGCCTTTGATGATCCCGAGCCTGCCATGGCCCTTGAGCCAGTGGCTGCTCCTGACCCAGTGCTTGAGCATGACCCTGCTCATGCTGCCATGCCTATTGATCCTGTGATTGCTGACCTACCCATTGATGATCACCCTGCTGATGCACCACTACTGGAGGGTGACCATGTTATTGCTGCTGATCATGTTGATCCCCCACTTATCGCTGATGTACCTGCTGACCCTCTTGTTGCACCCCACCTTGACCCTATGCCTGTGCAGATTGATCGAGCACTTTTTTATGCACAGATTAACCCACGAGATGAGCACGCCCAGCATGGGTGGATTCCTGCTGATGATGAGGTTCCACCTATTCCCCCTCAGATCACTGATACCCGTCACGTTGATACCTCTTTTACTTTCCCTCAGTTTACACCTCCAGCACGACCTGGAGAGGGTTCTTCGGCCCATCCCTTTGGGCATGTGCCGACGTCTGTTCCCGTTATGCCACAGTTTTCACCTGTTTTACCCCCTGTTCCTCCATTTCATGTGACACCTTTTGATCCAGCCAGCGAGCCGTTTCTCTGGACGTCACCTTCTGTTATGCCACCGACCGACCCCTACCATCCTTTCCATATGGGGTATTCTATTGAGGACGTTCTGATGTCGTTTGTTGTCCAACAGGAGGCGCTCACACGGCGTATTCAGGAGCTCGAGAGAGCTCAGCCACCGCCGTGCCAGTGTCAGGGTCAGACCCACCCTGTTTCTTCGCAGCACTCTCGACCATTGTTACCTGACTATGTTGCACGCCTTTTGACACTTGAGCAGCAGGTTGCTTCTTGGTTGCGTACCCAGAGAGCCATGGAGGAGGACTGGCTCTAGTTGTGTCGTTTGTTCTACACTCACTTTCCCCCTCCTCCACCGCCATCTGTGTAGGGCTCTTCAGTACCGTATGGGTAGACGTTGGTGAGAAGACGGCGAATGCTTTAGACTGCACAGCATTTTTGGAGACTACATTTTGATTCTGACTTTTGTTGATCATGTATATGGGATGTATTGACACTGATTTGATATAGTTTTTGGACTAGGGTGATGTAGCCCTTAGTCGACTGATGTTGTATGACACTGTGATGTACTTGTACGCTTACTATGTGGTCTCAATATATGGCAATCGCAGTATTCTCATCATATTTGATGCTTGATTTGGTTATTTATATTCTATGACATGGGATGTTGTGTGATTGATGTTTGTGACATGGGATGTTGTGTGATTGATATGATTATAACATGAGATGTTATGTACTATTACTATCATAATAAAGCGTATGTATTATAACATGGGATCTTTACTATGGCCTGACCGACGTAAACACATCTTTTAGAAGATGCCGCCGAGACGTCAAACGCCGATGCCTACCAATGAGGCAGAACTCCAACAAGTCATCGCTGCCGCCATCGCGCAATACGCCGCCTCGCAAGGAGGACCCAGCGGAAGCAGCTCAAACAACAATGGCAACAACAATCCACCTCATGGTAATACTAAGTCATTAAGACATACCATGACCTAATTGGATATCTATAGCAATGATGCTAATGCCGATCACATGTTATAATGTATGTGCAGGGTGCACCTACAAGCAGTTTCTAGACTGCAAGCCTGTCAACTTTGATGGCACTGGAGGTGCTGTCGCCTTTGTTCGTTGGGCTGAGAAAACTGAATCTGTACTTCGCATGAGCAAAAGTGCACCAGACCAGCAAGTCACCTACATTTCTGGGCTATTTTTTGATGGAGCCCTATCTTGGTGGAATTTGCAAGTGTAGACACTTGGTGAAGCTGCTGCCTACGCACTAACATGGACCGAACTGAAGGAACTAATGCGCAAAAAGTACTGCTCTCGCGCGGAAATCCAAAGATTGGAAACTGAGTTCTGGCATTTGAAGATGGAAGGTCCGAAAATTGCGGAATATGTTCAAAGGTTTCACGACCTGTCACAGGTGGTACCCTATATGGTCACTCCAGAATTCAAGCGGATTGAACGCTTTATTTGGGGTTTAGCACCTCAAATCATTAGTATGGTAACCTCTTCAAAACCGGCAACAATCACTGAGGCGATCGATCTAAGCGTAGCTCTCACTGAGGAGGCGATCCACCTAAACAAGTTTTCTGATGTTGAGCAAAGGAAGAAGGAGACTCATGTAGAGTCGTCCGGGGATAACAAAAGGAAATTCTCGAATTTCAAACAAGGCACAAGCAGTGATGGTAGGAAAGGAGAACCAAGCACACCGGTTCAAGCTATGACTGGTACTAGAAGGAAAGGAAAGGGATATATGGGTGCACATCCCAAGTGTAACTCTTGCCAACGCCATCACCCTGGCCGATGCGGGCCAAAAGTATGTGAAGCTTGTGGAAAGACTGGTCACTTGAAGGATTCTTGCTGGGCTAGTGCTGGCCGGGGAGGCCAAGGAGGATTTGGGAATAGAAATAATAATCGTGGTGGTATTGGGAATCGCCCACAGGGGAACAATGGAGGAAACGGGAATCGAGGCAACAATGTGAATCAAGCTGGTAATGCGAACCAAAAAAACAATCAAGCTGGGAATGGAGCAGGAAATGGTCAAAGAATGGGTTGTTTTAACTGTGGTGACATTGGGCATTTTAAAAGGAACTGCCCAGAATTGAACCAAGCACGTGGAAGGGTTTTCAATATCGAAGCGAGGGAAGCGCGCCAGGACCCCAATGTCGTTACTGGTACGTTCCCTGTGAACCAACGCTATGCATCCGTTTTATTTGATACTGGTGCCGATTATAGTTTCGTATCGTTAGAATTTAAGAATATGCTTAGTTTAACCGCTAGTAAGTTAGATATTCCCTACTCAATCGAATTAGCCAATGGGAAGTTAGTAGAAGCCAATGAAGTTATCAGAGGCTGTGTGATCGAATTGGGAGAGCGTGAGTTTGCTCTGGATCTACTACCAGTCCAGTTGGGAAGCTTCGACGTAGTGGTAGGAATGGATTGGTTATCAGGAAACAAGGCTGAGATAGTTTGTTCGTATCCCAACCGAAGAGGGTGAAACAATTGTGGTTCATGGTGAAAAGCATGATACGCCGTTAAGAATTATCAGCTGCCTGAAAGCGCGAAAGTGTTTGCAAAAAGGATGTGCTGCCTTCCTGGCACACATTGTAGACAAGAAAGCTGCAGAACCGAAGATCGAAGACATCCCTGTCATGAGGGAATATCCAGAAGTCTTCCCAGAGGACTTGCCTGGACTGCCACCTCAAAGGCAAGTAGAGTTTCACATCGATTTAGTTCCAGGCGCCGCGCCTGTGGCTAAGGCACCTTATAGACTTGCCCCGTCTGAGATGCAAGAATTGTCGACACAACTTCAAGAGTTGTTAGACAAGGGATTTATCCGACCAAGCTTCTCGCCTTGGGGAGCTCCGGTCCTGTTTGTCAAGAAGAAGGACGGTAGTTTTCGTATGTGCATCGACTACAGAGAATTGAACAAGCTGACGATCAAGAATAGATATCCTCTGCCAAGAATCGATGATCTATTCGACCAACTGCAAGGTTTAAGCTTTTATTCAAAGATCGATCTTCGATCTGGATACCATCAGTTAAGGATACAAGAGGAGAGTATCCCGAAGACAGCCTTCAGAACTCGATATGGACACTACGAGTTCCTTGTTATGCCGTTTGGATTTACAAACGCACCTGCGGTCTTTATGGACTTGATGAATAGAGTTTGCAAGCCCTACTTGGACAAGTTCGTGATTGTGTTTATCGACGACATCTTGATTTATTCAAGGACGAAGGCTGAGCACGAACAGCACCTAAGAGCTATTTTGGAGTTGCTGAAGAAGGAACAGTTGTATGCCAAGTTCTCTAAGTGCGAGTTTTGGCTACGTGAAGTACAATTTCTTGGACACGTGGTGAATGGAGATGGAATCCATGTGGATCCAACCAAGATCGAAACGATCAAGAATTGGGAAACGCCAAAGACGCCAACCGAAATTCGGCAATTCTTAGGTTTGGCTGGTTACTACCGAAGATTCATTGAGAATTTTTAAAAAATCGCTCAACCATTGACGCTCCTCACGCAGAAAGATAAGAAGTTTGATTGGGGAATCAAACAGGAGGAAGCGTTTCAGTTGTTAAAAGACAAGCTTTGTAATGCGCCAATCTTAGCAATACCAGAGGGTACAGATGATTTCGTGGTATACTGTGACGCCTCACATCAAGGATTGGGTTGCGTGTTGATGCAACGCCAGAAAGTTATAACTTACGCGTCACGCCAGTTGAAAGTACATGAAAAGAACTATACCACACATGATTTGGAACTTGGAGCAGTGATATTTGCATTAAAAATCTAGAGACATTATTTGTATGGTACACAGTGTACAATTTTCACGGACCACAAGAGTTTACAGCACATATTCGACCAGAAAGAGCTGAATATGAGATAAAGTACCACCCAGGGAAGGCGAATGTGGTCGCCGATGCCCTAAGTCGAAAGGAGAGGATCAAGCCCATAAGGGTTAGGGCTTTAGAAATGATTATCCAAACCGATCTTTCCTTGCGCATTCGTGCTGCACAGAAAGAAGCTCTTAAGGAAAGAAATCTTGAAGAAGAATATCTCCGTGGGATGGAGAAGCTTTTGGTGCCAAACGAGGAAGGAACGTTATGTTTTGAGAAAAGGATTTGGGTTCCTCTGTTTGGTGGTTTAAGGAAAGTTATTTTTGATGAAGCTCACAAATCGCGGTACTCTATCCATCCAGGAGCGGATAAGATGTACCAAGATCTCAAGGATTACTATTGGTGGCCTAGGATGAAAGGCGATGTTGCTGTTTATGTGAGCAAGTGTCTAACGTGTGCTAAGGTGAAAGCGGAATACCAGAAGCCTTCAGGACTTCTGCAACAACCTGAGATTCCCAAGTGGAAATGGGAACAAATCTCAATGGATTTTATTACAAAGTTGCCAAGAACGCCAAGAGGTCATGACACTATCTGGGTGATAGTTGACCGCCTAACAAAGTCCGCACACTTTCTGCCAATCAAAGAGAAGGATAACACTAGCAAATTGGCTGAAATTTACATGAGGGAGATCGTCGCACGTCATGGAGTGCCTCTCTCGATCATCTCTGATAGAGACGGAAGGTTTGTGTCAAGGATATGGCAATCCTTCCAAGAAGCTTTTGGCTCACAATTAAATCTGAGCACTGCGTTTCATCCGCAAACTAACGGTCAAAGCGAGCGAACGATTCAGACGTTAGAAGATATGCTGAGAGCATGTGTAATGGATTTGGGCGGTAGCTGGGACAAGCATTTGCCTTTGGTCGAATTTTCATACAACAATAGCTACCACACCAGTATTGGAGTCGCGCCATTTGAAGCCCTTTACGGACGCAAGTGCCGATCACCCCTATGCTGGGCTGACGCAGGTGATAGGCAGCTTGTTGGTCCCGAAATCGTCCAAGAGACGACAGACAAGATTGCGCAGATTCGAAAACGCATCGAAGCAGCTCGCCACAGACAGAAAGCCTATGCAGATCCAAACCGGAAACATTTGGAATTCCAAGTTGGAGATATGGTTTTATTGAAAGTTTCACCCTGGAAGGGTGTGGCACGCTTCGGAAAGCGTGGGAAGTTAAATCCGCGTTACATTGGCCCTTTCAGAATTTTGGAAAGAATAGGGCTAGTAGCATACAAGCTGGACTTACCTGCCGAGCTAAATGGAGTTCACGATACATTTCATGTATCCAACCTGAAGAAAAGTCCAACTCAAGATACCATTGCCATTCCCACCGACGAGATTCATGTTGACGACATGCTCCATTTCGTTGAAGAACCGGTTGAGGTTACGGATTGGAAAGTAAACAAGACCCGCCGGAGCAGTGTCAAGCTCGTCAAAGTTCGTTGGAATGCCAGACATGGTCCTGAATACACCTGGGAGCGTGAGGACCGGATGAAAGAGAAATACCCCCACTTATTTCCTAAGAACCCTGCATCTACAAGCAGAACTTAAAATTTCGGGACGAAAATTTTCTAACGGGGGGAGAATGTGCCAACCCTCACTAAACCAGGTATCCGTACGACTTAATTAATAATTAATTACTGCTTAATTACTGTGCTTGCTTGAACTTGTGGATAAACTTCTACTTGAATACTGATACATGTACTTACTTGCATCATACTTTACTTGCTGTCACTCCATGTTTTGCTTACAGCACCTTTGTGACAACCTTGATGCACCAAAAGCACAGTAGCACAATGAACGGATAACCTATTAAACGTGCTGTCATAACTAGCACCAGGCAGGTACTGCCTCTAATTCCTGTAAGAGCCTGAGATAGTTTGCTACACTAGTGGTGAGTGTAGGGATATAAGGGTTGTAGAACTGCGTCACTAGGAATAAATTACAGTGACCGGATGTGCCTAAAACGTACTCTAAGTACAAAATTCAGCATTTGGCTAACTAATAAAGTGCCAAAACATGAGGAAAATATTCCCGACACTTTGGAGGAATAAGTTGTGTCACTAAAAATAATAATAACGACACTTTAAAGCTTTGTTAAGCACTTTAACGGATCTCTATCCAACCGAACAACCGGACTTTACCCGGAACATAAAAATATTGTCATCAACACTGATTTTCTTTTTCTGAGCCAGTTAGGGTCCCTAAATACCCTAACACCCGTCACAACTTACTACACACTAGTAACCGAGTTAACCTCCACACTTAACTAACTAATGCTTAAGGTTTAGTTGGAATCTAACCGGATTACCCCCCCCCCCCCCTAACCAAACCGTCCCCTAGGGGGGACACCCTTGTACTAATGGTGATTTAAATAATCAAGTTGCCTAATATCTTGCATACATATGAACCTTTGGACCATAAACTCTAACTTTGCCTATAAGTTCCTACCTCAACACACATTCTTTCCCACACCTAAACTCTCAACAAAAACACTCTCTCTCTCTCTCTCTCTCAAAAGAAGCTACGGCCGAACACCCCTACACAACCCATCAATTTTTTTCGATTTTTGTTCAAGCTATTCCAAGATCACACAAGTGTTAAGGATCACCTACAAGGAATCTTGGTGCAATCGGAAGGCGAAGGACCTCACTCTATTGCTTTTATCCACTCATTTTGCGTCTAGATTCTTTCCTAGCCTCGAGCTAGTGGTAAGTTGCTTGAATCACACTCTCGAACTATTTTGAAGTGGTTAAAATGTTATGTAACGGCTAAAACTCGTAAACATACAAGTTGATACATAAAAGTCTACTAAAAATGCTAGTAATGGTGGTCAAAAGCTTGAATGTTGTGTAAATCTTGTAGTATTTGATTTGTGTGGTTATTTAGTCCCTATCTATGTTGTGGTAGCTCGGATCATCGTTTAACCCGGATCGGTCATGATCATGGATTATGACATAAAGCTTGTTTAAGTGTAACAAGGGTTAAGTGATGAAACTCTACCACACATCAAACTTGAACTTGTGTAAAAATGATTTTACTTACGAAATAGTGTTTAAAACTAGTAGATCTACGGATCTACAAGCGGTATTTTCAAAGGACCGAGTGTCGAAGAAACCATATTTTTCTAAAAATGGATTTTACATGAGCAAGAATGATTTTTAGAACACACAAGTGTTTCACTTGTGTAGCACTAAGTTTCGACAAAATAACTATCTTTGTAAAAATTGATAAGAAGTTGTAAAGATGGAATTTCTTTAAAAACGGGGTTTTTACGAAACCGGATTGATTTATATAAAGATCCACTAAAAGTAATGGAATTTACTTTATATTCTTGGATAAAACGCAAGTTCATGTAATTTATGCGATATACATATTTATTTACTAGTTTGTTGTTTTGGACATTGTTTTGATTGAATGAAAAGAATGTTGGTTTGATTTATGAAAGAAAATGATACGCTTAAAAGCGTGGACACCTCCAGTTACAGGGGAAACTCTGGCGAAATTTTTTCAAAAACCTAACACTTAGAAATATTTTCACTATAAGTGTTAGAAATACTTTTCGACTTGTTTTCAAATTATAGATTTCGCCACAACTTTATTTACAAAACATCGGAGGTGGGATTTCACAAAATAAAACTTGGTAAATATATATTTAGTATATATTTTTCATAAAGTCACTTGATATGTGTTTATGATTATTTTTTGAAAATACTAGTATTATTTTTAGGGTAAAAATAATACTATCGAATGTTAATGGATCCAAAATAATACGAACGTCTCTACGATAAATATATAAGTTACACCGGTAATTATTATTACCACTCGATCATTAAAGCGTAACTTACGCATTTTAAGAAAATATGACTTAACGCGTATTTTTGTCAAGGTATTATTTTGGGAAAATTTATGTAATAGAAAATATAATATTTTTGAGAAGAATATTTATATTTTGGAGTTAGAAATAAAATATATTTTAAGTGAGACTTAATAATATATTTCGAACACACATGTATTAAATCCCCCATCCTTGGGAAGGAAAATGATTACCAAGTATTTACTAAATGTAAACACGGAATAGTTGTCTAACTATTTCCCAAAAACTTAAACCATAAAGCTAAGGCACGGCCGTCCGTCTAATAGAATTAGTACGTGTAGGTCATCACACAGCTGCTTGATCAGGAGACATACTTGGTAGAGACGCACCACTGTGAGTTCATGTCCCCCTTTTCTCTTAACTGTTTTCAGTTTTCTAAACTCCGGGGGTGAAATACATGTTACTATGATTACGAGTACTTTATACATGGTATGGTTAGCGTAAGGAGGGTTACTACTTAGATCATGTGAGTGGGTAGGCGGGAACTGGAGGCCATTAATCCTCATTGTAGGACCGAGGGACGTAAGCGGTAGATCTATCTGGGTGTAGCGAGCCCAACTCCAGGTCCAACAGTACGGACCTCGGGGTGACTTTGTGCCCAACCCAAAATCCGCTAGGTTTGAGTCTTCCTACTTGCACTTCACACATATCAATGGCCTTGCAAACCATTGGTGATCTCTTTTTCCTTATTTGCTACATACCAGGGATTTTTATACTTACAAGTGTTTTACATACTCACTACACATGAACTCGCTCAACATTATTGTTGATTTTTTTAACTTACATGTATTTCAGGGAATTAAAGGATCTGGCGCGGTATGACACGTTTTCCCGCTGCACTAGTTACGAGGTCATCCGGGTTTGGGGAATGTGACTCTTTCCTGGACAAGTCACAGTCCTTAAACTGTGTTTATGTCATGTTGATGTTTGTGTTTGTTGAACAATGTCGTTAGATGTGTTTCCGTTGAGACAATGTTGTTGTATTTGGTTTTTAAAACTTAATTAAATGGATGATCTTGCATGGTTTTATTTCATATAGCTTTGTTATGGTTAAGCTATGGTATTAAGAAGTCACACCAAAATAACCACGCTTTCGCAAAGCCAGGGTGTGACTATCAGTATATCAGTTTTCGGTTTTATGCAGGTAGCAGATTTTTGGTGAGAGTGCAGCTATTGAGCCAGATTGCACAGCTTTTTGAAGACCACATTTCTTTTTGACTTTTGATTATTGTAGTTTGATGGATAGTTTGGACAAGGGTGATGTGACCCTGTAGTCCCTTTTGGTTGTGATATGATACATTTGGTGAACTTGTAAAACTGTAATTGTGGTCATTGATATATGAAAGCTCAATCGCAACATTCTCATTATATACGTCGTTGGATTACTTGTTTGTGTTATGACATGGGATGTTATGTGCTTACTTGCATTGATAAATGTTATTGCATACGCGTACTACATACTTATATGCATAAGACCTGACCTATACTATCTTCTTTAGAAGATGCCTCCTCGAAGAGATAACACATTGCCTACAACTGAGGCTGAGTTACAACAACGAATTTCACGGGCGATAGCACAGCACGAGGACTTACGCTCCGAGCATAGCGGAGGTACCTTAGGAAGCAACCCACCTCTTGGTAATGTTTGAGTCATTAAAAAAACATTACGTTACATTTGGATATTCCATGTGCAATCGCTAATGCTTTATGTGAATGATGTTACTTGTACAGGCTATACCTATAAAGAGTTCTTAGACTGTAAGCCATTGAATTTCGACGGCACCGGGGTTGCTGTAGCTTTTGTCAGATGGACGGAGAAGACTGATTCTGTGATAAGAATGAGCAAGTGTGCTCCGCAACACCAAGTCACCTACATCTCCGGATTGTTCTTGGATGGAGCGTTATCTTGGTGGAATCTCCAAGTTCAAACCTTGGGAGAAGATGTTGCTTATGCTTTGACATGGGATGAAATGAAGGAGCTCATGCGAAAGAAATACTGCTCCAGGGCTGAAATCCAAAAGTTGGAAATTGAATTCTGGAATCTCAATACGGATGGCCTGAAGATCGCGGAATATGTGCAGAGATTTCACGACTTATCTCGCGTGGTACCATACGTGGTTGATCCAGAATTCAAACGCATCGAGCGCTTTATCTGGGGGTTGGCACCTCAGATTATGAGTATGGTGACAACGTCGAAGCCTGCAACAATAACCGAGGCTATTGATCTGAGTGTATCACTGACTGAAGAGGCAATCAGATTAAACAAGTTTTCGATCTCTGACCAGAAGAAGAAGGAGACTCACGTTGAGTCGTCAGGTGAGAACAAAAGGAAGTTTTCAAACTTTAAGAAGGGTACCAGCAGTGCTAACAAGAAAAAGGATGCGAACTTACCAGCTGAAGCCAAGACTGGGGTTGAAAACAAAGGAAAAGGTTACATGGACGCTCTGCCCAAATGTGATGTATGCCAGTACCATCATTCCGGCCAGTGTAGACTTAGGAAATGTGAGTCTTGTGGGAAGGTTGGCCATTCGAATGAAACATGCTGGGCTGGTACTGGTGCTGGTCGTGGTGGTCAGGGGGGTTATGGCGGTGGTAATGGAAACAACAACCGTGGTGGAAATGGGTATGGAAACCTCCCTCAAGGAGGAAATGGCGGCAACGGAAATCGTGGTAATTTTGGGAATCAAACAGGAAATGGAAACCGTGGAGAGAATAACAACCAAGGTGGTAATGGGAACAGTAATGGTCGAGGACCAGGTTGTTTTAATTATGGAGACGTGGGCCATTTCAAGAGAGATTGCCCAAAGCTCAATCAAGCTCATGGAAGGGTTTTCAACATCGGTGCGAGGGAAGCACGCCAAGATCCAAATGTGGTCACTGGTACGTTCCCTATCAACCAACGCTTTGCATCTGTACTGTTTGATACTGGTGCCGATTATAGTTTTGTATCGCTAGAGTTTAAGAATATACTTGGGTTGGTAGCCAGTAAGCTAGACATTCCGTATTCAATAGAACTAGCTAATGGAAAGCTAGTAGAAGCGAATGAAGTTATCAGGGGTTGCGTAATAGAGCTTGGGGAGCATGAGTTTACACTTGATCCGAGCAGAGATTGTATGTCACGAGAAGGTCATTCGCATTTCGATGGCGAATGGAGAAACAATTGTGGTACATGGAGAGAAGCACGATACGCCCCTAAGGATCATCAGTTGTTTGAAGGCTCGAAAGTGTTTGCAGAAAGGATGTGTTGCCTTCTTGGCAAACATTGCGGACAAGGAAGCCGCTGAGCCAAAACTAGAAGACATCCCAGTTGTGAAGGAATATCCTGAAGTCTTCCCCGAAGACTTGCCAGGATTGCCGCCGCAAAGGAAAGTCGAGTTTCACATTGACTTAGTTCCAGGTGTTGCGCCTGTAGCCAAAGCACCTTATCGACTTGCGCCTTCAGAAATGCAAGAGCTGTCAATGCAACTTCAGGAGCTTTTAGACAAGGGATTTATCAGACCAAGCTTCTCGCCTTGGGGAGCTCCAGGTTAAGACGAAAGACGGTAGTTTCCGCATGTGTATCGACTATCGCGAGCTGAACAAATTGACCATTAAGAATCGGTATCCTTTGCCAAGGATTGATGACCAGTTCGATCAACTGCAAGGTTCAAGTTTTTACTCCAAGATTGATCTTCGATCGGGTTATCACCAGTTGAGGATTCAAGAAGAAAGTATTCCAAAGACGACCTTTAGGACTCGCTATGGGCACTACGAGTTCCTGGTTATGCCGTTTGGGTTGACGAACGCTCCAGCAGTATTCATGGATTTGATGAATAGAGTTTGTAAGTCGTACCTCGATAAGTTTGTGATCGTGTTTATCGACGATATTTTAATCTACTCAAAGACAAAGGAAGAACATGAGCAACATCTAAGAGTTATCTTAGAGCTGCTCAAGGAAGAGAAATTGTACACGAAGTTCTCGAAGTGCGAATTCTGGTTGCACGAGGTTCAGTTCCTTGGTCATGTGGTTAACGGGAATGGAATTCATGTGGATCCCACAAAGATCGAGGCAATCAAGAATTGGGAGACTCCGAAGACATCAACCGAAATTCAACAGTTTCTAGGTTTGGCAGGATATTACCGCAGGTTCATTGAGGATTTTTCAAAGATCGCACAACCATTGACCTCCCTCACTCAGAAAGACAAGAAGTACGAATGGCGAGACAAGCAAGAAGAACCATTTCAGCTGTTAAAGAACAAGCTTTGCGATGCACCGATCTTATCTCTACCGGAAGGCACTGACGACTTCGTGGTATATTGCGACGCCTCGCGTCAAGGTTTAGGCTGCGTGCTGGTGCAGCGACATAAGGTTATAGCTTATGTTTCACGCCAGCTGAAGGTTCACGAGAAAAATTACACCATGCATGATTTGGAATTAGGCGCAGTGGTGTTTGCATTAAAAATCTGGCGACATTACTTGTATGGCACGCGATGCACAATCTTTACTGATCACAAGAGCTTGCAGCACATATCGGATCAAAAAGAGCTTAACATGAGACAGAGACGATGGGTAGAGTTGTTAAACGATTATGATTGTGAGATCAAGTATCACCCAGGGAAGGCGAACGTAGTCGCCGATGCCTTGAGTCGGAAAGAAAGAATCAAGCCTATAAGGGTTCAAGCTTTGGAATTGATTATTCAAACGGACCTCTCATTGCGCATTCGTGCCGCACAGAGAGAAGCTCTTAAGGAAGAGAATTTTGAGATTGAATATCTCCGTGGGATGGAGAAGTAGTTAGTACCCAATAATGAAGGAACGTTGTGCTTCATGAAACGAATTTGGGTTCCTCTCTTTGGTGGTCTGAGAGAAGTAATTTTTGATGAAGCTCACAAGTCACGGTACTCGATCCATCCAGGATCGGATAAAATGTACCAAGATTTAAAGGATTTCTATTGGTGGCCGAGATTAAAAGGCGATGTTGCAACGTATGTTGGCAAATGCTTAACTTGCGCCAAGGTAAAGGCCGAATATCAGAAGCCTTCAGGTCTTCTGCAACAACCTGAAATACCCATGTGGAAATGGGAGCAGATTTCAATGGACTTTATAACGAAGTTACCAAGGACACCCAGAGGTCACGATACGATTTGGGTAATCATGGACTGTCTGACCAAATCTGCACACTTTTTGCCAACCAAGGAGAAAGATAACACTAGCAAGCTTGCTGAACTATACCTGAGAGAGATAGTTGCACGACATGGAGTGCCTCTCTCAATTATCTCTGATAGAGATGGAAGGTTCGTGTCAAGGATTTGGCAATCCTTCCAAGAAGCCTTTGGTTCTCAGTTGAATCTGAATACTGCTTTCCATCCGCAGACAGATGGCCAGAGCGAACGAACGATTCAAACGTTGGAAGACATGTTACGAGCTTGCGTGATGGATTTGGGTGGTACTTGGGACACTCACTTACCCTTGGTAGAATTCTCGTACAACAACAGCTACCATGCGAGCATCCAAGCTGCACCATTTGAAGCTCTCTATGGACGCAAGTGTCGATCACCGTTATGATGGGCAGACGCGGGTGATAGACAGCTTGTTGGTCCCGAATTGGTTCAAGAGACAACAGACAAGATTATACAGATCCGAGAGCGCATCAAAGCGGCTCGTGATCGACAAAAGAGTTACGCGGACCAAAGGAGGAAACCTCTGGAGTTTGAGGTAGGAGATATGGTTTTGTTAAAGGTTTCACCCTGGAAGGGTGTAGCACGCTTTGGGAAGCGTGGGAAGTTAAACCCGCGATACATTGGACCATTCAAAATCCTGGAAAGGATTGGTCTTGTAGCTTACAAGTTGGACTTACCCGCAGAACTGAATGGAGTTCATGATACATTTCATGTATCTAATCTGAAAAAGAGTCCGGCTCAAGAAACAGTTGTCATTCCTGCCAACGAAGTTCATATTGACGATACACTCCACTTTACTGAAGAACCTGTTGAGGTTACTGATTGGAAGGTTAACAAGACACGCACGAGTAGTGTTAAACTCGTCAAGGTTTGTTGGAATGCGCGACACGGCCCAGAATTTACTTGGGAGCGTGAGGATCGCATGAAAGCAAAATACCCACATTTGTTCCCCAAGACCCCTGCATCTAGTAGCAGAACTAAAATTTCGGGACGGAATTTTCTTAACAGGGGGAGAATGTGACAACCCACATAAATCCAGGTATCCGTACAATTAATTAATGTTAATTAGTGCTTAATGACTGTGCTGAATTACAACTGATGACTTAAACTATTTTCCGATTACTGCAACATACTTACATGTGCATCACATATTACATAATGTCATCTCATTATCACATGCAAACTTTATTGACATACATGATTCACAAAGCACAGTTAGCGGATAACTCAGAAAAATGCTGACGATGTTCAGTACATAGACAGACAGTGTTTGAGACCCCGTATGGGCCAGGGACAAGGTACTACACTAGTATGGTGTGTAGGGAAGTAAGGACCATAAAACTGCTTCTCTAGGTGATAGCTTGAATCCCGGAAAGTGCCTAAAACCCACCTAAAGTGCAGAATTCTGCATATTTCAGCAAAATTCAGCAATTTAACAAGCTAGTAACATGCAAAAATATGGCAAAATGGTCCTAAATGCTTTCCTAAGTGTCGGGAATTAAAAGTATCACAAAAGGGTACTTAAAGATCACTAAATGGAATAGTTTGACACTTTAACAAAACGGTATCTAACCGAACAACCAGACATTACCCGAAACACCAAAATTTTACTAGAAGTATTGTTTTAATGTTTCTGAGCTAGTATGATCCCCGAACATCATAACACCCCACTAAAAATATCTGGTAAATAACACTTGTAACTAAACACTTGGATTTGAACCTTAATCTAACTTAATGGTTGGAAATTACACTTAGACCCCCCCCCCCCTCTATAAGTGGCGGTCACTTATGTGACCCCCCTCCACAATCTTGCAAGATCACACTAAATCTCCTCTTGATCTTCCTTGGATTGCCTCAAGATTGTGTAATGTACTATTGAAACACTTAAACCAATGGGTAATACTCAAAGTTTAGATTACAAGAGAACATGTTGGATCATAAACACTTCATCTTCATCACTTCATCTCTCTCCCTCTCCTCCTCTCCCTCTCGGCCGAACATAGCACCACCACCACCATTTTTCATCCACCATCCATTCATTCCAAGTTCATTCAAGGGTGTTAGAAGGTGTTTAATGAAGCTTGGTGCTTGTGGATCTTGAAGGACCTTCATCATTTGCTATTATCCTCCACTTTTGTCATCATCAACATCAAGTGTCCTTCCCTAGCCTTGTGCTAGTAGTAAGGCTCTTATGAACTCTTGTTACTTCATATGTTGTTGGTTAAAAGATGATGTACATTAATAAACATGATGAGCATTAAAAGACATAATCATAAATCTCTAACATAAGCTTATAAACATATGAAATCTTGTTGATTTATGATTGTTTGCTTCTTGTTGATTGATTATTAGTGTTAGTGATGCTAGACATCATAAGTAACCTACTAGATTGTGATTAAACACATGATCTAGTAAGTTAAAGTGGTGATCTTGTAAAAGACCAAGATCATTATGCTTTATGTTACATGAACTTGAATTATAAAAGTTGTTTTCATAAGATGATGATTTAAACAAGATAAAAGTCTTGGGAGTGGATGATTTCTAAAATAGTTTTTTTTTTCAAAGAAACCAAGCATGTTTCTAGTGTTGAAACAAGTATAAGAATACAATGTTTACAAGAAAAATTCAAAAGAATGATTTTTGGAAAAATCATCTAACAAGTTGTAAACACTCAAATCTTTCAAGAATGAGATCTTTAAAGAAATAAACACACTTTAAAGGGTAACTAAGTCTACTAAACACACTACCAAATTCCTACAAGTTTTAATAAAAGTTCAAGTTCATGTTGTAGTGCAAATAACATTGTTTTTGCACTTGGTAAGTGTAGTTGTTTAGGGATTGATTGTTGATTGTTTGTGATGATTTTAAAAAGAAAATGATATGCTTTAATAGCATGGACACCTCCATTTTTAGGAGAAATTATGGCAAAATTTTCTAAAAATACAAACACTTAGAAAAATATTTTCTAACAAAAATTTACAAGTGTATTTTGATCATAAGTTTTCAATATAAACTTTGCCATAATTTTTGTAATAAAAATACAAATATTGGAGGTTGGTTTTTATAAATAAAAATGGATAAATATGTATTTAGAATATATATATTTACATTAAAGACACTTGTGTGAATATTTGTATACTTGGTGAAATAGTTATATTATTTTAGGGTAAAATAATATAACTTAACAAAATACCATGAAATTTACAATCCAAAATAATACCAAGAATATCAAGGAATAAATATATAAGTTACACACATAATATTGTGAAACCGAACGGCAGAACGTAACCTACAAAATATTCCGGAAATTACCGTTATAAATATGTTTTTGGAAAATATTATTTTGGATACAAGAAATGAAAATATGATTTTTGTAAATATTACAAAGTTGTATCATATTTTTTTGACAAGGAAGTAAAAATATATTTTCTTATTATATTTAGAAGATATATGATTTTTGAGAAAAATATATATTTTCTTGAAATACATTATTTTTTGACAAAATAAGTTTATATATATTTTCTAAGATAAGACTTGAAAATATATTGTTTTGGAGCTACAAATACAAATATACATGTATGAGATACCCCCATCCTTGGGAAGGAGATACGGAAATAAATACTTGAGAAGTATTAATACAGAAATATTGCTTAAACAATTATTCCAAAACTAAATATAATTTAAGGTTAAAATAATTATTATTTTAACAAGTAATTATAACTTGGAATAATATTTGGAATACTAAGCAAAGGCACGACCCGTTCGTCTAATAGACGTTAATACACTGTAGGTAGTCGTGTTTGCTGAGGAGATTTGAGTTACCAGTACTGAAGATGCAATACAGTGAGTTCATGCCCCCCTTTTCTTTTAACTGTTTTCAGTTTTATACTTCGGGGGTGAAATACATGTTACAATTATTACAAACGTTTTATACATGGTATGGTTAGCTAAGGAGGGTTACTGCTAGATCATGTGAAAGGTGGGTATAACACTTAAGGCCATTAATCCTCGTCGTAGGACCGAGGGACATGAGTGATAGATCTATTTGGGTGTAGCGAGCCCACACCCATGGGGACCAGGGTTGCCCATAGGATGACTATGTCTTCCAGCCGGAGGCCCGGTATAAATTTGTTAGGTTTGAGTTTTCCTGCACCATTTCACACATATCAATGGCCTTGCAAACCATTGGTGATCTGTTTTCCTTATTGCTACATACCAGGGACATACATACATACAGACATACTTTAATGGTTTATTCTTACACATACACATGAACTCGTTCAACTTTTGTTGATGTTTTTAAACTACATGTATTTCAGGGAACTAAGTGGATCTGGCAGGTGTTTGCATGTTCTCAAGTTACGTTTAAATAAAAGATTTCATCCGAGGTCGTAGGGTTTAGGAGATGTATCTTACTCCTGGACGAGATACATGGTCCTAAGCTCGGGTTGGTTTAAGTTATGTTGTCGAGTCTTCGTGAACTCATTAAAACATATTATCACTACAAGAAATTTGGTTCTTTACCAACACAAAGTATATGTGGGAAAAAGCATATAATGTGTTGTTAGTTTTCTTTACCTACACATAAAACAAGTGTAATGATGTGTAGGCTCATGACTGTGGATATAGGTCATTATCCACACATAAGTTATATGTAGGCATATAGCAAGCTATACCTACACATATATGTGTGGCTAAAAGCCATTTATATGTGTGGTTAAAAGTATAACAATTTGTTTAGAAGACATCTGACATGGAATCCGACGTGGCAACTGACATGGCAGATGACATGGCATCCGATGTGGCATCAAACGTGGCAGTTGACGTGGCATCCGACATGGCAGTTGACGTGGCATGAATATATGTGTGGGTAAAAGTAATTGTCACACCCCGACCACGTAAAACAACCAAACGTGGCGGAAACGTCGGGGAGTGTTGTAACAGAATCATTGTTTCATAACCATGGAATAAATAAATTCTGTTTTATTGAATAAATGAACTCATTGTTTTAATACAATCAAATAAGTACAACTATGATCTTCCAAGTTTTAAAGTTGCTAAGGCACGAGTCCATCCTAAATGTAGCATGTATCAACAATCATTTCAAAGCAGTACCTGAAACATGTGTAAAAATAGGTACGTCAGCATAAAAATGCCTGTAAGATACATAGGTTTTGTGAAAATAGGATTCATGACTTGTAAGTTTAAGAAAATGTTTAATACAGTTTAGTCATGAACCTTGTAAATTGATTTGTTTTGTAAATCGTTTGAAAAACAATAAGATCAGATGATATGTATAAATAAATGTAAGGTTAAATGAATAACCAAGTAAAAATGAGTTTGTATAAGATAAGTTGTTTGTAAAACAATGTCTTGTGAAAAGTATGTTATTTGTATAAAATGTTATATGTCTCAAACTGAAATAATTCAAACAACGCTACGATATGTAATACCATACAACCACTTATATATTGGAAGTACCAGCGGCGTATCCACCATGCTTGTATCATATTACACATGCCTCGTTACTTAAGTCACTTACTCAAACCAAAACACCAATATAGAATGTTCATGTTTAAACCAATAGTCAAATGTTTTTGTATAACCCAAGTTAAATGTAAACCATGTAATGTGTAAGCGAAAGTTTTGTATGGTAAGTAAAATGAGACTACTTATACCATAAGCAAAAATGTACAAAACAAAGTGTTTGGATAAATCAGAAGTTATGCTTTGTAAAATAATGTAAGGTTAAACGAATAACCTTATAGTAGCATATTAAAAGTATACTTTGGATTTGTAAATAACATATCAAAATATGCCTTGGATGTGATAAATAACATATTAAACTATGTTTTGGTTTTGTAAATAACATATCAAAATATGCCTTGGATGTGATAAATAACATATTAAACTATGTTTTGGTTTTGTAAATAACATATCAAAATAGGCCTTGGATGTGATAAATAACATATTAAACTATGTTTTGGTTTTGTAAATAACATATCAAAATATGCTTTGGATGATTAACAAAATATATATTGGTTTTGTACAATACCACACATGAGAGTATATCAAACTATACTTTTGGGAGTATATCAAAATATACTTTAAATGTGTGATTTAAGAATTCATTCAGACCTAGTGCATCAAACTACACCTTTGAGACTATAAGGATACCACAAAGGCAATCCCTATTTGGATGGAGAAACAAATTGGTTTCAGACATTCCATGATAACAGGAATGGGGTGTCTAATCCTATAGCGCTATATCATACTACCAATCGGTCTGGTTGTCACACCCCGACCACGTAGAACATACAAAACGTGGCGGAAACATCGGGGAGTGTTGTAACAGAATTAATTGTTTCAAATCCATGGCAATTGAAGTTTCGTTTTATTGATTAACAGTGTTACAATGTCTTAACAAACAAAGAAATACAACATAATTAACTAGTCTTGCATCTTTTATTGTCACTAAAGCCCAAGTCTGCCTATGTGTATCTTGATCATCTTATGCAACAGCTCCTGAAAAACACATGTGAAAATAGGTACGTCAGCATAAAAAATGCCTGTGAGATACATAGGTTTTGTGAAAATAGGTTCCATGACTTATGTTTGAGAAAATGTTTCGTCATGAACCTTGTAATTTGCTTTGTCTTGTAAATCATTTGAAAAACGATAAGATCAGATGATATGTATTAATAAGTGAATAATGTATGGTTAAATGAATAACCATGTAAAATGTGTTTGTATAAGATAAGTTGTTTATAACTCGATGTCTTGTGAAAAGTATGTTATTTGTATAAAATGTTCTATGTCTCAAACTGAAATGATTCAAATAACGCTACGATATGTAATACCATACAAACACTTATATATAGGAAGTACCAGCGGCGTATCCACCATGCTTGTATCATATTACACACGCTTCGTTACTTAATCACTTACTCAAACCAAACTACTAAAGTAAAATGTTCATGTCTAATGTAAATCATGTAATATGTATCCAAAATGTAATCATGTGATGAATAACAAATGTACTAAGTATGCAACAATAGACATACGTAGCATATAACCTGTACTAAGTATGCAACAATAGACATACGTAGCATGTAACCTGTACTAAGTATGCAACAATAGACATACGTAGCATATAACCTGTACTAAGTATGCAACAATAGACATACGTAGCATATAACCTGTACTAAGTATGCAACAATAGACATACGTAGCATGTAACCTGTACTAAGTATGCAACAACAGACATACGTAGCATGTAACCTGTACTAAGTATGCAACAATAGACATACGTAGCATGTAACCTGTACTAAGTATGCAACAATAGACATACGTAGCATTAAATGTAATGTAAAACGATGTACTAAGTAATGCACACAATGGGCATACCTAGCATAAGATGTAATAAAATCATGTACTATAATGTACTAACGAACATAGCAGGTATTTGACGTGAAAACAGGAAAGCATGAAAGTAACAAGTAGGCACATGTGTTTCACCCCAAAACAGTTTGGAAAACAGTAAAAGAGGGGTCTATGTACTCACTTGAGATTGCTCAGTAGTCCTTGAATAACAACCAAACAATGCTAGAGATCGCGGATATCAAACGGCACCTAATTTAGGTAACTATGTTAATAAACCGGACCTAAATCGGAAGATCTGATAGAATGAGGGTTCATAAACCAAACGAGTATAGAGACTCGTGTCATATGGTTTAACAAAGCCTACATACTAAATGAAACCTTAATCTAAGTGCTTTCGACCCATTACGACCCGTTTAGGTAGCTTATGCTACTTTAACGCGTCGTTCGCGTGAAACGCGTTCGGACCGTCTAACTAGTCCTATGACAAGTGTTATATGCCTAAACATGTTACATAATCAGTTATGTGACAAAATTTTAGGTTACATATGCTTAATTACCAATTATACATGAAAAGGGTATTCTGGTAATTTACCTAAGGCATATAAACTACCTATCATACAACTACTCAAACGATGTGACCATAGGGTATAACCTCGGAAGGTTATTCCCTACCTACTATGGTCACCTAATGTGTTTGGTCAGATCCTAATGATCGACCAAATGGGTCGGGTTCGAAGGTATAAGCGATTTATTAGATCGCTTACCCTACGACCCTAGACAACGTGGTAATCAGTAGGCATAGTCCCAAGGGACTATAACCAACGTGATTACACTCACGTTGCGAAGTTCAAACGAACTTCGCATTGACCATAAGCTGGTCAACGCTGAAAGTCAAACAGAGTTTGACTTTCTGACTCGAAAAGAAATAAAAGAAAGAAAAGAACGAAAGAATACTTACGAAGGGTCCCCGAATGCTAATCTCGATCCAAGAACTCAGGTATGAAACAATGGTTTCAACTTAGAGCTCTCAAATCCAGATTCTTGTGAGAAATGAGGTTGGGGTGGATGGGTATTTATAGGAATACCCAAACCGTTAGGATCGCTTGTCGAATATCGTGCCTTAATCGCATCCGTACAAGTGTCGGAAAGTTATGGTGGCTAAAAATGGTTCTTATCAGCTGACTAAGCATGTGTGAGTGTGTGGGTGTGGATTAAACAGCTGGATCTGCTGTTAAATGCAGTTAATCTGGTCCAGAAGGCGGACGCGGCCCGCTTCAGGATGTGCAGAAACTCAGGCGGGCCGCCTGGCCATGTCAGATCAGAACAAAGTTTCAGAAATGACAGTTTCAGTCCCTGCACGTGTTTAAGCCCATTTCCGACACTTCTAAGGCCCGTAAAGCCAACTTTAAGGCCCTAAAATGATTCCTAAACATTGTGGACATGAAACATGCTCAAAAATATGTCGGATGTCAGTTCGTTTGGCCGTACAATCGCGATGTTCGCTTAATTACGACGGAATGCGCATAAGCGCGAAAAACGATCCAAATGACGAAACGAATGGATTTTTCTTATGCCAAACACTAAAATAAAATATTTTTGTGCTTACATAAATTTTTGGATGTCCGGATGTATTCAGAACGTAAGTTATGCGCGAAAATGCAAACTTGTGCACTTTTTGACGCTTTTAGTCCCTGAATGACACAAAAGTTTATTTTAGCATACCGAACACCTCAAAGCCTATTTCTAAGCTATGTAAAGGATATTTATGGTATTTTTAACTTATGTTCATGTTCCGGAATGTCTGTTACAGTTCAAATTGGCATACTTTCGCAGTTTGTCAAATTTAGTCCCTGTAAGCGATTAAACTTTGATTTCACCACACCAAACCTTACAAAACTTATATGTAAGTTATGTATAGGTTATTTAAGGTATGTTAAGCCTATTTCACTATTCCGGAGTGTTCGTTGCATTAAACTGGTTATATTTACGCATCAGTGTGCGTATAACCTTCCAGAAAGCGATTTAGAGCTTGAAATCGAACAAGAATTGATATGTGTAAACGATACACATATTTTTACAAATCCTAAGTATGAAATACAATATTTCATTGGTTTGGTATTTGTTTGATGCTTGGAGTGACACAGGTGTCACAGTCTCCCCTACTTTAGGAAATTTCGTCCCGAAATTTAATTTTTAGGAGAAACTTGTGGGGACGACGGTGATGTTTTCGCTTTGAATGAACCCCTTGAACCCTAAGTAGAACTCTGGGCCATGTTAGGATTCTTAGCGAAAATGTCAACCCTCAAGTGAAGTAATTGTAGTAACAAAACATGGAGTTTTGAACTACGGACAGAAGAACGTTTCTTATGAAGACTCATCATAGGAAATTGTGTGTGTGATTGAGATCAGAATTGGGGAGTGTGAGAATAAATGACATTGGTCAAAGTCCAAGACTTCTCCCGTATCATTACTCTTGCCACTGTTGGTCTTAACACATGACAAAACTTCCTGTGGTTTCTATGCACTGAATTCCATAATTATGTAGGCCTCCATAATTACGTAGTTCCTTGCACAGTCCGCACAGTTCATTTCATAACAATCTCTTGATTTAGACCACCCGAGGGCCTATTTAACTACATAAACACATGATATATTTAACTAGATTGTCGAACCAATCTATTTAACTTAGATCGACGTAGGATCTCTTTAACTAAACTACCCACGGGTAACTACATCGACGTAGGATGTATTTAACTAGATTGTCGGACCAATCTATTTAACTTAGATCGACATAGGATCTCTTTAACTAAATTACCTACGGGGAATATTTAACTACATCGACGTAGGATGTATTTAACTAGATTGTCGGACCAATCTATTTAACTTAGCAACACATGTTGTCCTTAAACTTTGGAATAGTACTTTATAATCCAAGGGACTTAACTACAACGTAGAAGTCCATTAAGGATTTAAGATAGTACCTTTTTGAATATCCTACAACGAATCCTTCATATGAAGATAAGAAAGATTCTATGAGGATTTGGATAGCGAATATCCAGAGTATACAAAAACACAAAATGCTTAAAAGGAAAGACAAGATGCATAAACACGTAGTCACATAACCACAAAATTGTTTATCTAGATCTTTAATTTGTAAGTTTTGTTTTGTTAATTATGTACATGCATTTAAAGCACACTAGGAATCCATTTCATGGATTTCATTCTGCACTTTAAACATTAACAAGAATCTAACTATGAAGATAGAAAGATCTTCCAAAAATTCAATTTCGTTTTCAAGAAAACGCAATATTTGAATTAAGGTACAAAATTTTTTGAATATACGGAAATACCCTTAGGTATCCTATTAAGAATTTATAGTGGTACTTTGGGTATTCATACAGAGTTGTAACTTGCGCCTTGTACTTCGTTTCTTTGCAAGAGACGGGTACTAAGGATTTCCGTGGAAAACGCAAGAGATAATAAAATGGAAGAAATTACGGGGTAGTCTGTTCTTCAAGGAATACGATTCCTTGATTGTCGGTATTGTAGGGGATACGTTGTTTATACATGCCATCATATTTGTACATTGCAATGCAAAATAAAAAGATTTATTTATAAACAACAACAACTGTTTCATGGACCTTGACAACAAAAGAAAATAATACATAAGGCTTGATTATTTCCAAACAACATTGTCTTCTAGTTGGTCCGATGCTCATCCCTGCGCTGGATTCGCATTAGCAATCTTTGGGCAATTTCTTCGGAAATGGCTCATCTCGCCACAGTTGAAGCAAGGACCTCGTGGAAGACGAGCTTGAGCAGGATTTACTTGAGGTTGGTTTGGACCAGCTTGGTTCGGGTTAAAACGACAAGCATTTGCCAGGTGACCGAGTCGCCCACATGATGCACACAAACGACACTGTAGGTGAGCTAAGTGGTGTGCATTACATTTGTCGCATATCGGTGCAGTACCGGCATAAGGTTTCCTTGCAGGAGGCTGAGCTGGTTGGTGGCGGATGTTTTGGTTGGGTTGAGCAGCAATCGCAAAATTCTGCGAAGCCTTACGTTTCTTAGAAGGTTCGGTTTTACTTTCCCTGGTTTCCTCCTGAACATTAGCTTCTGGTTTCTTGTCGCCTTTCCGAAAAAGTTTATTCTTCCTGATGTGGGATTCCGTTAAAGTAGCAGACAGTTCAATGGCTTGTCTGACAGTAGTAGGGTTACTGCCAGTAACAATATCCTGAACTAGGTCAGGAAGACCATCAATGTATTTCTCAATCGCCTTATCCAGAGGCGTAACCATAGTAGGGCATAGCAAGCTCAATTCCTCATAGCGGTCAGTATAGGCTCGATGTTCCCCACTGTCTTGCTTCAAATCATCAAATTCTTTCTCCAACGCTCGCAGTTCATGACGAGGACAGAACTCCCTCATCATAAGAGCTCTAAGCTCGGCCCAAGTCTGTGCTAGTGCAACTTCAGCACCACGGTCTCTCATAATCCCGTTCCACCATGTAAGAGCCCTCTTCTGAAACACACTTGAAGAAAACTCAACCTTGTGATTTTCAGGACACTGAACGTGACGGAACGTATTCTCAATGCTCTCGAACCATTGAAGAAGCCCAGTTGCTCCCTCAGAACCACTAAACTTGAGCGGTTTAGCCGAGTTGAAACTCTTGAAGTTGCATGGAGCATTGTTGTTGTTGATGGCTTGCATCATTTGAGCATAAAGATTTGGGAAGGCAGCAGCCATTTGCTGCACGATGATTTCTGCCAGTTCGGCAGTCGCTATCTGGCTTTCGCGTCGAGGAGGCATTCTAAAAGAGGAAACATGAAAGGAAACGAGTGAGAGAATTAGATGGAAAGAATGAGATGAAACAAATCTGATGAAAGCAAGGATAGTGGTCATTTGTTTGTTACTACAAAGCAACAAACGACCTCGGTGATTAATCAAAGTAAATAGGTCAAAAATAATGTATCGCGAAGACATGCTCGCCTATAAGTGAACACTCATCCCAAGAATTCCCAGGTAAGCACAACTGGTCTCGCGTCTGATGAGATGTATACGAAGTGCTTGCCTAGACAGAAAACCCAGAATACAGGCATTCACCCTTCCAGTTTGCACGTGTTCACATTATTTAAAACCCAAAACCTTGACGAGATTTTGAAAATTCAAAGGGGTTCAAAACCATATAACAGAGGGTTCAAAACCTTACAATAGAGGGTTCAAAACCTTGTAATAAATCATCCTAGAACAGATGATTAGTTTTCAAAGCGGTTTTGAAATTTATGTTCCTGTTGTGGTAGTCGCCTAAGGATAGGTGACGGTATTGTTTTATGACTAAACGCAAGTAAACTCGCGTTAGGGTCCTAGAAAGGTTATAGACTAGGTCAAAGCATTACTAATAACCTAATTCTCTATAACCATTGGCTCTGATACCATCTTTTCTGTCACACCCCGACCACGTAGAACATACAAAACATGGCGGAAACATCGGGGAGTGTTGTAACAGAATTAATTGTTTCAAATCCATGGCAATTGAAGTTTCGTTTTATTGATTAACAGTGTTACAATGTCTTAACAAACAAAGAAATACAACATAATTAACTAGTCTTGCATCTTTTATTGTCACTAAAGCCCAAGTCTGCCTATGTGTATCTTGATCATCTTATGCAACAGCTCCTGAAAAACACATGTGAAAATAGGTACGTCAGCATAAAAAATGCCTGTGAGATAAATAGGTTTTGTGAAAATAGGTTCCATGACTTATGTTTGAGAAAATGTTTAGTCATGAACCTTGTAATTTGCTTTGTCTTGTAAATCATTTGAAAAACGATAAGATCAGATGATATGTATTAATAAGTGAATAATGTATGGTTAAATGAATAACCATGTAAAATGTGTTTGTATAAGATAAGTTGTTTATAACTCGATGTCTTGTGAAAAGTATGTTATTTGTATAAAATGTTCTATGTCTCAAACTGAAATGATTCAAATAACGCTACGATATGTAATACCATACAAACACTTATATATAGGAAGTACCAGCGGCGTATTCACCATGCTTGTATCATATTACACACGCTTCGTTACTTAATCACTTACTCAAACCAAACTACTAAAGTAAAATGTTCATGTCTAATGTAAATCATGTAATATGTATCCAAAATGTAATCATGTGATAAATAACAAATGTACTAAGTATGCAACAATAGACATACGTAGCATATAACCTGTACTAAGTATGCAACAATAGACATACGTAGCATGTAACCTGTACTAAGTATGCAACAATAGACATACGTAGCATCTAACCTGTACTAAGTATGCAACAATAGACATACGTAGCATGTAACCTGTACTAAGTATGCAACAATAGACATACGTAGCATGTAACCTGTACTAAGTATGCAACAATAGACATGCGTAGCATTAAATGTAATGTAAAACGATGTACTAAGTAATGCACACAATGGGCATATCTAGCATAAGATGTAATAAAATCATGTACTATAATGTACTAATGAACATAGCAGGTATTTGATGTGAAAACAGGAAAGCATGAAAGTAACAAGTAGGCACATGTGTTTCACCCCAAAACAGTTTGGAAAACAGTAAAAGAGGGGTCTATGTACTCACTTGAGATTGCTCAGTAGTCCTTGAATAACAACCAAACAATGCTAGAGATCGCGGATATCAAACGACACCTAATTTAGGTAACTATGTTAATAAACCGGACCTAAATCGGAAGATCTTATAGAATGAGGGTTCGTAAACCAAACGAGTATGGAGACTCGTGTCATATGGTTTAACAAAGCCTACATACTAAATGAAACCTTAATCTAAGTGCTTTCGACCCATTACGACCCGTTTAGGTAGCTTATGCTACTTTAACGCGTCGTTCGCGTGAAACGCGTTCGGACCGTCTAACTAGTCCTATGACAAGTGTTATATGCCTAAACATGTTACATAATCAGTTATGTGACAAAAGTTTAGGTTACATATGCTTAATTACCAATTATACATGAAAAGGGTATTCTGGTAATTTACCTAAGGCATATAAACTACCTATCATACAACTACTCAAACGATGTGACCATAGGGTATAACCTCGGAAGGTTATTCCCTACCTACTATGGTCACCTAATGTGTTTGGTCAGATCCTAATGATCGACCAAATGGGTCGGGTTCGAAGGTATAAGCGATTTATTAGATCGCTTACCCTACGACCCTAGACAACGTGGTAATCAGTAGGCATAGTCCCAAGGGACTATAACCAACGTGATTACACTCACGTTGCGAAGTTCAAACGAACTTCGCATTGACCATAAGCTGGTCAACGCTGAAAGTCAAACAGAGTTTGACTTTCTGACTCGAAAAGCAATAAAAGAAAGAAAAGAACGAAAGAATACTTACGAAGGGTCCCCGAATGCTAATCTCGATCCAAGAACTCAGGTATGAAACAATGGTTTCAACTTAGAGCTCTCAAATCCAGATTCTTGTGAGAAATGAGGTTGGGTTGGATGGGTATTTATAGGAATACCCGAACCGTTAGGATCGCTTGTCGAATATCGTGCCTTAATCGCATCCGTACAAGTGTCGGAAAGTTATGGTGGCTAAAAATGGTTCTTATCCGCTGACTAAGCATGTGTGAGTGTGTGGGTGTGGATTAAACAGCTGGATCTGCTGTTAAAGCAGTTAATCTGGTCCAGAAGGCGGACGCGGCCCGCTTCAGGATGTGCAGAAACTCAGGCGGGCCGCCTGGCCATGTCAGATTAGAACAAAGTTTCAGAAATGACAGTTTCAGTCCCTGCACGTGTTTAAGCCCATTTCCGGCACTTCTAAGGCCCGTAAAGCCAACTTTAAGGCCCTAAAATGATGCCTAAACATTGTGGACATGAAACATGCTCAAAAATATGTCGGATGTCAGTTCGTTTGGCCGTACGATCGCGATGTTCGCTTAATTACGACGGAATGCGCATAAGCGCGAAAAACGATCCAAATGACGAAACGAATGGATTTTTCTTATGCCAAACACTAAAATAAAATATTTTAGTGCTTACATAAATTTTTGGATGTCCGGATGTATTCAGAACGTAAGTTATGCGCGAAAATGCAAACTTGTGCACTTTTTGACGTTTTTAGTCCCTGAATGACACAAAAGTTTATTTTAGCATACCGAACACCTCAAAGCCTATTTCTAAGCTATGTAAAGGATATTTATGGTATTTTTAACTTATGGTCATGTTCTGGAATGTCTGTTACAGTTCAAATTGGCATACTTTCGCAGTTTGTCAAATTTAGTCCCTGTAAGCGATTAAACTTTGATTTCACCACACCAAACCTTCCAAAACTTATATCTAAGTTATGTATAGGTTATTTAAGGTATGTTAAGCCTATTTCAATATTCCGTAGTGTTCGTTGCATTAAACTGGTTATATTTACGCATCAGTGCGCGTATAACCTTCCAGAAAGCGATTTAGAGCTTGAAATCGAACAAGAATTAATATGTGTAAACGATACACATATTTTTACAAATCCTAAGTATGAAATACAATATTTCATTGGTTTGGTATTTGTTTGATGCTTGGAGTGACACAGGTGTCACACTGGTGAACATAAAATAAGTACAATTCAACATTTTTATTTTATGTTCTTTGAGAAATCAGTGTTTAAACCATAGATAGTCATTTAGTTTGTCAAATGATAAGTAATAACATGTATAATCAATTATACTTTGAAATCATGAAAATAACAGATAGGTACACATGCTTCACCACAAAACAGTTTGGAAAATAGTAAAATAGGGGAACTATGTACTCACTTGAGATTGCTCAGAAGTCCTAAGATAACCACCAAGCAACGCTAGAGATCACGGAATCAAACGGCACCTAATATAGGTAACTATGTTAATAAACCGGACCTATATCGGAGGATCGGATAGAATGAGGGCTCGTAAACCAAATGAGTATGGGAACTCATGTAGTATGGTTTAACAAAGCCTACATACTAAATGAAACCTAGCCTAAGTGCTTACGACCCATTACGACCCGTTTAGGTAGCTTATGCTACTTTAACGCGTCGTTCGCGTGAAACACGTTCGGACCGCTTAACTAGTCCTATGACAAGTAATATATGCCTTAACATGTCTAATATTGTCGCCAAATCAGTTTAGATGTCAAAAGTTATGTCACATATGTTGAAAATGAATTTTGGCATTGAAGGGGTATTTTGGTAATTTACCTAAGGCATATAAACTACCTATCATACAACTAACTAAATGTCGTGACCATAAGGTATAACCTCGGAAGGTTATTCCCTATATACTATGGTCACCTAATGTGTTTGGTCGGATCCTAATGATCGACCAAGTGGGTCGGGTTCGAAGGTATAAGCGATTTATCAGATCGCTTACCCTTACGACCCTAGACAACGTGGTAATCAGTAGGCATAGTCACAAGGGACTATAACCATCGTGATTACAATCATGTTGTGAAGTTCAAACGAACTTCGCATTGACCATAAACTGGTCAATGCAGAAAGTCAAACAAAGTTTGACTTTCGGACTCGAAAAGAAATAAAAGAACGAAGGAACACTTACAAAGGGTCCCCGAATGCTAATCTAGATCAAAATAGCTCAGGTATGAAACAAAGGTTTCAACTTAGAGCACATTAGATCAGATTCTTGTGAGGAATGAGTGAAAATGTGATGGGTATTTATAGATTTTGGTTCACCGTTAGGATCGTTTCTTGGAGAAGAGGGAATGATCACATCCCTACACTTGTTGGAATGTAGTGGTAGCTCATTTTGCCCACCACAAGAGATTAACATGTGGCACTTGGCCTTTGGAGGGTGTTAGGGGCTGTTAACATGTGTTTAAAATGGTTTTTGCTGATCAGAAGGGGCCTCGCGTGACGCCAAGTGGCTAGGTGTCACGCTAAGGTCCCTCTGTTCAGCAATTGGTTTCCAAAGCTTCCAATTCAGTCCCCGTTGCGTATTAAGGCCATTTCCGACATGTTTAAGGCTCGTTAAGCCATTTTCAAGGCCCTAAAATGATGCCTAAACATTGTGGACATGAAACATGCTCAAAAATATCCCGGATGTCGGTTCGTTTGGCCGTACGATTGCGTTGTTCTGTTAATTTCGATGGAATGCGCATAAGCGCGAAAAACGATCCAAATGGCGTGACGAATGGATTTTTCTTATGCCAAACACTAAAATAAAATATTTTAGTGCTTACATAAATTTTTGGATGTCCGGATGTATTCAGAACGTAAGTTATGCGCGAAAATGCAAACTTGTGCACTTTTTGACACTTTTAGTCCCTGAATGACCCAAAAGTTTATTTTAGCACACCGAACCCCTCAAAGCTTATTTCTAAGCTATATAAAGGATATTTAAGGTGTGTTTAACTTATGGTCATGTTCCAGAATGTCTGTTACTGTTCAAATTGGCATACTTTCGCAGTTTTGTCAAGTTTAGTCCCTGTAAGCGAATTAACTTGTTTTTGCCATACCAAAGCCTTTAGAACTTATTTCTAAGTTATGTAAAGGTTATTTAAGGTATGTTAAGCCTATTTCACTATTCCGGAGTGTTCGTTGGATTAAAATGGTTATATTTACGCATCAGAGCGCGTATAACCCTCCAGAAAGCAGTTTAAAGCTTAAAATCGAACAAGAGTTGATATGTGCAAACGATACACATATTTTTACAAATCCCAAGTATGAAATACAATATTTCATTGGTTTGGAATTTGTTTGATGGTTGAAGTGACACAGGTGTCACAGTCTCCCCTACTTTAGGAAATTTCGTCCCGAAATTTAATTCTAGCGGAAACTTGTGAAGACAGTTGTGACGGTTTCGCCTTCTAATAGACCCATTGAACCCTTAAGTAAAACTCTGGGCCATGTTAGGACTCTTAGCGAATTTGTTAACCCTCAAGTGAAGTCCTTGTAGTAATAAAACATGGAATTTTGAACTATGGACAGAAGAACGTTTCTTATGAAGACTTATCATAGGAAACTTGTATGTGCTTGAAATCAGAATTTGGGGAGTGCAGAATAAATGACATTGGTCGAGGTACAAGACTTCTCCCGTATCATTATTCTTGTCACTATAGGTCTTAACACATGACAAAACTTTCTTGTGGTTTCTGTGCACTGAATTCCATAATTATGTAGGCCTCCATAATTACGTAATCCCTTGCACAGTCCGCACAGTTCATTTCATGATGCGTAGAGGAAAAATCAATTGATTTAACATGAAGCGACTCGACTAGACCACCAAAGGGTCCTTTTAATTAGATCATCGAACGAGCCTTTCAACTAGATCAACACATGATCTTCTTAACTAGATCGTCGTACGACCTCCTTAAATAGACCACTTAAGGGATCTTTTTTAATTATATCATCACATGATATTTCTAATCAGATTTTCAAAATCAATCTGTTTAACCAGACCATTCAAGAGGTCCAATTATAGAATAGTACTTTATAACCCAAGGGACTTAACTACAATGTTGAAGTCCATTAAGGATTTAAGATAGTATCTTTGGATATCCTATTATGAATCTCTCGTATGAGATATGGAAGATTCTATGAGGACTTGGATGGATCACATACAACCACAAAACATGTAAGAAAAACTTATAAGCACAATTTAGTTAAATTGATTCTTTAATTTGTTATCTTTAGGTATGGACATTGAAAGCACACTAGGAATCCAATCCATGGATTTCATTTGGCACTTTAATAATTTTCAAGGATCCATCTATAAAGATAGAAGGATTTTCAATAAGAGTTTGGATTTGTTTCTTAAAAGAAACGAGTGTTTAAGTTTCTTGGGGAGATCACAAGTGATCATAAGATAACAGAACCACACGAGTAGTTTATCTTTGGGTTGACATCATAAGGTTGCATCATTCATTCACACAAACGCATAAATTTTGCAGAAATAAAAACAACAAATCATTATTTATGTAACAACCGAATTGTCTTGAAGTGTCAAAAGATAACAACCAAGGAATTACAAAACACTAATTGTTCACTGCTGCATCATTGTTCCCGTTTGCCTCATTGATGTTAAATGCTCGTCATCGAGCTGGAGGTGCGTTAACAAGTCTTGGGCAATTGTTTCTGTAGTGAGTAAGGTCACCACAGTTATAACATGATCCCGGTGGAAACCGTGCTTGAACAGCAGCAGGGTTTGCAGCAGCTTGATTTGCATAACGACAAACATTGATCAAATGTCCCAACCGCCCACAGTGGGTACATTTGTGACACTACTCTTGCTCTAGATGATGACGGTTACACTTATTGCACAAAGGTGCGGTACCAATATAGTTTTTCCTTTTGCGAGGTTGTGCTGGCTGGTTTGGTGCAACCTATTTGTCTTGAGCAGTTACAGCGCAGTTTTGAGAGGCTTTGCGCTTTTTCTTCTTAGACACCTCAGCATCTTCTTCCTTTGGTTCCACTTGAGCAGTCTTGTCAGATGGTCTTGTGTCGCCCTTCCGAAACAGCTTGCGCTTCCTGATATGGGATTCAGTCAGAGTGGCAGACAATTCAATGGCTTGTCTGACAGTAGTAGGCTTGCTGCCAGTAACAATATCCTGAATTACGTCAGGAAGACCATCAATGTATTTCTCAATCGCCTTATCCAGAGGCGTAACCATAGTAGGGCATAACAAGCTCAATTCCTCATAGCGGTCAGTATAGGCTCGATGTTCCCCACTGTCTTGCTTCAAATCATCAAATTCCCTTTCTAGAGCCCTTAGCTCATGACGTGGACAGAATTCCTTCATCATAAGAGCCCTAAGCTCGGCCCAAGTCTGTGCTAATGCAACCTCAGCACCGCGTTCTCTCATCACCCTGTTCCACCACGTAAGAGCCCTCTTCTGAAACACACTTGAAGAAAAATCGACCTTGCGATTTTCAGGACACTGAACGTGACGGAAAGTATTCTCAATGCTCTCGAACCATTGAAGAAGCCCAGTTGCTCCCTCAGAACCACTAAACCTGAGAGGTTTAGCCGAGTTAAAATTCTTGAAATTGCATGGAGCATTGTTGTTGTTGATGGCTTGAATCATTTGAGCATAAAGATTTGGGAAGGCAGCAGCCATTTGCTGCGCGATGATTTCCGCCAGTTCGGCATTCGCCATCTGATTGTCGCGTCGAGGAGGCATTCTAAAAGAGGAAACATGAAAGGAAACGAGTGAGAGAATTAGACGAAAAGAATGAGATGAAACGAATCTGATGAAAGCAAGGATAGTGGTCATTTGTTTGTTACTACAAAGCAACAAACGACCCCGGTGATCAATCAAAGTAAATAGGTCAAAAATAATGTATCGCGAAGACATGCTCACCTATAAGTGGACACTCACCCCAAGATTTCCCAGGTAAGAGTGACTGGTCCGATTATGTGGATTTGTACGAACACTCTAGCCTTAGACAGAAAACTCAGGGTACAGGCACCCACTCTTCCAGTTTGCACGTGTTCACATTATTTAGAACCCAAAACTTTGACGAGATTTTGAAAATTTGAAAGGCACAAGGCCAAAAATCAAACTGGAAGGGTTTAAAACCTTACAATAGAGGGTTCAAAACCTAGTAATCAATCATCCAAAAACAGAAGATGGTTTTTCAAAAATCGTTTCGGAAAAATTTTGGTGTTTGTTTTGATAATCACCTAAGGATAGGTGATGTACATGTTTTAAGATCTAAACACAAGATAACTTGTGTTAGGGTCCTAGAAAGGTTATAGTCTAGGTCAAAGCATTACTAATAACCTAATTCCCTATAACCATTGGCTCTGATACCAACTTTTCTGTCACACCCCGACCACGTAAAGCAACCAAACATGGCGGAAACGTCGGGGAGTGTTGTAACAGAATCATTGTTTCATAACCATGGAATAAATAAATTTTGTTTTATTAAATAAATGAACTCATTGTTTTAATACAATCAAATAAGTACAACTATGATCTTCCAAGTTTTAAAGTTGCTAAGGCACGAGTCCATCCTAAATGTAGCATGTATCAACAACCATTTCAAGGCAGTACATGAAACATGTGTAAAAATAGGTACGTCAGCATAAAAATGCATGTGAGATACATAGGTTTTGTGAAAATAGGATTCATGACTTGTAAGTTTAAGAAAATGTTTAATACAGTTTAGTCATGAACCTTGTAAATTGATTTGTTTTGTAAATCGTTTGAAAAACAATAAGATCAGATGATATGTATAAATAAATGTAAGGTTAAATGAATAACCAAGTAAAAATGAGTTTGTATAAGATAAGTTGTTTGTAAAACAATGTCTTGTGAAAAGTATGTTATTTGTATAAAATGTTATATGTCTCAAACTGAAATAATTCAAACAACGCTACGATATGTAATACCATACAACCACTTATATATTGGAAGTACCAGCGGCGTATCCACCATGCTTGTATCATATTACACACGCCTCGTTACTTAAGTCACTTACTCAAACCAAAACACCAATATAGAATGTTCATGTTTAAACCAATAGTCAAATGTTTTTGTATAACCCAAGTTAAATGTAAACCATGTAATGTGTAAGCGAAAGTTTTGTATGGTAAGTAAAATGAGACTACTTATACCATAAGCAAAAATGTACAAAACAAAGTGTTTGGATAAATCAGAAGTTATGCTTTGTAAAATAATGTAAGGTTAAACGAATAACCTTATAGTAGCATATTAAAAGTATACTTTGGATTTGTAAATAACATATCAAAATATGTCTTGGATGTGATAAATAACATATTAAACTATGTTTTGGTTTTGTAAATAACATATCAAAATATGCCTTGGATGTGATAAATAACATATTAAACTATGTTTTGGTTTTGTAAATAACATATCAAAATATGCCTTGGATGTGATAAATAACATATTAAACTATGTTTTGGTTTTGTAAATAACATATCAAAATATGCTTTGGATGATTAACAAAATATATGTTGGTTTTGTACAATACCACACATGAGAGTATATCAAACTATACTTTTGGGAGTATATCAAAATATACTTTAAATGTGTGATTTAAGAATTCATTCAGACCTAGTGCATCAAACTACACCTTTGAGACTATAAGGATACCACAAAGGCAATCCTTATTTGGATGGAGAAACAAATTGGTTTCAGACATTCCATGACAACAGGAATGGGGTGTCTAATACTATAGAGCTATATCATACTACCAATCGGTCTGGTGAACATAAAATAAGTACAATTCAACATTTTTATTTTATGTTCTTTGAGAAATCAGTGTTTAAACCATAGATAGTCATTTAGTTTGTCAAATGATAAGTAATAACATGTATAATCAATTATACATTGAAATCATGAAAATAACGGATAGGTACACATGCTTCACCCCAAAACAGTTTGGAAAACAGTAAAATAGGGGAACTATGTACTCACTTGAGATTGCTCAGAAGTCCTAAGATAACCACCAAGCAACGCTAGAGATCACGGAATCAAACGGCACCTAATATAGGTAACTATGTTAATAAACCGGACCTATATCGGAGGATCGGATAGAATGAGGGCTCGTAAACCAAATGAGTATGGGAACTCATGTAGTATGGTTTAACAAAGCCGACATACTAAATGAAACCTAGCCTAAGTGCTTACGACCCATTACGACCCGTTTAGGTAGCTTATGCTACTTTAACGCGTCGTTCGCGTGAAATGCGTTCGGACCGCTTAACTAGTCCTATGACAAGTAATATATGCCTTAACATGTCTAATATTGTCGCCAAATCAGTTTAGATGTCAAAAGTTATGTCACATATGTTTAAAATGAATTTTGGCATTAAAGGGGTATTTTGGTAATTTACCTAAGGCATATAAACTACCTATCATACAACTAACTAAACGTCGTGACCATAAGGTATAACCTCGGAAGGTTATTCCCTATATACTATGGTCACCTAATGTGTTTGGTCGGATCCTAATGATCGACCAAGTGGGTCGGGTTCGAAGGTATAAGCGATTTATCAGATCGCTTACCCTTACGACCCTAGACAACGTGGTAATCAGTAGGCATAGTCACAAGGGACTATAACCATCGTGATTACAATCACGTTGCGAAGTTCAAACGAACTTCGCATTGACCATAAACTGGTCAATGCAGAAACTCAAATAAAGTTTGACTTTCGGAGTCGAAAAGCAATAAAAGAACGAAGGAACACTTACAAAGGGTCCCCGAATGCTAATCTAGATCAAAATAGCTCAGGTATGAAACAAAGGTTTCAACTTAGAGCACATTAGATCAGATTCTTGTGAGGAATGAGTGAAAATGTGATGGGTATTTATAGATTTCGGTTCACCGTTAGGATCGTTTCTTGGAGAAGAGGGAATGATCACATCCCTACACTTGTTGGAATGTTGTGGTAGCTCATTTTGCCCACCACAGGAGATTAACATGTGGCACTTGGCCTTCAGAGGGTGTTAGGGGCTGTTAACATGTGTTTAAAATGGCTTTTGCTGATCATAAGGGGCCTCACGTGACGCCAAGGGGGCTAGGTGTCACGCTAAGGTCCCTCTGTTCAGCAATTGGTTTCCAAAGCTTCCAATTCAGTCCTCGTTGCGTATTAAGGCCATTTCCGACATGTTTAAGGCTCGTTAAGCCATTTTCAAGGACCTAAAATGATGCCTAAACATTGTGGACATGAAACATGCTCAAAAATATCCCGGATGTCGGTTCGTTTGGCCGTACGATTGCGTTGTTCGGTTAATTACGATGGAATGCGCATAAGCGCGAAAAACGATCCAAATGGCGTGACGAATGGATTTTTCTTATGCCAAACACTAAAATAAAATATTTTAGTGCTTACATAAATTTTTGGATGTCCGGATGTATTCAGAACGTAAGTTATGCGCGAAAATGCAAACTTGTGCACTTTTTGACACTTTTAGTCCCTGAATGACCCAAAAGTTTATTTTAGCACACCGAACCCCTCAAAGCTTATTTCTAAGCTATATAAAGGATATTTAAGGTGTGTTTAACTTATGGTCATGTTGCATAATGTCTGTTACAGTTCAAATTGGCATACTTTCGCAGTTTTGTCAAGTTTAGTCCCTGTAAGCGAATTAACTTGTTTTTGCCATACCAAAGCCTTTAAAACTTATTTATAAGTTATGTAAAGGTTATTTAAGGTATTTTAAGCCTATTTCACTATTCCGGAGTGTTCGTTGGATTAAACTGGTTTTATTTACGCATCAGAGCGCGTATAACCCTCCAGAAAGCGATTTAAAGCTTAAAATCGAACAAGAGTTGATATGTGCAAACGATACACATATTTTTACAAATCCCAAGTATGAAATACAATATTTCATTGGTTTGGCATTTGTTTGATGGTTGAAGTGACACAGGTGTCACAGTAATCTTATGTGTAGGTAAAGGTAATATTATGTGTAGGTAAATGTTGAAGATGTGTAGGTATTGATCTTAATTTGTTTTGAAAAAAAACGTTGATGTGTTGGTAAATATATTTTAAAGTGTAGACACTAACCACACTATATGTAGATAAAAATGTTCAATATGTACAAACAAATACCAAAGCATTATGGAAACATACGTGAACAAATTAAGATTCTTAATTAAACTAATAAACATTAATCTTACAAACAACCAAATAAAAGTACTAGTTATAGAAATTTAAATACTAAAACAACTAAAACAACCAAAACTAAAAGTGTTTGTAAGTTACTAACGAGTTAGAGAATCTACTAAATCACCTTCACTCATCAATGTTTTCAACACCCTCTAATGTATCACATTGAGATTGTTCCAGTGTGCTTGATGGACGAGGCATGATGTTATTCTCAATCAACGCTTGTTCCATAATTGCACATTTACCTTTTACCGTTCCAAGTTCTTCCACTAGATTATCGTAAGCATCCACCAGCTCTTCATAAGGAAGACGCTTTGATTTTTTAGTAGCACCCATTGTGCTACTAGAACTAACTGGATCACGTCCCCACCCGTGCAAACGAACAGAGCTTCTTCCAAGTACAGTCTCAATAATCAACTTATCGCTCATTGATTCCACAGGATGCTCATTTCTCAGCTTCATCATTTTTTCCTTTAGAAAGAAAAAAAATAAGACATGTACACTAAATTAATTAGGGGTGTTCACGGTCCGATTTTCACCCTTTTAAGGTCAAAGCTTAACCGAACCGTTAGTTAACGGTTTTTATTTGTGTAAACCAAAACCAAACTATAAAACTCTTAAACTGAACCATTAACGGTTTGGGCTCTTTGGAATTTTATAAAAGATGACAAAATATATGATATATATAAATAAAGTTGTCCAGAATTTTCATAATTTTACAAGTTGTCAAACACAAACTGTCCCGAATCCCGAATAAGCTATTAAGATATAAGCAACACAATTTGTTCAAAATTTGAACAAAAAAAAAAGCTGCCATATAAAAGTTGCCCAGAACTTAAAATCATTCTTAATGCTACAATAAACAGACAAAATGAGCAACTAATATAAGAAAATAACGGGCTGTTTGTTTCATTCAGATTTAACCAGCAGATCTGATTGATTCAGACCTAGTTTTAACCATTCAGATATTTTTTTGAACCAAACAGCCTCAAGTCTGACTAAATCAGATGTTTCCCTCTTAATGGTTCAGTTCAGATGCAAACAAACAGCCCCTAACTCTAATTTTGACTAATTTTTATATGAATGGAATATTTGAAACACAAAAGGACTCAAGAGTTTGTAACTGGTTAGAGATTTAAACCAAACCGATAAACGGTTTAGACAATTTCACTATTTGAAACCGAAGCGTGAACACCGATAAAATAAAATTATATACCTAATAATTGATATTTAGCGTAGAACCGAACAAGTAAACTTACATATTTTGCAGCCGCATCAGTAGAAATCCAACCTTTTTTTGCGTCCCAATGAGTTAGTCGCCATGTCTCAATTTGCCCGGTTGAAGATTCCAAATCTAGTCCACGCTCAATATGATAGCGTATGGTACTTTTCGAGCCATTTTTGCTATTTATTTTTCGTTGTGCACGTGCCTTAACTTTCTTTTCTGCATTTTCCTTCAAGGACATACAACCAAACAAAAAATAAAATATTAGACCGAATTCATAAATTATTAACAAAAATATAGAATATTGTTAAAACATTACCTTGTATTTTGTCTCGGACCACATATCACCTCAAGATATTCCCCAAGTTGTCCGAATTTCGAAGCCCCCAATGTACGAACTTTATTATTGAATAAATCCATCTCATGTTTAGTGGTCGTTACATCCCAATTGCGTTCTGCACGGTTGAATCTTGTCTCGATATCATCTACATAACGAGATAAATCGATGAATCTAGGTTTAGGTTTGATTAACCATTTGATCGAATTGTGAGGAGAGGAAAATCGGAGATGAACCTAGGGTTTACGATTTGGTCGAGGTTTGATATAAGTTCACAACCTATTTGGAGGAGATGAGTAGATGAATAGGAGGTATGAGGTAAGCTACGCGTGGGATGTTTAATAAGGGGACACAGTGGCAATAAAATGTAATTTTTGACACTAGTTTGCGATAAAAAATATCCTCACGTGGAAAGTTCTTGGTTATTTTGCTATTGTTTTGTTCGGTAGCAAATTATGGTGGCAGTTGCCCTATTTTGTAGTAGTAATTAACACTATAACTTACAAACCGAACGGGTTTCTATGAACCCCTTCATGGCTCTAGATCTGCCCCTATCCTTTACTCAAGTCTTATTCGATTCTTTGGAAAAACATAAACGGGTGGATATTGTTTTTGGGTTAAGGCTGATCCTTATTAATAAAAGGCTGTTGTCGTGTTTGTTGTTTTTTTTCGTTTGATTGATTTCGTTTGATAATAAAACGTAAAATGGTAATTTTAATTTTAATTAAACAAGGTTTATACCTCTGCGCACGTTGCGGCACGCTAAGGCGACTCCGATGAAGGTTTGCATGTTTCCAAGTGAGACCTCCAGCTCGATAGTTTCACAAACCAACGATGATTACTTTTATACATTTTTCTAAAGACTTTTGGAACAATTCAAGATAACACAAAATATTTTCTAGCATCTATAGGTAAAATCATGTACACATATTGTACATTTGTAAATATGTGTAGATATTTTTTGCCACGTCATCTTAAAAAAAGATTTAATTATTTATTTTATATGTATTTAATATCTACACATATTGTACATTTTTAAATATGTGTAGATATTTGGTTTGTCACATCATCTAAAAATATATATTTACTTACTTTATAGGTATGTAATATCTACACATATTGTATATTTTTAATCATGTGTAGGTATTTAATTTGCTATGTCATTTTCAAAAAAAAAAAGTATATATTAACTTAGTTTATCTACATATTTTTTTTTTAAATTCTTATGTGTTGGTAAACATAATCATTTACCTACATATATATTAGTTTTTTTAAAATATGTGTAGATAATTTAGCTACACATGACGAAAATTTGCTATATGTGTAGGCAATTTTGGGGGGGAAATTTTCCCACCAACACCAAGTGTGGTTAAAATGTATTACCAACACATATTAAGTGTTAATCATTGTGAAAATATATCATCAACTATTACCCACACATATGCAAACATGTGTAGGTAAATACCCACACATTTACATGTGTAGGTAAATTATGTGTGGGTAAACACCCCAATTTCTTGTAGTGTATGGTTTGTAACTTAAATTTGGTGTCGATGTTTCAAACAAGTATGATGTGGTATTTTCAAACTTAAATTTATGGATGAATATCTTTTGGTTTTATCATATAGCATTGTTATGATTGAATGCTATGGTATTAAGAAGTCACACCAGTAACCACGCTTCCGCAAAAGTCAGGGTGTGACAAAATCAGTCCAAAAAATAAAACATATTTTACAATTTGGTACTTATTGATCTCAACGATTAGATCAAAGATCTAATAGCTGAGATTTTTTCTTACCTTTCTCACACTGTTGGTCTTTTTTACAGGAACCTCAATCTATATATCAAATTAAAAAGACTAAACAGAAAACCACAAAGACACCTTAAAGCAGTTATACAAATAAAAAACAAACAATCTGTAATAACAAAAGTAAAACAAACAATCTGTAATAACAAAGAAAAAATAGTAAACTTTTATGCAAGTAATATAATTTTACGATTCTGACATATAACATATGACATGGGATTACATATAAATTTTAGGGCTATTGAATTTTATCACTCCCAACTATTAGGTATTGCCTGCTGTCACTCTAATTAAGACATTGACTTCCACCACTCCCAACTTAACACTTGGGTTGCTATGTCACTCCGAATAAATTTGTACAATTGATTATACTTTTTGGTTTTGGCCAAGTTTGGAAATGGGTTATAGTGATGATCAATCTTAAAGCTAGGGAACAATGGTGTAAACCGGTGATTTAAAGAGTATGTGCTATGTCAAACTCACGGTTCTGGTATCCACTTCTGAAGAATGCGAAATCCAATTGAAGATTGGAGCTATGGTTAGCACGGTTGAATGTTAACTTACTTTGAACCTAAAGGAAAGTAAAATCAAAGACTATGTCACCATTTTCTTGCAACGATATAAATGCTTTGCAATTGCAACGACGGTCAAATTTCAATTTCAGATTCGAAACATCATATTTTTTTCGACACATGGAGATCAGAATTGGGATCGAGGATTACGACATGAATTTACCATCATTAGTGACCACCATAAAATGACCCTCATAACTCCACACCGTGTGCAATTTATTTGAATTTTTGATATTTGGTTGGGCTGCTTCTATGTATTGGGCCAGAATATATTAAGAGAAACAGTGTGGTGTAGGCCTGTAGTGGCCAGCTAAAAGAAGATAGAGAAAGCGGTGACATGCAGGATCCATGCCCTAGCTAGCCACAGAGCCATTTTACGACTGAAAATCATGTGATCGTCCTCGTATTCTCCGTCACCGGCAGTCATTCCAGTGTTCCTTTTGCGTTTTTAACTTGGTAAAACCTTCTAACCGTTTTTGTATTCTGCTTTTAGCTATCGGAACTTCAACCGATGGATTTTAGTTTCAAACCCCAAACCCTAACTGCTTTTGTTTGTCATACGTACAGGTAAAAACTCTATCGATCCAGTTTTCATCTTTAAATTTACAGGTGAGACTTTTCAGTTTGTATAATTGAACCCTAGTTTCTCTTTATTAATTGAACGTTTAAAATAGAATTGCTATTGGTTACTTTCTGATGTTAAAATGCATGTTCTGAAGTTTGTTTATAACTATTAGGAAGTGAAAATGAGTTCAAAGGAAGTGAAAATGAGTTCTATAGGTGAGGATGTAGATGACAGGCTTAGCGGGTTACCTGAAGACACTATTTCACATATACTCTCTCTAATGCCTACAAAATTCGCTGTGCGAACTAGCATTTTATGTAAAAGATGGAGGTATAGTTGGATGGGTGTCACCAACCTTGACTTTGATGATATTCACCCCTTTTATGATAAGGAAATATTGTCAAAATCTGTGGACCGGGTGATGGAGAATTGCAAATCGTCCCAACTCGGCTTATTACGCTTACCTTTTTCTAGTAAACAGGTTAAAAGGGAAAGTGTATCAAGTTGGATTGATAAGGCAGTTAGGTTAAACGTTTCCGAAATTGACATGCAGGTGCTCTCTTTTGAGTTGCCTATAAGCCTTTTCACTTGCAAGACGCTCACAAAATTAAGAATAAATCCTGGAAATCCTACTTACCGTGTTTGGGAGTGTCCGTGTCCAGTTAATCTTCCTTGTCTGAAAACTCTTAATATCGCTGTTCGTCACAATCCTTTTGTCAATGTATTTGAACTAATCCGTGGTTGCCCGATCCTTGAAAGTTTATCTTTGGAAGTATTTATTCACAAGGAGGAAGAAGAAGATTACATATTCAATATCCCTACTTTGAAACGGCTGAAACTAATAGTGCAAAGAGTATATTCGTCGGTTACCAAAAAAGTTGTATTAAATGTTCCAAATCTTGATTACCTATTTGTTGGCGGTATGTTGGGCTCGCTTTTTGTCATGGAAGATTTGTCGTCATTGGTTGAGGCATCAACTTCATTTCGTTGTCTATCGTCTGATGGTATGTGGCTGGAGTTGCTGAAGGGAATAAGTGGAGTTAAATCCCTTTCAATTAATAAAGTAAGTTTCCAGCTTCTTTTTGACTTCAATATGTTGTAATGTTGTTGACTTGTTAGTTAGTTTTTACTCTTTTATTGATTTTTGTTTACAATTTCATGTACCAACTGTAACTTTATACTTTGTTGAAGTTCCCATTCAATTCAGCTCTGCCCATCTTTCCACATGTGAGGCATTTGCAGCTTACAAGTCTTTGGTATTCTAGACTAGTTCTTGAATTCCTTGAAAGTTGTCCTGAGTTGAAACATTTGTGTATTGAAGAGGTATTGAGCTGTTTTAAAGCTTTGATGACTTTCTTCTGTACCTGTTTACTTGCATGCTAACATTTGGATTTTGTCATTTTTGCTAAAACAAAACAAAAGCTGACAGATGAACGTTGGATTAAACCAAAGTTGATTCCCGCTTGTTTGCTTACAAACCTTACAACCATCAAAATTTCAAGTTGCAAAGGGCGAAGGCCTGAAATAAAGTTTCTGGAATACATGTTGGGGAATGCAAAGGTTTTGAAGACAGTAACAATCACTTGCGAAATCTATCCCATAAAAGAAGAAAATTGGTTGCGTGCAAAGTTGCTTAAGCTTCCAAGGGTTTCCAGGTATTGTGAGATCCGTTTTGTGAAGTGATCATCGTTTATATGATGCAATGGCCTATACTGAGGCTTTTATTTTGGGATTGTAAACCGTCTACTTTGTGTTGCCTATTGATGGGGGTGTTTGGATTATCATTTAATAAGTGGCTGTAATGGAATGTTTTAGTGTTATAACATGATATATAGTCGATTGCAACTAGCTCCAAGGGAGATCTTTGAGGTTTCATATGACAAATAATAGTGCAAATGATCATAGCTTATAATGTTTACTAGTGTTTTAAGGATGGAGAGTGGTTCTCTGCATATCTTCCACCCTAATCACTTTTATCATTTACATTACGATATTTTAAAATTTCATTTTGTATTTTATTTATTCTTATATGTTCTGTTATATTTTCTTTTCTACTAATATAGACACATTTACAAGCTGTTAACTTTTTTGTTTAATTTTGATATATGTTTAATTTGATATAATTTCTATTAAAAGTTAAGGATTTTAACTATTTTCAGAATCAAACCATCAAACTGTATCTTATTTACAAGAGACCCAATTTGTGATAACTAGTTGGTTGGCCAGCGCAATATGGCTGGCGGGTGCCATTAAGGCTCTTTTGGAGAGCACAATTTAACTCGACTTTCCTATTATATCTTATTCGTCTCCAGATTCAAAACATAATAAATGAAAAGAAAATCACTTCAATGGTGTCTAAAGATTACAAAAGAAAAACTAAAAAAATGTAAGAGCTCTATGCGTGGAAGGATACAATGTATGTTCTTCAATTTGAACATAAAATAGCAACATCACTCACATGAAACATGTTTTAATTGTTGGCAAAATGGATAAAAGATAGAAAATTAAAATAGTTGTAAATGACTGCATTAAAATTGTGAATTAGAGCGTAGTTTTAATTGAGTTAGATCAATTTTTAACAAAGAATTTGGAATTTGTTGATGTACCTCGTTGTGGATGTAGCACGGTTCGGTTCGTCACAGTTCGGTTCGTATGAAGAACACATGTTACATGTTGACATCCTCCTGTCAACATTAACATAACAGTTGATCTCATCGAAATAGAAAGCTTTGAAATGGAATACACTTCATCGAAACATGGAATGGTATAATGGCTGGACATGTCATCGAAAGAAGATTGATTATTTGTCTTATGTATCCATCGAAATAGGAGGTGTCACATGAAGTTATCATGGATCGAACAGAGATAAAAGAAAGTCATGACATGTCATTGAAACAAGAGTGGAGCACATCCAAACAGAAGTTGCTTTGGTACATATCGAAATAGAAATGGTTCTAAATCGATAGATATGTCTATTGTTTCAATAATGCTGATCCAAGAAAAGTATGTTTTAATGATAATGGGCCATTTGAAATGGTTTTGGGCCTGTTTCGATTATAATAGGATATATTTCAATAGAACCCTTTATGTTTCGATGATGATGTACATTATCTCTTAGTGTTTCGATGTATATGTATCTGATACGTTGTGTTTCGATAGATAGGGACATGTTTCGTTGTAATGCTCTCTGCTATGTGCTATAAATAGCAGAGAGCCTCCCCTGTTCTATGAAGTGAGCACACCCAGAGAGTTAGAGAGAGCATTCTTGTAATCCTTTGTAACAAAACTCTGTTGGAATCTATATTGAGCATTTAACAGTGAAATATTCTTGTGTTGTGTGTTCTTGGGCTTGATTTGCACATAAGGCTCAACCTATTCACACACCCTATCTTCCTATTTAGACACCCTTTGCCTCGTATATGCCTCGTATAGGCCTATACGAGGCGTATAGGGTTACATCAAAGTCAGTGTCTGACTCATGTCACTTCTGGTTTGACTGCTTCAATATGCCTCGTATAGGCCTATACTGGGCGTATAGGGCCCCTCGTATAGGTCTCATATATGACCCTTTGCCCCTTATATGCCTCGTATAGGCCTATACTGGGCGTATATAAAGGTTTTTTTTAACAAACATTTTATACAATATTAATCGTTTTAGCAAACTTTTATACAAAAACAAGTTTTTTATTTTAAATAATTAATATTAGGACCCCTCGGTGTTTTTTTGAGTTGAAAAATGGATGTTTTGGTAGGGTAATTTGATTGTTTTTGGAGGGTGATGTTTTTTTTAGTAAAAAAATGGGTGTTTTGGTGGGGTAATTTGAGTTGTTTTTTAAGAAAAGTTTTATTTTTTTTATAAAAATATTTTACCGTTTTCAAGATCGGCCTTTAAAAATATTCGATCGTAGAAATATTACATTGTTTTTAAGATATAGTGTAGTATAGGTCTCTTATAGGTCCCTTATAGGTCTTGTATAGGCCTATCGACGTATACGGGCGTTGTTTCATATCCTATAGTATCGTATCGTATTGTATTGTATTGTATTGTATCGTATAGTGTAGTATAAGTCTCGTATAGGTCTCGTATAGACCTATATGGGACCTATACGAGACTTATAATATACACTATACGATACAATACGATACCATACTATACGAAACAATACGATACAATACGATACTATCGTATCATATAGTGTAGTATAAATCTCGTATAGGTCTCGTATAGGCATTGTATGGGCCTATGGATGTAGTATCGTATCTTATAGTATCGTGTTGTATCGCATCGCATCGTATCGTATAATATAGTATAGTATAGTGTAGTACAAGTCTCGTATAAATCTTGTATAAGCCTATCGTGTTGTATCGTATCGTATAGTATAGTATAAGTCTCGTATAGGTCTCGTATAGGCATCGTATAACTAATATTAGTGTTATTATAATTAATATGAGTTTTTTTATAATTAATATTAGGCATATATGAGAGGCAAAAAAGACCAATTTACCCTAGTATAGGCCTAAATCAGGGGTTAAATGGTCTTTTTACGCCTAGACGCCCATTATATGCCTATACGAGGCATATACGAGGCAATAAGACAAAATATGACATAATCAGAGATTCTCTTGGAAATTGAAAAAGGTAATACGCCTCGTATAGGTCTATACGAGGCGTCTTGAAGGGTGTGGAAATAGGGAGTTGGGTGTGTGAATATGTAGACCCGCACATAATCAGGGATTTCGCACTTAGTTTTGTCTTAAACAACAAGAATAGGTTGATCTAGATCCTCCTCTAGGGACCTACAGAATTTATTAGAGATAATCTCTGTTTAGAAATAAGAACTTGATTTTTTTTAAAACCAAGATGTTTAAACAATTACATGGGTGGGATCAAGTAAACCAAGATACTTGGAAACACCTCAAGAATATATTTGTTATGCCTTATACAACAGAATTTATTTAAGGCAAAGTGAAGGAAAAATCATCAACTAATACATTTGCCCCTAATGTCTCATCCCATATGCACATTATTTGGTTAGAGTGACCAATTTTAGATGTCATCTTTGCACACCATGGAAACCCACAACGGTGTTTCAGCAATACCTTAATGTAGGTACAAGTCGTTTAAGTGATTCGTATGTATACGATGGACTTACTGAAAATACTAATCTACTGTCTACGCATCTCAGTGAGCTTGGTGCTACCCTGGTTGGGGTTGCCAGAATTATTTTCTGTAGTTGAAAGATACAATCAAAATGATATTATATTAGTATTCAGTAACATGATACAATAATTGATATACTATATTAATTGATAACATAACTGAGGAACAGGGAATTAACGGTAACGGCGTTAGAAGAATTCGGTGCTAGAAATTACAATTTCGCCATATCACCATTCGAACCCGGTGAATCGTCGACGATGGTCTGCAGGAAGGAAGTCTGATAGCCCATCTAGGGTTCGTGTTCACCCCTGTTGGTGCTAGATTCGGACGATCCGTCCGGATCTGGTACTTGCAACACCAATGAAGTGGTTACCGCCGGAAACCCTAGGCGACCGGAACTTCATCGACTGTCAGAATAGCATACGACCATTGATCGCCGCTGCCGGAGCCATGGTAGGGGCTTAATCTTCGAAGGACAGCTACCATTGTAGGCGATCTTAACTTGGAAGTCATAACAGCGGGGCGCCAGCAGACTATAGTCAATCCATAAACCGCCGGATTTGGGCCGCCTTGGTGGCAGCGATATTTCAACGTAAAACCCTAGCTACCGCCTACTCAACGATGATGGTGGCTTTCTGTACGGTATGGCAACTCAACGCTATGCTACTGAATTATCAATATTAAGTAGGACGATTTATTGTTGTACTTAGGGTTTGGTTTTGATTGTGGTAGTTGATTGAGAGTGCAGAGAAAGAGCTATTGAAGGAGCTTTTGAGGGAAATGCTTAATGAGTGTGGTTGGAAAGATGAAATGAAGTCTCTCTGTAGGTTCTCACTATCAGTCTTTTTGTTTCTTTATAAATTATTGGTTTATTTTAGATCTATTTGGGATTGCTTATTAAAACTGCGGATATAGTGCTGCGGATAACCAGTTTTACTTGTAGGAATGGCAATGGGTCGGGTATTGGTATTCCCATACCCATACCCGGTTGTAAAATCGTGTCTCATACCCGACCCAATACCCGTCGGGTACCGGGTATACCCACGGGTATCGGGTATACCCATTAGTTTATTAAAAGATATACATTTGGATTTCCAAATACATTTTTTTACTATTATAATTATTATATAATTTTAGTTATGCAACAACTATTATACATTAAAATATACATTACATACATATAAGTTTTATCATAAATTAATAATAACTTTATAATGTTTATACACTTATATGTATATACTTCACAACATACAAAATATAAATACTATCATCAAATACATATGCTGAAAGAAAATTTATTTTTTCACATTATGAACATACTAAAATAAATCACTAATAGATAAGAGTTAATGAAAAAATAAAAATATAAACTAAAAACTTCGGGTTTATGATCGGGTATATAGTTCGGGTAAACGGGTATGTGGTTTCGGGTAATCGGGTCGGGTATCACCTAATCCCATACCCGACCCATACCCGCCAAAAATTTTAAAACTAATCTCATACCCGGCCCAATACCCATCGGGTATCGGGTATACCCGTCCCATTTGTGCGGGTTTTGGGTATACCTGTCGGGCTCGGGTATTTTTGCCATCCCTATTTACTTGTGTGTTTGGATAGAACCACAATAAGCAGTTTGGAAGTTATTTATATGGATGTTGTAATTATTTGCTTATTTGAAGGTGAAATAAACATTTTTGGTTTTTGTGACATACCATTGTATTTTTGTGACATCTAAGTTTTATAATGAAGCCCATACACACTTCATGCATTTCGCTTGCTGTAAATAAGCAACTACCTTTTAAAAGTTCATGTGAACTTTGGTTAATTATTTTGTGGTTTAACCCGAATGCGCTGTGGTTTAATTCGGGTATATATGATTTGTTAAAGACGATAAATGGTAACTTTTATTTTCTTTTATTCCATCGTTGTGAATTCGGCACCTGTCCTTTTAGTATATCAACTATGTCAAATTACTTGCTCTTCATTGTGATCAACAAAAGTACAAAGCTTGAACCAAGACATGAGAAAATATAAAATTGTTAAATTAATATCTCATCTCTTGCTATATCTATAAAGAAGCTACCTGCTCTTTCATTAGATATTATCTATATATTGAACCGAAATGATACAGGCTAAGTTACTCTTGCTTAACCAACCGGACATACAACGATTGAGTACCCGCACATCGTGCAGGTAATCACACTAGTTACTATTATAAGACACTACATTTGTTGATATACCAGCACAGAAGCTACAATAACAAGTAATAGAGGTGACTAACTTTTGAATTATGTTATTATATTCATTGCATTAGCATATAAGTTACATAAAATCTCTTTTGGTAGGCTCAAGATTAAAACTAGCCAAGACAGGCCAATACATCAATTAGAATTAGCTAAAATTTGCTACACATACCACAACACTAACTCTAGTAAATGGGCAGGTCAGCTGCTGTCAGATCAAAGAGGGTTTGGGTTAGACATGGTTTGCGTCAAAATGCATTTCGACCAAAATGGGCTCAGGTTAAAATGAGTCGTTTAATAAAAAAGTATATCAAAATAGGTTCACACACTAGTGAAAATAGGTTGAGATGGCGGCGGAAATGGCTAGGTAAGTGCTGCTGACAATGGCAACGAGACAGAGTTGGTGTCGGTGGTCATGGAATTATTTATTTGTTATGAACTATAACTAATATGTTAGACCCGTTTGATAAACGCATTGTGCCTGGGTTGTATGAAAACTAAAAGGCTGACCAATTAAGTTGTTTGAAGGTTTAAGATTGACTTTTTAAAATTTTTATGTTTAAAAAAAAATGAACCTGGTCACCGGGATTTGAGACTCTTCCAGTAGACCTATTAACCGTAACCCAGGTCGGCTACAACAAGCTGGAATGAAACGGGGAGTGGTTTTACAGAAGATCCTGTAACCGTAACTGAAGGCTGCTACGATATTTGAATTTCTCTTTTGCTCCCAAAACATATAAGGAAAGTGAAAATCACTTTAAAATGCAATCTCATACTTTTGAATCCTCATAAGACCATGCGTAATGGTTAATGTCTCCTATGGGGCATTTTTCGCCACATATATTAACATCATAATGACCCATAAAAATTGTGTAGTGGTTAACGCCCTTTAATGCTCTCATTCCATCATTACTTTCCAATTTTGTTTTCCTTATTGGGCATTATACTAGAAATGCCGCTTCATCTTCATGCCCCTTATAAAGCCCACGGGGGTGGTATAAAACTGAAAACCATTAAATGAATATCTGATAAAAGTCCAAACACCAAAAAACAGGAAACACAAAGTGGGATGCAACTACATAGACATAATCATCCAATCGTAAATCGTTGTAAAAGGTTTATAATTTCAAAAGGCAAGAAGACCCAGCCAATCCATTAAAAACAGTTTCATTTAACAGAAGCTATTTAACTACAGTAGATGAAGAGAACGATTTTCAAGAAACTGGTTTTCACAATATAGGGAAGCCCTTGGAACCTTGAGTAAGTGTCGACACAAGTTCATTTCTTTTTCTATGCATAAGTTTTCCCATGTAATTGTTACCGTCTTCAATGCCTCTGCTTTCCCCAATATGTATTCCAGAAACTGTATTTCAGGCTTTTGCCCATTGCAATTTGAAAACTTGATGGATGTAAGATTTGTTAGCATACAAGCGGGAACAAACTTCGGTTCAATCCAACTAGATCTTGTACGCTTCTGTTTTAAAACAATTGAGATTAAAAAAATTATCCATATCATTATATAAGGATATAAGAATTTGAACAAGTAAGAAGAAATATCAAACCTTGAGAAACGGCTCAACTACTTTTCCAATACACAAATGTTTCAACCCGGGACAACTTTCAAGAAAGCGAGAGATTTGTCCATATTCGCAAACATCCTTCAACTCCAAGTGCTTCATGTTCGGAAAGACAAGCAGAGGTGAGATAACGGAATCTTGAAGTCAATATTGGAAATTACATTTTTAGCTGAAAGTGATTGAACTCCATTTATTCCTTTCAAAAGCTCAAACCATAGATGATGATTTCTCATTTGAGTACATGAAATAGATGCCTCAACCAGAGACGACACATCTTCCATTACAAAAGACGAGCTCAAAACTCCATGAACAAATAGGTATTCAAGATTAGGGACGTTTAAAACAATTTTGTTCAATACTGATGCATGTTTTATAAATGATAGTTTCAGTCGTTTCAAAGTTGGGATAATGAACATGAAATCTTTTTTGTACTTGCACATTGTTATTTCCAAAGACAAACTTTCAAGCACCGGGCAACCATTGATGAGTTTAAATGCATTAACAAAAGGATTTGTATAAGCAACTATGTCAAGTGTTTTCAAACAAGGAAGATGGACCGGAGACGACACATCTTCCATTACAAAAGTCGAGGACAACACTCCATCAGCAAATAGGCATTCAAGATTTGGGGCATTTAAAACAATTTTGTTTATAACTGATGCAGGATCTATAAATGATAATGATAGTTTCAGTCGTTTCAAAGTCGGGATATTGAATATGAGATCTTCTTCAGAGTTGCACTTTGTTACTTCCAAAGATAAACTTTCATGCATTGGGCAACCAGCGATGAGTTTGAATGCATTAGCAAAAGGATTGTTGTAAGCAACTATGTCAAGGGTTTTCAGACAAGGAAGATTGACCGGACACAGACATCGGCTCTTCCAAAGAAAGTAGTGGCAATTTTCGTCAATCAATCTTAACTTTGTGAGTGTCTTGCAAGTGAAAAAACTTAAAGGCAAACTAAGCATCAAGCCTTGTATGTCAAGCTCACGTACGTTTAACCTTACTGCCTTATCAATCCAGTTTTTCACAATTATCGAGTCCCATGTTCTACTGTTCTACAACACGCTTCAAGTCTTCAGGTCTCATATTTTTCATGCATTATGACGCCATTTTTATCAGCTCGGAATTAAACATCTGCAGTTACAATAACATGAAATAGATTTCAAGAAAAACGAAATCATATTACGAAATCCATACAAAAACAATATCAATTATGTTGGATATCAGAACATTTAATTACGAATTAATCATGCATCAAGAACAAGACCATGGGATCAAATTGGATAAATTTGGTCTGTCAACGAAAGTCAATGCAGACCGTTTTAGATTATAGTATTGATCAGCGTATCCGTACAATTTTGCGACTACTTATAGTCTATGAAACGGCACGAACAAGGTAGTTATACCCATTCGTTTGTGGAATCAGAAAACTGTCATTAACCGCCAATTAACGGCCTTTTACTTTTGTCAAGTTTGACTTTCATTTTCTGCCTTGTGACCAATATCTAATCAATATACATAATCAAATAATCTAAGTCTAGATTACATTCTAATAAAGGAAAGAATGAAATCAAATTTAATAGATAAAAATTAACATAGAACAAACCTGTGTAAATCAGAAAGCAGAGAAAGACACAACACAGAGAAAAGCGCGTAATCCTTGACCTGAAAAGTATTCACAAGAAAGGGATGATCAGAAATAGAACAAAGCGATTCAACAAGCGTCAATTAGGGTTCAAACAGATTTACAAACCTGTTAAATTGGATGAACAGTACCGTTTGAATCTTCGATAAAGTTACTGAATTGATCCGTTGCGTGGTAAAACACAATCCAGGTCGACCCGTCTGACCTCTAAACGGGTCAATATTGCCACCACTAGAACCAACTTATTCATAACTGAAATTGATCCTTAACTTGTTTATCTAAGTTACACAACGCATTAACAATATTAATTCTCAACGGATGAGAGGTATCACCAGCTATAAACACATTTTTCCTCCCATCAACTTCAATTTAACTACAACCTGCCGCCTTTTTCAAATTCTCCATCTTCATCAACCGCCTTATTTCCAACACTTCTTCCCATTTGTCTTTAGCAGCAGATATATTCGACATCACAACATAATCCCCCATATTATTCGCCCCCATTTTCAATAAGCGATCCGAAACCACACTTCCCATTTCCACATCATGATAATTCTTACACGCACCCAACAACGGGCCCCACACGTTCGCAGTCGGTTCAACCGGCATACTAGTAATAAACCTATACGCATCGTTAATTCGACCGTTTCGCGCAAGAAGATCCACCACACAAGCGTATTGCTCCATTGTTGGTTTAATCCTGTAAACCTCGTTTAAAGAATTGAAAATCTTTAAACCTTCGTGTACTAACCCCGTATGGCTACAAGCGGATAGTATAGACGTTATTATCACATGATCGGGTTTTCCACCGTTTTCAACCATTTTATAATATATCCGCAACGCTTCTTCACCCATTCCGTGAACCGCATACCCTCCTACCATAGACGTATACATAACCAAGTCTTTGACCCGAGTTGACTCGAAAAGCTTACATGCGGAGTTTACGTTTCCGCATTTTGAATACGCATCCAAAAACGCTCCGTTTAACTGAACGTCTTGATGAAAATAACCGTTTTCTGCATACGCTCGAACCATTAAATTCCAAGAGGTTAGATCTCTTTCGATCATGTTTTTGAATATAATCTCTGCGTTGTTGCCTAATTCCCGGGTTCCACTCACCTTTATCCTCCACTCACTTTTGTCTTCCACCCACTTGCTTTACCACATTTCCTGGCAGATTGTATGGGATACCAACAAGATGGTTGGGTCTTAAGTTTGTTTATTATTATAGGTTTGGAAGTGTTTGAAGTCCAGCCTATAAATCTGGCATATATCGAGTCATGATGTATGGATATACCTTACTAAGTTTTTGAGCTATTTTTCTTAGTAATAAGATTGGGAGTTATCTAGTCTTAATTGAGTGTGTTATCAATTTCATATCTTGCTTTGAATTGGTATCAGAGCCGGTTCAATTCCACTTCGATTAAGTTGATCTTCTTGGAAGCCAGGAGCGTTTTCAGTGAGACAATAACAGCAGCAAGGGCCTGCGTAGATCCGATCAGCAGCAAGCAACGAGTTTGCTGATCTGGGTTGTTTTTCTTCTCTGTTCTGTTCAACCAAGAAGGGTAACAGCAGCAGCAGGCAGATCAGTTTTTAAAGACTTGAACCAGGCGGGTTCGAGTTATTTGCAACAGCAGCAAACCGGACTCGGGTACAGGGGTTTTTTCGGTTGAAGGTTGCAGTTTGGTTGCAAAATATGTACTTCTACATATTTGGTTGCAACTGAGAGACTATTCAGAACTAACTAGATTGTGTTTTTGGTTGCAAAGGGCTGGAACATCAAGGTAGTACACCTTTGCTAGTTTACAAGAAGAAATCGAAGATGGCAGACACTGAAGGTAGTCAATCGAGGTCAATTAAAGAACCAGGTGGTGCTTCTACTTCCTCACTCGCGTGCCCCATGTTGACTCAAACAAATTATACAATATGGGCCATGCGGATGAGAGCTATCTTTAACGTACACGGAGTTTGGGAACAAATTGAACCTGGTACAGCAGTTGATGTGAAGAAAAACAACATGGCAATCGCTTTGTTGTTTTAATCCATTCCGGAAAATCAGATTCTTCAAGTCGGAAATCTGAGTGTGGCTAAGAAGATGTGGGATACGTTGAAGACCCGGAATCTCGGGGCAGATAGGGTTCGAGAGGCACTGCTTCAAACCCTAATGTTTGACTTTGAAAATCTGAAGATGAAGGAACAAAGCACGGTGGACGAGTTTACTTCATTATTATCAGGTTTTTCATCGAAGGCGGAATCTTTGGGTACTAAGATCGATGAACCCAAGTTAGTCAAGAAGTTTTTAAATGGCTTACCGAGAAAGTTTATTCACATGGTGGCCTCGATCGAGCAAGTGGTCGACTTGAAAACTATAACCTTTGATGATGTGGTAGGTCGTTTGAAGGCATTCGAGGAATGAATTAAGGAGGAAAAAGATCCGGCTGGTAGTCAAGGACAGTTACTATTGTGACAACCGGTAATTTACGGCTCTTAATTACGCGATTAACAGGAGATTAACGCAATAATAAATAGTGTTTACAACGCTAATTAACTTAATTAGGCCTTTGGAGTGCCTAGGAACGCTTATCCGACTCTACAGTACGCGTATGAAGATTCGAGTGGAATCTGCGGGACAACAAATGACAACGGACTGATACCGTACGAAATACTGACAACACCGACAAATATGGATGTTACACGAATATTTTATGCTCATGGAGTTTGGGTCGCGATATCGGGTCTCGTAGGAACTACGGGCCACTTACACATGAGCTGGGCTTGTAGGCCCTGGACCCAAGCCCAAAACCCACAAGCCTAAACCTGCGCATATTATACTAGATCTGTTACTTGAAGATCTATACAAGATCTCTCTAAATCTAGAAAATCCTATCAAATACTTACAAATCTATACAAAATATTATAAAATCTTTGAAAGATTCATAAAATCCATATAAATCTCTTCATGAGATCTTACTTCAATGGACATACCAATTGACCTGAATGTAAATTGGATACTTGATAGTCAATGTCCCTTATTCACTCTATTAATACTGGCCTCTCTCCATCTCCCAATACACACTTCAAACAAACACACAAAATAAAGTCTCTCTCTCTCCCTCGATTTCAATACAGAACACACACACTAACCCACATCTTTTCTGCCTCTCTCTCTATGAAATCCGGCCACCGGAGTTCCATCTCCGGCACCGGTTACCTCCTTCAAACACCACCAACATCCACCCCCAACCCGCTCCCCTCGGTTACACATACGCAGAGAGAAGAGAGAGAGGAGCCGACCCTATCCACCGCTCACGACGGCACGTGGAGACGTACGGTGGTTCTCCCCGACGGGCAAGACACCCCCCCCCCTTCTGTCTTCTGATTATCGGCTGCCAACAACCGATGGTGGTGGCGTACGGCGGCTGCAAGCGGAAATGAAGAGAGAGAGAGACGATGAGAGAAAGACCGAGAGGTGAGAGAGAGTGACGGAGCGGTGGAGGATGACCGGCGACCGGTGGTGCATCGGCGGCGGCGCAGCGGCGTGGGAAACAGAGAAATAGAAAGAACCGATGGTGGTGGTGAACGACAGTAGGTGTCTCGGACCGGTGGTCCCTACCCCGAACCAGTGGTTCTTGTTTCGGTCCGTCGGATTTCACGGTAAGACCCCCCCCCCCCCCCCCCCCCTGCTTAGTTCTTGTATTTTCCTTGAAGATTGGAGGAAGATGATGTGATGTTGATAATGCTGGTGGTGATTACCGTCTGATTTACAGCGATGGTTCGCCGGTGACGGTGTTGCAGCAGAGCTCCGGTTCGGGTCTAGATTCAAGTTCAGTAAGCAAAAGTCAGATTTGGTTTGGCTTAACTCGGTTTGACTCGGTCAAACCGAGTCAACTCAGTGTTCGGATGAACTCAGTATGGTTCGACTCGGTTCAACTCGACCCAGCTTGACTCAGTCCAACTCAGTTTGACTCGGTCAACTCAGTTGACCCGGTCAACTCAGTCAGCGGCTCGACGATTCGACGCGAAGATTCGGTAAAGATTATTACGGCGCATTTTATTATTTTCATAATTTTATACGTTACAAACGAGCTCGAACCGATTTGATAGAAAGTTTGTTTACATACGATGAACATTGACATATTGATTATATTGTTGGAGATTGATAAAAATAACGACACTTTAGTCGTCGGGGGCGTCTAAAAACAGATGAAACTCTGCCCGTTTTTCGAGAAAAACCCTTAAACACGACACGTATTATATTTCAAAAACGACGCTTAATGGAATTCGAGTTTATAAAACTTCAAACTTTGATAATTCCAAACGCTTTTACAAATAAATATAATGTTATATTTATTTCGAACGTCGTTAATTCGTATAACTTTTATAAAATAAATATAGCTTATATATTTATTTCAAGTATCAAACAACACGATCTTGTTTTATAAAATAAATATAGATGTATATTTATTTCAAACACACGAATTCTTTTACAAAATAGATACAGTCTATCTATTCAACGATTCGATGAAGTTCTTATAGAATAAATATAATATTTTATATTTATTTTATACGCCTAGACGGCACATACATATATTTTTGGCAAATATACACGAGACGCAATATATATAATACGAGTTATTATATATTACTTTCATACGAATATTCCTTTATATCAACATACGACTTCTTAAAACGAGTTAACAAGTATAACTTCTTCGCTTCTTTTAAGTTGACAATTTACCGTCATATCGTTCGGTCAACGATTCGGTAGAGCTCGATTACACGTAGTTAGTTACTGCGTTATTTAGAAACTTATTAGATATTCCGTGTTAGGAATATTGTAGAATGCACGCTAGCAAGTCAAGTCTTGGAAACGACATCACGAAGTCGTATATAGCTAGCTTTGCACAGGAATATTCAGGTGAGTTCATAACCCCACCTTTTACGGTTTTACATTTTTTATAAATGTTTTCGGGGTGGAAAGACATGCACTTTTTGCAAAGCATACAAGAATTATATATTTCTAAACCATGTTACAAAGAACACAAATGGTTTACGAAAAGTTTATATTAGATACCGGTTTTACAAAACAAGTGAGTTCATGCTCCCCCTTTTCTCTTTAACTGTTTTCAGTTTTCATAACATCGGGGGTGAAATACATGTACAAATGTACAATATTTATAAATGGTATGATATAAATACAAGAAGTACACTTGGTGAGAACGAGAACCAAGTGTGACAAAATATAAGAATACAAGAAGTACACTTGGTGAGAACGAGAACCAAGTGTGACGAAATATAAGAATATGAGAAGCGCACTTGGTGAGAACGAGAACCAAGTGTGACGAAATATAAGAATATGAGAAGCGCACTTGGTGAGAACGAGAACCAAGTATGAGGCGCTGTGAGAAATGATAACAAGAAACGCGCTTGGTGAGGACGAGAACCAAGTAGGAGGCGTTATGAGAAATAGTGTCACGAAATGGGGTACAGAAGCACCATTAATCAACAATATACCTAGACCGCAGAACAAAAAGTTAGATCTAACGGGTGCCTGGCAGCCACACTCCCGGTCGGGGCGAGAACCGAGGAGTGCTTTTGTGTCTCAGAATATACCAATTAAATGCCTTAGGTTTGGTGACTTCCTATGTCGTGCCACATGTTAATGGCCTTGCAACCCATTAACAATCCTGATATTTACAGGAATACTTTAATTACATGAAATTCATACCATACTAAAACTTGATAAATACTTGAAGTACGTGGGGTACTCAAGAAAACGAGAATTATACTTGAAGTACGTGGGGTACTCAAGAAGATTAGAGTTATACATAAGAACTTGAAGTACGTGGGGTACTCAAGAAGATTAGAATTATACATAAGAACTTGAAGTACGTGGGGTACTCAAGAAAATTAGAATTATACATAAAGTACTTGGTGTACACATGAATACTTGAATTATACATGAAAACTTGATTTATACATGACACAAACTATGTTTTCATACAAAGTTTCAAGTAACTCGATAAGAAAATGATTTTAAGTACATTTTCTCAACAAAACATCAAAAACCGGTTATTCAAAAAGATTTATTTCAAATCTTTTACAAACAAACTATGAACTCGCTCAACTTTATGTTGATTTTTCGCATGTTTCTTTCTCAGGTTGCTTTTCAAAGTTATGGCACGGTTGGAATAGGAGAACCATTGTGGAGTCGAGTACTTAGTGACGTTCATTTTCTAAAAGACTTAGCTTATTTGCTTCCGCTGTGCAATGAAGATACCAGTCCAGTCACGCCAAAGCTCTGATATTTCGGGGTGTGACAGATTGGTATCAGAGCTATAGGTTACAGCGAATAGGGTTTCCTGTAGGGATACCTAGGCTCTAACCTCACCATTCCTCTGGGAACTTAGAATATTAAAACCTGAATACATACAGAGCGCATAGTACTCGAATATGGTCTCCAACCTTTGCCGAAAAACAAACAATCAAGGTTTTGTTTTTAAAAATACGCTAAAGTTGTGTTTTACACACGGTACACAAAACGGTCGCATACAGTGCACAAAACTCTGAGAATTTAGGAAACATGCACTTAAGACCTTCGGAAACTCATGTTGAAGTTCATTAAAGGTCATCACGTAGGTACCACGTGTATTAACTCGGACAAATGCCATTTTGATGTCATCTATGCTATTTAGCCGAGCAGGTAACCTACGCAAGACGAAGCACGAGCGTGCAAAAGTACAAGAGAACTCGATCAACGGAGGTTGAAGTATGTCACATACGACTATCGAGGCGATGCCTTTGAAAAGACGCGATGGCGCGATTCAATGACGACACCAGATTCCTGTCAACAGGAGAACTAACGGGAAGCGGAAACTTGTCACGCGATCCTGCAAGCAACACGAGTCGTGCTAAAAAGAAGACGTATGTCTCTGCATCCCCCCTATCTTATTAACGACGAATACACTATGTTTGACATTCCATGGTAATGTCACCTAACAACTGGTTATCACATGTAACCCCAGGTAAAGTCCTTAAATTTCTTTTATTGAAATTTTGACTTTCACACTTACTGAGTAGATTTTCGTATCTCTACTCCTCTTAATGGTCATTGTATCACAATCATTTCCGTCAGTATAGCGAATACTCATTTGCTTCGTTTCTTGAAAATTCATATGATACGCATGCATCGTTTGTTACGCATGTGGTTTCGTTTCGAATAAGCGTTTCATCAAAGTTCAAATATTATTTCGCTAAATCTAATTTTTGATTCGTGATTCGAATGACCCGCGTTATTGAAATTGTTGGCTTCTTTGTTATCAAGTCAACACACTTTCTTGAAATTTCTTTTCTTTTCAAATTACGTACATGGTTTTTCGTTGTGACCATGCCGAAAGTTTTCTTGTCGACACATGTATTTATTGTCGGCTTGCGCCGAAATCAAATTCAATTGTTTGAACTTGTTCATTACACATATTCAATTCAAGACACCATATGATGTATTGAAGGCATCATATTCGAATTCGTTTTAACAAGCGTTTCATTTGTTCTAAGTCGTAGTAGATTTGTTTGGTCTACGACTCCATTAAGTCATTTGTTGATTTCGACACCTTGTGGTGTCAAGTACAGACTTGTAGCTTGGGCTAATCATGATTGAGCGTTTTATGCAAAACACAGGTGATACTTGTTCGATCACCGCTATACTTGAATTGTTTCATTCACTACGACACCTTGTGGTGTCAGTACAAACTTGCAGTTTGGGCTGAACATGATCGAGCGTTTCATGCAAACTAGTACATTTGAGCTTGTTGAAATCTGAATTCATTTACTTGATGCAATCATTTCTAGAATTCATTTGCATATTGTGATACGTCCTTGAATTCACATCATTCGAATGTGTCTTGATTCGACTTCATGAATCGTTTACTTTGGTACTATTCGTATTTTCTACACATAACGTAACTCTGAGAAGTTAACGTAGTCTAAATTTCGAGGACGAAATTTTATTAACAGGGGGAGAATGTGACAACCGGTAATTTACGGCTCTTAATTACGCGATTAACAGGAGATTAACGCAATAATAAATAGTGTTTACAACGCTAATTAACTTAATTAGGCCTTTGGAGTGCCTAGGAACGCTTATCCGACTCTACAGTACGCGTATGAAGATTCGAGTGGAATCTGCGGGACAACAAATGACAACGGACTGATACCGTACGAAATACTGACAACACCGACAAATATGGATGTTACACGAATATTTTATGCTCATGGAGTTTGGGTCGCGATATCGGGTCTCGTAGGAACTACGGGCCACTTACACATGAGCTGGGCTTGTAGGCCCTGGACCCAAGCCCAAAACCCACAAGCCTAAACCTGCGCATATTATACTAGATCTGTTACTTGAAGATCTATACAAGATCTCTCTAAATCTAGAAAATCCTATCAAATACTTGCAAATCTATACAAAATATTATAAAATCTTTGAAAGATTCATAAAATCCATATAAATCTCTTCATGAGATCTTACTTCAATGGACATACCAATTGACCTGAATGTAAATTGGATACTTGATAGTCAATGTCCCTTATTCACTCTATTAATACTGGCCTCTCTCCATCTCCCCCAATACACACTTCAAACAAACACACAAAATAAAGTCTCTCTCTCTCCCTCGATTTCAATACAGAACACACACACTAACCCACATCTTTTCTGCCTCTCTCTCTATGAAATCCGGCCACCGGAGTTCCATCTCCGGCACCGGTTACCTCCTTCAAACACCACCAACATCCACCCCCAACCCGCTCCCCTCGGTTACACATACGCAGAGAGAAGAGAGAGAGGAGCCGACCCTCTCCACCGCTCACGACGGCACGTGGAGACGTACGGTGGTTCTCCCCGACGGGCAAGACACCCCCCCTTCTGTCTTCTGATTATCGGCTGCCAACAACCGATGGTGGTGGCGTACGGCGGCTGCAAGCGGAAATGAAGAGAGAGAGAGACGATGAGAGAAAGACCGAGAGGTGAGAGAGAGTGACGGAGCGGTGGAGGATGACCGGCGACCGGTGGTGCATCGGCGGCGGCGCAGCGGCGTGGGAAACAGAGAAATAGAAAGAACCGATGGTGGTGGTGAACGACAGTAGGTGTCTCGGACCGGTGGTCCCTACCCCGAACCAGTGGTTCTTGTTTCGGTCCGTCGGATTTCACGGTAAGACCCCCCCCCCCCTGCTTAGTTCTTGTATTTTCCTTGAAGATTGGAGGAAGATGATGTGATGTTGATAATGCTGGTGGTGATTACCGTCTGATTTACAGCGATGGTTCGCCGGTGACGGTGTTGCAGCAGAGCTCCGGTTCGGGTCTAGATTCAAGTTCAGTAAGCAAAAGTCAGATTTGGTTTGGCTTAACTCGGTTTGACTCGGTCAAACCGAGTCAACTCAGTGTTCGGATGAACTCAGTATGGTTCGACTCGGTTCAACTCGACCCAGCTTGACTCAGTCCAACTCAGTTTGACTCGGTCAACTCAGTTGACCCGGTCAACTCAGTCAGCGGCTCGACGATTCGACGCGAAGATTCGGTAAAGATTATTACGGCGCATTTTATTATTTTCATAATTTTATACGTTACAAACGAGCTCGAACCGATTTGATAGAAAGTTTGTTTACATACGATGAACATTGACATATTGATTATATTGTTGGAGATTGATAAAAATAACGACACTTTAGTCGTCGGGGGCGTCTAAAAACAGATGAAACTCTGCCCGTTTTTCGAGAAAAACCCTTAAACACGACACATATTATATTTCAAAAACGACGCTTAATGGAATTCGAGTTTATAAAACTTCAAACTTTGATAATTCCAAACGCTTTTACAAATAAATATAATGTTATATTTATTTCGAACGTCGTTAATTCGTATAACTTTTATAAAATAAATATAGCTTATATATTTATTTCAAGTATCAAACAACACGATCTTGTTTTATAAAATAAATATAGATGTATATTTATTTCAAACACACGAATTCTTTTACAAAATAGATACAGTCTATCTATTCAACGATTCGATGAAGTTCTTATAGAATAAATATAATATTTTATATTTATTTTATACGCCTAGACGGCACATACATATATTTTTGGCAAATATACACGAGACGCAATATATATAATACGAGTTATTATATATTACTTTCATACGAATATTCCTTTATATCAACATACGACTTCTTAAAACGAGTTAACAAGTATAACTTCTTCGCTTCTTTTAAGTTGACAATTTACCGTCATATCGTTCGGTCAACGATTCGGTAGAGCTCGATTACACGTAGTTAGTTACTGCGTTATTTAGAAACTTATTAGATATTCCGTGTTAGGAATATTGTAGAATGCACGCTAGCAAGTCAAGTCTTGGAAACGACATCACGAAGTCGTATATAGCTAGCTTTGCACAGGAATATTCAGGTGAGTTCATAACCCCACTTTTTACGGTTTTACATTTTTTATAAATGTTTTCGGGGTGGAAAGACATGCACTTTTTGCAAAGCATACAAGAATTATATATTTCTAAACCATGTTACAAAGAACACAAATGGTTTACGAAAAGTTTATATTAGATACCGGTTTTACAAAACAAGTGAGTTCATGCTCCCCCTTTTCTCTTTAACTGTTTTCAGTTTTCATAACATCGGGGGTGAAATACATGTACAAATGTACAATATTTATAAATGGTATGATATAAATACAAGAAGTACACTTGGTGAGAACGAGAACCAAGTGTGACAAAATATAAGAATACAAGAAGTACACTTGGTGAGAACGAGAACCAAGTGTGACGAAATATAAGAATATGAGAAGCGCACTTGGTGAGAACGAGAACCAAGTATGAGGCGCTGTGAGAAATGATAACAAGAAACGCGCTTGGTGAGGACGAGAACCAAGTAGGAGGCGTTATGAGAAATAGTGTCACGAAATGGGGTACAGAAGCACCATTAATCAACAATATACCTAGACCGCAGAACAAAAGGTTAGATCTAACGGGTGCCTGGCAGCCACACTCCCGGTCGGGGCGAGAACCGAGGAGTGCTTTTGTGTCTCAGAATATACCAATTAAATGCCTTAGGTTTGGTGACTTCCTATGTCGTGCCACATGTTAATGGCCTTGCAACCCATTAACAATCCTGATATTTACAGGAATACTTTAATTACATGAAATTCATACCATACTAAAACTTGATAAATACTTGAAGTACGTGGGGTACTCAAGAAAACGAGAATTATACTTGAAGTACGTGGGGTACTCAAGAAGATTAGAGTTATACATAAGAACTTGAAGTACGTGGGGTACTCAAGAAGATTAGAATTATACATAAGAACTTGAAGTACGTGGGGTACTCAAGAAAATTAGAATTATACATAAAGTACTTGGTGTACACATGAATACTTGAATTATACATGAAAACTTGATTTATACATGACACAAACTATGTTTTCATACAAAGTTTCAAGTAACTCGATAAGAAAATGATTTTAAGTACATTTTCTCAACAAAACATCAAAAACCGGTTATTCAAAAAGATTTATTTCAAATCTTTTACAAACAAACTATGAACTCGCTCAACTTTATGTTGATTTTTCGCATGTTTCTTTCTCAGGTTGCTTTTCAAAGTTATGGCACGGTTGGAATAGGAGAACCATTGTGGAGTCGAGTACTTAGTGGCGTTCATTTTCTAAAAGACTTAGCTTATTTGCTTCCGCTGTGCAATGAAGATACCAGTCCAGTCACGCCAATGCTCTGATATTTCGGGGTGTGACAACTATTTTCTCAAGAGGAATCGTCCTCAAACCACAAATACAATAATGGAGGTCGTGGTCGTAATGGTCCTGGAAGGAGGGGACGAGGTCGTAGGCGTGGTTCGGGTCAGGGACAATACACCAACCAAAACCGAGACTATGGTAAAGGTAGTGGGTCAAAGGGCTCGGGTCAAAGAAACAACGACAACCGACAGAAACCGAAGAAAGATAAGTCTGAAATTCAGTGTTTTAGATGTGACAAGTTTGGTCACTACGCTTCGACTTGTCCAGAACGGAAGCAAGAATCAAATCTTGCTGAAACGGAAGAAACTGATGCGACCTTGTTTATGATGTGTTCAAGAGAGACAGTATACTTGAATGAAGAGAATGTGAACCCGAAAAAATTCAAATCCAAGCATGGGGAAGAGAATTTATGGTACTTAGATAACGGAGCTTCTAACCACATGACGGGAAACAAAGAATTCTTTTCGGAGCTAAACGAACGAGTAACCGGCAAGGTACGTTTTGGTGATGATTCTTGTGTTACTATTGAAGGAAAAGGCTCAATCTTGTTCACAACTAAAACCGGTGAACATAGAATACTAACGGAAGTTTACTATATTCCGAGCCTTCATTCCAACATCATTAGTTTGGGACAACTTACCGAAACGGGATGCAAGGTCGTGGTGGAAGATGATGTTTTACTAGTGTATGACAAAGCAAGAACTCTTATGATGAAGGTGTTTCGTGAAATTAACCGGATGTATAAAATCAAGCTCGTGGTAGGTTCTCCGGTATGTTTACTCTCTAAGCTTGATGATGTTTCTTGGCTTTGGCACGCCCGTCTAGGGCATCTTAACTTTGATTCAATGAGGAAGATTGGGTCAAAGAACATGGTTCGTGGTATGCCCGTTATTAACCACCCATCAAACATATGTGATTGTTGTTTGATTGGGAAACAGACTCAAAATCCGTATCCGACCAAAGCCATGTTTCGGGCCACTAGACCACTCGAGCTTCTACATGGTGATCTCTGTGGTCCCATCACACCATCTACACCAGGAGGTTGTAGGTATATGTTCTTAATTGTAGATGATTTCTCACGCTATATGTGGTGTTTTCTTTTGAAATCCAAGGATCAAGCGTTCGAGACATTCAAACGGTTTAAATCTTTGGTTGAGAAGGATTTGAGTCTAAAGATTGGCACGTTTAGAACTGATCGCGGGGGTGAGTTCACATCAACTGAGTTCAATGATTGGTGTGAAAGCAATGCTATCCGAAGGCATCTTACGGCTCCATATTCGCCACAACAAAATGGTGTTGTTGAACGACGCAATCGAACTGTAATAGGTATGGTGAGGTGTATGCTAAAACAAACCAAGGTGCCACAAAGATTTTGGGGTGAAGCGGCTAAACATTCAGTTTATGTACTCAACTGAAGTCCTACGAAAGCGGTTGATACAAAACACCATACAATGTATTATTAACAAAGAAACCGAATTTAGAGTTTTTATGCGTGTTTGGTTATGTGGGTTTTGTAACGGAACCCAAAGTTGATCAACATAAACTTGATGATAGAGGAAGACCGATGGTATACTTTGGTTCGGAACCGGGGGGTAAAGCCTTTCGGATGTATGACCCGGTTGAGAACAAATTTTGTATCCGAAGATCGGTTAAATTTGATGAAAAACGTGGCTGGGAATGGAAACAAAACAGGTCTGACCCAGAATTCTGTACAGTCGTTCTTCACTCGGATCAAGACGGACGCTCATCTGAGACGGCTACCGAGTCAGACCCTGACCCGTACACTCCAGAAGGTGCATCTGGAACAGTAACACAGCAGCAAAGTGGACTAAATCAGCAGCAAAACACTGCTGCGTTTCAGCAGCAAACTGCTATTTCAGGCCGCAGTTCAGCTAGCTCAGAAGCTGCGCACAGCAGCCCTCTGTCATCAGCAGCTTTGGCTGCCAGTTCAGCCTCAATGGAGACAGGTTCGGGTGAGCCTATGCCCGACTTTGTTGAGGTTGAAACTCTCCTACGACGATCGACGAGACAGAAACGGATGCCGGTAAAGTTTAAAGATTTTCATGTCCAAGATGGGGTTAATCGAGAAGAACCGGAAGAATTATTACTTGCAGCAGAAGATGAGCTGATAAATTATTCTCAAGCTAAAGGAAATAAGTTTTGGGAAAAAGCAATGCGAGTAGAGTTAGAGTCCATTGAAAAAAATAAAACTTGGACTTTAACAAAACTCCCGGGTAATATTAAACCAATCGGTTTAAAGTGGGTTTATAAAGTCAAGCGTAATGCATCCGGGGAGATCATAAAATACAAGGCAAGACTCGTCGCAAAAGGTTATGTTCAACAATTTGGTATTGATTTTGACGAGGTCTTCGCACCAGTGGCTTGAATGGAAACGGTGCGTTTGTTACTTGCACATGCGGCTTGCAAAGGATGGCAAGTTCACCACTTAGATGTCAAATCGGCGTTTTTGCACGGTGATTTAAAATAAGTGGTTTATGTTAGTCAACCGGAAGGCTTCGTTAAGAAGGGCCAGGAAGAAAAAGTCTACCGGTTAACTAAGGCATTGTATGGGCTTCGACAAGCGCCACGAGCTTGGAATCTCAAGCTCGATGGTACATTGAAGATTCTTGGTTTTAAGCGGTGCTCGAAAGAACAAGCAATTTACACTAAACATGAGGGAAATGAATTAATTATTACGGGTGTTTATGTAGATGACTTAATCATGACAAGCTCGTGCACTAAGAAAATCGAAGAATTTAAGAAGCAAATGAAGGAGAAATTCGAGATGAGCGATCTCGGATTAATATCTTATTATCTCTGTATTGAAGTCAAGCAAACCGAGAAAGGCATTACAATCAAGCAAGAAGGGTACGCGAAGAAGATTCTAAAAGAAACAAGCTTGCTCGAGTGTAATCCGGCTAAATGTCCTATGGATCCAGGTTTAAAGTTATCAAAGGACGAGAAAGGTGAACCGGTTGATCCAACGAATTACCGAAGATTAGTTGGTTGTCTTCGTTATTTATTACATACAAGATCGGATTTATCTTAGGCGGTTGGAATTGCGAGTCGTTACATGCAATCTCCAATGGTTTCTCACCTAGTTGTGGTTAAGCAAATTCTTCGTTATATTGCCGGCACTACAAGTTATGGGTTACGGTACAAACGGGGAGGAAGTCACAAGATCATGGGCTATAGTGATAGTAGTCATAATACCGATAAGGATGACGGGAAAAGTACTACGGGGCACATATTTTATTTTGGTGAAACACCCATTTCATGGTGTTCACAAAAACAAAATACGGTAGCATTGTCATCTTGTGAAGCCGAGTTTATGGCAGCAACTTCGGCGGCATGTCAAGCGATTTGGCTTCAAAGTTTATATGGTGAAATCGTAGGTGGTGAGATGCAAAAGATAGTGATTTGGGTGGATAATAAATCAGCTATAGCATTAATGAAAAATCTTGTGTTTCATGGTCGGAGTAAACACATCGATACACGATATCATTTTATTCGTGAATGCGTTGAAAAGGAGTTGGTGGAAATTGAGTATGTAAGTGGAGACGAGCAAAGGGCCGATATTCTCACCAAAGCACTTGCGCGAGTCAAGTTCATGGAAATGCGTGGGTTACTTGGTATGAATTGCTGCCTATCCCGGTTCGGGAATTAAGGGGGTGATTGTTGCCTAATTCCCGGGTTCCACTCACCTTTATCCTCCACTCACTTTTGTCTTCCACCCACTTACTTTACCACATTTCCTGGCAGATTATATGGGATACCAACAAGATGGTTGGGTCTTAAGCTTGTTTATTATTATAGGTTTGGAAGTGTTTGAAGTCCAGCCAATAAATCTGGAATATATCGAGTCATGATGTATGGATATACCTTACTAAGTTTTTGAGCTATTTTTCTTAGTAATAAGATTGGGAGTTATCTAGTCTTAATTGAGTGTGTTATCAATTTCATATCCTGCTTTGATGCGTCATCATGGAACCCGCTGTTTACGTATCCGGATATTAAAGAATTACACGTCACAACATTCCGATTTCCAGATAAGCTCTCGAATATTCTCGAAGCGTACTCCATTCTACCGCATCTGGCATACGCATCGATCAGCGCGTTACCGAGAGTAGGTTCTCTACCGCCAAAAAAAATATTAGATCTCAGTGAATAACCGTGAGCTTCTTTAATCATACACGTGTTAGAAGCATCGGCCCCATGTTGAACTACGGTAACTGAAGGGGTATGGTCCCAGATCTCGCGTCAGCATAACCGCGAAGGACCATTACCCTTATCAAAAACCCCACCAGCAATAACTGACCTGTGTTCGTGCGGGCACACGCGAACACAGCAGTCCAATTTGTCCATTGATGAGAAGACTTACCTTAAGTACGGAAATAAATGTTACGCATAGCGATGCGGCCCGACACCGCATCCTATGAACATTTTCGTCACGACAAGGGATCTGGACAACAGTAACAGTCACTAAGCGGCGATGCGGCATGGCACTGCATCCCGCATGCATCTTGGATAGAACAAAGAACGCGGGAATAACATCAGTGACCGCGAGCAGCGATGCGGCCTGGCACCGCATCCTGCCTACAAGGCAAGTGGGTCTGACACTCAGTGCAAGTGGCACTGAGAACAGTCGCCTACTAGCCCACGTGTATGCAACAGTCTGACACCACAGCAGGACGTGGCATCACCACAGTAACCAACAGGTCTGACACACCTGCAAAAGACTGCGCGATGTCAGACTAGCTACTCAACTACCCTCCTTCACTCCTCGGCTATAGATACCCATCCCAAACCAGGTTTGAGGTATCACTTCTCAACTCTCTCACTACTACTACTATCACACTTTGCTTCCCAAGCAAACTACTGATTCTCACGCCGGAGAGTGGTAACAAGGAGCACCCCCCACCCCATCCTCCTTGTTACGAGTCACAGCTTGTTTCCTTGTGCAGGAAACCAACCAGCGGACGATCCAGCCAGGGATCCTCGGAAAGAAGGGATTAACCCTACTTGACGAGACTAGTGAGTTAACCCCACTAGGTTAACCATTGTTTCATCATTGGCGCCCACCGCTACTCTTAGCACTTTTTTCAACCATCTTTTTCTTTCTGAAAAACCATGTCTGACCGTCTAAACAACACTACCGGGGATAACCTAAACCCCGTAAACACAGGGCCTATGGGGACTATTCCCATAACCCCAAATGCTGAACATATTGGCACATTAACGCAAGGGGGCGCATCCCTTACGTTCGGCCACGATTTATCACAGTATGCTTCTGTGATACCTCCAGGCATGAACCTTCATACCTGGTTCGACCAGGAACAAGCTCTGCTGGCCGCAACATACAACAGAGCCTGCGCAGAAGCGCAAGTATCTGCGGGGCCTACCCCAGCACCGCATACCCCTGCGGGTCGTATTTTACAATACGACGGTAGGGCCCCAACACATCCGGCCTCCAGAAGCAGGCAGGAAGACCGCGGTTCCTCTTACTGCGAGGTCCGCACACTCGATGAGGACGATTCCTCGTCTGGGTCCCGCCGCAGATGCCATATACATAGCCGTCTAGGCCCACAAGGCGAAACTCGGCGACAATCTACAGCCCACCACGGCCCGTGCATCCATAGCCGGCTGGGACCTCAGTCCCACCATGAAGGTCAGGGCCGTACCGATCCAGACGATGGTACATACTGCGGGGATTCACATGCTACTAGCAGTAGACCGGGAGGACGAAACTATGTCCATCCCACTCAAACCCGCAACACGTACCTCCGCGCCGCAAAGCGCCACCAACCCTACAGGCCGAAATCTGCGGCCGAAAACTCCAAGTTTGTCCCACATATTGCAAACGCCGATGTCACCACCACCAAATTCCCATTAAACATTGGGAAATACAACGGTTCGGCCGACCCAAATGACCACATGAACATCTTCACAGGCGCGGGGTGCAACGGCAAGTGGGACGAACCCACTTGGTGTCAATTTTTTCCGCAGACCCTAACAGGTCTGGCCAGGGCATGGTTCGACTCTCTACCACCAGGGTCACTAACCTCATTCGAGGAATTACAAGCAAAGTTTCTCGCACATTTTTGCCAGCAACGACGTCATGAACGCGATTCTATGGACGTCATGAACATCTGGCGCAGAGACAACGAATCGCTTGAGGCGTTCGTTGTCCGTTACAATAAAGAGTGCCTAGAGATAGGCGACATTGCGGACCAGTTGGCACGTAACCATTTCATTGTTCCCGTCAAGGACGAACAAATGGTTATGAACATCTCCGGCAGGGACGGCTTGCCTAAGAAATGGGAAGATGTCATGGCTGCAGTCAAAACATACGCCCAGACTCAGCGGTCCCTCAGACCGCTCATATCAAAGGCACAGCCCCAAACGGAAGGCCAGTCCTCCCACCAAGAACACAAGCACAACAACAAGCGCAACAGGGACACATGGAATCGCGACAGCGATTCCAGACCTTATGTCCCGCGAAACAACCAGCCCGACGCAAGGGCTACAATCAACGCCCAGCGTGAAAACCGGGTGTCAAAGAAGGAGTCTCGGGATCGTAGCTGGACCGAGATCAACCAGTCGCCAAGCGACGTCCTCCTAACAGACGCACAATTCCTGCGACCGGCCCAACCAATGAAGTCCAAGAAAAACCAAGATCCCGCACTCTATTGCGAGTATCACAAGGACTCGGGTCACACAACAAACAGCTGCATCAGTCTCCGGCTGGAGATAGAGCGAGCCCTAAAGGAGGGGAAACTGCAACACCTATTGGCAGGTGCGCAAAAACCTACCAAGCGCATCACCCCCCATAACGAGGGCACCTCCACGGGTAAAAGGACCATGTACGTGGCCTCAACCCACATGATCAATGGAGGACGAGGAAGGCCGCGCAAGGCGGCAAGAAGACCGGACAATGACTGGAAAGACGAACAAGTTATCTTTCCAAAAGTCCGAGGCGGACCGCGCGACAGGCGCGCCGTGGTTATCACAGGCCACCTGGCTCACTACTGCACCGAGCGATTATTCATGGACCCGGGCAGTACATCTGATATCATATACGAGCAGTGCTTCAACCAATTCGAACAAGAAAACAAAGATCGGTTGCAGCCGGTGGACTACCCGTTGGTCGGGTTTGCAGGGGAAACCGTATTCCCCTTGGGCCAAATTACTTTTCCTGTGCGCCTCACCAACGGGAGGCACACAAGAACGGAGGAGGTAAACTTCATGGTTTTACCTCACACCTCCAAGTATGACGTACTTCTCGGAAGAGAGTCCCAGGGCGAATTCAACATGATCACATCCGTCCCCCACTCCGCCATCAGTTTCCCAACCGTAACGGGGGTCGCGATAATATACGCCCGAAGAGATGTTATGTCTACGGACGAGCTGCGCCCGGCCAAGGTAGCAAGGCCTACCCCCAACACTTAACCAGAAAAATGGGTTCTTAACGCAAGACACCCGGAGCAAACAGTTACGTTGGGCCACGCCTTGTCCCCTACCATCAAAGCCTACCTGAAGCAGCTCCTCTTCAGGAACCAGGATATTCTTCCGTGGACACCCGCAGATATGACAGGGGTACCACGTGAAATCGCGCAACACTTCTTGAATACCATGCCAGGTATCAAGCCAGTGATCCAAGGCCAACGCCACCTTAGATCAGCAAAAAAACCAGGCGATGCATGAGCAGGTCCAAGAGCTGCTCTCCGCAGGTATCCTGCGGGAAGTCAAATACCAGACTTGGTTGTCAAACCCAGTCATGGTAGAAAAACCATCCGGGGGCTGGCGTATGTGCGTCGATTATAAAGATCTTAACAAAGCCTGCCCTAAGGATTGTTACGCACTTCCGGAGATCGACGAAAAGGTCGATAACCTCGCACCATTTCGATGGAAGTGTTTCCTCGATTGTTACAAAGGCTACCACCAGGTGCAAATGGCAATCGAGGACGAAGATAAAACGGCATTTCGCACTCCTACCGGGAACTACTGCTACACAAAAATGTCGTTCGGGTTGCGCAACGTAGGCGCAACCTATCAAAAGTTAATGAACGACACTTTTCGCGGTCAAATCAGCAAAAGTGTCGAAATCTATATGGACGACCTGGTCGTCATGAGCATGGAGGAGGACACCATGCTCAACGATATCGAAAGAACATTCCAAACTCTGCGAAGCGTCAACATGAAGCTTAACCCAGGGAAATGCTCGTTTGGAATGGAAGAAGGCAAATTCCTTGGATTCATCGTAACCAAAGATGGATTCAAGGTGAACCCGGAAAAAGTTCAGGCGATTGAGCGCATGCCATCGCCTTCTACGATGAAAGAAATGCAACGACTAGCCGGCAGGCTAGCCGCACTAAATAGATTCTTAGCCAATCACGCAGCTAAGTCTTACCCTTTCATCAAGACCCTGCGGAGCTGCTTAAAAAAGGAACAATTCCAATGGACCGCAGAGGCCGAAAAAGCTTTCCGGGAGATGAAAGAGTGTTTGATTCAACTCCCAACTCTAACCGCACCACGCAAGGATGAGCCACTCATCTTGTACTTATCTGCCGCGGATAACGCGGTATGCGCGGTACTCATAGTGGAGCGGAAAGGAGTTCAAACACCCATCTACTACATCAGCAAAATGCTCAACGACCTAGAGACGAGGTACTCCATCATGGAGAAGTTGGTATTGGCACTAGTACACGCGTCAAGACGGTTGCGATGATACTTTGCAAACCACGTCATCACGGTGCTAACCAACTACACGATCCTATCAAAACCCGACATCTCTGGTAGATTAGCAAAATGGGCAATTGAGCTGGGCGCACTTTCACTGAACTATAAGCCGCGCCCCGCAATCAAAGGCTAAGTCTTGGCTAATTTCGTTGCTGAAGTACTAGCAAATTGCATTCAAGAATGCGAAGAAGAGCAAAACCCTGCATCGCCACCATCCTCCACAGAAACTTGGGCACTATATACAGATGGTGCATCCAACGAAGATGGTGCAAGTGCAGGCCTGCGATTTGTTAGCCCTGATGGCCAAGAGCTTACCTATGCAATCCGCCTCGAATTCAAAAGCATGAATAACGAGGCAGAGTATGAGGCTCTACTGGCAGGGCTGCGTCTGGCAGTCAAACTCGACGTCCAACATTTGGATGCACACGTCGACTGACTATTGCTTGCAGGGCAGATACGCGACGACTATGCCGCAAGAGGGGATATCATGACCCTCTACCTCGAACAAGCCTTGCAACTGAAATCAAAGTTCACATCCTTCAATATCCACCATATCAACAGGAGTGATAACAAACCCGCGGATGCACTATCAAAACTCGCATCCACCAGCTTCCAACACCTGGCAAAAGAGGTACGCATCGAAATTCTGCAAAATCCCTCAGTACCCCTGCGCCAAGTCAATGTCATCCAGTACGGTACAACATCCTGGATGACACCGATCATTGCATACTTGCAATCAGGTGTTACTCCCGAAAGAAAGGCAGAGGCACGCAAGCTACAATACAAAGCGTGTCATTACCAAATGGGAGACGGTATCTTATACCGTAAATCATACCTGGGGCCACTCCTACGATGCGTCGACCCTCAAGATGCCACGTACCTTATCAGAGAAATACATGAAGGAATATGTGGCATACACGCAGGCCCACGCATGGTGGTGGCCAAAATCATGAATGCCGGGTACTACTGGCCCGGCATGCACCTAGATGCAGTCAAAGTCTTGCGCAAGTGTTTCAATTGTCAGCGGCATGCTCCCAAAACCTTGCGCCCCAAGAACAACCTGATCCCCGTCACCACCGCATGGCCATTTCAAAAATGGGCAATCGATGTGGTAGGACCATTTCCAGACACACCAGGTGCAGTGAATTTATCATAGTGTCTGTTGACTACTTTACAAAATGGGTAGAGGCAAAACCGCTCGCATCAACCATCGCTATGATAACAAGGAAATTCGTCTGAGAACATATCATCTGCCGTTTCGGTCTACCAATGTGCATTTTCACCGATAACGGTACCAACTTCGCTGCCAATGACTTTCAAAAATGGCTAAAGGAGCTAAATATTGAACACATATTCTCCTCAGTGGCGCATCCGTAAGGGAATGGCCAGGTCGAGAGTATCAACAAAAGCTTATTCGAAGGCATCAAAGCACGGTTGGGAACAGCCAGACGCGGCTGGGTTGATGAACTCCCAAGTATCTTATGGGCACACAGGACAAGCCCAAAGACAAGTAACGGTGAGACACCCTTCAGCCTGGTCTATGGCACTGAAGCAATGATCCCCGCAGAAGTTGGCCTCCCTTCACCTAGGATGTTGGCTATCAACAAGATAGACAACAACGAGGAACGCAGGGTTGACTTGGACCTCGTGGAAGAAAGGCGTGAAAACGCTGCCATCAATGAGGCCAAGTATAAAACCAAACTCGAAAAGTACTACAATGCACGCGTCCGCATTTGTACCTTCAATCCGGGAGACTACATCCTTCGTGACAATGAAGCATCTAACGCGGAACGCCCAGGGAAACTCTCCCCCAAGTGGGAGGACCCTACCTCATCCAAGAGGTCCTGGGCAAAGGCGCATATAAACTGCAAACATTAGAAGGCAAAACTATCCCACGCACATGGAATGCACAACAGCTTCGACGCTGTTATATGTATGCCATGTTCTTTACATTTACCATGTAACCTATCGGGCCGCAGGCCATTCGCAAATAAATAAATAGACGATTCAATGCAATATTGTTTATTTATTTCTATTACAAATGCGTGTTCCACTCTGCGGTATCCACAAAAACAGATTAGCAAAATCTTCATTCGCGATACCCACACAGAGTGGTAACCACACGCAACTATTATAATAGGCCAGCAATGGCAACACTGTCTATCCGGCCGGATACAGTTTTCATACTTGCCTATCACCTAGATATGCAAAGGGCAATTACAGACTTGGTGTTATTCACAATAACATTAAACTCATACAAGTTCAAATATGCAAGTAATGAAAACACTTGTACAAATTAAACAGAGCGGTTAAAACTTTATATTCAAAAAATTTCTACACCATCGCGGTGCACAAGGGATTTACATAAAGTTCTTAACATTTACATGAGGAAACAAAAAAGGCACGCAGGCCAGCCTAGTCTTTCTTTGTACCACTGGAACCCGCACCATCCTTGCCCTCAACAGCAGGCTTTTCCTCATCTTCCTCATCCGCATATAACACTCGCAAGCGGTCCACATAGTCCTCCGCGAATGGTTGTTTCGTTATACGCCGCAACCGCAGCAGCAAGAAGCGCTTCAGTATCCACACCGTGGAACCCGGATCGCTCATCAGTATATTGGCCCTGGTCCATAACATTCATATGAGCAATGCAACGATTGTAGCCAGCTTTAAAACCAGCATCCCGGGCGCGCTCCCTAATCTCATTGACACCTGATACGTTCTCAGGTGCGTCAAGGATGGACGTAACAATCTGCGAAACAAAAATAGTACGGTTAACAAAGGCAGGGCTAAAAAAGATAACAAAGACAGCGGATACTTACATGCCCGATCCCGTGTTTACGCATCCAGTCGTGATCGCCCTTGAGCAGATCGACTGCAGAAGCAAGACTATCTCTAGCCTCTGCAACCTCCCTCGCCTGCGCTTCAGCATCGGCAGCACGGGCACTGATCTCCTCAATAGTGGCCACCCGACTCCGCACTTCCGCCTTTTTACTAAGAGAACACAAGTATACAAAAATAATCAACATACTTGTAAGGCGTACAAATTCAAAAACAAAAGAGACTCATACCTGGAGGCGCAGGATAGTTTTGGATAAGTTGGTGCGGTCAACATTTGCCCCTTCAAGAGCCTTTGCAGCGCGGCCCTCCGCCTCCTTGGCCTCTTCTATAGCCTTTGCAGCACGGGCCTCCTCTTCCTTGGCCTCTTCTAGAGCCTTGGCAAGGCGAGCTTCTGCTTCCTTTGCCTCTTGGGCAGCCGCAACAGCTGCGGCTTTCTCTTTAGCCAATGCAGCGTTCGCTGCCATGGCATTGGTAAGCTCCTGACGAACATGAAAGAGAATTTCATTCTGTTTGGCCCAAGATTCTTTCCAAGTCTTGCGCTCATCAGATAGCGTCTTGCGCTCATTAGAAAGAGTTTCTTTCCAACTCTTGCTCTCATCAGAAAGCAGTTTTGCAAGGGTACGAACCTGTTTAAGCTCAGCAGTTGCAGCCCACTCCTCCGTCTGCTTACGCTTTTCAAAACCAGCCCTATCCCCTTCAAGCTGCTCCGCACCGTCACGAGCAGCCTTCACCAAATCTTTGGCCTCAGCCCGCAAGCGCGTATTCTCCTCCTCCTTACTCCCCAGCACCTTGTACTTTTCCATAATGGCATTTGCTATTATGGAACCCCCCACAAGCATAGAGGAGGGTTGGTTAATCTGGACCTCAGTTGGCAAGGCACACGCCCGATTGACTTCAAAAGGGGTGCCCAAACCACCCAAAATCTCCCTACACGCGGAGGGGTCAGCAGAAGTATCATCCCCTTGCATTACAGTCCATGGGGGGCGGCGATAGGTCATAGCCCGATCTTCAGTATAAGTGCGGTAACAGAACTCCAATTCAGACTCTTTAGGCTGAATATGAGTCTCTGAAAATCCCGCACCCCAGAAGCGGATCCAGAAGCTTTCTCAGCAGCAGGAGATTTCTTCCCCTCAGTATAAGCAAACTTCAGGTTCAGCTCGTCAGTATCCTCTGGGGTGATAACATTATCATGGGAATCTACGGTATCAAAAATACGCGCCGTAGTTTTCTTCCCGGTATCCTCCTCTCGCACAGAAGGCTCAGGCGAAACAACTTTATAAACCCCCACATTCGCAGCAGTGTCATGCGGGGGGAAAGGAGGAGCATCAAATATGGAGAACCCTTCATCTTGCGGTTCTGTAATCAAAGCAAAAAGACTTTAAACTACAAGTACAAAGACAAAATATTTGTAAAAGTTACGAATAACGTACCAGGAACAACCACGGGTTTCACAGGTCCAACAAAAGCCGCCCGCCTGGTCTGTATCTTTGGACGCTTTTTCTCACCAACGTCAACAGCCTTCCCTGCCTTTCTCTTTTTCTCATCAGCAGACTTGGAACCCGCAGAGGTCCCACCTGCAGCCGCACCACCACCTGGAACACCCAAGCCCTCAAGGGTGTCAGATACTACCACGTAATCGGTATATCTGCGGAAATGAGAACGAGAGATACCTGCCGCCTGCGGCACCAAAGGCGGAACAACAAGAGCCTCAGGTTTCTTCTTGCCACGACCCCGCACGGGTTTATCCACTTGCTTCTTCTCTACATGTTTTTTGGGAGCACCCTTCGACTCAAATTTACCAAGGGCCCCAAGAGTACCTGCACGTAGAAAATCAGCAAGCCGAACCTTATAAGATAAGTAAAAACGTTATGGATTATACCTTTGCCTTGCGGCAGTGGTGCGATCAGTGCATCGCGTTTAGGAACGCGGAAGTTATGGACAATGGACAGATTAAAACCTTCACCTTCCGCACACTTAACCATATCAACCTTGCCGGTAAAGTTTGGATCAAACATCTTCCACAACTCAGCAACTTCTGATAATACACGTACAAATCAATAACAAGCAAAGGAATAAAGAAACCGCACAAGCGTAAGAATACTTACCACCAGTTTTTTCCCGCACAACGGGCCTTGCATGCTTATCAGGCCTAGTCAACATCATCCGCAGCACCCACAACTCATTGTTGTCCAGCTGCTTATGCTCAATAGTCCTCAACCTTGGGAACCATCCCGCAGTCTCCGCACTAGGAATAGCAATATCCTCTGCAGGGATAGGCTCATTAACATTCCGCAAGGCCATATTGGCAACAACCGCGACAGCCTTAACGTAGAAGAACTTTCTCTTCCACGTTGAGATACCCTTGGGTGGGGTCATCAGTTTGGTGCTTCCATACCGTTGGCTGAAAGAAAAGAACCCGGTGTTCACCGTCAACTGGTAGAACCCCCGGAAATTATCAACGGTAACCGGAAAACTAAGAGCACGAAAAGTATACTCAAAGTTTCTAATACGAATCACCCCAAAAGGACTCATCTGGGAGATATGGACCTTGTAATACTCCAGGACCTCAGCAACAAAAACGGTTAATGGTAAACGAAGGTTACCATCAGCAAATGAATCGGCCCACATGGTGACATGACCGGCCGGAGCACAGGCACCGGTATCACCTTCCTGAGGATAAACAGCCCCAAACTCCTGGGGCATCTGGATGCTGGTCATCAGTCGGTTAAACGACACTTTCGACCATCTCAGCACAGGTAGGCCACCACCGGGGGCACTACCACCGTCGTCTCCTTCTTCCCCAGCCACCGGAGAAGAAGGTTCAGGGTTTTCACCCTCCACATTGTGTGGGTTAGATGGTTCAGCCATCGAGAAATATAAAGAAAAGAAGTATTGAGTTTGCAAGAAAATAGTTATGGAGTCGGGTTTTACACCTTCTTTAAACATAATATGTAGCTGCTGAATAAAATGATTTGCATGCTGACCATCAGCAAGTGCATCAAGTATTGAGTTCCATGATATCAGGTCCTTTTTGTGTATTAATGAGAAAGACCGAAAAACGGATATCAGATCACCGCATTTTGAGTAAAAGTTTATTAGGGAGTTTCCGACCGATGTAACGTTGCATAGGCTTGGATGATGGATAATATAGCTATGAATTTGCTTACCCGCTTGTAAATTTTGTGAATTTGCACACGCTGAGAGAACGGTTAGGATAGTGACGGAATCGGGTTTGGTTAAATTTAAAGAATTGAACTCTTGAAACATTTTTAATCCTTTCAACCACACGTGATTTGTGGTATAACCAGCAAGCATTGAATTCCAAGAAACTAAATCTCTTGAATTCATTCTTCTGAACAACAATTCCGCTTCTTTCATCCGTCCGGTTTTTGAGTAGAAACCCACAAGAGAGTTCACAACCGAAATGTCAGAAAAGAGTTCTTCCCTACGCATTGCATAACAATGAATCTGTTTCCCAAACCGGTACATACGATCACTTTTAACCGAAGCGCAAACAGGCAGAATATTCGTGATTGTGGCATAATTAGGCTGTATACCTTCCTTTACCATGCTTTTAAACACCCGAAATGCTTCAAAAACCAACCCGTTCTCCATCAGCCCAGCAACCATAGCATTCCAAGACACAACATCTCTCTCAGACATTTCATCAAACACCTTACATGCATCACCCGAAACACACCCCAACTTCAAATACATCAAAACCAGAGCATTCCCAACAAGCGTTTGCGACTCCAAACCCGCCTTTATCACACCCGCATGAACACTCTTTCCTAAAATCAACCCCTTCAACCGTACACAAACCGGTAAAACAACAGCAACCGTAACCGAACTAGGCTTGAAATGCTGCCTCATATTCAAACCATTGTACAATTTTATCACCTCTGTGTCGTGAACCCGAGTGCTAGCTAAACCGGACAACATAATGTTCCATGTGACAGCATCAGGATGGGTTATTTGAGTAAAAAGATTGTTGCAATCATCAAGAAGGCTACATTTTGCATACATGTTAAGGAGTGCTTTGGAGATTTATAGACAAGAGTGTAGACCCAACTTGATTACAGTGCTATGAAGACTTTTTCCCTGCTTGATGTTGGAGTTTGTTGCACAGGATTTATCAAAACTTTTTGAACATGAGATCCGGTATTCAAACGTAATGATGATCTAATTCCACCTTATTAACAGTTATGAAACAAAATCAACATCTGACAGTTAGTGACCATTCACGTACAACAAATCACGAATCACCAATAGAGTATTTTACATTGGCATGAATAGCAAACAGATGAAATACAAAATCGTGACACAAAAGAACTAAAATATCCTAAAAGGATGCAGACCTGTATCAGCAGATAAAAAAACTATAATTTCATAAATGAAAATATGTACAAAAGAAGATGCTTGTGATAGACCCGATTTGTATGTAATAGAGCCCGTATTTTTATATGATTGATTATGTCAATATTGTATTTTCATATTGTGATTATTATCTCCAAAATTAGGAGATCTCATTGTATCTTTATATACATTGTTTTGTAATTGAAAGAGGCAACTTGGAATTTCAAACATGGTATCAAGCCTCAATCCCTAACCCTCCTCCCCCTTGTGCCGTCGCTGCTTCCCCACACCTAATTCCCTTTCTGTTCTTTATGCCGACAGCCGCTAGCGCAGTCGCCACCACCCCCATGGCCGATTCAAAGCTTCATCCGGCTGTTACTGTTACCAACATCAAGGCTGCCATTCCCATCATCCTGGATAACGAAGCAGCCGACTACAATACGTGGTCCGAGCTGTTTCGCATTCACTGCACCGCCTTCCTTGTAACACCCCAACCCGGAAGGGCTGACGTGTCACAATAACAGTATCATAAACAAAAGTCATAATTTCCTTTATTTATTTATTTATTTATTTATTTATTTATTTAATGGACAAGGATACAACCACATTACTAATAAGGTTAATATACAAGCGGAGACATTATACTTAATTAACTAACATCTTCAGATTTATTCCTAGGCTTTATTCTTCTCTCTTTTCCCCACCCAAAATAACCTGCGTACCTGTATATACAAAAATTTACGGAATGAGCCGAATGCTCAGTACGGAATATTAGGCTCAAATAACAAATAACGCTTTATAGAATTGTTATTCGGATGAAACTTGATGCAATTAACGTAATTTCATAATCATATCTTATGGATGTACCCATGAGCAAACTTAAAACGTGACAATACACAGGTAGCTACTCCTGCATAATTATCACATGAGATGGCGAGTTGGCATACCCGTTATCCACCTCCTTATACTTAAATCCTATGATCGATCCATACGCCTCCTAATAGATTATATGTACCACACTTGTACTTAAGAGACGCCGTGAACTGATCTCTCCGTCACGGGTGGAGCACATGATGTCGATGCCGCAACAACATGCTCGTGGGACACTCCACGAGAAGCGATACTCAGGGTATTAGAGTACAAATGGTCTTATTCACATAACTTATAAAACTTATTTTCATAACAAAACGGAACATATATTGGAACATGCGATAATGAGTACAACTAACATAATACTATCGCATGACATGAAAACTTAAATCAAATGATTAGAATAGAATTCGAACGGACTGTCAAATGAATCGATAATCAAAGACGTGAGGAGTTTTAAAAGATATATGAATTTAATGGGTTTATAACAATTTGAATATGAAGCAATAAGGAGTGGGGGTAAGGATCCGTACCTTAAAAATTCCAAAGTGATGCTACCTTATGATAATATTTCAGATTTATACGGGCAGAGTTTAGACTACGGATTAGTCTTTTAACCTAATTTAAATAACATGCACACAACTAGGTTAGTAACTTAATACAGCATTTACGATAACTCACGAGATCAACCCTCACAACGAATGACAAAGTGCTATGCTTAAACATCCATCGGATTCACAACGAAGGACAGAGTATTCCCCGAATTCGGGTGGTACTCAACATCCAGTCGAAATCACGACTAATGACAAAGCATCACCCTAATGTGGGCAGCACTTAAACATCCATTGAGTACATTGATCGATCGGACAATGAATCGTAATAGCGATCGAGTTATTACCCTGTTCTGCAGCACCCCGCTATACTTAATTAGTGTTTCGTGTGTGTTAATTGAAGTAATCAGACGATAACTCGAAGTATAATACGAATTCTTTCGTCGTTTCAGTGCCCAGATTCAAGTGCTAATGTCCTCTATTTATAGTTGAATTTTGCCCTTGCTTACGGAACGTAACAAATAATGCTTACGGTCCGTAAGGGTCATGAACTTCGTATATGGTGGCCACGTGTGGGACTAGCCTAGATGAGTCGACAGTTTTTAAAATTTTAACTTTGTCCGCAAGTTATTAAGATAATTATCAAGTAGGAAACACCCCCCCCCCTGAGTTTTAGGGGCCCTGATCCTGATTCTGAAAATTCTGAAAATTTTAGGGTTTGTGCAGAATCACTTGGGTGTCTTAATTAGGGTTTCCTAGTGAGTAAAATAATAATAATAGTTTTGGTTGATATACCAAAAGATGTATTATAAGTTAAATATTTAGTTTATTATAAATTATTATTCTTTTATTTCTAAAATAATGATTTTAAATTTTATGGTTATTACAACTATTACCCCCTTAAAAGAAATTTCGTCCTCGAAATTAAGAATATAACATATCGCATAAGTAACGGAAATGGAACTTTCATAGCAGAGTTATTAACTTATATAACCAGAATCTCCTAAACATACATGTGTATCTGAAATTCATAACTAAGGTCATGACTATACTTGTCAATTACCTTATATATGTGCCCTAATGGTCCTCCTATAACGCATCTTAATAAAATATCTTACAGTACGAAAAGTCAATGGAGACTTACAGATACTAGAGTGACTATTGGTACTGATATTTCTTACATAGATATGCTTAATCATAGCTAATGATATATTCACATAAGGTAAAGCATAAATGACCTTAAACAGAAACAAATGAACATATATCAAAGAGCAAGATTTACCGTTACTCGACTAAAATTCTATTACTAGAATAGATTAGGGTATAGAGAGCGAATTGATTCTTCAGATTCCCATGTTGATTCGTGTTCAGAGTGATTTTTCCAGAGGATTTTAACAAACGGAATTACTTTACTACGCAAAACCCTTTCTTGTCTATCTAAGATGGCTTCTGGTTCCTCTTTGTAGGACAAATCTTCGTGAATTGTAAGTAACGGATAACTAATGACATGAAGTGGATGATAATTATATCCTCTTAATGAGGAGATATGAAAAACGTTATGAACGTGAGAGAGTTGAGGCGGTAAAGCCAGTCGATATGACACTTCTCCAATTCTTTCAAGGATTTCAAACGGACCGATGAAACGGGGACTAAGCTTCCCTTTAATTCCAAATCTACGAACGCCACGCCAAGGTGATACCTTTAAGAATACGTGGTCACCAATTTTAAATTCGAGTGGTCGTCTATCTTGATCTGCATAGCTCTTTTGTCTGCTCTGAGCTTCTTTCAGTTTTTCTCTTGCCATAGTGACTTTTTCATTTGTAATCTGAACTAGTTCTGGCCCTTCAATAATCTTTTCTCCAACTTCATCCCAGCATATCAGTGCTCGACATTTCCGGCCGTACAAAAGCTCAAAAGGTGCCATGCCAATACTTGCTTGCCAACTGTTGTTGTAAGCGAACTCAACAAGGCAAAGATATTCGTCCCAGTTTCCAGACCATTCAAGTGCACATGCTCGGAGCATGTCTTCCAAGGTCTGAATCGTGCGTTCTGACTGCCCATCTGTTTGTGGATGGAAAGCCGTACTAAACTTCAGTCGTGTACCCCAAGCTGCCTGAAAACCTTTCCAAAATCGTGAGGTGAAACGTGGGTCTCTATCGGAAACAATGGAAGATGGTGTGCCATGGAGTCGAATAATTTCTTGAAGAAATATTTCGGATAACTTATTAACCGAAAATCCTTGCTGAATTGGTAGAAAATGTGCTGACTTCGACAATCTATCGATGACAACCCATACCACATCATTCTTCTTGAAAGTCTTAGGCAAACCGGTAACAAAATCCATTGTGATCTCATCCCACTTCCATATGGGAATATCCAATGGCTGCAACAGACCGCTTGCTCGTTTGTGTTCAATTTTCACTTGTTGGCAAGTGAGGCATTTACTTACGTATCGAGCAACGTCTTCCTTCATGCCATTCCACCAGAAGTTCTGTCTTAAGTCTCGATACATCTTGGTAGATCCTGGGTGAATTGAAAATGGTGAGCTGTGAGCTTCGGCTAACAATGACTCACGAAGGCTGGAGTCATCGGGTACACAAAGTCTCTTACCGCACCAAATCACCCCATGATGGTCTATACAAAATTCAGATTGCTTACCCACCTCAAGATTTTGCACAATTGCCCAAAGTTCTCCATCTAGCTTCTGTGCATCTTTGATCCGTGATATGAGGTCGGGTTCAATCTGCATTCTAGCTAGATATCCATCAAGTTTACTAACCTGAAGCCAAATGTTCATCCTTTCGAGATCCCTCATAATACGAGGCTGAATTCGTAAGCAAGATATAGTCCCGGAATTCTTTCGGCTCAACGCGTCAGCTACAACATTGGCTTTGCCTGGATGGTATTGAATATTTATGTCGTAATCTTTTAAAAGTTCTAACCACCTTCTTTGCCTCATATTTAGCTCCTTCTGCGTAAATATATACTTGAGGCTCTTGTGGTCGGTAAAGATGTCACAACTCTCACCATACAGATAGTGTCGCCAAATCTTAAGTGCAAAGACGACTGCGACTAGTTCTAAATCATGTGTAGGATAGTTAACTTCATAAGGCTTCAACTGACGGGAGGCATAAGCGATAACCTTCCCATGTTGCATTAGCACACAACCTAATCCTTTCTTTGAGGCATCACTATAGACTTGGTAACCTCCTGATCCCGAAGGTAGAGTGAGTATCGGAGAGGATACGAGTCGCTTCTTCAATTCTTCAAAACTTTTCTCTTGTTCCTCATTCCATGAGTACTTCACCCCTTTCCTTAGGAGTTTTGTGAGTGGTAAAGCAATTACCGAGAATCTTTCAACAAATCTTCGGTAATAGCCAGCAAGACCCAAGAAACTTCGTATTTCGGTAACAGAAGTGGGTCTTGGTCATTTTGTAATAGCTTCAACCTTTGTTGGGTCTACCATAATTCCCTCTGCTGATATGACATGACCTAGAAATGCCACTTGGCTAAGCCAAAAGTCACATTTGGAAAACTTCGCGTACAGCTTCTCATGCCGCAAGGTTCCAAGTACTACATGTAGATGTGCTTCATGCTCTTCGCGACTCTTAGAATACACCAGAATGTCATCGATAAAGACAATAACGAATTTGTCTAGGAATTTGTGAAATACGCGATTCATCAAATCCATGAAGACTGCTGGTGCATTAGTTAGCCCAAAGGGCATAACTAAAAATTCGTAATGACCATATCGAGTACGAAAGGCGGTCTTGGGAACATCATCATTCTTGATCTTTAGCTGATGGTACCCGGACCTCAGGTCGATTTTTGAGAAGAACTGAGCCCCCTGAAGTTGATCAAAGAGATCATCAATGCGAGGCAGAGGATACTGATTACGAATAGTAATCTTGTTCAGCTCTCGGTAGTCAATACATAAACGCATACTACCATCTTTCTTCTTCACAAATAAGACCGGAGCACCCCAAGGTGAAACACTGGGTCTTATGAATCCTAGATCTAACAATTCTTGCAATTATTCCTTCAACTCCTTCAGTTCCATCGGGGCCATACGGTATGGAGCTTTAGAAATAGGTTCGGCACCAGGGATCAAGTCGATGGTGAATTCTACCTGACGGTCAGGTGGTAATCCCGGAAGTTCATCCGGAAATACATCAGGATATTCACGGACAACGGAGTGGGTATCGATACTCTTAACACTAGCAGAAGTATCTTTAATCGATGCTAGGAATCCAGCATAGCCGTTTGATATTAATTTTCGAGCTTTGAGCGCATAAATAATTTTAAGAGATTTATGAGCTTGAGTTCCCTGATATATAATATCAGGATGATGAAGATTACCGAAAATAACACGACGGGAATGACAATCTATAGTTACGTGATGTCGAGACAACCAATCTATCCCGAGAATAACATCAAAGTCACACATATGTATTGGAAATAGGTCTGCCTTACACACAATAGATTCAATACTGATCGGACAATCTTTATATACGTAAGTGATTACGGATGAATTTTCCATGGGAGTGGAAATGGTTAAAGTATGATTTAAGAGAGTTGGTCTTATCGGAAGGTACTTAGTAAACGAATGGGATACTAAAGAATGAGTCGCTCCTGTATCGAATAACACATAGATACTACGTTCACCAAGCTGAAGGGTTCCCGACACCGTACCTGGGGCATTAGCAGGATCAGTAGCAGAGAGTGCGAAAACTCTTCCTCCAATATTGGGTTGGTTATTCTTCTTAGTGTCTTTCTTTGTACACTCCTTAATTATGTGTCCAGTTTGGCCACATCTAAAGCATGCTCCTGTACTTCGGTGACATATGCCATGATGTCTCTTACCACAAATATTACATAGAGGATATGTAATCTGATTCGGGTTTACGTGTTGATTCAGTGGTTGAGCTCTAATAGGTTCTGAATACAACTGAATCTGATTTTGAGCAGGCCTCGGGTTTTGTGGTCTAGGTTGCCATGGACGTGCCTGATTTCCAGAGTTTTGATTTCCTTGCACTTTGCGATCTTGATGCTGTGGCGTGGTGGATGATTGGCCAATTTCCTGCTTAAATTGTCCTTCCCTATTTCTCTTCTTATTATCCCCAGTTCGAGATAAAAATTCTTTCCTTTCGAACTCAAAAGTTTTGATTGCATCAGCAACTTCGGTGATATCCTTAAATTTCATATACATGATCGACTTCCGAATTCGATCATTGACTGCCCACTTGCATTTCTCTGCCTGGGCTTCTGCCGATCCTGCAACGTCTCCTACAATACTAGCCAACCTTGCAAATCTAGTAATGAACTCAGAGGCTGGTTCATCACTCCCCTGTCGAATCACTGCATACTCCCTGATATAAGCTTCTTTATCAGCGGTCGAAAAATACTTGTTGTAAAAGATGATACGAAAGTCGACCCATGAAAGATTAGCGTCAAAATCATCCCCTCCTTTGACTTGCTTATATCCTTCCCACCAAGTTTGTGCGTCATCTTCTAGTTTATAGGTAGCCAATCTAACTTTGTATTGCTCCGGAACTCCAAGAACTCCGAAGATCTTTTCAACATGAGCTATCCAGTTTCTTGCTTCGACTGGATTAGTAGCGTGACTAAAGGATTTCGGCTTTTGTTTTTGGAATTTAGCGATCCATATGTCTATACTATAGGTAGTATGGTTCGTGGTATTCTCACGAATTTCTTCACCAGAGATTGGATTCGTGTTATTATGTTCTGGATGACGAGTTTGTTGAATAACGGCCTCAGCTGTTTAAGCAACAAGGTTTGGAAGTAACCCGGCAACAGCCTGGTTGATAGCATTAGTTACGTTTGGATCAACTGGAGTCTCATTCGAAGAAGTGTTGTTACGCACATGGGTAGTACGAGTACTCCTACGTGGCGGACGACGAGGAGGCATATCTATACGAATAGACATAGGAGTTAAACCAAATAAAATACCAAGTTGAATCCTATCATAGATATCTACCCATTCCTCACAGGTTTTTATTACTATCTTCAAGTTTTCTACAGGAAAGAGCCTTTGCTCTGATACCATAGCTGTAACACCCCAACCCGGAAGGGCTGACGTGTCACAATAACAGTATCATAAACAAAAGTCATAATTTCCTTTATTTATTTATTTATTTAATGGACAAGGATACAACCACATTACTAATAAGGTTAATATACAAGCGGAGACATTATACTTAATTAACTAACATCTTCAGATTTATTCCTAGGCTTTATTCTTCTCTCTTTTCCCCGCCCAAAATAACCTGCGTACCTGTATATACAAAAATTTACGGAATGAGCCGAATGCTCAGTACGGAATATTAGGCTCAAATAACAAATAACGCTTTATAGAATTGTTATTCGGATGAAACTTGATGCAATTAACGTAATTTCATAATCATATCTTACGGATGTACCCATGAGCAAACTTAAAACGTGACAATACACAGGTAGCTACTCCTGCATAATTATCACATGAGATGGCGAGTTGGCATACCCGTTATCCACCTCCTTATACTTAAATCCTAGGATCGATCCATACGCCTCCTAATAGCTTATATGTACCACACTTGTACTTAAGAGACGCCGTGAACTGATCTCTCCGTCACGGGTGGAGCACATGATGTCGATGCCACAACAACATGCTCGTGGGACACTCCACGAGAAGCGATACTCAGGGTATCAGAGTACAAATGGTCTTATTCACATAACTTATAAAACTTATTTTCATAACAAAACGGAACATATATTGGAACATGCGATAATGAGTACAACTAACATAATACTATCGCATGACATGAAAACTTAAATCAAATGATTAGAATAGAATTCGAACGGACTGTCAAATGAATCGATAATCAAAGACGTGAGGAGTTTTAAAAGATATATGAATTTAATGAGTTTATAACAATTTGAATATGAAGCAATAAGGAGTGGGGGTAAGGATCCGTACCTTAAAAATTCCAAAGTGATGCTACCTTATGATAATATTTCAGATTTATACGGGGAGAGATTAGACTACGGATTAGTCTTTTAACCTAATTTAAATAACATGCACACAACTAGGTTAGTAACTTAATACAGCATTTACGATAACTCACGAGATCAACCCTCACAACGAATGACAAAGTGCTATGCTTAAACATCCATCGGATTCACAACGAAGGACAGAGTATTCCCCGAATTCGGGTGGCACTCAACATCCAGTCGAAATCACGACTAATGACAAAGCATCACCCTAATGTGGGCAGCACTTAAACATCCATTGAGTACATTGATCGATCGGACAATGAATCGTAATAGCGATCGAGTTATTACCCTGTTCTGCAGCACCCCGCTATACTTAATTAGTGTTTCGTGTGTGTTAATTGAAGTAATCAGACGATAACTCGAAGTATAATACGAATTCTTTCGTCGTTTCAGTGCCCAGATTCAAGTGCTAATGTCCTCTATTTATAGTTGAATTTTGCCCTTGCTTACGAACCGTAATAAATAATGCTTACGGTCCGTAAGGATCATGAACTTCGTATATGGTGGCCACGTGTGGGACTAGCCTAGATGAGTCGACAGTTTTTAAAATTTTAACTTCGTCCGCAAGTTATTAAGATAATTATCAAGTAGGAAATACCCCCCCTGAGTTTTAGGGGCCCTGATCCTGATTCTGAAAATTCTGAAAATTTTAGGGTTTGTGCAGAATCACTTGGGTGTCTTAATTAGGGTTTCCTAGTGAGTAAAATAATAATAATAGTTTTGGTTGATATACCAAAAGATGTATTATAAGATAAATATTTAGTTTATTATAAATTATTATTCTTTTATTTCTAAAATAATGATTTTAAATTTTATGGTTATTACATTCCTAGTCTCGGATCACCTCTCCAAACGACCCGAAACCACTGAAAAATCCTCTACCTCTGACAAACAGCCCGCTGCTCCTCCCGCTGCCGACTCATGGGAGCGCCTGGACGCCATCGTCCTTCAATGGATATATGGCACTATCTCTCCCGGCCTCCTCAAAATTGTCGTAAAAAACAAAGCCACTGCGTATGATGCCTGGAAGGCCATTGAAGCCTTATTCCAAGATAACAAAGCTACCCGTGCTCTCTACCTCAAACAGAAATTTTCTAATACTCGGTTAGAAAATTTTTCGTCTATGCACGCTTACTGTCAAGAACTCAAAGTGCTCGCGGATCAACTTGAAAGTGTAGACGCTCCGGTCGATGAATCGGACCTCGTTCTTCAAACTTTGGCTGGACTTACTGAGCAATACGAGACCGTGCAAACAGTTATCCAAAACACCAAGCCTCTCCCTTCATTTCTGGAGGTTAGATCTCAACTGTGCATGAGTGAAACCACCAAGGCCAACCAAGCTTTGCATTCGTCCACCCAAGCTGCCACGGCTCTTCATACCCAAAGCCGCACCGCTACTTCTTCAGCCACTCACCCCTCGCCACCTCCTGACTCTCGGTCAGAATACTCTCGAGGCCGTGGCTGGTCACGCGGCCGTGGCCGTGGGCGTGGCTCGACCAACCAGAACACCAGCCGAAGCCGGAACACCAACTACTCATACTCGCCTGCCCCTCAACATCCCTAGATCATTTTTCCTCAAAACTGGACGTCAGCTCAATGGGCCTCTATTCTGAATCAGGCCCAGCAACTTAGCCCGCAAATCACATCTCCTCCACCATGTCCCTATCCTTCTACACCGCGACCTACAAACGGTCAGGGGATACTTGGGCCTCGACCCGATCAGGCCCACATGGCATCTTACAGCCTAACACCCACTGACATCGCGCAGGCACTCTACACTCTCTCGCTGAATCAGCAGACTGAACCGGTTGGGTTTATGGACACTGGAGCTACCGGACATATGCAATTACTAGGTAATCATTCCCCGTCTATTTTTAATCCTTGCACTAACAAACAAATTATAGTTGGTAATGGTATGACCATCCCGGTAATTGGACAAGGCAATCAAACCCTACCACCACCTTTCCCACCGTTCAAATTAAATAATGTCCTCTATGCTCCCAACCTTCTTAAAAATCTCATATCGGTTCGTCGCTTAACAACCGATAATTTACTTTCTATTGAATTTGACCCTTTTGGTTTTGTTGTGAAGGATCTCAAGACCAAAGCTCCTATCCTACGATGCAATAGCTCGGGCGACCTCTATCCGCTGACCACCAACTTCATCAAGCCTTTTACCTCACCTACTACTCTTGCTGCTATCACTCAAGAACGTTGGCATCAGCGTCTTGGGCACCCGGGCAACAATATCTTGCATTCGTTGAAGTTGTCTTCTTTTATTTCTTTTAGTAATCCAAAATCATAAACTTTGTCAGTCTTGTGTTTTTGGCAAAAGCGTCAAGCTTCCATTTTCTGATTCTATTAATAAAACTTCTTTACCGTTTGATATAATTCATAGTGACTTGTGGACTTCACCGGTATTAAGCACCGGTGGTCATCGTTATTATATATTATTTTTGGACGACTTAACTGACTTTCTTTGGACATATCCTCTCTCAAATAAATCTATAGTTTTCTCAACCTTTACTCAATTCTACAACTTCATTAACACTCAGTTTGAAAGGAAAAAAAAAAACAATTCCAATGTGACAACGGCACCGAATACACTAATAATAACTTCAAACATTTTTGTCATCTTAATGGCATGCAATTTCGTTTTTCGTGTCCTCATACCTCATCTCAAAATGGTAAAGCGGAACGTAAAATCCGCACCATTAATAACATGATTCGAACCTTATTATCTCAAGCCTCCCTACTCCCCTCATTTTGGCACTACGCTCTCGAAACTGCCACATACTTACTCAACATTCTACCAAAGAAATCTCACAAACTTCTCTCCCCCACCACACTTTTTATAACGTTATACCCACTTACGAGCACCTTCGTGTGTTCGGGTGTCTATGCTACCCCATTCTACCCTCTACCACCATCCACAAACTCGCTAATCGCTCACAACCTTGTGTTTTCTTAGGCTACCCATCCCACCATCGTGGCTACACTTGTTTCGATATTAATACCAAACAAGTTTTTACCTCTCGTCATGTCCTCTTCGAGGAATCTATCTACCCTTTTTCCATCCAACATCCCTCCTCAACTCAAAACTATGACTTCTTACAACCCCCTCTCAATCCACTGGTATGGGATTCTTTACAACACCCCAGACCACACGTTCACCCTTCCCCTCAATCTCCTGTCCCAAACGGCCCACAAGACATCGGCCCACCTTTTACCTCTAATTCCAACCCTTTACACTCACCATCCTTATCTGACCCAACCATCACCGGCCCAACCGACTCTTCTGGCCCAGCCGACATCACCGGCCCAAACCCCCCTTCTGGCCCAAACGCCGCTTACAGCCCTTTCACACATTCTAGCCCAATCGGTTCCCCACCCTCACCTCATACAACTTCCGACCCACACCCTCATCCACCCATCCCCACTGTTTCCACTGACCTACCAACTCAATCCGTTACACAAGCACAACAGACCCCCCCACTCACTACTACTACTACCATTTCTCAGCCCACACCTCCCGTCTCCACGACTCCACCTCGCACCATGCGCACTCGTGCCATGGATGGCATCGTCAAACCAAAACAATTTCTCAATCTTCACACCACTACCATTGTTTCCATTCCTAAATCACCTCAGATTGCCTTGTCCACACCGGAATGGTTTAACGCCATGACCACTGAGTTTAGTGCATTGATTAAAAATGAGACTTGGGAGTTGGTTCCTCGTCGTCCTGACATGAATATTATCCATTGTATGTGGTTATACAAGCACAAGTTTCGGTCTGATGGCACCCTGGAACGGTATAAAGCTCGGTTGGTATGTGATGGTCGGGGTCAACAGGTTGGTGTTGATTGTGGTGAGACCTTTAGTCCAGTGGTTAAGCCCACTACTAAACGGACTGTTCTCGCTTTGGCAGTTTCTCAGTCGTGGCCCATTCACCAGTTGGATGTGACTAATGCTTTTCTGCACGGCCAGTTACATGAGACAGTTTTTATGCATCAACCACTGGGTTTTCGACATCGTGATTATCCGGATCATGTTTGTCGCTTGAAGAAGTCCCTCTACGGTCTCAAACAGGCTCCACGCGCTTGGTATCAATGGTTCACTGACTTTGTTGTTCAACAAGGTTTTTCTCAGTGCAAGACAGACAATTCCTTATTTATTTATCATCATGGCCGTGACATCGCTTATCTTCTTATTTATGTCGATGATATCATCCTTACTACATCGACTGACTCTCTACGACAACGGCTCGTGTCTGTCCTCGCCGGCGAATTCACCATGAAAGATCTGGGCCCGCTTACGTATTTTCTGGGTATTTCTGTATCTCGCACAGGCAATTCTCTTTTCTTATCTCAGCAGGCATACGCCAAGGACATTCTTCATCGTGCGGGCATGGATTCTTGCAAACCCGCTGTCACCCCCGTTGACACACAAACCAAGCTGAGTAGTGAACCTGGCCCATTGTTCGACGACCCCTCTACATATCGCAGTTTGGCTGGTGCCTTGCAGTATCTTACTTTCACCAGGCCTGACATCACATATGCGGCACAACAGGTTTGTATGCACATGCACGCTCCATGCCTGGCTCACTGGAACGCTCTCAAGCGCATTCTTTGTTACATTCAAGGCACTTCAGAGTATGGTCTTCACCTCAGCTCCTCTTCTTCTTTATCCATCCGTGCATATACGGATGCTGATTGGGTCGGTTGCCCTGATACCCGGCGCTCTACATCTGGCTACTGTGTCTATCTCGGTGGCAACTTGGTCTCCTAGTCTTCTAAACGTCAGTCCACCATTGCTCGATCCAGTGCTGAAGCCGAGTATCGCGGGGTTGCTAATGTTGTTGCTGAGATCTGTTGGCTACGTAATCTTTTACTTGAACTACACCGCCCGTTTTCTACAGTATCCCTAGTGTACTGTGATAATGTCAGTGCCATCTACCTTTCAGGAAACCCGGTCCAACATCAACGTACCAAGCACATTGAGTTAGACATCCATTTTGTTCGGGAACATGTTCAGAAAGGTCTGGTTCGAGTTCTTCATGTCCCGTCTCGATTTCAAGTTGCGGATATATTCACTAAAGGCCTACCTCAGGTCCTTTTCGATGATTTTCGATCCAGTCTAAGCATCCGTTCGCCTCCCGCTTCGACTGCGGGGGTGTAATAGAGCCCGTATTTTTATATGATTGATTATGTCAATATTGTATTTTCATAGTGTGATTATTATCTCCAAAATTAGGAGATCTCATTGTATCTTTATATACATTGTTTTGTAATTGAAAGAGGCAACTTGGAATTTCAATATTCTACAGTATGTTTGAAACAGTAAAGAAGGAGAATATCTTAGACTTGTAGTGAATGATCATATACCTTAATACATGTGCAATAGTTTCATCATCTAGAGAAAAATCAAGTGCTCTTGTCAAGTCCAACACTGCATTATAATGATTTATATATTTCATCAGCCTGATAGATATAATAACAAGTTAAATAACATAACGTTATAAGGGTGAGAGGGGCACTCCTCTCTTATGGGAGTCCCCTCTGTTACTCACGGCCAATCAGCACGCGCCACGTCAACTCCCCTCTTAACTCCCCTCACACCCTCAATTTGATGGCGGCACTCCTCTCTTGGGGGACTTGTTTTTTTATTTTTTTAATTAAGAAAATATTTTTATAAAAAGTAAAACATAATTTCATAGAATAAAAAAACTACATTTCATTTAATAAAATAAAAATTACATCGCAATACTACATAAAATTTTTAGAAATTGCACGGCCACCCGTACTTGTTAGCGATCTCGTGCTTTCGGGCGAGGATGAACGGCAACATTTCCGGCGAAACATCGTCGTGCGGCTTGAGGAATGTTTTTATATCTCGATCGTGCGCGTAGTTTCTCGTTGTCTCACGTTGTTCCGTTATGAGATCGCGAGCCTCCGACTCTCTTTTCTTCCTCAATTCAATCGCCTCCATCTCACTCACGTGCTTCGCTTCTTTCATGGCAATATACTCTTTGAATTGTGCTGCCAACTCAGCCGAGCCCTCGGACGATGTCGCTTGACGCTTGTCTCGCCGTTGTGTTCTTTGTGGCGAGGGGTCTTCGTTCATATCGGGTATGGAAGGGTCCACATCAACGGGCTTTCTTTTTTGTGCCGAACCTTCCCCTTCCTCACCCAACAATGGGACTTGGGCCCATTTGTCGTGTTTTCGAACGACCTCCCATGCCTCGATATGTTGAAAACCGCTCGGATATCTCTCTTTAAAATCCTTTAAAGCGATTTTCATCACGTTGAGATCGCTATGTGACAACTGGCACCAAACCGGTAATTTCCGTACACTTTAATTATTATTTAATGATTGCAATTATGTGCTTAATTGTCAGAAATGTCTGAACACATACTAAACAAGTGAATTCATGCATGTTGTATACTACAAAATATTGCTTTATGCGTAAACGAGGGCGTTGCGTCAGAAATATTAGTAAACTCACCGGTAAGACACTATGTGTCAACAGAACTGCAGAAAGCAGTCAGACAATAAAAGTGGAGCCTAGGTGTAGGTCCAACGACAAGAATAGATTAAAACCCAAGAGTACATATAAGGGTTTAATTTATAGACATTGCGAAAGCAAAAATAAGCACTAAAAAGCACCCGAAACGCACTTTAAGTGCAGAATTTATATAATTCAGCAATAAATCAGCATTTAAACATATGAATATTATGCAGAAACGTCGTTTTATCATCCAGAATATTTCCCTAAGTGTTGGGAATTGAAAGAGTACAAGAAAGGTACTTAAAAGACACTAAAAAATGTAATTTAGCACTTTAACGAACCAGTGTCTAACCGAACAACCGGACAATACCCGGAACACCAAAATAATGCTAGAAGCATTGTTTTTATTTTTCTAAGGTAGTTAGGGTCCCCGAACACCCTAACACATTATACATTATACAATACACCTAACACCCTAACTAAATGTCATTAGAACCTAACTAAATCATGCAACTTACACTTAGAATGTTTCACTTAGCCCCCCCCCCCCCCCCCCATATGTTGGATGGTTGGGAGACCATATCCCCACATGGGATCTTTAGTTCATATTTTATTAGACTTGTCATGTACTAGTGAAACATTGGACCTATTGGACAACACTATGTTGGAAACACTCTTTATAACCCACTAGATCTACCCATCATACTCATCACCTCCATCATTCAACAAAACACCTCCTCTTTCTCTCCCTTGGCTACGGCTTCAAGCCACCACCACACCATCACCATTATCAATCATCATACAAGCATTCCAAGGTTATCTTGAGGTGTAAGAAGGTCACTAACGAAGCTCGGTGCAAGCGGATCTTGAAGGACCTTCTCCATTTGCTTTTAACCACCACATTTCTCTTCTTGAACTTCCCTAGCCTTGTGCTAGTAGTAAGTGCTTAAAAACTCCCTCTTGTTCTTATTTTTGATGGTTAATAGGTGAAAGAATGATTAATTGATGAAAACTCTAAAGAACATAACCTAAAGTCTTGGACATAAGTGGTTAATGTTGGATAAAAAGAAACTATGTGTGTAAATCTTGTGAAACTTGTCTAGTTATAATTATTTGATGTTGTTGTTAGTAAAAACAAGATGGATCATCATCTAGACATACTAGTCCATGTTTGAGAGTATGAACTAGTAGGATGTAAAAGTTAGAAAGTTAAAGGATGATGGATCCATCCATTCATAAGACATGAACTTGAGCAAAAGTAATTTTCTTGTAAAATGAGACTCTAAACATGTAGATCTAAAGATCTACAAGTGGTTTTTTGGAAGAATCAAGCGGAAAATGCTAGTTTTGTTAAAACCCGGACCTTACATAAACTAAGAGCATTTTAGTGAATAAACAAGTGTGTAAACACTTGTGTCACAAGAAAAATTTAACAAGAAATATGTTTGATAAATCATGACTAGAAGTTGTGAAACTTCAAGATCTTTAAAACTAAAGTTTTTAAGAAATTAAACTTATTTTTAAAGATAACAAGACTTACTAAATGTGTTAGAAAGTTACTACACATTTTTGTAAATATTCAAGTTCATGAAATTGAGAAATTAGTGATTATTGTTGATGACTATTGTTGATAATTGTTGTTGGTGATTGTTGTCGATTTAAAAGAAAATAAACACATGTTTTGAAAACATGGGAAACCTCCATTTTTAGGGGAAACTCTGTCAAAATTTATAAAATTTTGACACTTAGAAAAATATAAGTTTTTGAGGAACTTATTCCCTAAAAATGTATTTAAAAGTATTACCAAGGTTTCCCTAATTTTTGGTGATAAGAAATGAGGATTTCTTCAAGAATAAAAGTGGATATAAGTATGTATATTTTGAAAGAAAAATATATATTATTTTATCACCAACTTTTGTGCTAAGTGTATATAGTATGTGTTATACGTGCTAGTGTATTAAGACTTAAAAATACACTAAATACTCATGAGGAGTATAAAGATAAAAATACACATACAACATACAAGATACATAATTCGGGTGCAAAGTGCAAAACACAAAAGACTTATATTTATTTTTGAGAAAATAATATAAGTAAGACACTTAGTTAAAAATATAGAATATTTTTAACACAAGAATATATACACAAATGAAAGTGACTGTACTTGTGCGACGCAAGTCTAGTGACTAACGTTAAGAAAACGCGTATAGGTCACGGCGTTAATTAAGCAAGTCCGGTGAAGTTTACGACGCTAGGAACGCAAAGTTGTGAGTTCATGCTCCCCCTTTTCTCTTTAACTGTTTTCAGTTTTTATAACTTCGGGGGTGAAATACATGTACAAATGTACAAAATTTATAATTGGTATGATATAAATACAAGAAGTACACTTGGTGAGAACGAGAACCAAGTGTGACGAAATATAAGAATATGAGAAGCGCACTTGGTGAGAACGAGAACCAAGTATGAGGCGCTATGAGAAATGATAACAAGAAACGCGCTTGGTGAGGACGAGAACCAAGTAGGATGCGTTATGAGAAATAGTATCACGAATAGGGTACAGAAGCACCATTAATCAACAATATACTTAGACCGCAGAACAAAAGGTTAGATCTAACGGGTGCCTGGCAGCCACACTCTCGGTGAGGGCGAGAATCGAGTAGTGCTTTTATGTCTCAGAATATACCAATTAAATGCCTTAGGTTTGGTGACTTCCTATGTCGTGTCACATGTTAATGGCTTTGCAACCCATTAACAATCCTGATACTTACAGGAATACTTTATTTACATAAAAGTCATACCATACTAAAAATTGATGAATACTTGAGTACGTGGGGTACTCAAGAAAAGATTGAATTATACTTGAAGTACGTGGGGTACTCAAGAAAATGGGAATTATACTTGAGTACGTGGGGTACTCAAGAAGAAATTGAATTATACATGAGTACGTGGTGTACACATGAAACTGAATTAATATATGAAAACTTGATTTATTCACAAACTATGTTTTCATACAAAGTATACAAACGTGAAATACAAAACTGCATGAATTCACACCAACATTATGTTGACGTTTTTCCAAAACTCACATGTATTTCAGGTAACTAGGATGGATGTGCGCGCGGTCTCGCTTATGCTTGTGAATGTCGCTTATGTTTATCTTTAAATAAAGTTGTAAACTTTTTAAGACAATGTTTTATGCGACTTAGCGATGTAAACGCTAATCTTATGTTTTCAAATTATGGTATTTGATGTCTTTTTCGAGCATATAGCATGTTTACCTTTCGTATGCAATGAGAACCTTTCATGATCACACCTCGTGCTTCCGCCGCAGAAAGGGGTGTGACAGATTGGTATCAGAGCAGCGATTGTAGTGAACCAGGATTCCTTCTCGAGTCTAGTCTACAATCTCTAGGATCCTTTCACGAAAACAATTTTTTCAAAGAGTTTTCATTGCTTAAAACGTCCCGCGACATCCACTGCCTGAAACTGCTTAGATGAGTCTAGAAAAGACACTACGAGACTTAGAGTGCACTTGAGTAGCACATGTCTAACCATGTTGTGTTATGTTCAGTCAGAACATGGCACCCAGGAAAGCTGTGAATGCTCGCAATGATGATCAACCTCCTCCTCCCCCACTGCCAAGAACGGCTGAAGAGCTGAACGCTCTACTGGAAGAAAGGATCTCCGCTGCTATCGCCCAATACGAGGCGAACCGTACTCAAGACAGTGGTGGCCCAAGCAACGCAAGACGTAATGGGAACGGAGATTCATCTGGAGGCAATGCAGCTCAAGGCTGCACTTTCAAGCAGTTCCTCGACTGCAAGCCGATGAACTATGACGGCACAGGGGGTGCAGTAGCATTTGTGCGCTGGACGGAGAAGACTGAAGCTACTATCCGCATGAGCAAGTGTACCGCGGATCAACAAGTCACTTTTGCTACTAGGTTGTTTGTCGATGAAGCTCTGACTTGGTAGAACCTGCAAGCCCAAACTTTGGGTGATGATGCCGCTTATAGCCTAACTTGGGAGGAACTGAAGGAAAGAATGAGAGAGAAGTACTGCTCTCGTGGGGAACTCCAAAGGCTGGAAACGGAGTTCTGGCACTTGACTATGGAAGGTGCTGACATCAATGGTTACACTCGAAGGTTCCACGATCTGTCAAGAGTGCTACCCTACATGGTGACTTCGGAATTTAAGCGTGTTGAACGCTACATTTGGGGACTGGCCCCAGAGTTTCGTGGCATGGTGACGTCGGCCAAACCACAAACAATCACCGAGGCTGTAACTCTGGCTGTCAGCCTAACTGAAGATTGTGTTCGTATGAAGAAGTTATCACTAAACCCAACAGAGAAGACCGAGACACATGCTGAGTCGTCCGGCGACAAAAAGAGAAAGCATTCGAATCTGAACCAAGCAACTCGTAACAACAAAGGTTTCAACAACAAGAAGCGTGACGCTATCCCGTCTCAGGAGGCGAAGACCCTTGCAACCAAAGCATACCAAGGCTCCATGCCTAGATGCCAAAAATGTAAGTATCATCATGATGGAGCTTGTCGCATTCCAAGGTGCGACAAATGTGGTAAATTGGGTCATCAAACAGAAGACTGTTGGGGAAAAGGAAAGAACCGAAATGGAAACGGTGCTGGTAACAAGAATGGTAACGGGAAAGGGCAGAACCAAGGATGCTTCAAGTGTGGAAGCAATGATCATTTCATGAAGAACTGCCCAGAGAGAAACAATGCTCAGGCTAGAGCATTTGTGATTGGAGCAAAGAACGCACGCGAGGACCCTAACGTGGTCACCGGTACGTTTCTCATTAACAATCACTTTGAATCCATATTATTTGACACTGGCGCCGATTATAGCTTCATGTCTGTGGAATTTAAACGCATACTCGGAATAGAATCTAGTAGATTAGAAATTCCTTATTCCATAGAACTAGCCAATGGTAAACTTGTTGAATCGGGCGAAGTTGTGAGAGGCTGCACACTAGAACTTGGTGAACGAAGATTTAGCATCGACCTCCTACCTATTCAATTGGGTAGCTTCGATGTAGTAGTCGGGATGGACTGGTTGTCCAAGAACAAAGCTGAAGTTATTTGCCATGAGAAAATCATTCGCATCCCTTTAGCGAATGGTGAAACTCTCATCGTGCATGGAGAAAAACGAGACGTGCCTCTTCGAATCATTAGTTGTATGAAGGCACAGAAGTGCTTGAGGAAAGGATGTGTCGCTTTCCTAGCACACGTTATAGACAAGAAGGCTGTGGAGCCAAAACTCGAAGACATTCCTGTGGTGAAGGAATTTCCTGATGTGTTCCCTGAAGATCTGCCAGGACTACCTCCGCAACGACAAGTCGAATTCCGTATAGACTTGGTTCCGGGAGCTGCTCCTGTAGCCAAGGCACCCTATCGACTTGCACCATCCGAAATGCAAGAATTATCTACACAACTCCAGGAGTTGTTGGATAAAGGATTTATAAGGCCAAGCTTCTCACCCTGGGGAGCTCTGCGGATGTGTATTGATTACAGGGAACTGAACAAGCTCACTATCAAGAATCGGTACCCGCTACCGAGGATTGATGACTTATTTGATCAACTGCAAGGATCAAGCTACTATTCCAAGATCGACCTTCGATCTGGATACCATCAGCTGAGAATCCAAGAGGAAAGCGTACCAAAGACTGCATTCAGAACGCGATATGGGCACTACGAATTTCTTGTGATGCTGTTTGGTCACGTTGTGAATGAGAAGGGCATTCATGTAGACCCGTCCAAGATAGAAGCAATAAAGAATTGGGAAGCCCCCAAAACCCCAACTGAAGTTCGTCAATTTTTGGGCTTAGCGGGCTATTATCGACGGTTTATTGAGAATTTCTCAAAAATAGCTCAACCGCTAACGACCCTCACACAGAAAGACAAGAAATACGACTGGGGTCACAAACAGGAAGAAGCCTTTCAGCTACTTAAGAACAAGCTCTGCGATGCACCGATACTATCATTACCCGAAGGCACTGAAGACTTCGTGGTATACTGCGACGCCTCACGACAAGGCTTGGGTTGCGTGCTCATGCAACGCCAAAAAGTCATCGCTTACGCTTCAAGACAACTGAAGGTACATGAAAGAAACTATACCACTCACGACCTGGAGCTGGGCGCAGTGGTATTCGCCCTGAAGATCTGGCGACATTATTTATATGGTACTCGATGTACAATTTTCACAGATCACAAAAGCTTACAACACATATTTGATCAGAAGGAATTGAATATGCGCCAGCGGCGATGGGTCGAGCTGCTAAATGATTACGACTGTGAGATCAAGTACCATCCTGGAAAGGCAAACGTTGTAGCAGACGCACTAAGCCGAAAGGAAAGGGTTAAGACCCTAAGGGTTCGAGCGTTAGAAATGACCATTCGAACGAACCTCACTGCACGCATTCGTGATGCACAACAGGAAGCTCTTAAAGGAGAGAATCGTAAAGCTGAATACCTACGGGGTATGCTGAAATACATGGTGCCAAACGAAGAGGGAGCCTTATACTTCAAGAAGCGTATTTGGGTTCCACTCTATGGTGGCATACGAGAAGTCATCCTTGATGAAGCCCACAAATAGAGATATTCGATCCATCCAGGGTCGGACAAAATGTATCAAGACTTGAAAGAATATTATTGGTGGCCGAGACTCAAGAGCGACGTTGCTGTCTATGTTGGAAAATGCCTAACCTGTGCTAAGGTTAAGGCCGAATATCAGAAACCGTCCGGCCTACTACAACAACCAGAGATTCCCGTGTGGAAGTGGGAACAAATCTCGATGGACTTCATAACGAAATTACCCAGGACCCCGAGAGGGCACGATATGATATGGGTAATAATTGATCGATTAACGAAATCTGCGCATTTCCTACCGATCCGAGAGAAGGATAGCACTGGAAAGCTTGCAGAGATATACTTAAAGGGAAATTGTGGCACGTCATGGAGTGCCAATCTCAATCATTTCAGACAGAGATGGACGCTTTGTCTCAAGAATCTGGCAATCATTTCAGCAAGCCGTTGGATCTCAGTTAGATCTAAGCACGGCATTCCATCCACAAACAGACGGCCAGAGCGAACGGACTATACAAACGTTAGAAGATATGCTTCGCGCATGCGTCATGGATCTAGGCGGCAGCTGGGATACTCATTGATGTGCTGAAAATGGGTGAATTAAAAACAACTAAAATTACCCTAATTCTAGACTCTCTAAGTTTTAAATTTATAAAACTAAGACTCTCTAAACCCTAAACCACACAACCGGCAAGTGTACCGATCGAAACAGTATAGCCTAAGGAAGTCCGAGTATCGAACCCAAAAGACTCTACTGATTACGCTAACGACTCTATTTAGACTGAGACTGACACGGACTTAACTAAATGTTTGTTGATTGGGGGGGGGGGGTTCTAAATATCCTAAAATTATAATTAAAAATCAACTAAATTAACTAAACGAACTAGACACGAACTCACACGAAGGCTGAACTCAAGGATGATGAAGGAACTACCTAGACAGGAATCCTGATTGCTTTTAGTTATGATTATAATTGGAAGTTGTCTGCTATGGTACCGGGATCTTGAAATTCTCACCTCTCGGGAAATCTAAGGACCCCTAATCCTTCTCAAGAACACGCTAAGATCCCCTAAAGGTTGTTAAATTACCGGTTATTAGACTCCTTTACAAGACATCTAATGGGTTTATAAAAGTATCCTACAAGGCTCACTCCCTTACGAGACCTAAACCTAGGATAGGTTTGTTTTCTCAGCTAGACTTGCTAGACAGCAGCCAAAAGGTTAACTTCCTAAGAAGGACCCACCTTGCGGTTTAATCACTTAGACCTAGCAATAATCTCGCACCTTACAGCTATTGACGATTAGTAGAACACTTGATTTTATTAAATTACTGATTATCACTTCTAAGGTTACTTACTCGATTTTCACCCTAAAGGATCAAAGATTTATTATGTGATATAGACACTCACCAAAACCTAAAACCCTAGCCCGACTCTATTCCGTGATAAAGACCGTCACCAAGAATCGAACGAAGCGATAAACAATAATTAAACAACGTCAAGCACGCAAACACATCTAACTGATAGAGCAAACCGTTTATAATTTATAAACTATCCATAGCATTCAAAAATCCAAGAATAATCAAAACATATGCAATCATTCAACCATGTCTAGGTAGTAACAGAAATCTAGCCGCTAAACATAATAAAAAACAAGGTATCAAACATTATAAATTCTGAATTCATCTTGCAGCAATGTAAAACGAACGAAAAAACAAAGAAGCAGGAAGTTTAAACCCGTAATCTCTACTCCCGAGCGCTCCCGAATGTTACCCGACAATTCCAAGTGATCCGAATGCTTCCACAGCCTTCACAATAGCCTCCAAGATGTCCCAGAAACTCTAAAATTCGTCCAAAGTTCGTATGATGTTCCTCCCTCTCGGCTGTTGATGATGATGATATTTAAAAACCAAGAAAACCCTAATTGCTGCTGATTCAAGTCGGTTCGCGTAATAAGCTTCCACGCGGCCCGCTTAAGAGTTATGTTAAGTTGAGGCGGGCCGCACGTGTCTCTAATTTCTGAAATTCTTGTTTTAAGTTGATGCGGCCCGCCTGTGGATGTGTTATATGTTAAAGCGGCCCGCCTCAATCCTTCAGAACTGCATTTTCGCTTCGTTTCGCTCCCGAGCTCCTCGATTTCCGTTCCAGACTTTCGCCTCTCCAGATTTTCAGTCGTTTCTGCTCCTTTTGGCTGTAAAGACCTGGACAATACAAAAACATCAAAAGTATATACATTCTATTCTAAAAACGAACAAAAACGACAATCTAACGACTAAAACCGGACACGAATAAAGATGTATTTTACAATACATCAAATATCCCCACACTTAATCTTTTGCTTGTCCCTAAGCAAAATCCTAAGCAACATGTCAACTTAAACACTTAACAATAATGTAAGTCTCGAACAAGTTATAACGCGAACTACGAAATCATCAAGCACAGCGGTTTCGCAAGACTTACAACGTTCAAAAGGTTGACGAATCATAATATTTAAATGAAAACGGGCCTACCTAATCAAGGCTTTCTTACCTTCAAGCAATCAACTATGCACTGTCAACACCCCTCACAATGTCACTCATCCCTCGGCTAATATTATGTAATTTTGAGTGAACTCTCAAAACCGAACTATGAAGCATACTATAATAAGCTTGTACGTCAATCAGATTTCCACCTAATTGTTAAAACTCGACATGGATCAAAAGGACTTCAACGGGTAGGTAAGGGCTAAAGGTAGGGTTTTTTTTTTTTTTTTTTCATTTTGGGAAAATATGGCTAAACACGTAAACACACGAAAAACCGGATACGCACAAAACAAAATACTAACATATTGGTCATTTTGACCTACAACTTTATTCCTTTTTTTTTTCTTTTTCTCATCTTTTGTTTTTTTTTTTTTTTCAATTTTTTTTTCTTTCTTGACAAATATAATAATCACGTAACACGATCCGGTTATCAAATCACAAACGGGTAACAAATGAATGGCTAGGCTCAAAGTGGTATCTAAGAGTAGTGGTGAAACGGGTCAAACACAAAGGCTACATAAACAAGGTGATCCTAATGCCTCTATCATATCCATGCCAAATCCTAACCGAAGGTCTCAAACTGTATCAAAACGCACAAGTTCTAAAGTAATGCAACAAGTCGGTAAACACACATGAAACGAAAGTAGTGAACAAATAAATATGACACATGTAAAGGCTCAAATCTCACTATCATGTGGTGAATAAAGGCTACCGATATCGACAATGCACAATCAATTTACTTTCGGCTCCATCCACTATCCTAGGCATCCCAAAACCTTTTACTCCCAAAAACCGATTCAGTCAACCTACTATCCCGCAACTTAAAGAAACATGTGCTTTCCAACTCGTAAATTCGACAATTAAACCGTTTTTTGACCGACGTTTTGAAAAGGTTCTTGTTTTCTACGCGCTAAAGGACCGGGACTCGCAACAAATTTTTTTTTTTTTTAGATTAATTTTTTTTATATATATAATAATATAATACTATAATAATATACAGTCGAACGACGGCCGTATAGCATTTCATTCGCGGCCGTTATTCGATACAAGCACATATTGCATAATCAACTCGAAAATAAACCAAACCTCGCCCGAATGGAGATTGAGTACGAGCGAAGTGGCTTAAAGTCAAGCGATGCAATAGTACGCGCAACACGACTCAAATATGACTCGAAAGACTCAAACCGACCCTAAACGACACTAAATACAACACTACGACGCAAAACATGACACTTTGACTAATTAGACGCAAACTACAAATAATGTACACTTTTACACTCACACGACTCAAATATGACTCGAAAGACTCAAACCGACCCTAAACGACACTAAATACGACACTACGACGCAAAACATGACACTTTGACTAATTAGACGCAAACTACAAATAATGTACACTTTTACCCCCTCCCGGCACCATGCTCGCCCTCGAGCAATCCTAAGTGCCGAGAAATAATCAAAGAAAACCCAATGTGGAAGCAACGGATAACGGCGCGCGTTTATGTGAAAAATGTACTTTATGTCAAAAATCGCGCAACCGTATCCCCACACTTGTTTTCAACAACGCCTGTTTTATCAACTAACCAAACTGAATTTCATTCTTCGATTAAAACCACCCCCCCCCCTATTTGGAGTATTATCCCATTCGCACATCGCTCAAAACAATTCAACCCGCAACAATATAACCAACCCGAACCTCCCGCACCCTCGCTAAATCATAATCAATAACCTGCAACCATATGACACCAACGACACAGACGACTCGACTAACATCATCCTGACTCGACATCCCTAAACTGCAGACTCAAAATGACTCAAAACAATAAACTTTACTCGACTGCGGACCTGACTGACTCATATAACGACTTGACTGCAAAACAGACGACTCAAATATCACTGACCCAACATAGCAGCAGACTAAACTAAAACACTGAATTACACTAACCCAAGCGACTCGACACTAACATCAGACCTACCGAAACTACTGACCAAACAAAACTATAGACACCAAACAGACATGACCCGACATAAGACTCGACACAAAAACTGACCTGCACAATGACTCACAAATAACTATCGAGCACACAGACCTGCTGAAAAACATGATTACTGACCCGACTCGACAAACAGATTCATCCAAAATTATTACAGGAAGCATACCTTGACGTCGACGATTCTGAACAAAATGTGAGACCCGAGTGTGCAACCAAGTGATGGTGTGGTGTCGATGGTCAGCGGCTGCGGATGAAGGTGGTAAGTGGTGGTTCAGTGGAGGAAATAGTGGTGGCGATGATGGAAATGGTGGTGTAATGGGTGGAGGAGAGTGGTGGCAGACGGTGAGTGGAGATGGTGGTCACGGCGGAGATAGACGGTGGTGGTGAGGTAAAAATCGCCGGAGAAGGAAGGGTTTAATGTTAGGGTTTTTTTTTTTTTTTGAAAGGGGATTCAAATTTGGGGGTTTATCTGATGTTATCGACACAAAGGGCTCATGCGGCCCGCGTAATATGTAGGCTAAGTTGAAGCGGGCCGCGCACGTGCGATTTTTTTCAAATTCGTTTAAGCCCAAGCGGGCCGCCTAGACAGCAAACAGAAGCTGTTTGGTTGACAGCAACAGCAGATTGTTGTTTTTGATTTTTATTTAATACCCAAACTACCCCCCTGCACCTTATTTTGTCGTTTTTATTGTTATACGTACCTGGAAAGTTGTTCGTATGTTGAATTCGTCCTCGTGAAGGTGATGAAACCTGCAAAAATACTCACGACACACAAAAAACGCAAAAACACAAAAAAATGACGCAAAAGACGCTAAAACACACAAACACTAAACTAAAGACACGACGCGAACAATGACTCAAAGTATAAACTATACACTTGAGTTTTCACTCAAGAAACTACGCGGTGGTATCCGGAAGATCTTCGAGAGGAGTTTCCTCCCTCTCAACGTCGTCAATAGGCCCTCCTAAATAATGCTTCAAGCGGTGGCCATTCACTTTCCACGACTCGTCGCTCTCCTTATTGTATAGCTCGATCGCACCATGCGGAAACACTTCCCTCACTACATACGGTCCCGTCCACTTCGACTTCAACTTCCCGGGAAACAACTTAAACCTCGAATTGTAAAGAAGCACCTTATCACCAACCTTGAATTCCTTCAACCCCTTAAGCTTCCGATCATGCAACGCCTTCGTTTTCTCTTTAATACTCCACGAACGCTCATACGCCGCATCCCTAAGGGCTTCCAATTCATGAATTTGGAAGTATCTTCTCCTAGCGGCCTCGGTCAAATCTAAATTCACCGTTTTGAGTGCCCAAAGAGCCCGATGCTCTAACTCGACCGGTAAATGGCACGCCTTCCCATAAACGATCATAAACGGCGTCGTACCTAATGGCGTCTTGTAGGCGGTGTGCAACGCCCATAACGCATCGTCCAACTTGTCGGACCAATCTTTTCTACTCTTCCCTACCGTTTTATCTAAAATCCTCTTCACACCTCGATTCGCGTTCTCCACTTGACCGCTCGTTTGCGGATGATACGCGGTAGACAAGCGGTGCGTAACTCCATATCTCTCCAACGCCTTCTCCATAATCGCATTGCAAAAATGCGTACCGCGATCACTAATAATTGCCCTAGGAGTACCAAATCGCGTAAACAACTTCTTTAAGAACCTCACCACCACTCGTGCGTCGTTCGTAGGCAAAGCTTGAGCTTCCACCCACTTCGAAACATAGTCTATCGCAACGAGGATGTACCTATTCCCACTCGAAGGAGGGAAAGGTCCCATGAAATCAATACCCCAAACGTCAAAGATTTCCAACACTTAAATAGGATTCTGGGGCATCTCATTCCTGAATGAGATATTTCCGGTACGCTGGCATGCATCACAAGCCCTAACAAAATCCTGAGCATCCTCGAACACCGAGGCCAAAAGAAACCGCAATCGAAGACTTTTTGCGCGGTAGTGTGTGCTCCATGATGACCTCCCGTCAAACCCTCATGCACGTGCCTCAGGATCTCAACACCTTCTCCCCTACTAACACACCTCCTAAGTATACGATCGCCTCCAATCCTAAAAAGGTAAGGGTCATCCCATATGTACTTTCTAGCGTCCCTCATCAACTTCCGCTTTTGCTGCGCACTCATATTCTCCATCACAAACCCGTCAGCCAAATAATTGGCTATATCGCTATACCACGGTAGATCCACGGCTCCAGCCGTGACAGCATCAATAGACTCGTGAGGGAATCTGTTCCCTATCGCCTCCTCACGAATCTCCTCTCTCTTCGGATCCTCTAAGCGGGACAAGTGGTCTGCCGCCACATTCTCTGCCCCTTTCTTATCCTTAATTTCAATGTCGAACTCGGAAAGAAGCAGAATCCATCGTATAAGGCGCGGCTTCGCGTCCTTCTTCTGAAACAGGTAACGCAGAGCGGAATGGTCAGTAAACACAACGGTTTTCGAAAGAACGAGATATGACCGGAACTTGTCGAACGCGAACACCACTGCTAACAGCTCCTTCTTTGTGGTGGTTTAATTCTCCTGGGCATCATTCAAAGTTTTACTCGCGTAGTAAATCGGGTGAAAATGCTTCTCCCGTCTCTGCCCTAACACCGCACCAACTGCGTAGTCACTCGCGTCGCACATCAGCTCGAATGGTAAGCTCCAATCAGGTGACACGAGGATCGGTGCACTCACTAACTTCTCCTTCAGAAACTCAAACGTTCGAAGGCACTCCTCGTCAAAGACGAAAGGAACGTCCTTCTCCAACAATCGCGTCATGGGGCGTGTGATTTTGGAAAAATCCCTAATAAAGCGCCTATAGAATCCCGCATGACCGAGAAAACTACGAACCGACTTGACACTAGTCGGCTGAGGAAGCTGGCTGATCGTGTCTATCTTCGCCCTATCAACCTCAATACCAGCTCTCGAAATCTTGTGCCCTAGCACAATCCCCTCAGTCACCATGAAGTGACACTTCTCCCAATTCAACATCAACTTCGTCTCAACTCATCTCTTCAACATCTTCTCCAAATTCACCAAGCACTGATCGAATGAACTACCGTAGACCGAAAAATCGTCCATAAATACCTCCATCGAACTCTCGACCATATCCTGTAAAATCGCGATCATACAACGCTGGAAAGTAGCAGGAGCGTTACATAGACCAAACGGCATGCGTCGGTACGCGTACGTGCCATATGGACATGTAAAAGTGGTTTTCTCATGATCCTATGGTGCAATAGGAATCTGGAAATAACCCGAAAACCCGTCGAGAAAACAGTAGAACTGCTGACCCCCGAGACGCTCAAGCATCTGATCAATAAATGGGAGCGGAAAATGATCCTTACGAGTGGCGTCATTTAACTTTCGATAGTCAATGCACACACGCCAACCCGTAACAGTACGAGACGGAATAAGCTCATTCTTCGCATTCAGAATAACCGTCATCCCCCCTTTCTTCGGGACGACCTGTGTAGGACTCACCCAAGCTGAATCAGAAATAGGATAGATCAAACCAGACTCTAACAGCTTCATCACCTCCTTCTTCACTACCTCCTGCATGTTCGGATTCAAGCGACGCTGCGGCTGCACTACAGGCTTGTAAACATCCTCCATCAGAATACGATGCGTGCAAAAAGTAGGGCTAATGCCCTTGATATCAGATAGCCTCCATGCAATCGCATCACTGTGCTCTCTCAGCACCTCAATCAACCTCACCTTCTCCTCCTCTGTCAACTTCGAAAATATGATGACAGGCATGTCCGGCTTCTCTCCTAGAAATGCGTACTCAAGATGTGATGGAAGAACCTTAAGTTCTAAAGCCGGTGGAATCTCTACAGGAGTACTCTCATCACTAATCGCGTCGAGCGCCAACGGCTCAGTAACACACAACTCATCACTCTCATCCAACTGCTCCTCCTCAACCTCTTCAACTTTCTCTTCATCACGCTCGTCAACAACTCTCTCACCTACCAAATCGGCTCCACTAATGTACTCGAAACACGTGTCGACACAAGATATGAAGGAATTTAGAAAGTACACAGAATGACACGGTCCGCTATCATCATCTCGACCTCCAGGATGATGCATCGCTCTATCAATCTCAAATGTGACGATCTCATCACCAGCACGAAGAGAAATCTTACCGTCAAAGACGTCGATGATCGCCTTTGCGGTTCGAAGGAATGGACGACCCAGAATAATAGGAACTCGCTCGTCGGCCTCCATATCAAGAACAACGAAATCCACACGAAACACAAACTTATCAACCTTCACCAACAAATTCTCCACTATCCCACGAGGATACTTGACTGATCGGTCAACCAAGGACAATGACATGCGCGTGGGTGTAAGCTCTCCTAGACCAAGTCGCTCATACAACGAAAATGGCATCAGATTGATGCTGGCCCCTAGATCGGCTAGAGCGTGAGCGGGGGTAATGGCTCCCCCAAAGAAACATGGAATCGTGAATGTGCCAGGATCAGTCAACTTCTCTGGCAGCTTATTCAAGACTATTGCGGAACAACCTCCTGTCAATGGAATATTCGACAACTCTCCAATCCTCTCCTTGCGCTTCAAAAGATCCTTGAGAAATTTGGCGTACTTAGGCATCGACTGAAGTGCCTCGACAAACGGAAGATTGATTTTCAACTGTGTAAACATCTCGAGGAATTTCCCGTATTCCTGAGCATATTTCTGCTGCCTAGCGCGGGCGGGAAACGGAAGGCATGAATAATCAATCACTGGTGATGGCCGAACCTTCGTCGGCTGCTTCTCCACTATCTTCTCTGTTGGCGACTCCTCGGCGTGTGCGGTACTTGCTGGGTCTAGCCTCATGTGCACCTTGCCTGGAGCCTCCATCTCTATCACCTCATCTACCTCATCATCACTCCCTATCTCAGCATTCTCTCTCACAATCTCTCCCAAACTCTTTCCACTACGGGTCGTGATGGCTTTCGCTGAATGATTCGCGGGATTCGTGAAGGTATTTCCCGAAAACTGACCCGGTGGATGCTCCTGCAACTGCTTAGCAATTCCACCAACTGTTCTTTGGAGATCTAACAGTGTGGATTACTGACTCTTAAGCTGAAGTTCGTGACTTTTATTGATCTGCTCCTGAGTTTTAACAAAATCAGTTAGGGATTTCTGCGATGTCTGATTCTGTGTCATCATCTGGGCTAACATCTCCTCTATCTTACTAAATTTCCCTCTGAACCCTTTCCACTACCTTGACCCTCTTGACTCAACTCTCCACTCGCAAACTGACCCCCTGACCCACTATAATTACCACCCTGACCCGAACCACTACTCGTGTAAAGACCCGGCCCCCTATTTTGATACTGACCAGATGGGAAATCAGGGGGATTGCCAGAAGAACGATAACTGCTATTGTTGCCACTACCGCGCCAGTTTGAGTTGTAATTGGAATTGAAAGGATTCGTGGGACCCCTAGACTGACCGGCTATGTACTCTACCTGCTCAAGTGTAAGTGTGGGACACTCGAGAGTGTCGTGACCTCCCCTACAAACCTCACACCTATCAACTTTCTTCTTAATCTCATTCAACTCTTTCCTCATCTCTTGCCTAATACTCTCGACTACAGCAGCTACCGATGGATCCAAGCTAACTTGGTTTACCCCTCGACCGGCCGAGGTGGTATGAACAGGAATGGAAGTCCTGCGGGTAGAGCTATAGTCCATATCGGAATGTGCGAAACTCTCAAACAAATCATTGCACTCAACCACCGTCTTCTTTCCCATAAGCTGCCCTCCTGTTGAAGTATCGAAACGCGCTCTAATATCAGGAGTAAGACCATTGTAGAACTTTTCAACTAACGCCCAATCAGACAAACCATGTTGCGAACAACGAGAGAGAAGCGTCTGAAAACGCTCCCAAGCTAAGTGGTAAGGCTCATCAGGCTCCATGCGAAAGGAGTGAATCTGATCACGAAGGCGAGACGCCTTCGCTGGTGGAAAATACTTGGCTAAGAATGCATCGCGAAGACCTGCCCAAGTAGTGAAAGTGCCTGCTGGCTGAGAATCAAACCAGACGGCTGCGCGTCCAGCGAGAGAGAATGGGAAAACCTGAAGGTACCTGGTCTCTAGATTAACACCCTCAATGGAGAAGGTGCCACAAAGACGAGTGATGCGATTTATGTGAGCGGGAGCATCCTCGTCGTCACGACCATGGAACTGGCAAGAATTGGTAATGGCCGTCATGATGTAAGAAGGAATCTGCCAGGACCTATCATTTGCAATGGCGGGAAGGGTGATGGGTGAAGTGGCACCGGTGAAACCGGTGGTAGCCTGCTGGTAAACGGTGCGGTTTTCCATTTGAACTACGGGTGGGGGACTAGGTGTACGAGAACGGGAGGGTGGTGGTGAAACGTGTGGTGATGACTTCGATGTGAAATCGAAAGCGGGGGTGGGCTGCGAAAACGAAGAAGAGCTAGAAGAACTTACCTCGGACGCAGAAGACGAGAAGGAAGACTTGATCGTAAATGGAAGCGGCGGAGGTCCCTGCGAACGCGTATGGGGCATCAACTGCAAAACCGAATATGAACAAGTAAGAAGACTCTAACAACGACTCACTAATCTAGAAAAGACACTAAAGCAAATATTTTTGGATTTTTATAATTTTTAGACTCCTACGACTCAACGAACACAAATAGCACGTAATATGTCAAATAAGTCCAAACAAAGTAATCAACGCAATCGCCTAAGAGTCCCCGGCAACGGCGCCAAAAACTTGATGTGCTGAAAATGGGTGAATTAAAAACAACTAAAATTACCCTAATTCTAGACTCTCTAAGTTTTAAATTTATAAAACTAAGACTCTCTAAACCCTAAACCACACAACCGGCAAGTGTACCGATCGAAACAGTATAGCCTAAGGAAGTCCGAGTATCGAACCCAAGAGACTCTACTGATTACGCTAACGACTCTATTTAGACTGAGACTGACACGGACTTAACTAAATGTTTGTTGATTGGGGGGGGGTTCTAAATATCCTAAAATTATAATTAAAAATCAACTAAATTAACTAAACGAACTAGACACGTACTCACACGAAGGCTGAACTCAAGGATGATGAAGGAACTACCTAGACAGGAATCCTGATTGCTTTTAGTTATGATTATAATTGGAAGTTGTCTGCTATGGAACCGGGATCTTGAAATTCTCACCTCTCAGAAAATTTAAGGACCCCTAATCCTTCTCAAGAACACGCTAAGATCCCCTAAAGGTTGTTAAATTACCGGTTATTAGACTCCTTTACAAGACATCTAATGGGTTTATAAAAGTATCCTACAAGGCTCACTCCCTTACGAGACCTAAACCTAGGATAGGTTTGTTTTCTCAGCTAGACTTGCTAGACAGCAGCCAAAAGGTTAACTTCCTAAGAAGGACCCACCTTGCGGTTTAATCACTTAGTCCTAGCAATAATCTCGCACCTTACAGCTATTGACGATTAGTAGAACACTTGATTTTATTAAATTACTGATTATCACTTCTAAGGTTACTTACTTGATTTTCACCCTAAAGGATCAAAGATTTATTATGTGATATAGACACTCACCAAAACCTAAAACCCTAGCCTGACTCTATTCCGTGATAAAGACCGTCACCAAGAATCGAACGAAGCGATAAACAATAATTAAACAACGTCAAGCACGCAAACACATCTAACTGATAGAACAAACCGTTTACAATTTATAAACTATCCATAGCATTCAAAAATCCAAGAATAATCAAAACATATGCAATCATTCAACCATGTCTAGGTAGTAACAGAAATCTAGCCGCTAAACATAATCAAAAACAAGGTATCAAACATTATAAATTCTGAATTCATCTTGCAGCAACGTAAAACGAACGAAAAAACAAAGAAGCAGGAAGTTTAAACCCGTAATCTCTACTCCCGAGCACTCCCGAATGTTACCCGACAATTCCAAGTGATCCGAATGCTTCCACAGCCTTCACAACAGCCTCCAAGATGCCCAAGAAACTCTAAAATTCGTCCAAAGTTCGTATGATGTTCCTCCCTCTCGGCTGTTGATGATGATGATATTTAAAAATCAAGAAAACCCTAATTGCTGCTGCTGATTCAAGTCGGTTCGCGTAATAAGCTTCCACGCGGCCCGCTTAAGAGTTATGTTAAGTTGAGGCGGGCCGCGCGTGTCTCTAATTTCTGAAATTCTTGTTTTAAGTTGATGCGGCCCGCCTGTGGATGTGTTATATGTTAAAGCGGCCCGCCTCAATCCTTCAGAACTGCATTTTCGCTTCGTTTCGCTCCCGAGCTCCTCGATTTCCGTTCCAGATTTTCAGTCGTTTTTGCTCCTTTTGGCTGTAAAGACCTGGAAAATACAAAAACATCAAAAGTATATACATTCTATTCTAAAAACGAACAAAAACGACAATCTAACGACTAAAACCGGACGCGAATAAAGATGTATTTTACAATACATCACTCATCTACCGTTAATTGAGTTCTCCTACAATAACAGTTATCATACGAGCATAAAAGCCGCGCCGTTCGAAGCTCTGTATGGCCGCAAGTGCCGATCGCCCTTATGTTGGGCAGATGCCGGAGATAAGCGTATGGTTGGTCCTGAACTTGTACAAGAGACAACCGACAAGATTGCGCAGATCCGAGAGCGCATTAAGGCGGCTCGAGATCGACAAAAGAGCTACGCTGATCCGAAAAGAAAATCAGTAGAATTCAAGGTGGGAGACAAAGTGTTGTTAAAAGTCTCACCTTGGAAGGGCGTAGTCAGATTTGGAAAGCGTGGAAAGCTAAATCCACGATACATCGGACCATTCAGAATATTGAAAAGAATTGGTACCGTGGCATACAAGTTGGAGTTACCGGAAGAACTTAATGGAGTACATGATACGTTTCATGTATCCAACCTGAAGAAGAGTCCAACACAAGAAAACGTGATCATCCCGATGGATGAAGTACATATTGATGACGCCCTCCGATTTACAGAACAACCCGTTGAGGTTACCGACTGGAAAGTCAACAAGACCAGGAGGAGTAGCGTAAAACTTGTCAAAGTACGTTGGAGCTCTAAGCACGGGCCCGAGTACACATGGGAACGTGAAGACCAGTTCAAAGAAAAGTATCCCCACCTATTCAAGAAGACTCCAGCGAGAGTTAGTTCAGCCTGAATTTCGGGACGAAATTCTTTTAACGGGGGGAGACTGTGACAACTGGCACCAAACCGGTAATTTCCGTACACTTTAATTATTATTTAATGATTGCAATTATGTGCTTAATTGTCAGAAATGTCTGAACACATACTAAACAAGTGAATTCATGCACGTTGTATACTACAAAATATTGCTTTATGCGTAAACGAGAGCGTTGCGTCAGAAATATTAGTAAACTCACCGGTAAGACACTATGTGTCAACAGAACTGCAGAAAGCAGTCAGACAATAAAAGTGGAGCCTAGGTGTAGGTCCAACGACAAGAATAGATTAAAACCCAAGAGTACATATAAGGGTTTAATTTATAGACATTGCGAAAGCAAAAATAAGCACTAAAAAGCACCCGAAACGCACTTTAAGTGCAGAATTTATATAATTCAGCAATAAATCAACATTTAAACATATGAATATTATGCAGAAACGTCGTTTTATCATCCAGAATATTTCCCTAAGTGTTGGGAATTGAAAGAGTACAAGAAAGGTACTTAAAAGACACTAAAAAGTGTAATTTAGCACTTTAACGAACCAGTGTCTAACCGAACAACCGGACAATACCCGGAACACCAAAATAATGCTAGAAGCATTGTTTTTATTTTTCTAAGGTAGTTAGGGTCCCCGAACACCCTAACACATTATACATTATACAATACACCTAACACCCTAACTAAATGTCATTAGAACCTAACTAAATCATGCAACTTACACTTAGAATGTTTCACTTACCCCCCCCCCCCCATATGTTGGACGGTTGGGAGACCATATCCCCACATGGGATCTTTAGTTCATATTTTATTAGACTTGTCATGTACTAGTGAAACATTGGACCTATTGGACAACACTATGTTGGAAACACTCTTTATAACCCACTAGATCTACCCATCATACTCATCACCTCCATCATTCAACAAAACACCTCCTCTTTCTCTCCCTTGGCTACGGCTTCAAGCCACCACCACACCATCACCATTATCAATCATCATACAAGCATTCCAAGGTTATCTTGAGGTGTAAGAAGGTCACTAACGAAGCTCGGTGCAAGCGGATCTTGAAGGACCTTCTCCATTTGCTTTTAACCACCACATTTCTCTTCTTGAACTTCCCTAGCCTTGTGCTAGTAGTAAGTGCTTAAAAACTCCCTCTTGTTCTTATTTTTGATGGTTAATAGGTGAAAGAATGATTAATTGATGAAAACTCTAAAGAACATAACCTAAAGTCTTGGACATAAGTGGTTAATGTTGGATAAAAAGAAACTATGTGTGTAAATCTTGTGAAACTTGTCTAGTTATAATTATTTGATGTTGTTGTTAGTAAAAACAAGATGGATCATCATCTAGACATACTAGTCCATGTTTGAGAGTATGAACTAGTAGGATGTAAAAGTTAGAAAGTTAAAGGATGATGGATCCATCCATTCATAAGACATGAACTTGAGCAAAAGTAATTTTCTTGTAAAATGAGACTCTAAACATGTAGATCTAAAGATCTACAAGTGGTTTTTCGGAAGAATCAAGCGGAAAATGCTAGTTTTGTTAAAACCCGGACCTTACATAAACTAAGAGCATTTTAGTGAATAAACAAGTGTGTAAACACTTGTGTCACAAGAAAAATTTAACAAGAAATATGTTTGATAAATCATGACTAGAAGTTGTGAAACTTCAAGATCTTTAAAACTAAAGTTTTTAAGAAATTAAACTTATTTTTAAAGATAACAAGACTTACTAAATGTGTTAGTAAGTTACTACACATTTTTGTAAATATTCAAGTTCATGAAATGGAGAAATTAGTGATTATTGTTGATGACTATTGTTGATAATTGTTGTTGGTGATTGTTGTCGATTTAAAAGAAAATAAACACATGTTTTGAAAACATGGGAAACCTCCATTTTTAGGGGAAACTCTGTCAAAAATTTTATAAATTTTGACACTTAGAAAAATATAAGTTTTTGAGGAACTTATTCCCTAAAAATGTATTTAAAAGTATTACCAAGGTTTCCCTAATTTTTGGTGATAAGAAATGAGGATTTCTTCAAGAATAAAAGTGGATATAAGTATGTATATTTTGAAAGAAAAATATATATTATTTTATCACCAACTTTTGTGCTAAGTGTATATAGTATGTGTTATATGTGCTAGTGTATTAAGACTTAAAAATACACTAAATACTCATGAGGAGTATAAACATAAAAATACACATACAACATATAAGATACATAATTCGGGTGCAAAGTGCAAAACACAAAAGACTTATATTTATTTTTGAGAAAATAATATAAGTAAGACACTTAGTTAAAAAATATAGAATATTTTTAACACAAGAATATATACACAAAAGAAAGTGACTGTACTTGTGCGACGCAAGTCTAGTGACTAACGTTAAGAAAACGCGTATAGGTCACGACGTTAATTAAGCAAGTCCGGTGAAGTTTACGACGCTAGGAACGCAAAGTTGTGAGTTCATGCTCCCCCTTTTCTCTTTAACTGTTTTCAGTTTTTATAACTTCGGGGGTGAAATACATGTACAAATGTACAAAATTTATAATTGGTATGATATAAATACAAGAAGTTAACTTGGTGAGAACGAGAACCAAGTGTGACGAAATATAAGAATACAAGAAGTACACTTGGTGAGAACGAGAACCAAGTGTGACGAAATATAAGAATATGAGAAGCGCACTTGGTGAGAACGAGAACCAAGTATGAGGCGCTATGAGAAATGATAACAAGAAACGCGCTTGGTGAGGACGAGAACCAAGTAGGATGCGTTATGAGAAATAGTGTCACGAATAGGGTACAGAAGCACCATTAATCAACAATATACTTAGACCGCAGAACAAAAGGTTAGATCTAACGGGTGCCTGGCAGCCACACTCTCGGTGAGGGCGAGAATCGAGTAGTGCTTTTGTGTCTCAGAATATACCAATTAAATGCCTTAGATTTGGTGACTTCCTATGTCGTGTCACATGTTAATGGCTTTGCAACCCATTAACAATCCTGATACTTACAGGAACACTTTATTTACATAAAAGTCATACCATACTAAAAATTGATGAATACTTGAGTACGTGGGGTACTCAAGAAAAGATTGAATTATACTTGAAGTACGTGGGGTACTCAAGAAAATGGGAATTATACTTGAGTACGTGGGGTACTCAAGAAGAAATTGAATTATACATGAGTACGTGGTGTACACATGAAACTGAATTAATATATGAAAACTTGATTTATTCACAAACTATGTTTTCATACAAAGTATACAAACGTGAAATACAAAACTGCATGAATTCACACCAACATTATGTTGACGTTTTTCCAAAACTCACATGTATTTCAGGTAACTAGGATGGATGTGCGCGCGGTCTCGCTTATGCTTGTGAATGTCGCTTATGTTTATCTTTAAATAAAGTTGTAAACTTTTTAAGACAATGTTTTATGCGACTTAGCGATGTAAACGCTAATCTTATGTTTTCAAATTATGGTATTTGATGTCTTTTTCGAGCATATAGCATGTTTACCTTTCGTATGCAATGAGAACCTTTCATGATCACACCTCGTGCTTCCGCCGCAGAAAGGGGTGTGACACGCTACACCCGCTCACTCGTGTGCGATCCTACATATTATAAAATAACAAATATTAAAAACATATGAACTTAGTAAACAAAATTATAAAATATACAACGTTAAAAAATATAATTTTTACCGCTTGTTGGTATAGGCCGTTGAAAAAGTTTATTTTCGTCATCATCGGGGTCCATTTAGACCGTACTTGATGCACGGTCCGGTTACTTCCACCAACGGTGGCGTTATAATGATCTAAAATCCTACGCCAAAAACCATCGCAGGTTTGTTGATTGCCCTTCTTTTTGTTGGTAGAGCAATGTACCCACGCCTTCGCCAACGCCTCTTCTTGGTCTTTTGTCCAATTTTGGCGCTCCATTTTTCCCTTTTTACCCCGAGCGTCATCTTCTTCGTTGCCGGCGTCTTCATCCACATTATATTCATCGTCGCCGGTGTCATCTTCATAGTCGCCCAAATTTTGAGTTTCGGGCACTACTTCCTCGTCCTCGTTAATAGGTAGAGGACGTTCAACATTTTCTCGTGGAGATGGAACTTGTGGGGAACGAAAACCATACGGATCGAAGGCGGGGGATTGAGGTTCCATTGATAACAAATTTTGAAAATAGCCGAAAGGGGGTTATGGTTGGGTGTTGTAAAAGAAGGGGTGTGAAGGTTGTTGGTAAAAAAACGGGGGTTGTGAGGTATATCCGAAAGGTGGTTGTAGTTGTCCACTTGCACCGCTCGAACCACCACGAGACGGTTGCGAGTCGCGTCCCTTAGTGTTAGAGCCGACGGAATTTTTCTTGGCTTCGCCGGGTTGGTTCTCCATTATTCGGTTTGGCTTTGTGTTTTATTTGAAAGTTTTTTAGAGTAAGATTGAGAATTTGTGTGGTAAAAAATTATAGATTTAAGTTGGTTATTTATATAGGTTAAAATTGAATTTTTTTTTTATTGTTTTCGAACGTTGCCCAACGGTAAAATGGGTTTGGTTGTGCGGTGAACATACACCGATCCCCCTCCCCGCTTACACTCCCCGATTTGATGGCGGCGGTGTTCCCGCTCGGGGACTTCAGTCACCGCTCCCCTCCCCGAGAAGTGCCCCGCTCACCCTAACCACAACAATTTAAAGATGCTTAGCCTGAACTTTTATATGAATGGCCTATAAGGAGCTTTACCATTTCTCGCGTCAGTTGCCATTACATGAATAGTTCCCAGTATATAAGCGTGTTTATTAATTAAAATCAAAAGAAAGTCCAGTTTGACATCATAAATTTGAAAGATTATATTTTTAACAATATACAGCTGATCTCTCAATGATTTGTAAAAAAAATGTTATGGTCATTCTAATTTTACTTCAAGCATGAACTATAATGGAGCGTCCATGCACAAGATTGGCGACATGCGGCTCCGAAACATCATCATATCTAGGAGTTGTTGCCTGTGATGGAGAGAGAAAAGGAAAAGAAGATTGTCTGATGAAAGAAATTGAAAGCTTCGACAAAATGGAAATCAATTCAAAGTTTGATTGTTAAAGGCTTTGATCGGGTCCCCAGGATAGATTCAATCAAAATGTATGCACCTGCAGCACGTCTAATGTTAAAAATCAACAAGATGAACATGCAGTGTACATTTCTTCGCGGTGTGATTGAAGAAAATGTGTTTGTTGAACAAACCGACCGGGTGTGCGGATGCCTTGGCGTGGATTAAACAACCACACACTACTTCTCAAAGAGAAAGACAAAGACCTTCGCTGGTGCAATGTGGAAGACCAGCCGGACCTGGAGGTTTCTGATCTTGTTGCTGTGAAAGGATTTCTCGGTTTATTGAAGTAGCTGCATAATCGTCCTTGAAGTCCACACCGGGTGGATATCCAGTTTGGGAGAGCACTCAGATTCCTTGCAATGCACGAAGCAGTTGCAGGATACGGTTTTGAATTTCTAATCTATCCTATATTTGACGATATTTAAGCTGCTTTATGAATTATATCATCTCGTACAGCACTCTTTGACCAGACACGTTGATCTCAAATATCACCTCACACGTGATTGTTTCAATATGAAACTCGTCAATGTTTTCATGGTCTGCACCGCTTACCGACGTGCCAACTCATTTTTCGAAAATTCGATAAATCATTTCTGATTAAATTTATTTTGGTAAACGACATTGTGGTAAAACATGAGTTAACCGACATCGGGAAATCGTTTTTTTAAATACCTTTGTGTTTTTAAAATTTATCATAGTTTGTTGATTTTAGGGGGAGTAAATCCAAAATTTGAAAATTCAAAAACATCGAAAAATGTCAAAAACACAAGAACAATAGAAAAACAAAAATGAGTTTCATGGCGAGAAAAGAAAAAATGATAGTATATCAGTGGTCTATCGAAACCTCTTTGAACCTAAAATGAAAAACGATAACCAGCTCTATATAAGATGTATCGGTAGGCTCACAATCATTTTAAGTGTGCAGGGCGATATAAACCTTAAATTGACTAAAGACCAGGTGGGAACCATTCATTGGCATATAGTCTTGGTACCGAAATTTCGTTTGATTGATTGCCGAGGTTCTGAGATATACGGTCTTTATGTTGTCTTATCATCTGGGTATCATGGTTGTATCTTTTACCGAAAAATAACGGAGACGAAGTCTAGATCTTCCATGATACTATACATACGTGTACATATTGCATTCGACCTCGATAAGTGATCAACAATCACATGTCCAAACAAAATAAGTGATAAAATAACACATTTATCTGGGAGTCAAGTTCGTCTCTTTGTTGTATGTTGTACTGACCTGTTCACGGACTTGCTCCTGTGCCTTCATGTATCTGAAAATCAAGTTCCTCATCAATAAGTAATTCTATCACATAGGGCTTGTTTTCAATTAAAAATAAGTGAGTATCTCACATCTTTTATACGGTCAAACAGATGATAAGCTGTATACTCACCGGTAAGATGAACTCTCATGCATACCTTGATACGGGAATGTGTCGTGTGTGGATAAACACCGGTCAGTAAGTATAAATCATACCTTAACGTATCCCCTAATCGCGAGTACATCTGATAAGTTGAGCTTAAGTGGACAACAATACCGATAATCGTTATAGGATACTTATTTAAATTCTAAATTAATTGAACAACAAGAGCATTTTGGCATGACCGTACACTGATATGATTCTCTTACCATCGAAACTCGCAAAAAGAACGTCTGTAGATATTTAATTACTTTTCTTCGTTTCTGCATCTTTGTACATATTTATTTATTGTTTTCCGTCTTTACATTTGAAAAATGAAAAATACCAAAAATATTTTAGGTGTGTTTTAATCTAAATTTTATAAAAGCCAAAAAGATTTTGCTTCTAATTTCTTTTGATTGACCGATGTTGGAACTCGAGTCTATCCTACCCAAAATCCTGATCGTAAGCTGGAAAACAATTGCACCTTCATAAACGTTCGAAGTTAACAAGATTTGAAAGTTAAAGGATTAAAATTGATCAATTTTTAAACTTTCAAACTGTTGTCGGTCAGTGTTTGATTGAGAGTTGATCTCATATGTGTCATTTGTTTAATTTGTCTATATTCCAAGCGGTTGTTCTCATTACATTTTTAGCTCTGTTGTGTGTGCAGATGTTGCATTCGAACCAGCTAAAAGTGAAGAGAACGTGTCAAATGACAAGCCGTAAAGTCAAGACACGTCATTGATGCAAACAGAAGATCAAGATGATCGAGTTGCAGCTGATCACTTATCAACACCAAAAGTATTGAAGATCAAAAGATTTGCGAGCATCATTCAAGGGGGAGTTTGTTGATACACTCCCTGCTTGTGAACACGTGAAGACCTTTTACAGATCCGACAATGTGAAGATCGAACCATCAAGAGTAACGTCCAAGGGGGAGTTTGTTGGTACACTTTATGTGGACGCGACTCGATTCGATTCGACTCGGTTAGGTTCGGCTCAAGCCCGACGTAGCGACATTCCTCCGTCGTGCGCCCCGGAGTTCGACACGCGAAGCACGGAGAGCCACGAACCTTCCCGACGCCACATCACCATGACATCACCATCATGATGTCATGATGATGTCATGTAATATCTAATCATTCCATGCATCAGTGAGTAATCGTGAAGTCATGTTTATGAACCATTTAATGGTTTGATTGTTGACATCATATCATAAGCTCATATATATGCATGACGAAGATTCCAAGTATATATGCATGACGAAGATTCCAAGCATATCTGCATGACAAAAAACCCCATGATCAACATCAGACGAAAAACATGTTTCATCACAAATGGAGGTCGACGAAAAACCAACTAGTTTTTTGTAGCCTCCTGTCTTTCGTCGGTTGCACGTTATTCGTCGACCTGCTGTGTATATATATATGCAGCAGACTGAACACAGAAAGGGAGAGCTTGAATGAGTTTAGAGAAAGAGTAGTGAGAGAAAGTTCGGTGTGCTTTGTATTTTGTCGAATCTTGTACCGAAACTTTGTCTAAATCAATATACATCTTGTTAAACGTTGAATCCTTTTATTGTGTTTACTCTCTCGCTCGGTTTGTGTCGTAACGGGGATTCCGCACTCGTTTCGGCACCCGAAACAAGAAATCATCGTTATCTGACGATCCGTATCGGTACCTACATATTCCAAGCGGTTGTTCTCATTACGCGTTTAGCTTTGTTGTGTGTGCAGATGTTGCATCCGAACCAGCTAAAGGCGAAGAGAACGTGCTAGATGACTAGTTGTGGAATGAAGACACGACATGGATGCAATCAAAGAATCAAGATGATCGAGTTGCAGCTGACCATTCATCAACTCCACAAGGATCTAAAGATTTGAAGATCAAAAGATTCGTGAGCAACGTTCAAGGGGGAGTTTGTTGATACACTCCCTGTCCGTGACAGGTGAAGACATCTCAAGATCCGACAACAATGTGAAGAACGAACTATCACGAGCAGCATCCATGGGGGAGTTTGTTGATGCACTTTGTGGATGCGGCTCGGTTCGGTTCGGCTCAAGACCGACGTCGCAACATTCCTCCGTCGTACGCCCCAGAGATCGACATACAAAGCACGAAGAGCCGCAAGTTGACATCACCATGATGATGTCATGATGATGTCACATGTATAACTTATCTTTGCATGGCTAACTTTGCATGAATACTCCACGAAGAACATAGGACAAAAGATACCAAACAATGAATCCCACGAAGAACCATCTTTCGTGGGATTAGATGATTCGTCCAATGATCATCCGGAAAACCAGAATTTTTCGTAGGTTTAGTTCTTCGTAGGCCAGGTTATTGGGCCCATTACCTTTTAGTAGGGTTGTTGTTCTTTGGCTATAAAAGGACTTGTTTAATACAATATACAGTAGACAGCACACCAGAGAGCACATCTGTGAGAGTTTGAGAGCATTATCTTGTATAATCTTTGTAAACAAACTCCACTGATAAATACATTTGAAGCTTTAAACGTTGTATCTTGTTTTGTGTGTGCTCTCTCGCTCGGTTTGTGTCGCAACGAGGATTCCGCACTCGTTACGACACTCGACACTCGAAACAAGAAGTCATCATAGTCCGACGATCCGTATCGGGACCTACAGGGGGGTTGTGCCTCGGCGTCCCAAGTGACTCCCAAGCCCTCCCTCCCCCAGAAGGACATAATACATATGTTGTTTCTCATATAAAACGTTTTTTGTGACTTAATGAACGTAAATAATCATCTAGAAATTCATTACTATATATATACATATATATGGTAAACAGAGAATCAATAAAAAAACTTGTGATAAATATATTTTGACTGTAGATTGAAAATCCAGAGAGTCTGATTTATTAAGAAAATAAAGTAAAGTGCAAATCAAATTAATAGACTAAACAGAAAACCACAAAGACACCTTAAACCAGTTATACAAATAAAAAACAAACAATCTGTAATAACAAAAGTAAAACAAACAATCTGTAATAACAAAAGACAATAGTAAACTTTTATGCCAATAATATAATTTTACGATTCTGACATAAAACATATGACATGGGATTACAGATAAATTTTAGGGTTACTGAATTTTATCACTCCCAACTATTGGTTATTGGCTGCTGTCACTCCAATTAAGACATTGACTTCCACCACTCCCAACTTAACACTTGGGTTGCTATGTCACTCCGAATAAATTTGTACAATTGATTATAGTTTTGTTGTTGGCCAAGTTTGGAAATGGGTTATAGTGATGATCGATCTTAAAGCTAGGGAACAATGGTGTAAACCGGAGATTTAAAGAGTATGTGCTATGTGAAACTCACGGTTCTGGTATCCACTTCTGAAGGATGCCAAATCCAATTGAACATTCGGGCTATGGTTATCACGGTTGAATGTTAACTTACTTTGAACCAAAAGGAAAGTAAAATCAACGACTATGTCACCATTTTCTTGCAACGATATAAATGCTTTGCAATTGCAACGACGACCAAATTTCAATTTCAGATTCGAAACATCATATTTTTTTCGACACATGGAGATCAGAATTGGGATCGAGGATTACGACATGAATTTACCATCATTAGTGACCACCATCAAATCGGCCTCATAACTCCACACCGTGTGCAATTTATTTTTTTATGGTAATTTTCACTTCATTTAGCTTTTCAATCCTATTGTGCTTTTTTAGAATTCATTTAGGTTCTTTGCGATTTGTTCCTAATTTAGATTTGTCGTCTCGTCTTGATATGTATTTGCCCTCTTATTGTATTTGTAAGGACTGATTTAACGAGCTAAAAGGTTAATTAGCAGATAAAAAATATTGGAATCGACACTGAAATCACAACGAAAAGCTCTGACGTGAAGCGCGGGAAAATCATACTAGAATTATGTCAAGTATTTTGAATTTTGAGTAAACTGCAATTTTACCCCCTGAGGTTAGCGGTCATTGGCACCCTTACCCCCCATAAGGAAATAATTGCAATTTTACCCCCCACTGTTTGAGTTTATGTCGCAATTTTACCCCCCGGCTTCAATTTTGTTGACCGGTCAACATAAACATGGGAGGGTCAAAGGGTATAAAAGTAATTTCAACTTCATTGTACCTTATATAATAAAATAACCCCTAAACTCAACCTTATATCACAACCTTACCCCCTAAGTTTCCTCTTCTTCACTTCCGGCGATCTCCATTCCCTCCGGCGACCTCCATTCCCTCCGGCGACCTCCATTCCCACCGGCGATCTCCATTCCCTCCGGCGACCTCCACTCCATCTTCTTCACCACTCCTTCTTCTTCACCACACGAGCAGAGGATGAGTGAACAGAATGCAATGATGGGTAGAGCTCCACCGGCAGAGCCAGGGCCGGCGACCACACCACCGGCCACCGTCGATCTAGCTGTGGTCCAGAGATCCTCCCTTTTCTCGCAGTTTTCAGGTATAATCAAACAACTATTTTGATTGTGGGGTAAAATCAGGTCAGAACTAGTAATGGATGTTTCTGTATTTGTAGTGGACATGAGGATTCATGTTTCACTACGATCGATTGTAGTCCCATTGGTTGTCAAGATACGAGGCCGCCCGTTCCTGCATTTCCAGTTTCCCCCTCAGCAGGAAATGGTTGTGTAGTGTAGGATACTTAAACTCTAATCTTCTAGTATCTTTTGGGTTAATATGTAGTGTTGTTGAACTCTATTTATATATTTTGGTATGCTTGATCATAGAACAGGTTATGTTTGCTCATAGAATAGATTGACTGTTAATGTGGGTTAATGTGGGTTATATTTGACTGTTAAGTTGCTGCTGTTTGGTTTGATCATAGAACAGAACAGATTGACTGTTAAGTTGCTGCTGTTTGGTTTGATCATAGAACAGAACAGATTGACTGTTAAGCATTGACTGTTTGGTTTGATCATAGAACAGAACAGATTGACTGTTAAGCATTAAAACTGGCATGTTAAGTTGCTTCTGATATAGATTCCAGTTTTAATGGTTGAGACCTTGTTAAGCATTAAAACTGGCATGGTAAGTTGCTTCTGTTAGTTGCTGCTGTTTGGTTTGATCATAGAACAGAACCTTTAGCAATGGTTTTAATGCTTCTGATATAGCAATGGTTCTGATGCATTTGCATTTACATTACAGAAGTCCTTTAACATGCCAGTTTTAATGCTTCTGATATAGCAATGGTTCAACCTTGCATTAAGGTACCATGGAACCTTTGTTTTCAACATGCCAGTTTTAAGAATTCTAACATGAAGTAAGAATTCTGTTACAACCTTGCATTCCAACCATGAAGTAAGAATTCTGTTACACCCTTTGCATTCCAACCATGAATTCAATCTTTGCATTCCAAATGCTCTGGTTCAAAGTAAGAATTGTGTTACAACCTTGCATTCCAACCATGAAGTAAGAATTCTGTTAAATGAATTTGAATTGAATCAGTCAACTTATTTGATGCCAGGGTGTTTATAAGGGTGGTGGAATCGAATATGGATGGTGGCGGAAAAGGTTTTGGAAGTTGCAGGGGGTAATTTTGCTTCGAAACACAAAGTATAGGGGGTAATAAGAAAGGGCATTTTAGTAATTTACCCCAAGTCAACAGATCAGCCAACATATTTGATGCCAGGGGGTAAACATGCGACATAACAGCAAACGTTGGGGGGTAAAATAGTCATTTCACCCCCAAGTCAACAGACCAGTCAACAAAATTGAAGTCGGGGGGTAAAATTGCGACATAACCTCAAACAGTAGGGGGTAAATGTTGATGCACTTTTTGTGTTTGTATATAGTCTTTTTATCGTTGTATTTTGTCGGGTCTTTTATGTATTATCGAGTCTGTATTCGCCGTCGACCAAGTTGGATATCCTCATATCCACTTGTGTCCGACATGTTTGTCTCATCTTTGTTATGTAATGTTTATGAACGATGCATGTTGCATGTAAAGGGTATTATTGTCTTTACTGTATGTTTATATGATGTTGCTGTTTGCTGTCTGTTTGCAGCAAACATATATGCATTTTGCAGCCTTCAACGAAACCCCCTGGTTTCGTCGAACACATCATGACGAAACCCCCAATTGTCCAAAACTTAAGGTTTCGTCGTGAACAGTGAAGAAATGTCACGACCCCCGACCCACCCTGGACGGAATCGGGAGTCGCGAACAGCCCAGTGGTACCGGTGATTAAATTTGAAAAATATTGCAGCGGAAATTTCATCAGGACCGTGAGTTAGGAAAAATATCAGAGTTTAGAAACACCGGATTTTTATTTATTAAATAGATGGAATAAACCCATGTTTTACAATGGTAGCTTTAATAAAGATAAATCCAATTAAATAAAACAATATTTCTTAATTTAATTTAATTAATAAAATAAGCCACTTCTTGAAGCCTTTCAGTGCCGTATCCATCTCTTACTCCAATCTACTGTAATTACCTGAAACGCGTTTTAAAAAGGTTTTGTCAGCAGGAAATACTGGTGCGTTCATTCATTTTGCTAAAATGACACGTTTGTTATAATTTACAGTATTAAGAGAGATTACAATGTTTCCAGATATCAAGCAACTACCCACAGTATTTTGTCACTCGACCCATTGGCCCATTCGTCCAATGGTGTCTGTGACTATGGTCATATCACCCCTTGGCTGCCCCAATGGTGAAGATTATCAAGTAATGTATACAAAACCCCACATACCGGCTGTAATTTGGTGATTACATAAACTTAATCACTGTAATTATAACTTTGAAAATAAACATGATTTTTGAAAGTAATTTGATAAAAAGAGAATGACTCACTTTATAAGCATGCAGATTCATACGGTCAAAGTTTAGTCTACAAATAAGCCTTGATATATTGCAGATTTATACAGGCAGAGCTTAGCCTATTGATTAGTCTTGTAACCTAGTACACACGAACTAGGTAAGTAACTAATACAGCATTTACGATAACTGACAAGATTAAAACCCTCACAACGAATGACAAAGTGTAATCACTTAAACATCCATCGGATTCACAACGAATGACAAAGTACAATCACTTAAACATCCATTGGATTCACAACGAATGACAAAGTACAATCACTTAAACATCCATCGGATTCACAACGAATGACAGAGTATTCCCCGAGTTCGGGTGGTACTCAAACATCCTGTCGGGATCACGACTAATGACAAAGGATAGTACTAAAACATCCATTTGATAGTTTTAATCGATCGGACATTGAATCGTAGCAGCGATCGAGTTAATACCCGGCATTGTAGCAGCACCCCACTATACTAATTAGTGATTTTGAGACTGTTTCTGCTATATCTCAACGTATATAACGAATTTGATTGTCGAACGAACGCACAATTGCATGTACCAGACTCTACTATTTATACACAAAATTGACATCGCTTACGCACCGTAAGCCTCAACCCTTACGGTGCGCAAGGGACACAAAGTGGTCCTAGGCTTGCCACGTGTGTGTGTAGGCTTGCTGAGTTGACCGTTCAAGAAAATTCGATTTCTATGAAAAACTGTGATGATAATATCGAATGGGAAATGCCCCCACCTGAGTTTTAGGGGCCCTGATCCTGATTCTGATTATTCTGAAATTTTTAGGGTTTATGCAGGATCACTTAGGGGTCTTAAATAATGTTTCCTTTTTGTATAAAATATAATAATAAATAATAGTTTTGGTGAGAGTTATTATGGTTTGTGACAAAAAGGAAATAAAATGATGAGAAAAGAAAATGGACTTGCTTTGTAACTTTAGGGTTCAACTAGAAAATATTGCGTATAATTTCTGAGCTATTTAAAAATATATAATGCACTCGTGTTAAGTATAGTACCCCTCATTCAACCTTGTCTCGTTGTCCCGAGACCGAATCCCAACAACTTAGTCGGGCAGAGCCCTGACATAAGTTATGAGGCTCAGATCAATCGGAAAGAGTAGCGGTGATCGGGAGTTAAAACACTTAAAACGAAGCAGAGCCTTATTATTATTATTAGGGAAAATAATAATAAAATATATATATATTTTGAGAGAGAGAGTAGGCGATCGAAAGGTTGTTAGTAAATTTTGCCTTCTACTATGGATGCATATATATACTTTTTAACAAACGTGTAATGACCAACAATCTTCTTTTCTTTCATGATGACACCTATCCTTAGAGAATTCTATATTCATACACGTCGACCTTTCTTTTTTTCATATGTTTTGATTTAAAGGGGTACATGTGTACCTAAAATTTTTTTCTAATTCAATCTTTTGATTTTAATATTCATGAAACATTAACAATGTTTTGATTATTTTAATATTTTATTTTTATAATTAATTTAACAGCTTCACTTATTTGGCGCTTATAACTTATAAAATACGATGTTTTATAAGATAATAAATATGTCTTTAGAACTAAAATAATTTTATCTATAATTTGAACCAAGTTTCATTAAAAATAGAGTAGGTTCAAATATAATGTATTTTTATAGTTTAATTAGTAAACGGTTCCTGAGCCTGTCCAGGTACTTTATATTTCTTACAGTTAACTTACCCGTAATCTACCCGTCTAATAATATAAGCTTTTATATACTTTTATTTTATTTAGAAAAAGGTCACCCATACATAGGCCAATATTATTTCAACCAACTATATAAAATAGTGTTTAAAACTATTTGGGTTGATTATTTATATTAAAAATAAACTAGTTACTAGTTACTAGTGGTTAATTTAATCAAATCTATAATTCTTACTCCCTCCGTCCCATTTTAAATGTCCAAATTTCCACTTTTTGTTGTCCCAATTTAATTGTCATTTCCAAATAATTTCCAGTTTTGCCCTTACCATTACAAACTTTCATTTTTGGTTGTCCCAATTTAATTGTCATTTATAAGGACATTATTGTCATTTTACAACCCAAAAAATAAAATACTCAAATATTTCTTAAATTGTGTGAATGTGGGTCCGATGACATCTAAATAGGGACGGAGGGAGTATATGATAAAATAGGGATGTTACATTCTCCCCACCTTGTTTTAAATCTCGTCCTCGAGATTTGGGTTATGATATTTATTTTAAACTTATGTCATATTTTAGTCAAATAAAAACAATATTAAGGTAGATGACACGGAATCAAAATATCTAATTTTGTGAATACGAGTTGTATAATAAGTAGGATTCAATGGTTCAACTGAATTAGTTCAAGGAAATCGATAACAAACAAATGAGATGAAATGATATAATTTCTAAGTGACTAGGTTTAAGCCAAAAGATATATGATCAATAGATATCTAAACTGAATGTGAAGGATTTTTAGAATAAATAAAAATTCTTTGTCAAAAGAAAGCTTACTTTGACTGGTAACTGAGGAAGACTTAGAATTGACACGTTCAAAATGAAATAAAAGCAAAAAAAAAATGATTTGTCAAATATTAAGATATGAGAAAATCAATGTGCTGAGATGAGCGAATTGCAAGAATACACGAAAAGACAATAGAGTTAGTGTATTATTGTTTAGAGTTCCAAGTTGTTTTAATTGTGAAACAATGTGATAGTACACTATTAGTGACCATATTTTTCATACTATGTCCTAGAGATCGAATTAAATAAGAACAAGTTGTTTTGGTATGACCAATCATTTATATTATATTTGTAAAACAAATGTAATATATATTATTTGTGTCCCTGTCTGAACCATATCTTACATATCAAATATAAATACTATATTATTTGTTACGCATTTTTACTATATGTAAATGGTCACCACTTTGAAATAAATATTATTTTAGTATTTTACTATACTATGTAAAATAACTTATATTTACTATGTAATATATATTACAAAATACCATAGTTATATTACAAAATATTTTAGTATTATTATTTTGTAAAAGAAATCACTATTATTTATAACGTTATATGAAAGTTGTAAATAAAAGTGTAAAAATATTTATTGTACAAAAGTATTTGTAATATATTTTGTAAATATATAACACTTAATGGGTCAATTCTATGTGATTACTTATTTTCATTTTGAAACCGTATAACGTTGTGAATGTATTTACAAATGTTGTGAATAAATGAAAACGGGGACTATTCTTATATGGTCATTTTCTTGCCAGAGCGTTACGGTACATAGTTACCAGAAAACATGTGATACACAATTAATTATATAATTTTATTCATCTCTTTAATTCTTGTATTGTTTTATGAAAATATGTCTTCTCCTTACAGTACAAAATATATATATTTTTTTGTATATAATTAAAATTTATTAAATAAGTATGATGACTTAATTTATATACATTAACTAGTCATTATCATGGTTGGATATTGGTTAGTGCTGCGTTGTTTAAGAATAGTTGATCAGTCCATGCCTAACTAAGGCTAGGTTATTCAATACCTGCCCTTGACAATAACCCTAGTATTTAAAAATAATACTAGCATTACTATTATTAATATATTATTACTAATAATAAAATTATTAATAATAAATAAATTAAACATAAACTTAAATGAGAATATATCTCAATATAATTTATATATATATATAAAATATAAATTCTTTACCTCAATGGTTTAACAAAATTCATTGACTCGATATCAAAGAGTCATCGTTTTGCAATAATGCGGTTCATAGTGCAAAAAGCGGAATGATTTTTGAGTTTGGATAAAACAACAAATTAGAATGAAGCCCTCCAGTGGTCTTCATAATTCAAACGAATCACATGCACAACAAATAGTGCATGTGTAATGTGTGAATTTACCAGGAAATGAAATAGATCAATATTCATTATTATGAAAGAAATCCTCATGGTATGATGACCATTAAAGGAAGTAAAAACACGAAAGTCAACTTATTATATGCAGAAATCAGAATTTCAACGGAAAAATATAAGAACTTCTATCTGGAATTTCGTGTGATAACCGTTGTTAAGTGACATTACCAGGAAATGTCGAATAAAATTAAATAGGGAATTTGTAAAGGTATGTGACTCATTTTTCAGTGATAATAATTATGACTCTGATTAGACTGTGCACCGATGGTTGTGAAATCTTTTTACAACGTACCTCAGTGAGATTCATGTTGGTTGTAGGATCATGTGGCAAAGTACCGCTTTTTAATTAGTAGCTTTTCTACTGACGGAATTAGCATTGGTGTCATCGTGCCAAATTTATATTTTCCAAAGGTCTTGCCTTGGAAGTAGTGTGTGATATACTTTGACGTCTGTGAACGTATAATTTAAGTTTCATGTGTTTTCTTGTGCACTAGCACAACATTACATGCTTCTTACTTGCGCTAATAGTCTATGATAATGTATTTAGAAATTCTTAGACTTTTGATAGTGTCCCGACTTAAAGGGTTTCCATTGCACAAGTTATGAGGTAGATGATCAAACGAAATAATGTTGGATATCAGAAAAGAGATTCCTGATAAAGAAATCTAGACACAGATGCTTGTGCTTTATTCCAAATTGGTAATCCTTATGGTTTTTGGATTTCCTTATAGATACACCTATCTATATAATCATATATTTCACATGCTGTAATATGCATACCCTTAATAAGGTCAATGTATTTAACAGATTCATTTTTCCAAAACAAGTCAGATATCAGGTCATGATATTATTTAGGGAAATCTTGTCACTTGTTTGACATATTATATACCCCGTCTTATCCGGTTCGCGCCGGAGAGGTAACCTCAGTATATACGGACAAGCTGGAGAGTCTGCTACACCATACCCAGTCTTGCCGGAGAAAACTTTCTATTTCCCATAAATAGTATCTTTTCAAGATTTTAAAAGTGCCTCTTTTATTAGGGCTTTTATCCAGAATCAAGGAAATTTGTATTTCCATAACATATCTTTATTCTAGACCAAGTAATATCAATAAGCAATAATTACTATTAATTCTTGCTTATTTATCATATCTTGCAATCTTCTAATTACCATTCTTATGGTATATCAAAACCCATCATACTTTATTTACAAAAGTACTTCACTTATCTCAAAGCTGATACTAATGCATCTTTTCTTAAGTTCAAGTCTAAATGCTATCATGTGTGCTAACAGTTAACAGCAATCTCCTAACTCTTTTATATAAACTTAGGTATTATTATCACAACACCTATTGGCTTAAAGCAGTGGCTCTGATACCACCTTCTGTCACGACCCCCGACCCACCCTGGACGGAATCGGGAGTCGCGAACAGCCCAGTGGTACCGGTGATTAAATTTGGAAAATATTGCAGCGGAAATTTCATTAGGACCGTGAGTTAGGAAAAATATCAGAGTTTAGAAACACCGGATTTTTATTTATTAAATAGATGGAAAAAACCCATGTTTTACAATGGTAGCTTTAATAAAGATAAATCCAATTAAATAAAGCAATATTTCTTAATTTAATTTAATTAATAAAATAAGTCACTTCTTGAAGCCTTTCAGTGCCGTATCCATCTCTTACTCCAATCTACTATAATTACCTGAAACGCGTTTTAAAAAGGTTTTGTCAACAGAAAATACTGGTGAGTTCATTCATTTTGCTAAAATGACACGTTTGTTATAATTTACAATATTAAGAGAGATTACAATGTTTCCAGATATCAACCAACTACCCACAGTATTTTGTCACTCGACCCATTGGCCCATTCGTCCAATGGTGTCTGTGACTATGGTCATATCACCCCTTGGCTGCCCCAATAGTGAAGATTATCAAGTAATGTATACAAAACCCCACATACCGGCTGTAATTTGGTGATTACATAAACTTAATCACTGTAATTATAACTTTGAAAATAAACATGATTTTTGAAAGTAATTTGATAAAAAGAGAATGACTCACTTTATAAACATGCAGATTCATACGGTCAAAGTTTAGTCTACAAATAAGCCTTGATATATTGCAGATTTATACAGGCAGAGCTTAGCCTATTGATTAGCCTTATAACCTAATGCACACGAACTAGGTAAGTAACTAATACAGCATTTACGATAACTCACGAGATTAAAACCCTCACAACGAATGACAAAGTGTAATCACTTAAATATCCATCGGATTCACAACGAATGACAAAGTACAATCACTTAAACATCCATCGGATTCACAACGAATGACAAAGTACAATCACTTAAACATCCATCGGATTCACAACGAATGACAGAGTATTCCCCGAGTTCGGGTGGTACTCAAACATCCTGTCGGAATCACGACTAATGACAAAGGATAGTACTAAAACATCCATTGGATAGTTTTAATCGATCGGACATTGAATCGTAGCAGCGATCGAGTTAATACCCGGCATTGTAGCAGCACCCCACTATACTAATTAGTGATTTTGAGACTGTTTCTGCTATATCTCAACGTATATAACGAATTTGATTGTCGAACGAATGCACAATTGCATGTACCAGACTCTGCTATTTATACACAAAATTGACATCGCTTACGCACCGTAAGCCTCAACCCTTACGGTGCGCAAGGGACACAAAGTGGTCATAGGCTTGCCACGTGTGTGTGTAGGCTTGCTGAGTTGACCGTTCGAGAAAATTCGATTTCTATGAAAAACTGTGATGATAATATCGAATGGGAAATGCCCCCTCCTGAGTTTTAGGGGCCCTGATCCTGATTCTGATTATTCTGAAATTTTTAGGGTTTATGCAGGATCACTTAGGGGTCTTAACTAAGGTTTCCTTTTTGTATAAAATATAATAATAAATAATAGTTTTGGTGAGAGTTGTTATGGTTTGGGACAAAAAGGAAATAAAATGATGAGAAAAGAAAATGGACTTGCTTTGTAACTTTAGGGTTTAACTAGAAAATATTGGGTATAACTTCTGAGCTATTTAAAAATATATAATGCACTCGTGTTAAATATAGTACCCCTCATTCAACCTTGTCCCGTTGTCCCGAGAACAAATCCCAACAACTTAGTCGGGCAGAGCCCTGACATAAGTTATGAGGCTCAGATCAATCGGAAAGGGTAGCGGTGATCGGGAGTTAAAACACTTAAAACGAAGCAGAGCCTTATTATTATTATTAGGGAAAATAATAATAAAATATATATATATATATATATATATATATATATATATATATATATATATATATTGAGAGAGATAGTAGGCGATCGAAAGGTTGTTAGTAAATTTTGCCTTCTACTATGGATGCATATATATACTTTTTAACAAACGTGTAATGACCAACAATCTTCTTTTCTTTCATGATGACACCTATCCTTAGAGAATTCCATATTCATACACGTCGACCTTTCTTTTTTTTCATATGTTTTGATTTAAAGGGGTACATGTGTACCTAAATTTTTTTTCTAATTCAATCTTTTGATTTTAATATTCACGAAACATTAACAATGTTTTGATTATTTTAATATTTTATTTTTATAATTAATTTAACAGCTTCACTTATTTGGCGCTTATAACTTATAAAATACGATGTTTTATAAGATAATAAATATGTCTTTAGAACTAGAATAATTTTATCTATAATTTGAACCAAGTTTCATTAAAAATAGAGTAGGTTCAAATATAATGTATTTTTATAGTTTAATTAGTAAACGGTTCCTGAGCCTGTCCAGGTACTTTATATTTCTTACAGTTAACTTACCCGTAATCTACCCGTCTAATAATATAAGCTTTTATATACTTTTATTTTATTTAGAAAAAATGTCACCCATACATAGGCCAATATTATTTCAACCAACTATATAAAATAGTGTTTTAAACTATTTGGGTTGAGTATTTATATTAAAAATAAACTAGTTACAAGTTACTAGTGGTTAATTTAATCAAATCTATAATTCTTATATGATAAAAATAGGGATGTTACACGAAACCCCTAGGTTTCGTCGACTGTTAGGTTTCGTCAGGCCCAACATCAGGCCCAATGATGTTTCGTCGTGTCCATTGAGGTTTCGTCACTTGTTGGGCCCAGGCTGCTATATAAACACATTCTAGTTTCATTTTGGAGTTATTCTGTAAAACTGTGTGTGTATCAGTTGTTCTTGGTTCTCATCCCGTTTAATCAATAGATTGCGTTTCATTGGTTATACCGCGTGTCTGTTATTAACTGTGTTTGATTTGGCATCGTTACGGGGATTCCACACCCGTGACAGTGTTTGTTATAAACATGGGTTTGGTTTTCGTTATCGATCCTCAGATTTCGGGACCTACAAGTGGTATCAGAGCATTGGCTCTTATCCTTGTTTAAAATCAAACATAGTTGGATTTTTATCAAGTATTGAAAACTGTTGTTTATGATTTTCTGGAAATCTTGTTCTTGATAAACTCATATTTTCTGGAAAAAGTGCTTAAAATCTGTTTGTATCTTGCTTATTTGCCAAAGTTTTGTTAAAACCCTTTGTTACATTGCTTGTTCATAAGATAAAAACTGGGTTTTTCAGTAAAAGTTTGTGCGGATTCGCGTTTCGGAAAATTGTTCAGGTGACCGGAAGTTCGAAATGAGCGCAATAGGAGAGATGAATTTCTTTTTGGGCCTACAAGTTAAACAAACTGAGTCTGGGATATTCATCCATCAGACTAAATATGTTGGTGACATCTTGAGCCGATTCCAGATGTCTGAAGCAACGCCCATTGGTACCCCACTTCCGACTAATCACGGGATTACTCCGGACTTGAAGGGTGAAAGTGTCAACTCTTCTTATTATCGTGCTATGATCGGATCTCTCATGTATCTTACAGCATCGAGGCCTGACATCATGTATCTAACGTGCCTACTTGCAAGATATCAAGCCAACCCAAAAGCATCTCATCTTGGAGCTGTTAAGAGGATTTTTCGCTATCTGAAGGGTTGCCCGGACACCGGTCTCTGGTACCCTAAGGATGATAGTTTTGACTTGGTTGCTTTTAGTGATTCAGATTTCGGCGGATGCAAAATAGATGGCAAATCCACAACGGCTGGATGTCAATTCTTGGGAAGTCGCTTAGTCACGTGGCAGTGCAAGAAGCAAACTTGTGTCGCTACATCAACTTGTGAAGCTGATTACATTGCTGCCTCAAGTTGTTGCTCTCAAGTTCTGTGGATTCAGCAACAAATGCGCGACTACGGTTTTGAATTCCTATCTACCTCTATTTTTGTTGATAATAATGCTGCTTTATCTATCACTAGAAATCATGTCCAACACTCCAAAACCAAACACATCGAAATTAAGTATCACTTCATACGTGATTGTTTTGACAAAAGATTAATCAATGTTGTTAAAATCCATACTGATGAACAGCGTGCTGACCTGTTTACAAAAGCTTTTGACAAATCTCGTTTTGACTATCTTTTGTTGGTCAATGGTATTAAGGTGAAACAAGAGTAAACTTCTGTCGGCTGATCGTTTTTGTAAATATTTTCTTAAGCGTAAAAAAAATTCAAAAAGATTTTCAGTTTACTTATCTTTTCGCATTTTAGGGGGAGAAATTTCAGAAAATACAAAAACATGTGAAAAATCCAAAAATATGTCGTTTACTTTCTGTCTTTAAGTTTGAAAAATAAAAAATTCAAAAACAATAGAAAATCAAAAATGAGTTTCTTGGAGAAAAGAAGGGAAAGTGATGATATACACTGGTGTGGTCTGTCAATATGGTCAAAAGAAAAATTGAAAAATGATAAGTAGCTTTACTAACGATGTATCGGTAGGCTCACAATCAGACTAAAATGTGCAGGATGATATAAACCTAACAGACTTCAAGTCAGGTGGGAACCATTCATTGGCATATGGTCTTGGTACTGAAATTTCGTTTGATTGATTGCCGAGGTTCTGAGATATTCGGTCTTTATGCTGTCTTATCATCTGGGTATCATGGTTGTATCAAACCGTAAAAATAACGGAGACGAAGTCTAAGATCTTCCATGATACCATACATATGTGTACATATTGCATTAGACCTCAATAAGTGATCAACAATCACATGTCCAATCAAATAAGTGATAATATATCACATTTATCCGGGAGTCAAGTTCGTCTCTTTGCTGTACGAAAGTACTGACCTGTTCACGGACTTGCTCCTGTGCCCTTCATGCATCTGAAAATCAAGTTCCTCATCAATAAGTGATTCTATCACATAGGGCTTGTTTTCAAATCAAAATAAGTGAGTTTCTCACATCTTTTATACGGTCAAACGGATGATAAGCAGTATACTCACCGGTAAGATGAACTCTCGTGCATACCTTGATACGGGAATGTGTCGTGAGTGGATGTACACCGACAAGTAAGTATAACTCTTACCATAAATCATATCTTCTAATTATGATTACATCTGATAAGTTGAGCTTAGGTGGACAACAATACCGATAATTGTGGTACGAAAGTACTGACCTGTTCACGGACTTGCTCTTGTCCCCTTCATGCATCTGAAAATCAAGTTCCTCATCAATAAGTGATTCTATCACATAGGGCTTGTTTTCAAATCAAAATAAGTGAGTTTCTCACATCTTTTATACGGTCAAACGGATGATAAGCAGTATACTCACCGGTAAGATGAACTCTCGTGCATACCTTGATACGGGAATGTGTCGTGAGTGGATGTACACTGACAAGTAAGTATAACTCTTACCATAAATCATATCTTCTAATTATGATTACATCTGATAAGTTGAGCTTAGGTGGACAACAATACTGATAATTGTGGTAGAATACTTATCTAAAGCTTTAAACAGAAATCAGAAACCGTTTTGACAAAGACCGTAAGCTGTTAATGATTCTCTTACCTTGAAACTCGCAAAAAGATTGTTCATTGTACAAATTCATTATGTTATTGTCTTTCGTTAGTTTACCTCACTTTAATTTGTGTTGTATTGTAAGTTGTAAAACTTGTTTTGATTAACCGATGGTTGGTATCTCGAAGTTTTCTGACGGAAGCCTGAAACCTTCTTCATAAAACGTCCTTGCATTTGGTAAACCAATCTAAATGAAAATGTGTTCAAGTAAACAAAATCTGTTTAGTGTGCAAAAAATTTAAACACTTAGTGAATTTTGAAAAATGGTGTCGACGAAAGCCTACATGGTCGACGAAACCCCTAAGAGTCGACGAAACCTTATGGTCAAAGTCAATGTTTTTCAACTTGGTCAACTTTGGTCAAACCTGATTTGGTGTTCGACGAAATCCCCACGTTTCGTCGAGGTAATGACGAAACCCCCTGGCCCTGTTATGTTTCGTGGTGGGCTAAATGTTCATGCCCAGTCCAAGCCCAAACAGGGAGTTTCGTCGAGCCCACCTAGCGTTTCGTCGAAATGGAAGTTTCGTCGAAATCAAAGATATTTAAAAGGGGTCCCAGGTCAATTATTGTTCACTTTTTCAAACCATATCCCTGTTTCTCCTTCTTCATCACTCAACCGCCATACCCATTAACCATCTCTCAAAACCCTTTGTTTTATCAAAGTTTTTCTGAAAATCAAAGGTATAAAAATGTTCATGATCATGTTTCGAACATAATGAACCGTCTGTTTTTGTTCAAAACCCTCGGATACCATGTTACTTGATGTTTTCATGATTTGAGTTTGTGTCTTGCTTGGTTTCTTATAAACACAGATAGATTTAGGGTTTATGTGTTTGAATATACCTTGATTTGGGTTTGGGTTTCATGTAACACAAAACAGGGGATGTATGTTTGTATGTTGTTTAGGTGGTTTCGGTGGGTTTTTGGTCAAAAATCATGTCTACATTGCAAATGGATTTGTTTCATGTTTGGTTTAGGTAAAACAAGTGTTGAATGTTGGTTTGTTTGAAACTGATCATTGTTTAAACTCCATATGACGAAAACCCCAAATTTTCGAAACCCTAATTTTGGCGAAACCCCCAATTTACGAAACCCTAATCATGACGAAACTCAATGTTGATGACGAAACCACCTGTGACGAAACCCCCCTTGAAATGGATCCAGTTTCGTCGATGTACTGTCGACGAAACTCTGCTGGTCAACGGTCAACTCTGACTTTAGTTGACCAAAGGAGTTTCATCGTACATAAGGGAGTTTCATCGAGATGAACGAGTTTCGTCGTTCATGCCTTAGTGAAATTTTCAGTTTGGTGTTTGTTCACAGAAGATGTGTATGTATATGTTAAATGTCAATTGGATACATGAACTTGTATTCATACATGTCTAAATGCATATGTGATATCATTGTTGCTTATTGTGGACGCTTTCAGTTTCAGATGGCACCTAAAGAAGGAAAACGTAAGAAACCGACTAAGAAGGAAAACAAGTCGGAAGAGGAGATAATGTCTGAAAAGCGTCATAATCAAATTGCTTTTCTGGATCCCGAGGAAAAGATCGCTGAACTGAAAGACATTACTAAATGGATCAGGGAGTCGCGGATCAATCACGCTGTTACATTCTCAACGCCTGTGTACAAATCTCTAATTAAAGCCTTCTGGGATTCCGCAAGTGTTGTGCAAGTGGATGGAAAGAAAGTTATACAGGGTGGTGTGAATGATTTGGATGTTATAGTCTCTCTGGATATCTTGAACGATGTCTTACAGCTGCAAGATCATCCGGATGCTCCGTATTCTGTACCTATCATGTGTACGTGTGGTTGCTTATTACGAATGAAGTATACAGGCGACATTTTCAGCAATCGGATTAACAAGGGAGATATGCCATTACGATACAAGTTTCTATTACACGTTCTCATTCAGTGTCTTAGCAATAGACGTGCCAGATACGATATGGCAGGCAATGATCTAGTTGGTTTATGGTGGCGTTGGTGCTAAACAAACCGTTTAGCATCTCAAAGTACATCTTCGCCAATATGAAGGAAAATATGACGAGGACTGGAAGTAGAATAACCGGGAACAAGTTCTGGATGTATCCACGGTTTCTTCAAATGACCATGAATGTTCAACATCCTGGTCTTCCTAAAGCCGACGACGACATTCTGAAGATAGAGCCGATGATCTTGAATTCTTTAAAGATAATCAAGAGCCTCGCATCCAAGAGATACAAAGAAAGCGATCCTCCAAGAAAGTTAATTGGTGCTCTTGGGAAACCAGATTACGTTGCTCCTGAAGATGATAAATGACGTCACAATGACAGCCAATCAGATGATGAAGAACCAGAGTTGAAGAGGAAAAGGATTGAAAAGTTTGGTCTAGATCCAGTTGATTCTGATATGTTTGAAAGTGATAGTGAAGATGATGGTGATGATGGTGGCGATACAGGTGCCATTGGTGCATCTAGTGCTGGTGCAGCTGGTGGTACATCAGCTGGTGATGATGAAGAGGATTCTGATTCGGATGATCATCTACTTGAGCCTGGATACGAAATGTATCTCGATGAACGTGGTGTTAAAAGATACAGGAAGATTAGACAGGAAGATGACCCAGAATACGTCCCTTCAGATACTGAAGCGGAACGTTTAAAGAAGAGGCAAACGGTTGCTTATCAAAAGAAGAAATCAAGAAGATACTTGACACAGCAATCCGTTCCACAAGAACCTTCTCATTCAGAACCAACTCCCGTAGTGTCTTCAGCTCCTGAAACTCCCATGGTCACTACAGCGGCTGAAACACCATCTGTTGCTCCTCAAGCACCTCCACGTTCAGTTGCAGTGACCATTCGTGAAACCACGTTGCAGCCAGCCGCAGAGAGAAGACTGAGTAGATTTGAGCAGATGCAACCTGATGAGAAGGTAGACTTCCTATTTTCTCAATTGCAAGCTGCTGCAGGTCAAATCGACAGGCAATCAAACGTGATAAATATTACACGAATAGACTTGGTCAAGCAACAGCTGCAGATAAACACGTTGAACTCCACAGTTGCTCGACAACAAGCTGAAATTGAGCAACTGAAAGAAGAGAACGCTAGCTTGAAAGCTGCAGAAGAAACGAGAGAGCAAAACAACTCTATACTTCGGAAGTTGGCTGAGGATCTTAAAGGCATAAGTGATTTCATGAAAGAGTGGTACAACTCTCGTAACACAACGATAGTTGACGGAGTCAAAAAGATCAATGCAGGCTATGAGTTCCTTTGAAAGCGCGTCGCTACTCTGTGGGATGATCGATGTAAGCAACAAGAAGTAATGAAGAAAAGGGATGATGATCCTGAAGATCAAGGGAATCATGATCCTTCTGCTACATCACAACAGCCACCAGCCAATACATCTTTTGAAATCATTGTTGTTCAACCGTCAGCGATCGAATCTGCTCAAGGAACCTCCTCTGGAACAATTGAAGAAATACAACAGATTGAAGGTACATCTTCTATTCCTTGCAGTGCTGATCTTCCATTGCAGGTTGTTCATCCTATCACTGGAGAATTACTTGAAGAAGGGGAGATTATATCGGATCTTTCACATGAGCAGTTACTTGCTCTAAACGCAATGAAAGAAATTGATGATGCTGAGATTGATAAGATGCCGAGTAAGCCTAGGACTACTGATGTTGAAAACATTGAAGAGATTGTTTTTGAGAGAAACGAGAAGAAGTCCGCGTATGTGCGTAAAGACGTAACTGAATTCGCTCATTTCAATGAAGAATGGTTACAAGAGAATGTGGACGTCATAGATGAGCATTTAAAGAACCGTGATACTTCTGAAAATGCCACAGATGCGTTCTCCGAGTGGCGAAAGCAGTTCTTATCTAAGGTTTCCAAGCCTGTGCCGGCCGACGTTCAAGTTGATTACTTACAGTTTGAGAAAGTGAAGCCGAATGGAAGAATTCTGTGTTGGATGTTCGTCAAGGAAATACATTGTGTCGCCATCAAACGGGAATTCGGTATTCAATACTTCCGATCGTTGCTGAGCATACTGTCTTTACCTTTTTACGATGTTGCAGCCTTGACGAAGATTGAGCTCATTAATCGCTCAAACTTCGAAGGAGCTACCTTATTTGAGCGAAAGATAAAGATAAACAAAAAGTCAGGCTGGAAAGATGAATCGTACAAGCCTCAGTTCCCTATCTATCAGCAGATCAAGTTTACTCTAGATCCAGCTACGAACACGGGGCGCTACAAGCTTGTGTATCAGCCCGCGAAAGTTGTAGATAAAATCCCATTAATGCCGATGCAGCAGAATTTTCTCGATGAAATGGCGTTATGGTGCTACGACTCAGACACTCATGAAGCGGTAATCGTGTTTAGAGGTGATCGCGAGAATTTCCGGATGTTGGATCCAATGTGGATCGTTAACATGTCCGCGGCCGACATCGACAAATTATATCGGCACGACATTTTCTACGAAGACAAGGACGCGCTTCAAGCGCGTCGCTTGCTTCTGCTACTACCGAGGAATTCATGCAGGCAGTTCGTGGTCCGAACAACACTGAAGATAGAAGATTCGAAGACCGAAGACCAGTAACAGACAAGGGGGAGTTTGTTGATGCACTTTTTGTGTCTGTAACTAGTCTTTTTATCGTTGTATTTTGTAAGGTCTTTTATGTATTATCGAGTCTGTATTCGCCGTCGACCAAGTCGGATATCCTTCTATCCACTTGTGTCCAACATGTTTATCTCATCCTTGTTATGTAATGTTTATGAACGATGCATGTTGCATGTAAAGGGTATTATTGTCTTTATTGTATGTTTATATGATGTTGCTGTTTGCTGTCTGTTTGCAGCAAACATATATGCATTTTGCAGCCTTCGGCAAAACCCCCTGGTTTCGTCGAACACATCATGACGAAACCCCCAATTGTCCAAAACTTAAGGTTTTGTCGTGAACAGTGACGAAACCCCCCAGGTTTCGTCGACTGTTAGGTTTCGTCAGACCCAACATAAGGCCCAATGATGTTTCGTCGAGTCCATTGAGGTTTCGTCACTTGTTGGGCCCAGGCTGCTATATAAACACTTTCTAGTTTCATTTTGGAACTAGATGAGAGCATAACCTGAGAGTTATTCTGTAAAACTGTGTGTGTATCAGTTGTTCTTGGTTCTCATCCCGTTTAATCAATAGATTGCGTTTCATTGGTTATACCGCGTGTCTGTTATTAACTGTGTTTGATTTGGCATCGTTACGCGGATTCCGCACCCGTGACAGTGTTTGTTATAAACAAGGGTTTGGTTTTCGTTATCGATCCTCAGATTTCGGGACCTACAGTAAAATTACAATTATTTTCTTAGGGGAGGTAAGGGTGCCAATGACCCCTAACTCAGGGTAAAATTACAGTTTACTCTTGAATTTTTTTTATATTTGTTTGGGCTGCTTCTATGTATTGGGCCAGAATATATTAAGAGAAACAGTGTGGTGTAGGCCTGTAGAGGCCAGCTAAAAGAAGAAAGAGAAAGCGGTGACATGCAGGCAGGATCCATGCCCTAGCTAGCAACAGAGCCATTTTACGACTGAAAATCATGTGATCGTCCTCGTATTCTCCGTCATCGGCAGTCATTCCAGTGTTCCTTTTGCATTTTTAACTTGGTAAAACCTTCTAACCGTGTTTGTATTCTGCTTTTAGCTATCGAAACTTCAACCGATGGATTTTAGTTTCAAACCCCAAACCCTAACTGCGTTTGTTTGTCATACGTACAGGTAAAAACTCGATCGATCGAGTTTTCATCTTTAAATTTACAGGTGAGACTTTTCAGTTTGTATAATTGAACCCTAGTTTCTCTTTATTAATTGAACGTTTAAAATAGAATTGCTATTGGTTACTTTCTGATGTTAAAATGCATGTTCTGATGTTTGTTTATAACTATTAGGAAGTGAAAATGAGTTCAAAGGAAGTGAAAATGAGTTCTATAGGTGAGGATGTAGATGACAGGCTTAGCGGGTTACCTGAAGACACTATTTCACATATACTCTCTCTAATGCCAACAAAATTCGCTGTGCGAACTAGCATTTCATGTAAAAGATGGAGGTATAGTTGAATGGGTGTCACCAACCTTGACTTTGATGATATTCACCCCCTTTATGATAAGGAAATATTGTCAAAATTTGTGGACCAGGTGATGGAGAATTGCAAATCGTCCCAACTCGGCTTATTACGCTTACCTTTTTCTAGTAAACAGGTTAAAAGGGAAAGTGTATCAAGTTGGATTGATAAGGCAGTTAGGTTAAATGTTTCCGAAATTGACATGCAGGTGCTCTCTTTTGAGTTGCCTATAAGCCTTTTCACTTGCAAGACGCTCACAAAATTAAGAATAAATCCTGGAAATCCTACTTACCGTGTTTGGGAGTGTCCGTGTCCAGTTAATCTTCCTTGTCTGAAAACTCTTGACATCGCTGTTCGTCACAATCCTTTTGTCAATGTATTTGAACTCATCCGTGGTTGCCCGATCCTTGAAAGTTTATCTTTGGAAGTATTTATTCACAAGGAAGACGAAGAAGATTACATATTCAATATCCCTACTTTGAAACGGCTGAAACTAATAGTGCAAAGTGTATATTCGTCGGTTACCAAAAAAGTTGTATTAAATGTCCCAAATCTTGATCACCTATTTGTTGGCGGTATGTTGGGCTCGCTTTTTGTCATGGAAGATTTGTCGTCATTGGTTGAGGCATCAACTTCATTTCGTTGTCTATCGTCTGATGGTATGTGGCTGGAGTTGCTGAAGGGAATAAGTGGAGTTAAATCCCTTTCAATTAATAAAGTAAGTTTCCAGCTTCTTTTTGACTTCAATATGTTGTAATGTTGTTGACTTGTTAGTTAGTTTTTACTCTTTTATTGATTTTTGTTTACAATTTCATGTACCAACTGTAACTTTATACTTTGTTGAAGTTCCCATTCAATTCAGCTCTGCCCATCTTTCCACATGTGAGGCATTTGCAGCTTACAAGTCTTTGGTATTCTAGACTAGTTCTTGAATTCCTTGAAAGTTGTCCTGAGTTGAAACATTTGTGTATTGAAGAGGTATTGAGCTGTTTTAAAGCTTTGATGACTTTCTTCTGTACCTGTTTACTTGCATGCTAACATTTGGATTTTGTCATTTTTGCTAAAACAAAACAAAAGCTGACAGATGAACGTTGGATTAAACCAAAGTTGATTCCCGCTTGTTTGCTTACAAACCTTACAACCATCAAAATTTCAAGTTGCAAAGGGCGAAGGCCTGAAATAAAGTTTCTGGAATATATGTTGGGGAATGCAAAGGTTTTGAAGACAGTAACAGTCACTTGCGAAATCTATCCCATAAAAGAAGAAAATTGGTTGCGTCCAAAGTTGCTTAAGCTTCCAAGGGTTTCAAGGTATTGTGAGGTCCGTTTTGTGAAGTGAACATCGTTTATATGATGCAATGGCCTATACTGAGGCTTTTATTTTCGGATTGTGAACCATCTACTTTGTGTTGCCTATTGATAGGGGTGTTTGGATTATCATTTAATAAGTGGCTGTAATGGAATGTTTTAGTGTTATAACATGATATATAGTCGATTGCAACTAGCTCCAAGGGAGATCTTTGAGGTTTCATATGACAAATAATAGTACAAATGATCATAGCTTATAATGTTTACTAGTGTTTTAAGGATGGAGAGTGGTTCTCTGCATATCTTCCACCTTCCTGCGTCGTTGGAAGGTTCTCACAGCCTCGGAAGCGTCCGTGTATCATGTTGATGCGTCCATTCCATACAAGGTGACACGTGTCTCACACGTGTTCAAGCGTCGGTGGCCGACGCGTCAAAACCAAAAAGTATATTTATGCGTCCGGCTTTGTGTTTCGCTGACGCATCATCTCTTCCTAAAAGTTTTGGCTCTCAGACGCTTCGAACGGCTTGCCGACGCTTCCTCCGATGGCTTCCTCGACGCTTCTAATGGCTTGGCCGACTCTTTTAATTTGTTTGGCTCGGCTTCTCTAATTTATATTTTTTGGTTTTTTTATTCTATTAAACATAAATTTTTCCAATGTAAAAATATTACAACCTAAAGATATTAGTTAAATATAAGTTTTTAAATTTTTAGCCTATATATACTGCCCCATGTTGTCCATTAGTGTGTATGAGCATGATGGCAACCGGGAGGCGTTCCAATAACATACCGGAATCAGTAGAAAACACTATCTGGGTCAATGACAAGCAACAGCATGAAAATTGGTCTCCAAATATTCTTGAGTTTTATTATGAGGGTGATTGTTCTTCCTGTTGTTCCAGCTATATTGGGAGCCAAGCTCTAGATAAACACTGGTGGGGTGGCCTATTAGGTTTTTGTGGAAACGGTTTTATTCAACAAACGGTAATTGTGTAATATATTTAAGTTTTATATTAATTAAAAGGTTAAAATATGAAAATTTTGTACACAGCATGTCGGAGCATGGTGTAACTGGCTCGTGCAGTCGAAGAAAAATGAAAATCCCGGAATTGCGACTTCATCAGTTAGTTATCGCTGGACGGTGCTCCCACCTCAATTTCTCAATCTCCTTCTAGAACAACAGCATGATGCTTACGGATATGTAAATGGCTCTAGCGGAATATATCCTGCGTTGTGGGATGTCGATACGGTAAAAAAAAGGGACCTAAAAATAATAGTAATTTTTTTTCCGAAACTACAATATTAATGTTAACTTAACGTTTGTCAGGTATATCTACCGGTGTCAGCAGACGAAGAAAATTGGATCCTTATTAAGATTGAAATGCCGTCACTAACTATAACTGTTTATTATACAAACAATTGCGATGCAATTAATTGTGGTGATTCGTTTTGCGTCCACCAGAGAATATACTAAACTCTTATTGAATTCGAGTCGGCATTCCTATGGTTTCTAGAACGTATAGGTTACTGGGAAAAGATGGAGTCAGCGAGGTTGACGCATTAGAATATGCTGGGGATGTTGTATGGCCTATTTATATTCATAGGACTATAAATACTACTCTAAATAAATAATAGTTTGGATATTAGTTAATATGGAGGGTTAAATTAATATTTAATGTAACTTTATTTAAATGAATATATATTATTTTAAAAGGGGGGTTAAAATTAATATTTAGTGTAACTTTAAATGAATACATTATTTTAAATGGCTGTTAAAAACTTAAAACGGCGTTGAGTTCAATGAATATTTAATGTAATTTAAAATTTTACTACAATTGAACTACAATTAAAACATAAATCAGTAAATTTTATAACTTTATTATGATTCAATACAAAGTACATAAAAAACATAACACAAAAAAATACAAACATAATCATTTGAACTAGAATACACCAAACCGCTACTTCCAACTGGGTAGCAGATCCGGATTCGGAATCCGAAATTTGCATCAAAACACCTAGCAATGATAAAGATGGGTCGTGAACTGGTAAGTTCCATCAACCCACCTTTATATTGGCCTAGGTGATATGTAACGGGTTGTTCACATTTTCTTCAACAGTTCGCCAGCTTCAATGATATTTGGAGATCTGGCAAACACATTGGTGAACAACCCGTTTGGACTCTTCACGTGTCCGTTGTAGATGAGTTCTTGAACCCGATCGACCCCGCAGAGCACGTGGAAGAGGATTTCCGATCACATCCGATTAAATCGGAGAAGATCTGTGTCCGTTGTAGATGACTTCTTAAACCCGTTTGTTGAATTCGAAATCAGGGGGTCTACCCATTTTTTGAAGCTTTGAACTGAGAACACTAATGGGGGTTAGAGGATATGTTGAACAAAAGATTGTATGTATATAAACAGCGTTGAACTTAAAAAAAAATTAAAAATTGCACACGTTCACACTTTTTCAAGCGTCGGCCAATGCTCAAGCGTTCGCCAGACCTTTTTAAAGCGTCGGGCAAAGCTAAAGCATCCGTTCAGTCTATTTAAAGCGTCGACCATAAAAAGCGTCGGTGGGCCTTCTCTATTGCGTCAACGGGACTTCTCGATTGCGTCAGCCGGACCATTTCTGATTGTACAGCACGCTTGTTGATTAATTTATATTTTAATTTAATTTTCTATTTGGAAATTTATGTTATAAAAATAATAAACAAAGTTGATTTTGCCAAACACTCAGATCGGTTAAACGACAAAAGATTTTACTTTTCTACGTTTACAGACAAAAAAATTGTAGGATCGTGTCTCGACCCGAATGAGTCGTTCAGAAGAGCTCTCATACGTTTCAGAGGCAGAAACTAAGAAATGAATTTGAAAACAGCTTGAAATACACTTTAAATCTCTTGTATATTCAATTAACAATGTTTACAATCAGAGAGAAAACCGGCAGCACCTCGGTATCAAATCTTGAATCGTTACAAATGATGAACGTTTGAAGCCTATTTATAGAGAAGGACCTGACCGTTTGAAGCCAACATAACATCTTCAAACGGTCACCCTCAAACGGACGTGACAACTTCAAACGGACATGTCTTCAAACGGTCAACACATTCAAACGGTCATCCTATGTTCAAACGGTCAACATCAAACTATCACATTCTGATTTTGTTTAGCTTTGTCTTTTGTGATGTTGCACATTGATGATGTCATCTCTATGATGTCATCATCAAAGATGATGACATAATGCATGATCAGATCCGCAACGTGACCAAGACTCGATATAAGACGAAGTCGACAGATGTATGCACCAACAGACTCCCCCTTAGATGTTGACGAGTCTTAAGTGTCGAGTCTTCTCAATCTTCAGTCTTTATCAGTCTTTGGGCTTCCTTCACTCTAACTGGCTCTATCCTATCTCCAATTCTCTTTCAGGATCTCTGGCTCCTATCTCTTGCATCTTCAGACTCTCTTTCTTTAACAGACTCCCCTTCAAGATGTGCTGGGATCGTAGTCTGGCTTTCACAGGTTCAGGTATCGTAATCTGAATCACCTGCATATTCTCTACCCAAAACATAAGTTTCATAAAAGATAAGATATAACAAATTTAGAAACTTTGCTAATCTCTTGAAGACACAACCCTGAATAGAAAGATTTATCATGTCAATTTCTGATGAACCACTTGAATATATATCATTTTCATTTTAAACATCTTCAAACAAACTTTCCCAAACCTGTTCTTCATGTTTAGCACTCGGAATTTTGAAAATCAGCTTTTTAACATCAGTCATCTAAAATCTTTTTGAATTTTTCAAAATTTATGCTAAAACACACCTAAAATCTTTTTGGATTTTTAATATAACAGAAATGAAATACAGTAAAGAAATATTTACATACAATATTTTTGTGAGTTTGCGTAAGAGGATCATATCAGTTTTTGAGACAAATCACCAACACCGTTAAGCTTTAAACATTTTAAGTTCTTAACGATTCACTTAGATTGTGAGTATACTGATCCACTTAAATTTTCACATAAAGTTCAACTGTTTCGAGATACGAGATTAATGTTTTAAGCACTTAAACTTATTCGCGTGTCCCACCTCAGAATATACTCCCATATCCAGATCCCAATATTCAGTCTTACAGGTGAGTATACCTAGATGATATCTGTAAGGGGTTGATTGCGAAACCGTGAGAGCTCAGGTCAGAACTTCCGTTCAGCAGAGAGATGACGGTCCGACTTTTGGTGGGTCCCCTTTAGAGGATCTTTTTTACAACAACATTAATTAGCAATTTTATTGTCTATTTTTGCTGAGGGCAGCGCTGTATTTCAAGCAAGAAGAAAGTATTCCTCGGGGACTAGGCCATTGCTTCCGCATTATCAGAAGTCCGGGGATAATACCCCAAATATCACTAAGTATAAAGACCTAGTATCTCAGAAAGAGGGGTCCTTCAAACAAGATTTCGGGGGTTACCCATATATCCGAGAGATGTTACCCACGATATAAGCAAGTTTGAATTTAGGTTTATATCTCTTCACAATCTACTAAATGTGCAAAAACCTACTGACACATCATTAGTGAGACCGTTTATCACTATTTAACTTTCCAATTCTTTAGCATGCCGTGATCGTCCACTGATGTACTATCATTTCCTCTTTTATACAACAAAACTCAATTTTCATTTTATCATGTTTTTGTCTTTTTCAAATTTTCTAATGTTTTTGGATTTTCTGAAAATTTTTTACTCCCCCTAAAATGCAAACACATTTTAGGAAATTTGAAAACAAACTATACAATAAAGTGACAACCGATATTAAATCGCTTCAATTCGCCATCCACTCGGCATAAACAATCAGAACTCCCCCTCACAACAAACTATTTTCCCATTATGATTTCAAAACACTTAAGTTTGTTTTAATCAAATGGTTTTTCTGGAAAATTAGTTTTGTTGATTTTAATAAACCATTTGTAGGTTAGGGGATAAACTCATCATTTTGTTCTCCAAAATACCACTTGTAAGTATGGTCCAATCAAGTTCAACTTAATGACCTTGATTAACCACTTGTCAATGAAAACCTCTTTCAACCACTTACAGGTTCATTTCACCAACCATAACCACTTGTAAATCAAAATATAACAATTTAAATATACCACCTGTACTTTACCAATTGTACCACATGTAGGATCATTTGCTAAGAAAGATGCCGATTCCTGCTCCACGCTTACCAACCTGGGAACTCCGGCAAGTCAGATTTTTAGTTTGGAAAAACTTTCCCTCAAGCCTGATCAGCCTTGGGAGATTCTGGGACACATCTATCCCACCAACATTTTGATTTATAAAAATCTTTTGCAGTTTTAACCTTCCCATCAACCAACTTCCCGAAAATATGTTTGACTTTTCCATTGAAAGTCTTTTCAGCATCAAATTCTCCCTTATCAGCGAAGAATTGATTTGAGATCTCTACCTTTCCCACTTTCTTCATCAAATTTTCCTTTGACAATGGAGGAAAATCCTCATCGTTCACCTCTGGAACGGAATTCACAACCTTTTTCTCAACCAAAGACTCCTCTGATTTTATGGAATCAAATTCATTGTCAGAATTACCCTCAGATTTAACCACCCATTTTTGTTTGTTCATATCACCTCTTCTTTTGTAAAATCTTTTTGAAATTTCTCCTTCCTCAGAAGTAGAATTTTCAAACTTTTTAACATTTTTCACAAGTTGTTCTTTCTTATCAACACAAGTCTTTCTCAAAACAGAGTTAGAAGAAACTCCCTGTTTTTGGTAGTTAGTATTGGGGCAATTCCAAGCTATATGTCCAACTTCTTGGCATTTGAAACAGGTTCTTCTATCAACTCTTTCAGCAAACCTTCTCACATTCTTCTTCACTTCAACAAGAAACTCTTGATTCGACTGCTTCCAGAACGGTTTCTTCTGTTCATCCTCTGAACTTCCTCCTGAAACAAATTTTGTTTTTGGTTTATAAGTTTTCTGATTTTTATAATTTTCTGATGAATTGAAGCCAAGACCTTTCTTTTTGAGATTACCATTATGGTTTGATTTCTTTCGATAACCTGAACGATAACCGTAACCCTTTTTCTTGTTCAATCTCTATTGAACTCTTGAAGTGTACTTTTTAGGTTTTTCATGAAGATTTAAATCTTTTATTTCAGAAATCTTAATTTCTGTTAATTTGAAAACCTGTTTGATCATTTCAGTTTTGACACTTCTTATTGGAAATTCCTCATCAGAATATAATTTTTCTGAATCATACAAAGTATAAGCCACTTTGATTGACCCATCATTCAAATTAGATTTTGATAACAGAAATTCTCTCTTGTAAACCCTGTTAACCGGTGAACTCGGACTCTTTTCTGATGAACTCGAACTTTCAGACTTAGACTCCGATTTTGACTCTTCATCCATATCCAACACCTGATCGACCACTTTCTTTAATAATTCAGACTCATGATCAGTGTCAGACGCTGTGAATGTAACATCAATATTGTCTGGTAATTCATCAATGATTTCAGACTTTAACTTGATGTTGACTGCCTTTTTAGACGCTCCTCGTTAGGATTCCTTGGAGAATAAGTTTCATGGATTGGGGGCGGGCATCTGTTATACTTGACACCTGGTTTCTTACCAGTATCAGTATCTTCAATCTTTTTATCCATGAATGCTTCCAGACCTGCAACAGTAGGATAAACACGATCAATCAAATAATCACAAGTAGTATAACTCAACAGTAAGCGTTTAATCCTTTCACTTTCAATCTTTTCGAGTTCCACTTCCTTCTTTAGATTAGCACAATCTTCGATGTAATCATTTATGACACTCTGCTTTGTCATTAATGTTGCGCTCATTTTCTCCATTGCCTTTTCAAGTTCTGTATTTGTCTTTTTCAGATAATCAACTGTGTTGTTGAGCACATCATATGACTCCTTCACATACTTCACATCAGACAGTAAATCTTCTTTTATCTTCTCTAACTCAGCAATCTTCATATCTTTCTCCTCACAAGCTTTGCAAGATTCTGAACACTTCACACACGGTTTTTCAACTTCAACCATTTTTTCAATTATCTTTTCAACCTCGACAGTCTTTTCAACTTCAACAAGTTTCTCGACTTCAACAATTTTTTCTACAATCTTTTCAATCACTGGTTCTTCAGATTCTATTTCAGCTTTCTGTCCCTCAGTTTCCTTTGTTGAACTTTCTTCAACTTCTGCTTTGTCAGTTTCTACTTTTGCCTTTTTCTGGATATCCAACTCATGCTCCTCAATCTTCTGAATAAATTTTGCCAGATTCATATTTTCCTTTTTTCTCATATGTTTTACAATGAACTGATAATTTTCGCATTTTTGCTGTGGTAATGCATTAGCAAGTTTATCAATCCATTCATCATCATCTTTCTTAATGTTTAATCTTCCCATTTCTACTACCAAATGACAATATCTATCAATGGTCATCGTTGTTGTTTCATGGTCAAAAGCTACAAACATATCAAATGACTTCTTCAACAACTCCTTTTCCATATTTCGGAAAATTGTTCACAATAACTGATTTTTCAAGCAAGCTGAATTTGGAACGAACTGAGAAAATGTGTGTTGATGTAATCAATCTAAAACTCGTTGTCGAAGATTTGCAGACTCGTTTCAATATTGTTGATGTGAAATCACTGAATCAATGGACTAGATCAAATGGATAACAAAATATGAACTCTATACTCCAACTCTCAAATTTGGGCCGATTGCTATGAATCACTTGGGCTAAATGAGATTAACTTGAGCCGATACCCTGTGACTTTAACCAAATGCAAAATGTTTCTTTAATGATGTTGAGACTTGGGCTGATAACAAACTAATGACTGGCGTATTCTTTGATCGATGAATATAACAAGTCAACAACACACTTCACTTTGCCGACAGCATCAGCTTTTACTTAAATCTGATTGGACCTCAAAAACAAAGTCACATGAAGCCGACAACAATCCAGCCTTTTATAAAATCAACAAAGACTTTCTTGAAACTCTAAATCCACTAAGGTGCTGTTTGTTTTTTCAGATGTAAAATGTCTGTAGTCTGCGAACCACATCTGCAGGCATCTGCAAGAGAAGATGTGGCCCAAATGTCTGCAGTCTGCAAGGAGAAGAGGGTTTGTTTTTTTCCTTCAAAAACAACTTCACACACACACACAACACACACAAGCTCTCTCTCTCTGCTCTCTCTCTCTAGAAACTCTCTCTCTACAACCACCACCACCACCGCACCACCTCTGCCACCACCACCGCACCACCTCCGCCATCACCGCCGCCCTCTTATTGTCTAAAAACGGTGCACCACCGTCACGGAACCACCTGTCGCCGCGATTCTTCATCATCACCGCCGGAACGCGATGTTCCGACCGGAAAAACAGAGAGGGAGAACGAGCAGTAGGAGTGGGGGTTTGTTTTTAGAATAAATCGGACATGAGGACTGGGGTGAGTGGCCGGGGAACCGCCGTAACGGCGTCGGCTCCTCCTTGTTCTGGTCGCCAGCTCGACATCACACCACTACGGTCTCTCTCCCTCACAGCTCTCTCTCTCTCTCACAGCTCTCTCTCTCTCACAGATCTCTCTCTCTCTCTCTCTACGGTCTCCCTAAATTGATGGGTTTGGTGGTGGTGGGTTTTGACGATGGTGGTGGTGGAGGTGGTGGCGGAGGTGGTGCGGTGGTGGTGGCGGAGGTGGTGGTGGCGGAGGTGGTGGTGGCAGGAAGAAGAAGGGTTAGTGGTGTGTGAAGATGTTGAAGCAATAATTCATAGCTTTTTTTTTAAGCAAACAAAAGCTATTTTAAGATCTTTTTTTTTTTAAACAAACAGTCTTCAAGAGCTTATGTCTGCCCGTCCGCAGACATAAGCTCTTTTCAGACAACATAAGCAAAAACAAACAGCACCTAAGTCAATACCTTTTAAAACACAATATTCAAAATCTTTGTATTCAGTCGATGATTATCTTTTTTTTTAAAATGTCTCATGCAATGTAACCGACAGTTTAGACCAATTCACATGCAAACTAATATGATAGGGCCACAAACTGACTATCTTTATGTTTTGTTTATACTAAAGATGATGGCCGACACTATTAACACCCAACACAAATCTATTTGACCTCAAAGTCCACTAAACCAACATCTTTTGATACCACATTAATCTGATTGGGCCAAATATAATTTTGAGCAATTTGTCACGGAGTTACTCTTTCAACTCGCGTGCGGCCTTAGAACACGGTCTAAGTAAGCCTAGCCGACTTGGTGTCGTTGGGTTTTGGTTAGGAAAGATGCTAAAGGGAACGTTGGATCGCAAGTGGGTTGCTTGTAATACTTGAACACAAGTATACAAGAGAAAAGTTTTGTATTATGCAAAGAGTGCTTACAAGTGTTAGATGTTTACAAGTATTTGGGGATGTCTCAAATGAGACCCCAAATCAGCTATTTATACTACATTGGGCCCTATCTAGAGTGTTCTTGTTCTAGATTATTCTTTACAAAATATCATGCCTAAATATCTAAGATATTTGTTACTAAATATCATGATATTATGTTGGATTTCTAGAAAGTTCTTTGGGCAGATTTTTATGGCTGTTTTGACCAGCTTTCTCCAGCGTTTTCTAGACCCTTCTTGGCTGCATTTTGGTCCTCATAGTATCCCCACGTTGCTGAAAAAATACGGGCTGTTCCGGAACCTTCCGGGCAGCTCCAAACGCGACTAGATGGCCCTGTAAATGTCTAGAATGTTGAAATTTTGGGCTGAATTTATGCGGGGCGTGACATCCTCCCCCACCTAAATTCGCAACGTCCTCGTTGCGATGCCCGAATGCCTCACGTGTTTTCATGAGTTGTATTGCGGATAACGTTTTGCCTCGGTTCCTTGTGTTGGACTCCAAGGGTGTGGCGTACACTTTATCTCCTTTGAGGATGTAAAGTGTATTTAGAAATGGTGCTGGGAAGACATTTTCTTTCTCAAAGAAATCCAACCTGAGTATGATGTCGTAGTTGTCGATTGGTACAATCGAGAAGTGTAACTTGCCTGCCCATTCCCCGATCTTGGCTTTCACGCCCCATGCAATACCTTCGATCAGTATGGGTTCTCCATCAGCGGCTTTAATCCAACCTTCTTGTGGGGTGATCCTTAAGCCGAGTCTTTTTGCTTCGCTTAGTGACATAATGTTGTGGCTGGCACCGGTGTCCACCAACGCCTTAAGGGTTTCTCCTTTTATTTCTATGCTCACAAAGCGAAGACCTTGTCTCTTTGTGTTGCCCGCGATGGTTGTCGGGTTAGTTTGTTTTGCCATCTCCAAGGGTTTTCCCGTTAGTTGGGTTAATGCATTGAGAACTTGAAGTTGCATTGCGCCTAGGCGAACCTCTTCGGTTTCGTCAGGTTCATCGTCGCCGGTCTTTATTAAGGCCGTTAATCTTGCTTTCTTTGGGCAGTCTCGTGCATCATGAGGCCCATCGCAAAGGAAGCAGCCTTTGTTTATGGCTTTTCCTTTGTTATACAATGTTAATGCCCGGTCATCATTCTTCCGGTATTGATTTTAGTTGGTGGGTTTTGCTCCTCCACCTTTTGCATCGCAAGTCTCTGTAGTTGCTGATCTTGTTGAACGATTTTCATTACGATCATGCAAGTTTTCAGCAACAGAGATTGCTGATGATAAGTCTTGAACATTTCGTCGTTCAAGTTCGGTTTTGGCCCATTGTTGTAAGCCATCGACAAAGTAAATGAGAGCATCCTTGGGCGACAAGTCCGGAATCTCAAGCACAAGGGTAGTAAATTCATTGATATAATCTTTGATGCTACCCTTTTGCCTTAGGTTTCGTAGCCGAATCTTTGCGTCGTGTTCGGCATTTTCCGGATAAAATTGCTTCTTAATTTCTTTTACAAAATCAGCCCAAGTGTTGATGGTGCACATACCTTTTTCGATCTCCATGTGCTTTCGTCGCCACCATAGAGCCGCGGTTTCCTTTAAGTACAAGGTCACCGTCTTGATTTTCTTGCCATCGTCAACGATGTCTATAGCTTCAAAGTATTGCTCGATCTCCCAAATGAAGTCGTCAATGGCTCGTGCTTCACGTTTTCCAACAAACGGAGATGGCTTTGGGACTTCAGTCTTTGAAGTAATGATGGTGTCGCCTCGGTTTGCTAGTGCTTGTTTGCAAATGTTTAGCTCCATTTGCAACTCATTGAATTTTTCAGCAAACTTGTTCTCTATATTGTTTTGTACTTGCCCCAGCTCCTTCATAAACATCTCCTTTAATTCAGCTTGCATGACATGCATAGCAAGTTTGATGTCGTCTCTTAACTCGCCGAGTTCGCTACCAACTTGTTCCAGCGACTCGTTAGTGTTTGTTTGGAAGATGTCGACTTCAGCCTTGAATTCTTCAACTTGTGTCTTGAATTCAGCTATCGATGTCTCCACGTCTTCCATGCGTTTGTCTAAGCTTGCGACCAAGTCCTTGGACATGTCTCGATTCTTTCTTCCTCCTTTGCGAGTGTCATCGTGCCCACGGGTGTCTTCTCCAGCAGCCGTGGTTGTAAGTTGAGTCTTATCATCAGCCATCTTAGATGGATCGAAACGTCGCTCTGATACCACTTGTCACGGAGTTACTCTTTCAACTCGCGTGCGGCCTTAGAACACGGTCTAAGTAAGCCTAGCCGACTTGGTGTCGTTGGGTTTTGGTTAGGAAAGATGCTAAAGGGAACGTTGGATCGCAAGTGGGTTGCTTGTAATACTTGAACACAAGTATACAAGAGAAAAGTTTTGTATTATGCAAAGAGTGCTTACAAGTGTTAGATGTTTACAAGTATTTGGGGATGTCTCAAATGAGACCCCAAATCAGCTATTTATACTACATTAGGGCCTATCTAGAGTGTTCTTGTTCTAGATTATTCTTTACAAAATATCATGCCTAAATATCTAAGATATTTGTTACTAAATATCATGATATTATGTTGGATTTCTAGAAAGTTCTTTGGGCAGATTTTTATGGCTGTTTTGACCAACTTTCTCTAGCGTTTTCTAGACCCTTCTTGGCTGCATTTTGGTCCTCATAGTATACCCACGTTGCTGGAAAAATACGGGCTGTTCCGGAACCTTCCGGGCAGCTCCAAACGCGACTAGATGGCCCTGTAAATGTCTAGAATGTTGAAATTTTGGGCTGAATTTATGCGGGGCGTGACAAATTGGTGACATGTAGCTTGTAATGACCAGCAAACAATATCATTCTACTCAATTTTATACTTCACATGCACTTCAATTTACGAGACCCGACATGATAATATCACATGAATTTGACCGACTGACACATTAAATCTGATAACAACACTTGCAAACCGACACACGCCACATGATCTCTTATCCCAACATACTGACAGCCTCGTTTTACGTATCACACAACATGATGCACCTTCAAGCGGTCAAACGATGTTCATGTTTCAAACGGTCATGTCAATTTCAAACGGTAAGGTGCATTTTTCAAACGGTCATGTGCATTTTCAAACTGACAACCAAGTCTCGTTCAAACGGTCAGCAATTTTCAGTCCATTTTTACCACTTTTTCTTCGAATTTTAAGCTGAAACTCTCAAGGGTTTGTTAAAACATGATTGCGAATATAATGTGAAATTTTGAGCCGATTTTAACCGTGAAAACTTTTTAATTTTGTGAAAGAAGGTGTAGAAATCAGATTTTCAAGCTGAAAATGGCAAGAACTCTTCCTCCTGAGCTCTGATACCACTTGTAGGATCGTGTCTCGACCCGAATGAGTCGTTCAGAAGAGCTCTCGTACGTTTCAGAGGCGGAAACTAAGAAACGAACTTGAAAACAGCTTGAAATACACTTTAAATCTCTTGTATATTCAATTAACAATGTTTACAATCAGAGAGAAAACCGGCAGCACCTCGGTATCAAATCTTGAATCGTTACAAATGATGAACGTTTGAAGCCTATTTATAGAGAAGGACCTGACCGTTTGAAGCCAACATAACATCTTCAAACGGTCACCCTCAAACGGACGTGACAACTTCAAACGGACATGTCTTCAAACGGTCAACACATTCAAACGGTCATCCTATGTTCAAACGGTCAACATCAAACTATCACATTCTGATTTTGTTTAGCTTTGTCTTTTGTGATGTTGCACATTGATGATGTCATCTCTATGATGTCATCATCAAAGATGATGACATAATGCATGATCACTAAGGCAACTGCCACCACTATTTGCCACAAAAAAAAACGGTAGCAAAATAAGCCACAACTTTTCACGGGGTACTTGTAGGTTTTTGTAGGTTTTTTGTTAGCGGCAAAAATATATTAGTGGTATCAACAATGAAATCTTAGTATGCCCTAATTAAACATCACGCGCATGGCTCATATCTCTGATTCATCTCCTCATCTCGACAAAATCGTAAACCCTAGATTCGTCTCTTCATCTCCTCAAAGTTCAAACTTCAATTGAATCACATCTAAACCTAGATTCATCGATTCATCCGTCAATCTAAACTCTAGATTCATCGATTCCTCTATCAATCTAAACCCTAGATTCATCGATTCATCCGTTCATCGGTCAAAAGATTCAGGAGTAGAACTCAATCGATTCAGGAGCCAAACTCAATGGATTCAGAGCTGTGAATGACTTAATCGATTCCGGATCAGCACTCCGACGATGGTATTTCTCAATCGATTCAGAGTGGTGAATGACTTAATCGATCCACTCTTTCATCGATTGTTGCTTGAATGCTTACAGATTTTGCTTTTTCCTTTGAACGCTTACAAGTTTTACTTTTTAATTTCTATCAATAACTGTATTCAAATCCACAAAACAGTTAGATTAGGGCTTACCTGTCATATGATTGCCATCTAACAGCTATTACAGTTTAATTAGTTTTTGGATACTAAATTAGGCGTGTTGGTGATCTAATATCAACCTGAATGTTAAGCAGAGGCAGAACTCAATCTAAAACTATTTAATTAGTTTGACATCGGTTAATGATTTGCAACCTGCTAGCAGTTTCTGTTAATCGAAAAAGTAATGTAGCTTTTAGGTTTGTTGTAAAAGTTATATAAAGTTTCTGTTAATCGAAAAAGTAATGTGGCTTTTAGGTTTGTTGTAAAAGTTACATAATCTATTTCTTTCATTGGCAATTCTTGTTTTCTTGACAGCTGCACACAAACACAACATTTCAGATCTGATCACAGCTTTTTTATTTGTCAAAATCTTCAGTTGGTTTTTAGTTCATTCAGTGCTGAAGTGTGTTGAAGTAGAGACAAAAAGCATTAGTGGAGTTGGTGTCTGTTATGTGTTTGATGAAAGTCCTGAGAGAACTGAATGTAAGGATGATGATGATGATGGTAGTTTGGTGAAAAGTGATGAGGGTAATTTGGTAAATTTCAGTGGATTATTAGTTCAAGAAAATTGTGTGAAATCTGTTGAAGTAGACACAGAAAGTGGCAGTGGAGTTGGTGTACGCTATGTGTTTGATGAAAGTCCTGAGAGAACTGAATGTAAGGATGGTGGTGGTAATTTGGTGAAAAGTGATGAGGGTAATGTGGTAAATTTCACTGGGTCATTAGTGCAAGAAGATTGTGTGAAGTCTGTTGAAAAGAAGTTATCTACCACTGAAGATAGTGAAGTGAAGGTTGAAGAGGAAGATGAGATGTTTGATGATGATTGGCAGGGGGTTGAGACGACAGAGTTGGAGAAGAGGTTTGGTGCTGCGGTAGCGTTTATGGATGCTAAGGTTAATAGTGGTGTTGTGAGTTTGATTGATAATGAAGTGAAGGTAGAGTTATATGGGCTTCATAGGGTTGCCATTGAAGGGTCTTGCTTTGAGCTGCAACCGATGGCTCTCAAGGTGTCTGCTCGCGCCAATTGGTATAAACTTTTCGCTATCTCCTTATTCAGTTTTTATTATATATCTGAACATTCATAGAACAGAAATGATTTACACGCTTTATACTAAAAAAGGAAAGAATTGAAATCACCAAAATTGGGACGAATTATGGAATTCGGGTCTGATAGCTGGCTCAAATCTCCTATTGCCATTTGCCACATGATGGTTCGTCGCGACCTTTTCGTCCGCTGCTTGTGGCCCATGTAACTCCACTCGTAGCCCCCCCCCCCCACCGCCACCAAAAAAAAAATCTAAGGAACCCTTTGGTTATAAGGTGACCGATTGTCACTTCGATAACATTTGGTCCTTTGTTCAGTGATGTACATGCCAAACGTAGAATGTGACAAATTAATGGCATTTTACTCATCTTCTCAGTAGTCGTTATGTTTTTAGTTGTAATTGAGTTGTTGATCGCTTTTTGTTTCATTTTGTCAGGAATTCATGGAAACGTTTAGAAAATTTTAGGCGTGAAGTCGCGATGGAATAATATATTGCTCTTCTTTCGCGACATGTTCCGGGTTGGATGGGAAGCCACTCTTATGTAAGAAACTTCTTTTCGTGTTATTGAGTAGTTTGCTTATTCAACTAAAAGCCAACATTATCTATAAAATGAGTAATCTTTGAAGACGGAATCGGACAGAGGACCATGATGGATTTTGTGTGGTATCTTTTCTGACTTGTGGGTCATGTTGGGACTGATTTTGGATGTTAGTGAAAGGGTTGGATAACCTTATGGTGTACGCCAAGAATAGATATACAAAATAATAGAAGAATATGTGTATTTTAAGTTCCACTTCCAATTCTCTTCGTTACCCCTAATGACATCTCTATTATTGTACCTTAATTTCTTGTTTTCTATATCAGGGCATGTAAAGTTACTCATTTGTCATTAATATTTGGTGCTTTTGGACGAATGTTTAGGACAAGCAATGACATGAAGTTGTACCTCGGTTGATCTGGCTGCTTGGCAGTTGTCAGTACAAGCATCTATGACATTGTTGGATCGAACTGGGAACTGCAGCATTTGTAGCCTCAATGATCAGTTTGTTAATTTTATTGACAGTCATCGTGTAAGTAAACAATAACGACGTCATTCGTAAATAAAGAAAATTAAAAGTCGGGTTTATGTACCTCTGCTAAGGACAAACTGTTACAAGCTAACCATTTTCGTGATTCTGTTATGACAGTTATCTACTTGCAGGTACATACGAGCCCTACTTCATGGGTAGGTCTTTACTTGCAATTTCATACTAACCCCTCTACTTTTGAACAATTACAATATCTCTCTACTCTGTAGTACAAGAACATGGTAACCTGGTCAACATTTGTCTAGACTTGTGGGAATGACATTTCAAGGTACTTACTTATTTTGTTTTGAGGTTCCTTTACTTCACATTCATGGACTGATAACTCAGACCCGCCTTAAAGGTACTTGCTTATTTTGTTTTGTTTTGTGTATTTTGTGTTGCAGCTTGGTGATTAGTTTGGCTTATCCTCTGTAAGTTCTGTTCAGGATGCGTTTTATAAATTAATTAGAATAAGTCTATGCTTTAATCAGTGAATAATGAACTTCTTTTTGCAGTGTCGGCGGCGGCGGTCACGATGTTCCCTTCATCAAAACTAAAACATCAGAAAACCATAGAATGGTAGTGTGAGTTCTGTTTTGAGTTTCAATGCTTGTAATGTTTTAGAACAAAGTGTTGCAAAAAGATTGTAGTTTAGTTACTTCAATTGGATGGAAAGGAACTGAACTGTAGGATGCTAGTTTGGATGTTTATATTGGATTTATAAATTTTTACATTTTAATGGAATGGCAACAAGTTATAAATTGTTATGTTTTTATGAAATGGAATAGTCAATTTATAGAATGGAATACCATAAATGGTAGCAAAACGGTGGTAAAATGTGACAAAGCGGTAGCAAAAAGATGGCAAAATAGCGGAAGCAAAACGGTGGCAAAACAAAATATGGTAGCAAAACGGTGACAAAAAGCGGTAGCAAAAAGGTGGCAAAATAGCGGTAGCAAAACGGTGACAAAAAGCGGTAGCAAAACGGTGGCGAATCAACGGTAGCAAAATCGGCAGCAAAAAATAAAACGGTAGCAAATAGGTGGCAATAGGGCATTTGCTACGTGTGCTTTTGCCACCGAGTTTTTGGTGGCAAAACGGTGGCAAAAGAGCAATTGCTACCGTTTTGCGACCGAAAATGTGGTAGCAAATACCTATTTCTCTAGTAGTGGATCAGATCCGCAACGTGACCAAGACTCGATATAAGACGAAGTCGACAGATGTATGCACCAACAAAAATATAACCTAAAAACAGATATTTATTACAAGACGTGTTTGAAATCAAGTGCTACAAACAAACATAAACTACGCCGAACTGCTTTTTCCAACTGAATTAAATAGTATTCAAATAACTTCGTCAAACTGCTAATTCCTTCTGGGTAGAAGATCAGGACAGAAATATTAAATTAAGAATGAATTTATTTCTACTTACGGAATTCGCATCAAAACACCGACCAAAGATAAACGATGTATCTTGAAATGGTAAGTTCCATCGACACGTTGTTTACGCTTTGGCAGAAGTGATATGGGACAGGTTGTTCGCAGTTTCTTCACCGCCATGTGCCAAACAACCCGTTTGATGCATCACGTGTTCTTTGTAGATGAGCTATTGAACACTTTATAGTGATCAGAGGTAGAGGACGTGGAAATCGGCTGACACCCGTGACATCAGACAAGTATTGTCGATTACAAAAAACGACAACTCTAAAGCTTAGGAAAACGTCATCTTCAATAAAAGGAACTTCACAAAAATCAATTTCAGGGGGTCTGATCATATTTGGAAGGTGTGAAATCTAAGGGGGTAAAAAAAATTTCATGAGATGTTCAATGCAAAATGAGGATTTTATGAAGAACTGGTGGTATATATAAGGGAAGAAATCTTGAAACGATTTAACAATAAATTGTTATATGTTAATAATTTAATGGGGAGATGATAAACACTACTAGAAAAATAGGTATTTGCTACCACATTTTCGGTCGCAAAACGGTAGCAATTGCTCTTTTGCCACCGTTTTGCCACCAAAAACTCGGTGGCAAAAGCACACGTAGCAAATGCCCTATTGCCACCTATTTGCTACCGTTTTATTGCTTTTTGTCACCGTTTTGCTACCGCTATTTTGCCACCTTTTTGCTACCGCTTTTTGTCACCGTTTTGCTACCACATTTTGTTTTGCCACCGTTTTGCTACCGCTATTTTGCCACCTTTTTGCTACCGCTTTGTCACATTTTACCACCGTTTTGCTACCATTTATGGTATTCCATTCTATAAATTGGCTATTCCATTTCATAAAAACATAACAATTTATAACTTGTTGCCATTCCATTAAAATGTAAAAATTTATAAATCCAATATAAACATCCAAACTAGCATCTTACAGTTCAGTTCCTTTCCATCCAATTGAAGTAACTAAACTACAATCTTTTTGCAACACTTTGTTCTAAAACATTACAAGCATTGAAACACAAAACAGAACTCACACTACCATTCTATGGTTTTCTGATGTTTTAGTTTTGATGAAGGGAACATCGTGACCGCCGCCACCGACACTGCAAAAGAAGTTCATTATTCACTGATTAAAGCATAGACTTATTCTAATTAATTTATAAAACGCATCCTGAACAGAACTTACAGAGGATAAGCCAAACTAATCACCAAGCTGCAACACAAAATACACAAAACAAAACAAAATAAGCAAGTACCTTTAAGGCGGGTCTGAGTTATCAGTCCATGAATGTGAAGTAAAGGAACCTCAAAACAAAATAAGCAAGTACCTTGAAATGTCATTCCCACAAGTCTAGACAAATGTTGACCAGGTTACCATGTTCTTGTACTACAGAGTAGAGAGATATTGTAATTGTTCAAAAAGTAGAGGGGTTAGTATGAAATTGCAAGTAAAGACCTACCCATGAAGTGGGGCTCGTATGTACCTGCAAGTAGATAACTATCATAACAGAATCACGAAAATGGTTAGCTTGTAACAGTTTGTCCTTAGCAGAGGTAAATAAACCCGACTTTTAATTGACATGCTGATCATATATTTCTCCTCGATCTTATTTATTCTTTATCCTAGATATCTATATAATCAAGTACCACGACAAATATAAAAAAAACATGACGGTAATCACATAAATCAGAACAGATACAAAAAAGAAGATATTTCTAGCATTTCAATCCAAAATGCTAGCCGTAATCGAACATAACCGTGGTATTTTTACTTATAAATGACGTCGTTATTGTTTACTTACACGATGACTGTTAATAAAATAGCCAAACTGATCATGGAGGCAACAAATGCTGCAGTTCCCAGTTCGATCCAACAATGTCATAGATGCTTGTACTAACAACTGCCAAGGAGCCAGATCAACCGAGGTACAACTTCATGTCATTGCTTGTCCTAAAAATTCGTCCAAAAGCACCAAATATTAATGACAAATGAGTAACTTTACATGCCCTGATATAGAAAACAAGAAATTAAGGTACAATAATAGAGATGTCATTAGGGGTAACGAAGAGAATTAGAAGTGGAACTTAAAATACACATATTCTTCTATTATTTTGTATATCTATTCTTGGCCTACACCATAAGGTTATCCAACCCTTTCACTAACATCCAAAATCAGTCCCAACATGACCCACAAGTCAGAAAAGATACCACACAAAATCCATCATGGTCCTCTGTCCGATTCCGTCTTTAAAGATTACTCATTTTATAGATAATGTTGGCTTTTAGTTGAATAAGCAAACTACTCAATAACACGAAAAGAAGTTTCTTACATAAGAGTGGCTTCCCATTGATGGGGTATGGTCCCAAAAAGCCGCGCAACCCCTGTAAGGTCGCGCGAGGGCCATACTCCTTAATTAGCAATTTCCTTGATTGCCAACCTCGCGCGGGCTACAACATATCTGCGTAACGCTGCGCGAGGTCCACATGAGAGTAAACTCCAGTCAGCAACACTCGGCATTCTAAAAAGAACATCTAAAGGCCCATGAAGCTCGCGCGAGGCGATAACGTGCTCAGCAAGAATCATGCGTAACTGCGGTGCGAGGCCTTTCTAGATAGTACACAAGGTACAGATGGCAGAATAAAAGAACCAATCAGGGTCCTTCTGTTCCTGTGCAATCGTGCTCCACGATCGTCTGACATGCAGGAGACAAAAAGTACTTAAGGACGCTTATGTGGCACCAATCACAGGGCAGAGACAACTGCCCCACGATCTCCACTTACCTGCTGATGGCAGAAGGGCGACCAGGCCGACAACAGTGACACGTGGCTCCAATCACGTTGCGCCAACTCCATAAAGCTCCTAGAAGCCACTAACGGTCGACACCAGTGAGACAAGGAGCATATCCTCTATGTTTTCGCCTTCCGGCCCAAGGCCCATCAGCCCACACCCTCTTACACCTCTCCGGCTATAAATAGAGACCTTCACTTCACAGGTTAATTCATTCCATTCCCTCTACTCTCACTTAATACTTAAAGTCTCTCCCCAAATACAGTCGCTTATTCTCACGCCGGAGCCCGGTTAAGAGGGAAACCCCCACATTCCCCTCTTAACGAGTAACGGTGTTCTGTTTTGCAGATAAACCACGGTCATTAAGAAGCTCAGGAAACCATAAAGAAAATTAACCATCATGGTAGGAACATAAACCAAACTGATTAGTCCCGTAATTAGTTCTGTGTTTCTTCATTGGCGCCCACCGATTTTTTCTACAAACCTCTCATCTTCTTTCCTGAGTTTTCGTTGTTTTTCTTCCTTCGATCATGGCTGGTCAAGGAATCATTCCCGAGTTTGCTGGTCTTGGAGCAGACCCTAACGCAGCGTTGGGGGTGGATAACCAAAACATCCAACCCCAACACGTTGAAGAAATCGACGAGATCGAGATAGCCAACACTGGGGGTCCGCGCGGGAGCTTCACCCGCATCACTCAAACTACCCCAGGAAACAACGGTGCGGGACCTTCGAACCCAGCTCCACCCCAGAATATCTCAGCGCTATTAGGGCTACCAGAGGGCGAAACCCCAGCCTCATGGTACGCCAAGCAACTCGCCACCATTAACGCGGCATATCAATCCTTGAGCGCGCAACAAGCAGTTTTAACGGCAGAACCCTCCTTGGTTACACCAACCGGCCCAAGTCACGGGCCGCGCCAGATGCCACCACCGCAAAATATCCAGGGAAGAGCCAACAGACCTCCCCCTACCCGAAGACTAAGCGTGCAGGACACGCGCGATACACGGGGGGAGACAGAAAGTTACTATGACGAACCGTCAAATTTCCAAAGAGGCCCAGTTCATAGCCGGCTCACGCCGCGCAACATGAACGATGAGTGGGAAGAAACCGACCCGAATGACCCAACCTGGGAGAACGATGACGAATCTTCGGTCTTCAATCGTTTGCAAAGAAATCACGAGTACTACAAACCAAGGCAGCACGTTGGGTATACCGAAGAGGCAGAGCGTGACTTTCGCCTCGCCTATCGACCAGAGGAAGCTATAGAGCATTCGAAGTTCATCCCAAAGATAGCACTAGCGCCGCTCAAGAGAGAAAAATTACCTCCAACTGTCGGAAAGTTTAACGGATTGACTGATCCCGATGATCACGTCAGAGTGTTTACTAGCGTGGGCTGCATGGGAGGTTGGAACATGCCCATGTGGTGTCATCTGTTTATCCTAACATTAACGGGGGCTGCTCGCGCCTGGTTCGACAGCCTTCCTCCGGGTAAGATAAAATCATGGGTAGATTTCAGGACTCAGTTTCTGAGTCACTTCAGTCAACAAAGGCGATACCAGCGCGACACAGCCGAAGTTGAAGATATCTGGCGAAGAGATAACGAGGGTTTGGAAGATTTCATTACGCGCTTTAACAAAGAATGTTTGGAGATCGGTGGCGTGAGTGAACAACTCATGCGCTGCCATTTCAAGAAAGCCATCCGCTGTGATAGCCTGATTAGAACCATCACTGGGAAAGATGGAATGCCAAAGGAGTGGGATAAACTCATGGAAGCCGCGAAGATAGTCACGCAAACTGAAGAGTCACTCGCACGAAACAACAGCTATCGTTCTGAAGATAGAGTTTCTAAAGGGGGTCACTCGCGCGACGACAACAGGCGCAACAAAGGCAAGAACCCTGGGTAGAAGGCCAACCACTCCAGCGGTTATAACGAACGACCCCGTTACGAAGAACGATCCCGCTATAAGGAAGACGCGCGAGATACTATTGATCGCATCGGTTATAGAAAGGCGGTCCGAGATGATAATCGCGAAAAGCATTGGACTCCGCTCATAAAAACACCAAAAGAGGTGCTAATGACGGAGAACCATGATTTTAAGGCTCCCAGGCCTATGACGAACAAAAAGGGGCAAGACCCCAATCTGTATTGTGAGTTCCACAAGGATACAGGCCACTTAATAGATGATTGTTACAGCTTGCGTCAAGAGATCGAGAGAGCACTAAAGAGTGGAAAGCTGAGCCACTTAGTGAAAAACGTGCGCAAAGAGACTCGACAGCTCCATCGCCACGATGAAGGAAATCACAAGAAAGTTAGACGCCTAGAGACGCACATGGTCAATGGACCAAGGTATAACGCGAGAGAAAAAGGCAAGAGACCTTATGAGCCGTCATGGCAAGAACAGCAAGTTATTTTCCCGGTGGTGCGCGGGGGTCCCCGAGCCACACGACCCATCGTCATCACCGGTATCATCGGCCATTATGAAACTGAATACGTCTTCATTGACCCGGGGAGTACAGCAGACATCATTTATGAACAATGCTTTAACCAGTTCGACGACGAAGATAAAGCAAGACTTGAACCAGTTGACTACCCACTTTCTGGGTTCTGCAATGAAATGGTCTTCCCGTTAGGCCAAATTAGCTTCTCCGTCACACTCTCTGACGGGAACAACAAACGTGAATTTCATGGTAATGCCTGTCAAGTCAAGACACGATGTGCTGATCGGGAGAGAGACGCAAGGTGAGCTGAATATGATAACTTCCACCCCCCACTCAGCGATTGGTTTCCCAACCAAGACGGGGGTGGCAATCGTTTATGCAAAAAAGGAAGTGATGTCAACAGAAGAGATGCGCCCAACAAAAGCGGCGAAGGTTTCAGCCACAGAGCCCGAAAAATGGGTTTTAAATCGCAAATATCCGGAGCAAACGGTGACGATAGGCCACGCTATCTCACCAAACATCAGAACTCGTCTCAAGCAGCTCCTGTTCAAGAACATGGATATTTTCGCCTGGACCCCGGCCGACATGACCGGAGTCCCGCGCGACATCACAGAGCACTGTTTAAATACTTACCCCTCGGTTGAGCCAAAAGTCCAAAGAAGGCGAAGCTTAGGGGCAGACAAAACAAAAGCGATGAATGAGCAAGTATGCGAGTTACTTAAAGCCGGCATCCTGCGAGAGGTACGTTATCAAAGTTGGGTCGCGAACCCTGTAATGGTAGAGAAGTCTAGCGGTGGTTGGCGAATGTGTGTTGACTATACCGATCTCAACAAGGCATGCCCTAAGGATTGTTACTCTTTGCCTGAGATCGACAAAAAAGATAGACTCTCTCGCGCCATACAGATGGAAGTGCTTCTTGGATTGCTACAAGGGATACCATCAAGTTCAAATGAAGCTCGAGGATGAAGACAAGACGGCTTTTCGCACGGATCTGGGGATTTTTTGCTATACGAGGATGTCGTTCGGCCTGAAAAATGCTGGCGCCACATACCAACGATTGATGGACAAGACCTTCGCGGGTGACATCGGAAAGCATATTGAAGTTTACATCAATGATCTAGTGGTCAAAAGTCCCGAAGAGGACCAAATGTTGAAGGACATCGAGAAAACGTTCAATTCATTGCGCAGTGTAAACATGAAGTTAAATCTAGCCAAATGCTCCTTTGGCATGGAAGAAGGGAAGTTTTTAGGCTTCATAGTCACCAACGGCGGCTTCAAAGTGAATCCGGAAAAAGTCCAGGCAATAGATCGGATGCCATCGCCGCGAACAATCAAAGAAATGCAACGGTTGGCCGGCCGCCTCGCCGCGCTTAACCGCTTTTTGTCAAATCACGCCGCGAAGTCATACCCTTTTATCAGCACACTGCGCAATTGTGTGAAGAAGCAAGAGTTCAGGTGGACCCCTGAAGCAGAAAAGGCTTTTCAGCAAATGAAAGAATGTTTGATCGAACTCCCCACCCTGACTGCACCATTTGAAAAAGAACCACTCGTACTGTACTTATCTTCTTCAGATAAGGCAGTAGGATCGGTGTTACTAGTGGAAAGAAATGGAATTCAAACTCCAATTTATTATGTCAGCAGGGTACTCACCGACCCGGAAACGAGATATTCCACGATGGAAAAATTGGTACTAGCGCTGCTACACGCCTCCAGAAGGCTGCGCAGATATTTCACAGGGCATGTGATCACCGTGCTTACCAATTTCCATATCGGCACGATACTTCAGAAACCAGAAACGTCCGGGCGGTTAGCAAAATGGGCCATCGAGCTGGGGGCCACAACATTCTATATCGGTCGCGCCCAGCCATCAAGGGTCAGGTTCTAGCGGACTTCATCACAGAAGTCCCAGTTGAGAAAATCAAAGATTGTGAGCTGGTGGAGACTCCCGAAAAAGACACGACAAATGAGACTTGGATGCTTTATACTGATGGGGCCTCAAACGAGGATGGCGCGGGAGCTGGATTGCGCCTAGTATGCCCCGAAAACCACGAATTCACTTACGCCATCAAGTTGGATTTTAAAAACACCAACAATGAGGCGGAATACGAAGCATTTCTGGCAGGCTTGCGCCTCGCCATCAAAATGGGAGCTAAAAATCTACAAGCACATGTCGATTCACTTTTGATAGCCAGCCAAGTCAACGGTATATACGATGCAAAGGGTGAAGTTATGGCCCTATATCTGGAACAAGCAAAAGAATTGCTTCAACAGTTCAAGTCTCACAAGGTAATCCACATCAATCGCTCTGAAAACAAACCAGCTGACGCCTTGAGCAAGCTTGCTTCAACATCCTTCCAACATCTTACCAAAGATGTAAGGATTGAGGTACTCAAGAACCCGTAAGTCTTGTTACGACAAGTCAATGTGATCGAGATAGGGCAGCCATCCTGGATGACCCCTATCATTCAGTACTTAAAAGAAGGAATACTCCCAGAGAATAAGGCAGAGGCAAGAAAGATTCAGAACAAAGCTCTGCAGTACGAAATGAATGGTGGTATCTTATACCGCAAGTCCTTCTTGGGGCCACTACTGCGCTGCGTGGACCCCCAAGATGCGAATTATCTGATAAGGGAGATTCACGAAGGAATCTGCGGCATCCATGCGGGTCCACGCATGGTTGTTGCGAAGATTATGAACGTCGGGTATTATTGGCCAAGGATGCATGTGGATGCCCTGAAGGAGCTGCGCAAGTGCGACTCCTGTCAGCGGCACTCCCCAAAAACCCTGCGCCCCAAGAACGACCTGATCCCCGTATCCACTACTTGGCCTTTTCAGCAGTGGGGAATTGACATGGTAGGACCCTTCCCAGACGCTCCAGGCGCCGTCAAATTTATAATAGTGGCCGTCGATTACTTCACAAAATGGGTGGAGGCCAAAGCCCTTGCTTCGACTACAGCAATGATGGTGCGCAAGTTCATTTGGGAACACATCATCTGCAGATTTGGGCTCCCACTCAAGATTGTAACTGACAATGGCACCAACTTTGCGTCTGAAGACCTCCAAAACTGGATGAAGGAGATGAAAATCGAACACACTTTCTCCTCCGTTGCGCATCCTCAAGGCAACGGGCAGGTTGAAAGTGTAAACAAGTGTATTGTCGATGGGATTAAGGCCCGACTGGGCATAAAGCGAAGAGGCTGGGTGGATGAGCTCCCGAGTATCTTGTGGGCTCACCGAACCATGCCGAAAACAAGTACCGGCGAAACCCCTTTTAGCCTAGTCTATGGCTCAGAAGCGGTTATCCCGGCAGAAGTTGGCCTGCCCCCTCCGCGTTTGACAGCAGTCAACGCAATCGACAACGAGGCAGAGCGTCGTCTTGACTTGGATTTGCTAGAGGAAAGACGCGAAATCGCGCGAATCAAAGAAGCCAAGTACAAAACACAACTGGAGAGGTACTACAACGCGCGAGTCTGTATCTGTACCTTCATTCCAGGGGAATATGTCTTTCGAGACAACGAAGCCTCAAACGCCGAACGCCCAGGAAAACTAGCACCCAAATGGGAAGGCCCATACTTGGTGCACGAAGTGCTAGGAAAAGGGGCTTACAAATTGCGCACCTTGGATGGACACATCATCCCGCGCACGTGGAATGCGCAACAACTGCGCAAATGCTATATATGACTATATTAGGCCCTGAGCCTTTATCCACCAATGTCGGCTACGCGCCCTTTACTTTCTTATGTTGGCTACACGCCTTTTATGTTACAAGCAATGTACCTCGGCCTAAGCGCCCACGTAATCAATGAAAGCATACGACATGCTCTTTTATCACTATCCGACTTATTTCGTTACAAATGCATGTTAAACTTCCGATTAGCACGAAAACACTCCAGTTACGCTCACACAAGAGCCTCTCTTACATTTATTCGCGCTAACTTAACCAAAGTTTCTAACAACAGTGCAATAATTGTAACGGGAAAATAAGCAAACATACTATTTAGTAAGCGCAACCGCGCAACAGTTATATAAAAATAAAAAGAAACAATGTCATTCATTAGATAAAAGCGCGCCCGCGCAAAGAGTTACATCCGAAACCTACTGGAATTTTTTACAAGGCACAAAGCCTGTTGACAAACCTATTCAAATTCATCATCTCCACTGTCATCATGCTTATCGCCTTTATCGCCATCACCGCCAGGCTTACCATCATCACCATCGTTTCCACCATCATTTCCCGCCGCTTCATCTTCGTCAGAGAGTTCTACGTGCTCTGGTGGATCAAGAATGCCCTTCATACGCGCACACCAGTCATCATGTTCTAGAGCCTTCGAGACCAAATCCATCACAGGTAAGGCTAAATGATTATAGGAATTTTCAGCTCGAGCCAATTCGGCATCAGCTCCATCAGTTACCGAGCAATGACTGGCATCAAACTCTTGTCCAAACATTTCTGCGGCATGTTGCGCACACTCCATATAACCCCCGCGATGTCCAACGGCGCGGGAAGCATCAATGAGAGCAGCGACAGTCTGGTCCAGCTCGCCAGCATTCAGAATCGAGTTAGCCATCTGCATCAAAATAAGCAAATGAAGAACTAAATTGGTAAGTAAAAACCAAAGTTTCAGATATACCAGAACTATTCCCCGGCCGCGCAGCCACTCGGCGTCAGAGACGAGAGTATCCACGATACCCTGAGCTTCAGCATAATTAGTCTGCGCTACATTAAGAGCCGCAGTACTAACATCACGCGCTTCCTCAGCCCTCAGCTTCGCCTATTCAGCTGAGGCAGCCTTAGACTTTTCAGCCTCTAGATCGATCTCCAAGGATTCACTTTTGTCAACCTGCTCTCGCAGGCGACGTTTCAGCTCAGCGATCTCGAGATCCTTGGCCCGAACATCCTTGTCCTTGCCCGACAGTTGCACCTTCACGTCAGCAAGCTCAACCTAAAAAGGACAAGACCTAGGATACATTGCAAACAAAGCACACAAGGAAAAAGTCTAAGTTGCACAAACCTCAAGCTGCTCCCTAGCAACCTTAGCAGCTTGCGCATCTTCGAGTTTCGCCGTCAACTCCACAACCTTGGCCTCAAGGTTGACAATCTTGTTACGATCCGCAGCCGCACGCTCATTGTCCTTCGCACAAATACGCTTAAACTCAGTTTTTTCCTTCGACAAAAGATCCTCGGCAGCTCGAAGTTTGGTTTTCAGGGCCTCGCGCCCCCATTCTTCTGCCTTCTTATCAGCCTCAAGTTTGGCCTTCTCTTCATCAAAGGCAATTTTTGACTTCTCAAATTCACTAATACGCTTCAGCATCCGCTCGCGGTATCTCTCCCAGTCCGACCGCTCCCTAACCATCGTCCGCCACTCACGGACAATTTGGTGATTAGCGGCGCGAGCATTCGCCTCCCCGAGCATATAAGTACGGTATAGTGCTTCAAGAGTTTTCGCCTTCTGCCTATTAACCTCACCAGGAGTGAAAGAGTTTAAGAACCAATCGCGGCAAGGGCCGAACTCTAGAAAGGTGTCCTTTTGCCTCAAACTCCAGGGAGCCTGGTGGGGAGCATTACCGCGTTCTTCTTCGGTATAACTTTTATAGTAGATATCACCGACGGTATCCTTCGCCCCGATAGCTTGTGGATTATAACCCCCGGCGCCACCAGAACTCGCGCCACTAGAAACATACGGACCTGATCCCCCAGTGGAAGTCACCTTAGAGCGATGGGGGATATCAGTATGCGTAGGGGGGGTAGGTTTTTCAACCTCAGGATCTTTCCTTCTCTCTTGATGGGGCTTTGCAGACCCCACAACGCTCAAAACCTCCGGACCCTGCGCTTTCTCTTGGATAGTGATAGCAGCGGCACCGGTATACCTCAAGGAATCACCACTAGGCTTTTCAACAGCCTTTTGCTTCTCCTTCTCCACTTTAGAGGCTTTTTTCCTCCTCGCCTCCTCAGCCTTCCTATCTTCCTCAGCCTTCCTCTTCTCCTCCTCCGCTTTCTTCCTATTATCCTCATCAGCTTTCTTCCGACGCTCTTCGTCAACTTTCCTCTTCTCTTCGACAGCCTTCGCCTTATCACCTTCAGCAACATGTTTGTCTTTGGCAGTCTCAGCGCCAGCAGCCTTGGAAGATTTAACGGTAATCTTCGGCCTCTTTGGCTCCGGCTCCGTAATCACAACACCCTTCTCAGGGGTTTTCTTCTTACCCTCTGCAAAAACCAAGGGATCAAGAAAAAGAGCAACAACAAGGAAGAGCTAGAAACAAACTTACCAGGAGAGAACCTATAAAGTGAGCGCAGATTGCTCTGTTTACCAAGCACTAGTGCCCCGCCAACCTTCGACGCAATGGACACACCAGCAGGCGCCTCGCTCCTCGTTCTTTTTCTGCTGATCAACTTTTCAGCAGCCTCCTCTTCTTCTTCCTCTCCCTCCTCCTCCTCATGCGCAACAGAGGAAGGAGTTGCGCCAGCATCCGGGTTGCGAGAACCCGCGCTCCCTGAACCACCAGCTCCAGTCTTTTTCTCCCCTGCGCGCGACAAGCCTTCAAGTGAGTCACTAATAACCACGAAATCTGTCAAGTCACTTTAACGAAGCCGAAGAGTACCTTTCTCAGCAGCACCAGCATCTGTGCGGCTACTCCCGCCTTTCTTGCTTGTCACTTCAGGCTCGACCGTTTTCTTCTTCTTAGGGGGTTTCTTTTTCTTCTCTTCAGGGTCGATGCCCAAGTCGCGCAACACACCTGCAAAGACGTTAGACCACGAACTTAACTCCCCGTTCGAAGATCCTACAGACTCCTCGCTGGAAAGATAGACAACCACTTTCCCAGCAGAAGTCACAGAGCGCAGAGGACGGGGTTTAGGTATGTGCGCACCTTCAGTTGCAGTAGGCGGCACGGCAAATGCATCAGCAACCGGGTACATGAAGTTGCCCCTAATTTGTGCATACCAATACTCCTCTCCAGCTTGAAGCGGGCGCACGCTCATAGACCCGCCAAAGGTAGAGAACGCAGCTTGATACAGGCGCGCCTCTAAAAGACAAAGTGTATAAATAAACAGTTGTGAAACGAATATCAACAAAACAAACGAATTAACTAACCTTCATCCTGGAACTTCAAGACAGGGACGTCTTGGCTCTCAGGCGGCCATTGATCACTCATCCGCGCCGCAACAAGTACATTTTCCCCAAACACCCGGTTGGGGGTGGCAGTAAGCTCCCGATACCAAGCCTCAGTCTTAGGGATCGCCAAGTCTTCTTTCACAATAGCTTCATTCTAGGCGCGAAACGTCATGGGTATCGAAATTACCTCCTCTCGGATATAGAAAAACTTAGGTTTCCAGTCATGGAAACTCTTAGGAGGGTTTAAAAGTATCTTCTTCGCCGTGCCTCGACTGGCGAAGGAATAAAAACCCATGTTCCTCTGAAGTTGGTAGAAAACCCGGAATCTATCAACAGTTGGCTCTATGCCATGAGCCCAACACAGGAACTCGAAATGTCGAACCCGAACCATTCCGGGTGGGCTCATTTGAGATATATGGAACCCATAATATTGAAGAATATGAGCCATGAAGTTAGTCGCCGGCAACCGGAAGTTGCCCTGATGGAAGAAGTCTTCGAATAAAGTAATGTACCCCGACGGTGCATCAGCGGCCGTCTGGTTCTGGCCGGGGTACCGGGCATCCCACTCTGGTGGGAACCGGAAACTACGTGATAGCTGTTCAAAAAGCCCTAAATCCCACCGGAGAACAGGCACAGGACCTTCTTCTCCGGGATTATCTTCATGTTGTTCTTCAGCCATCGATAGATAAACAAAGGTCTTGAATGTCCTGGGAACAAGCCAGATAATCTGCTACGATGTTCTTCAAGAACTTGAAGAGATCTGCTGCAACCGTGTTCTTCAAACTTTGAAGATTCAAAGAAGTTTGAGAGGAAGTAAAAGAATAGTAGAAGAGAAAAGTGATGAGCCTCACATCTCTCCGGATATATATACCCATCGCATTTAATGCGATGGGTAACCGTGCCGAAACCGCCGCAAGCAAAGCCAACCAGAAGGCGCCACGTAAGGCGTGTTTCCCGGAGTGACGGTTACCACGCGCGCGTGAGCTTCACTCTCCTGATGAAAATCTGAACCGTCAGCAACCAGTTGATGGCAACCGTCAGAGGTCAACTCAGTCGTCACCAACCACGACTTTTGCACCAACCTGTCAGAAAATTAGAATTTCGAGATTTTTCCCGCCCAAAGTTATTAGAAACTTCGTGTTAAAGCTAACAACAAAGCCAACAACAAGCCTGGTAGCCGCGCCGTAGTAACCAACAACTTACACGCGCGCCGTCTACCAAAGCCAAAAGCATCATTTCACTTTATTTCCTTAAGTCCAGAGCTCCAACCACTTGCCTTGCGCATGGTGCAGCACTGGATTGGGGGGACTTGAAGGGGTATGGTCCCAAAAAGCCGCGCAACCCCTGTAAGGTCGTGCGAGGGCCATACTCCTTAATCAGCAATTTCCTTGATTGCCAACCTCGCGCGGGCTACAACATATCTGTGTAACGCTGCGCGAGGTCCACATGAGAGTAAACTCCAGTCAGCAACACTCGGCATTCTAAAAAGAACATCTAAAGGCCCATGAAGCTCGCGCGAGGCGATAACGTGCTCAGCAAGAATCATGCGTAACTGCGGTGCGAGGCCTTTCCAGATAGTACACAAGGTACAGGTGGCAGAATAAAAGAACCAGTCAGGGTCCTTCTGTTCCTGCGCAATCGTGCTCCACGATCGTCTGACATGCAGGAGACAAAAAGTACTTAAGGACGCTTATGTGGCACCAATCACAGGGCAGAGACAACTGCCCCACGATCTCCACTTACCTGCTGATGGCAGAAGGGCGACCAGGCCGACAACAGTGACACGTGGCTCCAATCACGTTGCGCCAACTCCATAAAGCTCCTAGAAGCCACTAACGGTCGACACCAGTGAGACAAGGAGCATATCCTCTATGTTGTCGCCTTCCGGCCCAAGGCCCATCAGCCCACACCCTCTTACACCTCTCCGGCTATAAATAGAGACCTTCACTTCACAGGTTAATTCATTCCATTCCCTCTACTCTCACTTAATACTTAAAGTCTCTCCCCAAATACAGTCGCTTATTCTCACGCTGGAGCCCGGTTAAGAGGGAAACCCCCACATTCCCCTCTTAACGAGTAACGGTGTTCTGTTTTGCAGATAAACCACGATCATTAAGAAGCTCAGGAAACCATAAAGAAGATTAACCATCATGGTAGGAACATAAACCAAACTGATTAGTCCCGTAATTAGTTCTGTGTTTCTTCACCCATCCAACCCAGAACATGTCGCGAAAGAAGAGCAATATATTGTTCCATCGCGACTTCGCGCCTTAAATTTTCTAAAGTTTCCACGAATTCCTGACAAAATGAAACAAAAAGCAATCAACAACTCAATTACAACTAAAAACATAACGACTACTGAGAAGATGAGTAAAACGTTTCCACGCGCCTTGAACTGCTAGACGGAGAAAAACGCGACAGAATAGGTCCAAACATAAAAATAGCATAACTTGAGCTACGAGTGGAGTTACATGGGCCACAAGCAGCGGACGAAAAGGTCTCGACGAGCCATCATGTGGCAAATGGCCATAGGCGATTTGAGCCAGCTATCGGACCCGAATTCCATAATTCGTCCCAATTTTGGTGATTTCAATTCTTTCCTTTTTTACTATAAAGCGTGTAAATCATTTCGGTTCTATGAATGTACAGATATATAATAAAAAACTGAATAAGGAGATAGCGAAAAGTTTATACCAACTGGCGCGAGCAGACACCTTGAGAGCCATCGGTTGCGGCTCAAAGCAAGACCCTTCAATGGCAACCCTATGAAGCCCATATAACTCTACCTTCACTTCATTATCAATCAAACTCACAACACCACTATTAACCTTAGCAACAATCTGTAAAAAGTAAAATCTAGGGTTTGAAAAAGTAAAATCTAAGGTTAATAGTGGTGTTGTGTGTAATTTGAAACCAATACAATTCGGTCATCTGTTTTCGTACGCAGATGACCTAACAAACGAGCTAACACATGCATCTTCCCAGATAATTCGACCCATGCTCCATCTCCACCGGTCCAAGATCCAGATCTAACAAAAGACATAAAGTATGATGAATATAAAATAATTATAATAATCGTGATATACTATTAATAACCAGCTTACCTTCTGGCAAACATTTCTGGAGGGAAAAAGCACATACAGCCCTCAAACTCATAACAAGATTTAGTTTTTGTAACAAAACCATGCAAGAAGTAAATGGACAGTCGTTCTTGAACTACTCGAGACCTTTAAGAAGTACTTTTTTGCTCTTTAGAAAACGCTTTTGTTAAAACACTCGTATCCACACCATAACAAGATTTAGTTTCTGTAACAAAACCATGCCAATTCGATCAAAACTCTAATAACAAAAAGTTGAAAAGAATCTCAGGTATGAGTAAACGTTAATGGAATCAAACTTTTCGATCAAAACTCATTATGCCTCCTAATTATCGTGGCACTCTTTGACTCTGAACCAGGATCCTGTACACACCCTACGGAACAAATACAATTTAATAGATTATAAACCCTAGCTAATCTAAGGATCAAAATTCAAGCTATAAAAACGGAAAATAAACTATCTGTGAGCTAATTTACCTGATAACTCAAAATTCACCAGTAATCAGCATAAACCGACAGTAATCTGCTCATTCAATCATCTAAATAACAAAAAAATAATTCAAACGGCATATAGACTACGATAACACATAAATTTTCCATTGAAATCAATTGAAACTGATGAAACAAATACAAATTATAAACCCTAAAACATCGGTCATGACCAAAATATACAATCAATTAAACCTAAAACCTAATAAACCCTAAAACATCAGTCATGACCAAAGTATACAGCCAATTAAACCTAAAACCTAATAAATCAAGTAGCCAAACAACAACAAATCAATTTCAGTGTAAAAATCTGCTACAAATTGATAGGCAATTAAACAATTATCAACGAAATCAACAGTCTAAATTCTCAACAGATTACATATGTACAGTTTTCGGATTAACAATAGTCTCAACGAAATCAATAGTCAACAAACCCTAACTAATTGATCAAATTGAAGATCATCACCTTGCTAAACCCTAATATGCGAAAATGATCTGATGCAGATTGTACTCGTATCATCATTCATCAATGCATCGACATGATTTGAACGAATATAAACGTATATAAAGAGAAAGTTGTAACCTAGAAATCAAAAACAGGTGTATATTGAACCAGAACTTTAAGATTCGACTGAAATTACCTGATTGAAGAACGGTTCGTATCGTGTTCAAATTCGATTGACACTTGTCGCTACCTAATCGTGTTCGAGATTCAGTCGTTTAATAATGACCTAATCGTGTTCGAACTCCATTGAAGGAGGAGATGAGGCGGAGGATATAGGGCGGAGGAGATGAGGCAGGGGAGATAGGGCTGAGGAGGCGGATCGATTTATGCGTGTGATATAGGAGGGGTAAATGAACATCTTGCCACACTATAAAAGCTTCCGTGGGAAATTGGGGCTTAATTTGCTACCATCGTTTTTGGTAGCAAATTTAGGTGGCAGTTGCCGTTTATTGTAGTAGTGAAATATGTCAAATTAAAAACCGTTTAACAAACAAATAAATTTAACTTCAAAAAATTAAAAAATGGGTCCCTTAAAAATTGAAGCGTCCGCCAGAAATTTTTAAAGCGTCGGCCTAAGCTAAAGCGTCCGCCTATCATTTTAAAAGCGTCGGCCATCATTTTTAAGGCGTTGGCCAGACAATTACGGTGCGTCAGCGGGACGCTTGGGGAAAGCGTCGGCCAGACCATTGCGGTACTTTAGCCGGACCATTACGGTGCGTCAGCCATATACATCGTCAGCCGCTTTAAAAACGATATGAAACCAGGGACGCAAGCCGTGGAATCATTGCGTCACCGACGCATAAACAATAATCAACAGACGCTTGAACATATTGTACACGTGTAGGACAGGTGTTAGATTGTAGGAAATGGATGCATCAACATGAAACACGGACGCTTCCGAGGCTGTGAGGACCTTCCAACGACGCAGGAAGGTGACAAATTCGCAAGTGCACTTGGTCAAACGACATTTTGGTAATTTTCCCTATTTTAAAATTTCATTTTGTATTTTATTTATTCTTCTATGTTTTCTGTTATATTTTCTTTTCTATTAATATAGACACATTTACAAGCTGTTAACTTTTTTGTTTAATTTTGATATAATTTCTATTAAAAGTTAAGGTTTTTAACTATTTTCAGAATCAAACCATCAAACTGTATCTTATTTACAAGAGACCCAATTTGTGATAATTAGTTGGTTGGCCTGCGCAATATGGTTGGCGGGTGCCATTAAGGCTCTTTTGGAGAGCACAATTTAACTCGACTTTCCTATTATTAGAGGAAAGTGAATATGGGGTTGTTATGCACCTTAATTGTATGAAACCACACAAAACTTTGTCGTTTTGATAAAAAATAATCCTTACAAATTGATTTTTCTTTATTTAATTCCTCTGTAAGGAAATGATTTAATTCAGTCCCACGTTTTCTATGTAACGAAATGATTTTATCATGTTTAATCAAAATGAAACATCTATATCTTATTCGTCTCCAGATTCAAAACATAATAAATGAAAACCAAATCACTTCAATGGTGTCTAAAGATTACAAAAGAAATACTAAAAAAATGTGAGAGCTCTATGCGTGGAAGGATACAATGTATGTTCTTCAATTTGAACATAAAATAGCAACATCACTCACACGAAACATGTTTTAATCGTTGGCAAAATGGATTAAAAGATAGAAAATTAAAATAGTTGTAAATGACTGCATTAAAATTGTGAATTAGAGCGTAGTTTTAATTGAATTAGATCAATTTTTAACACAGAGGAATTTGGAATCTATTAGAGATAATCTCTATTTAGAAATAAGAACTTGATTTTTTTAAAACCAAGATGTTTAAACAATTACATGGTGGGATCAAGTAAACCAAGATATTTAGTACATTTGTTATGCCTTATACAACAGAATTTACTTAAGGCAAAGTGAATGAAAAACCATCAACTAGTACATTTGCCCCTAATGTCTCATCCCATATGCTCATTATTTGGTTAGAGTGACCAATTCTAGATGTCATCTTTGCACACCATGGAAACCCACAACGGTGTTTCAGCAATACCCTTATTGTAGGTACAAGTCGTTTAAGTGATTCGTATGTATACGAAGTACTTACTGAAAATACTAATCTACTGTCTACACATCTCAGTGAGCTTGGTGCTACCCTGGTTGGGGTTGCCAGAATTATTTTCTGTAGTTGAAAGATACAATCAAAATTATATTATATTAGTATTCAGTAACATGATACAATAATTACTATTATAAGACACTACATTTGTTGATATAAAGCTACAATAACAAGTAAACAAGGTGACTAACTTTTGAATTATATTATTATTCATTGCATTAATATATAAGTTACATAAAATCTATTTTGGTAGGCTCAAGATTAAAACTAGCCAAGAAGGGCCAATACATCAATTAGAATTAGCCAAAATTTGCTGCACGTACCACAACACTAACTCTAGTAAATGGGCAAGTCAGCTGCTGTCAGGTCAAAAAGGGTTAAACATGGTTTGCGTCAAAATGCATTTTGACCAAAATAGGCTCAGGTTAAAATGAGTCGTTTAATAAAAAAGTATATCAAAATAGGTTCACACACTAGTGAAAATAGGTTGAGATGGCGGCGGAAATGGCTAGGTAAGTGCTGCTGACAATGGCAACGAGACAGAGTTGGTGTCGGTGGTCATGGAATTATTTATTTGTTATTAACTATAACTAAAATGTTAGACCCGTTTAATAAACGCATTGTGCTTGGGTTGTACGAAAACTAAAAGGCTGACCAATTAAGTTGTTTGAAGGTATAAGATTGACTTTTTAAAATTTTTGTGTTAAAAAAAAATGAACCTGGTCACCGGGATTTGAGACTCTTCCAGTAGACCTGTTAACTGTAACCCAGGTCTGCTACAACAAGCCAGAATGAAGCAGGAGTGGTTTTACAGCAGATCCTGTAACCGTAACTGAAGGCTGCTACGATATTTGAATTTCTCTTTTGCTCCCAAAACAATAAAAGGAAAGTGAAAATCACTTTAAAATGCAATCTCATACTTTTGAATCCTCATGTTGGTTGTTTTATCTTGTGGGAGTTAACATATATACCCACCCATCATCCCCTATAATGTATAAAACTGAACCATTAAATGAATATCTGATAAAAGTCCAAACACCAAACAACAGGAAACACAAAGTGGGATGCGACTACATAATCGTAAATCGTTGTAAATGGTCTATAATTTCAAAAGACAAGACTTAATCCATTAAAAACAGTTTCATTTAACAAAAGCTATTTAACTACAGTAGATGAAGAGAACGATTTTCAAGAAAATGGTTTTCACAATATAGGGAAGCCCTTGGAACCTTGAGTAAGTGTCGACACAAGTTCATTTCTTTTTCTATGCACAAGTTTTCCCATGTAATTGTTACCGTCTTCAATGCCTCTGCTTTCCCCAACATGTATTCCAGAAACTGTATTTCAGGCTTTTGCCCGTTGCAATTTGAAAACTTGATGGATGTAAGATTTGTTAGCATACAAGCGGGAACAAACTTCGGTTCAATCCAACTAGATCTTGTACGCTTCTGTTTTAAAACAATTGAGATAAAAAAAAATTATCCATATCGTTATATAAGGATAAAAGAGTTTGAACGAGTAAAGAAGAAATATCATTAAACCTTGAGTAACGGCTCAACTACTTGTCCGATACGCAAATGTTTCAACCCGGGACATCTTTCAAGAAAGTGAGAGATTTGTCCATATTGGCAAACATCCTTCAACTCCAAGTGCTTCATGTTCGGAAAGACAAGCAGAGGTGAAGATAACGGAATCTTGAAGTCAATATTGGAAATTACATTTTTAGCCGAAAGTGATTGAACTCCGTTTATTCCTTTCAAAAGCTCAAACCATAGATGATGATTTCTCATTTGAGTACATGAAATAGATGCCTCAACCAGAGACGACACATCTTCCATTACAAAAGACGAGCTCAAAACTCCATGAACAAATAGGTATTCAAGATTAGGAACATTTAAAACAATTTTGTTCAATACTGATGCATGTTTTATAAATGATAGTTTCATTCGTTTCAAAGTTGGGATAATGAACATGAAATCTTTTTTGTACTTGCACATTGTTATTTCCAAAGACAAACTTTCAAGCACCGGGCAACCATTGATGAGTTTAAATGCATTAACAAAAGGATTTGTATAAGCAACCATGTCAAGGGTTTTCAGTCGAGGAAGATTGACTGGTGACGACTCGTCTTCCATTACAAAAGACGAGGACGATACTCCATCAGCAAATAGGCATTCAAGATTTGGGACATTTAAAACAATTTTGTTTATAACTGATGCAGGATCTATAAATGATAATGATAGTTTCAGTCGTTTCAAAGTCGGAATATTAAATATGAGATCTTCTTCAGAGTTGCACTTTGTTACTTCCAAAGATAAACTTTCAAGCATTGGGCAACCAGCGATGAGTTTGAATGCATTAGCAAAAGGATTGTTGTAAGCAACTATATCAATGGTTTTCAGACAAGGAAGATTGACCGGACACAGACACCGGCTCTTCCAAAGAAAGTAGTCGCAATTTTCGTCATTCAATCTTAACTTTATGAGTGTCTTGCAAGTGAAAAAACTTAAAGGCAAACTAAGCATCAAGCCTTGTATGTCAAGCTCAAATACGTTTAACCTTACCGCCTTATCAATCCAGTTTTTCACAATTCTCGAGTCCCATGTTCTAGAAAGGTGTAATCGAAATAGTTCAACTTGAGGTGTTTTCCAAAGCTCCAGTACCCGGTTCACTAATTTTTTCAACATATCATGACCATTGATGGGGTGATAATCATCAAAGTCAAGGTTGGTGACGAACATCCACCTGTACCTCCATCTTGTAGATAATATGCTAGTTCGTACCGCATATTTCGTAGGCATTAAAGAGAGTATGTGTAAAGTGATTTCTTCTGGAAACATGCTAAGCCTGTCGTCTACGTTGTCGGAACTCATTGTATAGATCCTTTGCTCCCTAAAAAATCAAACACAAAAGTTGCAAAACAACTTCAGAAATTGATGGAAAATTCAATATCTTTCCAATATGCATGCAATTCAAAGTAAAAACTAAAAAGAAAGTCAAAAGTATGAAAACTATGCAGATCTAATATACATGAATTAGGGTTGGAGCATGCAAACATAATAAAACTCTCACCTGTTAGACGAAAACTCGATTTTTTTGCAAAAATAGGTGGTTTGAACCACAAAAGAGTGTTATTAGGTGGGTTTGAATTATGTTTTCAGATTTAGGTAAGTTGTGAATTCAAACAGCGACCTTCGATCACTTTTCTGCACAATCTCAGACCTTCTGCAAAAAGCTGCAACAAATGTTTAAGATTGCAGAATGATACAGCGACCTTGTGAAGGTCTCTGTTTGAACTACCAACCTTCTTAAAGGTCGCTGATTCAAGTACAAACCTTGGAGAAGGTCTCTGTTTGAGGTTCAAACCTTGGAGAAGGTCTCTGTTTGAGGTTCAAACCTTGGAGAAGGTCTCTGTTTTGTCTCACAACCTTGGAGAAGGTCTCTGTTTTGTCTCACAACCTTATAAAAGGTCTCTGTTTTGTCTCACAATGTTATTAAAGGTCTCTGTTTTGTCTCACAACCTTATAAAAGGTCTCTGTTTTGTCTCACAATGTTATTAAAGGTCTCTGTTTTGTCTCACAATGTTATTAAAGGTCTCAGATTCATATGGCAGTCTTTGTAAATAACGACAAACTTTGCAGAATTAATGCAGCTTTCGGATGGTAGTGTAATAGGTGCCTGTTTGAGGTTTTTGTCCATTTGCTGCATGAAATGTGAGTGGTAAATGTGAAGGTGATATGACTTGACCCTAGCTCTCACATGATATGAAATAAAACCTGCTAATTTGAATAGTTGTGTGTAAGAGAAATCAACTGTAGTGTAAGAAAAATTCTGCAAACACCATGAATTCGAAAATTGAGGCACAGAGTGAAGTATTTACATATGAACATAAAGCAAAGCAGTTGAGATACATTTTCAATATCAAACTCAATCCTTTCATTAACGAAAAATATTCAGTCAAGTTTTATAAGCCGAAGATGAATTTTGAATGTCATCCTGATCCGATGAATGCATCGGTGTTGTTCTTGGGTAACAATCACCGTGCGTTTGAGGTGTTTAAAAATCCAACACCGTATGATAAGCCATTAGATATTAGACGATCAGATCGAACGTTCTGGCAACATATGAAAGAAAATCCGGTTAGTGGAAGGGTAGAAGGTTTAATACATGCAGCAGGATTCAGCGGGATACTGCAAATTGGGTACAAGTATGTTGACCACGCGTTAATAACTGCGTTGGTTGAGAGATGGAGGCCAGAAACTCACACGTTTCACCTTCCTTTTGGAGAAACGACCGTGACATTACAGGATGTGAACGTGTTGTGGGGGCTACCGATAGATGGGTTGCCTATTTCTGGGGCTGACACAGGTATGTCGATGTATACTGTACGAGACAAGTGTCAAACGGTGTTGGGGTTTACCCCTGACGAAGATCATGTGAAGGGCAAAAGGGTTAGGTCCTCCCGAGTTTTAGCACAAATAACGTCATCCTTTTCTGAAAATGAAGCATCAGATGAAGATTGCATTTTTCGTGCACGTCAAATAATATTTTATTTGATAGGGTGCACAATCTTTCCTGATAATGCAAACAGCCTGATTGATGTCAAATTTTTAGAATTTCTGGTAGACTTGCCCGCATGTTCGGGATATAGTTGGGGCGGTGCTGTGTTAGCTCTCCTTTACAGAAACCTTTGTAATGCTACAGCACCTAATGCTATATCCATTACTGGCCCAGTTGCGCTTCTACAAGTGTGGGCTTGGGAGAGGTTTCGTTGTTTTGCTCCTGCTATTGCCCGATTCCAGTACAATGCCCCGTTAGCTGCTCGGTAGTGTGAATTGGAAATAATTAAATTTATTATTTTGTATATATATACCTGACTTATGTTATTTTTTTATTTATCCTTTTAGGTGGAAGGGAAGCTTAACGTGTACAGATGTTTCCACACATTGCCTGAGAACATATAGATCTTAGCTGCAATCAATGACCGAGGCAACGGTATGGTTGTTAGTTGTTGACATATAAAATTTAAGTTTGTTTGAACACGTTTCTAATGAATGAATTTTTTTTTGTTGCAGTTTAATTGGAGACCATACGACGACATTCTCGGTAGACTCCCCGATATATGTCGGAGTGGTATGGGAATTTGGCGGAGTTGTTGCCCTTTGCTATGCTACTCGGTTGTGGAGCATCACTATCCTCAACGAGTGATGAGACAGTTTGGCATGTTCCAGTACATACCTAACCCAATTGCCATAGATCATAATGAGCATGCCAGACTTCATTCCATGAACCGGAGTGGGAAAACCGGCTGGAACTGGTTAAGTCGTCACGCACCGTATGTTAGTCAGTGGGAGGCACGTCATCAAAACTTGGTGACGGGGGAACTCATGACATCTGTTGGAGTTGCCAATGATTACATGTCGTGGTACATGGAACATACGGTGTTATATGTGTCTAACCCACAGTTGTCAGCTGGCCCTACGAGCGGATTTCAAGACGAAGGAGCGAGGGTCCAAATGATGGTATACACAAGTTTAAAATTATTGAAAGTTACCATTTTTATTTTTATTAAAAAATTAATTATTAATTATTTTTTTGCAGTCGGAGACGATGGGTCTAATTCACCGATCTGAAGATGTGGACGTTATTCATGGTGCGGCTTATCGGGCCCTTGAGATGTCTAATGTTCCACAATACACACAATATCCGACTCATCTGTCACAGGAGCCGGTGGACCTTGTTTCATATCCTCGTACACAGAGGGTAGGCAGGCCCCGACGTCGTGCTCGTGGTGGTAGAAACGTTGAAGAGGCCGGGACATCAAATTGGGGCCCAAACTTCGAAACAGGGGGGGGGGGATCAGGATCCGGTGGTAACGAAGATGTAAATTTTGCGGTAAACCTTGGTAATACTGATATGGGTGCATCATGGCTGTCAGCGTTGGCTACGGCATGCTCCGAGGGTTTTGACGTCGGTGAGTTATTGAACCCCCAACAGAATGATATGGGTAACAACAATCAGTTTGTAGACCCAAACATAAGTCAGGCGGGGTTTTTTAGCCCCTCGTCCCATATGATGGACCCCAACACTAGTCTGGCAGGGTTTGTTACCCCCGCGTCACAGATGATAACATTTATGCCGGAGACCCAAACAGACTATCAGTATTGGCCCCCAAACCAAAGTAACGAAGATCACCGGAACCGTTATGCAGATGTTGAACCAAACCCCTTAGACTGGAGTCTCGACTTGAACCTGTTTCCACCACCACCGAATGACCCATAGAGTGTAATACTTTGTGAATTAAATATATTGTGTAATACATTGTGAAATAAATATATTTTATAAGGTTGTGAGACAAAACAGAGACCTTTAATAACATTGTGAGACAAAACAGAGACCTTTTATAAGGTTGTGAGACAAAACAGAGACCTTCTCCAAGGTTGTGAGACAAAACAGAGACCTTCTCCAAGGTTTGAACCTCAAACAGAGACCTTCTCCAAGGTTTGAACCTCAAACAGAGACCTTCTCCAAGGTTTGTACTTGAATCAGCGACCTTTAAGAAGGTTGGTAGTTCAAACAGAGACCTTCACAAGGTCGCTGTATCATTCTGCAATCTTAAACATTTGTTGCAGCTTTTTGCAGAAGGTCTGACATTGTGCAGAAAAGTGATCGAAGGTCGCTGTTTGAATTCACAACTTACCTAAATCTGAAAACATAATTCAAACCCACCTAATAACACTCTTTTGTGGTTCAAACCACCTATTTTTGCAAAAAATTCCGAAAACTCTTACTTTCAAAGATAGCAAGAAAAGAATTTAGGGTTTGGGATTTGTGTAAAATTCCATTAAACATCCTAATTGCTTACATATATAGCCGACGTTTCCAACTACTAATCTTAAATTGTGATTCCGTATTTTAATTAAGGATTTTGATTTGGTATATCTTAATTATTTTTATTTCTATTTTAAATTCGGATTTAGTGATTTAGTTTTTGTTTAAATAAGATTTTAAATTGCGTCAACCTTTTAAATGTATTTATTTCCTCACTTTATTATTTTTTATACAAATTTGACTTTGTTAGAAGTTATTACAAAATATTATCCTCCAATTAAAATAAAATTGACAAATACTAGACATACCTTTGAAATTGAAAAATAAAATTCAAAATTTCGTTACTATCCAAATGGTACTGGCGCTATAAAAATGATGAAAAAGGGTTATGGAGGAAGGTGATGGACTCGATCCATCTTGGTAGAAATTGTTGGAAATCGGTGCCGAGCAACAATAGCGTAAAAAGCATTTGGAAAAATATAATTTCTTTGGTAGAAAAAGCGAAGGTTGGTGATTCAAATTTGTCCTAGAAGTTCAGAGGTAGAATCGGAAGCGGGGATACAATCAGATTTTGGCTTGATCCGTGGGCGTGCGAGTCGCCTCTCAAGGATAGGTTTCCGTCTCTTTTTCATCTTGAAGCTGATAAAAGGTGTTGGGTGTGTGACAGATTTGATACCGGTACCAACTCGTTTTCTGGTAAGTGGTTCTGGTCTAGGCCTCTTGCTTCGGGGACTGAGTTGGACGAGCTGTTTGTGTTGGAGCCTTTGCTGAATGGCAAGGTCCTGGGTGACTCTCGGGATAGGTGGGACTGGACCGGTGGTAAAAGCAGCGAGTTTTCGGTTGGATAGGTGAAAAAATTCCTGTTAAGTGGTATTGACTTTAGCAGTTATTTTGTTTTTAAATGGGCGAAATGGGTTCCGAAGAAATGCAATATCTTGGTTTGGAGAGCAGAGATGGGTAGGATTGCTACGGCCGATGCTCTTATTAAACGTAATTGTTTTAATGGTGATGCTTTATGTCCTTTATGCGATGATAGTGAAGAATCTGCAGAGCACCTCTTCTGTTCGTGCTCGGCGGCCTCGAGTATTTGGTATCTCATTAGCAGGTGGTGCAAAATCAGCCCGATATTCGCTTTTTCTATAAGAGATTTGACGTCCATCCATGATCATGCTGGGCTAGAGAAGATATTCAAGGTATTATTATGGTTGCCTGTTGATGCATTTAGAAGGCGAGGAATGAGAGGAGGTTCAATAACAATAGAAAAGAGATAATAGAAATTTTTCAGGATGTTAAAGTTTTAGGCTTCCTTTGGTATCGTAATAGGTCGAAAAACATAGGCATTCTATGGAATGATTGGTGCTCGTTCAATCTGATGTAATTGGTTTTGTGGTTTTTGGTTGCCCTCGGTTGAGGGTTTGCTTGTGAATAATAGTTAACTTTCAAAAAAAAAAAGAGTAAACTGCCATTTTAGTCCCTGTGGTTTGGGTACTTTTATCATTTTAGTCCAAATCTCAAACTTTTTACATCTGGGTCCCTGTGGTTTGCATTTTGTTGCCATTTTAGTCCAAAATTTAAAAACCCTATTTTTTTACTGTTGCAACCTCCTATTTTGTCTTTTAGTTCAAGGGTATTTTGGTCATTTTGCTTTTCATTTAACATTTTCTTAATTCAAAAATTAATATATATATATATATATATTAATATACACACATACATAGCAGTTCATATTCATCATCAACATCATCGACAACTTCAGCTCTCTCTCTCTCTCTTCTCTGAACTACCACCACACCACCACCACCACCCCCACCACCGCATCATCCCCACCACCACCGCATCATCCCCACCACCACCATCCCACTGCCGCCAACACCACCATCTCTCTCTAAAACCTGCACACACACTCTCTCTCTTTCTCTCTCCAAACACCCATCTCTCTCTTCTCTCTCTCTCCTCTCTGTCGAACACCACCACCACCACCGTGATGAGAACCGACATCGGAAAACGACACCGATGAGAACCGACATCGGAAAACGCCGGCCACTGTTGCAACGAAGAAGAACACAAGTTACAGGTTTTGTTTGCCGCCGGCCACTGTTGGAACTCAGACGAACCATCCCTCTCCCTCTTCAATCAACGCCGGAATGATGTTAATGTTTGCTGATTTGGGGGATGATGTTCATCAACGCCGTCGCATATCATCTTCCCCCAAATCAAAGGTCCAGTTTCATGTGGGTTAATGGGTTTGATGCAAAATTAGGGTTTGGGTTTTGTGTGGCTCAGAGTAAAGAAATAAGGTGAGATTGTCGGTTTGATTGTCTCCGTTTGATTGTCGGAGATTTTGAAGCCGATTTGATTGTCGGGTTTGGGTTTTATGGGTTTTGAAGCCGATTTGATTGTCGGGTTTGGGTTTATGTGAGGGTTTTTGAGGGTTTTGGGGTTGGGAGGGTTGGCGGCAGTGGGATGGTGGTGTTGGCGGCAGTGGGTATGATGCGGTGGTGGGGGTGGGGGTGGTGGTGGTGGTGGAGGTGTGGTGGTGGTGCTTGTTATTGTTCTGGCAGTGGTATTATTGTTGTTCAGGCAGTGGCATTATTATTTATTAAATTTGAGTTATAATAAATCTAAATGACCAAAATACCTGAGGATAAAGACAAAATAGGGGGGTTTAAGTTAAGGAATCTAGTCAAATTTGAAATTTGGACTAAAATGGTAACAAAATGCAAACCACAGGGACCCAGATGTAAAAAGTTTGAGATTTGGACTAAAATGACAAAAATGCCCAAACCACAGGGACCAAAATGGCAGTTTACTCAAAAAAAAAACTTCAAATAGATTTGACACAGATCTGAGATTTCTTGAACAAATCAAACAATCACCACCAATATAATGCGTGACAAAATAAGGTATTACTGAGATTTGGACTAAAATGATAAAAATGGCCAAACCACAAGGACCAAAATGACAGTTTACTCAAAAAAAAAAAAAAAAAAAAAAAAACTTCAAATAGTTTTGACACAGATCTGAGATTTCTTGAACAAATCAAACAATCACCACCAATATAATGCGTGACAAAATAAGGTATTACTGGATTACTGGTCCCTTCTTGCACCATGATAGCTCAGAACCTATGTTATACTTCTCGTGGCCTAATTTTTTTTAAATATATACTAGGTTAGAACCCTGTGTATTACACGGATTGAATAAATGTTATTATGTATACTAAATAATAAAAGTAATATATCTTTAAAAACCTTGTTTACTACACGATTTGAATAAATGTAATTTTATATATTAAATAATAAAAAGTTATATCTTTAAAAACCTCATGTATTGTAACAGTTGAATGAATTTATATAAAATAAAATATAAGTAAAAATCGTAAGGGTAAAGAAGAGTACAATAAAGGTTTTTATATATATAATAATCTTTCTAATTGAGACATGAGATATTGTATAATAAGATAAAACAAAAATGTGTGTAACATCTAAAAAATATCATAATAAAAATAGAACTTAAAATACAGCTAATTTCTTATAGTCTTCTAAAATTTAGGTTGTGTTATATTTATCATAATGAACATAATTTAAATTATATGGAGTTAAATGCCATTTTAGTCCCTGTGGTTTGGGTCATTTTGCCAGTTTAGTCCAAATGTTTCATTTTTAACATGTGGGTCCAAAAAGGTTTCACAGTTGCCGTTTTAGTCCACTGGGTTAACTTTATCCATTTTTTCTGTTAACGAGAAGGCCAATTCGGTAATTTTGTATGTAATTTTGTTAACTAAAAGGGCAATTCAGCCATATAAAATGACCGAATTGGTCTTCTTGTTAACAGAAAAAATGGGTGGAGTTAAACCTTTTTGGACCCACAGGTTAAAAATGAAACCTTTGGACTAAACTGGCAAAATGGTCCAAACCACAAGGACTAAAATGGCATTTAACTCAATTATATGAATACAAAACTAAACCTCTATTTAATTTAATAGATATAACCCTATGATGTATCAACACAGGCTAATAGATTATAATCATGTTGTTATTCGATATCATCTTTTTCAAAGATTTTTGTCCAAAAAAGATTTTTGTTTATTAGTATAGGAAGATTTTTTAAACAATTTATAATTAGAATTACATGAATATATTTTTACTAATCTTTGGTTACCTACCAACTGGTAGTTTGCTGAATAATACATCAAGCAGAGAACAAAATTATGTCAAACGGTATGTAATTACTCATTAACATTTAAGTTACATATGATGGTATACCGGAAGGTCACATTACATATGATGTTTCTCATATAAAACATTTTTAGTGACCTAATGAACGTAATTAAATCATCCAAAAATTTGTTGTCCTATATCTAAGATAAGTAGAGCATCGTATCTACAATTGACATCTGATTATTAATGTTTTGAGTGTAGATTGAAAATCCAAAGAGTTTGATTAAGAGAAGTAAAGTGCAAATCAAAGTAAAAAGACAAAAAAAAAAAAAAAAAACCACAAGACACCTTAAACCGGTTATACAAATAAAAACCAAACAATCTGTAACAAGGGAAAATATCAAATAGGAAGTTTATTTTGGCTAGGAAATGTAGGAAGCAATAGGATTAGGACATGTGGCAACATTTAAAATAAAGAAAAAGGGTATTTTAGTCAATCCAATCCTTTCTTCTTCCTTTTCAAAACCCAGTAACTTCAAAACCCACCATTTTCAAAACCCACCATCTTCAACCATTTTTCACTTTCTATCTCAATAATCACTACATTATAGTGCGATTTTCATCACAAATCAATGATTCAAACACCCGATCAACGTGTTCTTCAGCTTTTTTGAAGAAAACCCAGTTTAATTTCATAAAAAATCTCGTTTTTTTGCGGTGATTTTGGAGATAATCACTCGATTCGTTCGATTTCGAGCGCTGATAAGTGTTTCATCATTCAAACTTCGTCAATTGTTGAAGAAATCATTTAGATTCATGTAAGAAATTCTTTAATTTCATTTTTACGATCTGGGTTTTTGATTTAGTCATTGCGTTTTACAATCTTGGCGGGGTCCGGGGGCAACGCCCCTGGTAGCGGGGTCCTAGGGGCGGCAGCCCCTGGCGGGGTCCAAGGGGCAGAGCCCCTGGCTGGGGTTGAGCTGTAATAAAAATGCATCAGAAAAATTACTTTTCTGTAAATTGCCTCTGGAAAACTGCATTCGTAGACAGTGTTTCTGGTTCTATAAACAACAGGTTCTGGTCATTGCATTTTAGTTAGATTCTGGTTCTGTGAACAACAGTTTCTGGTTCTGTGAACAACAGTTTCTGATCATTGCGTTTTAGACAGTTTCTGGTTCTATGAACAACAGTTTCTGGTCATTGCGTTTTAGACAGTTTCTGGTTCTGTGAACAACAGTTTCTGGTCATTGCGTTTTAGAAATAAAACATTTTTGAAGTGTTTTTACTCATTGCGTTTTAGGTAAACACATTTTTATGTGTATTCAGTTCATTGCGTTTTAGAGAGAACAGTTTCTTTTGTGTTTTTAGGCCATTGCGTTTTAGAAATAAGACATTTTTATGTGTTTTCTAGGCATTGCGTTTTAGAAATAAGACATTTTTAAGTGTTTTCTGACCATTGCGTTTTAGAAATAAGACATTTTTAAGTGTTTTGGGTGCATTGCGTTTTATAAAGTACACTTTCTTTTGTGTTTTTAGGCTATTGCGTTTTAGAAATAAGACATTTATTTGTGTTTTCTGGTCATTGCGTTTTAGAAATAAGACATTTCTTTGTGTTTTTTGTGCGTTGCGTTTTAGAAAAAGTCATTTTTTTACGTTTTTTTTTTTCATTGCGTTTTACGCAACTGGGTTTTCTCCATTGTGTTTTACGCAACTGGGTTTTAAAAAAAAAATTCGAAAATATAGCAATAGTATACTCGTTTTAAAGATAAAAAACGCTGGTTTTTTTTTGTGCAATTTTAATTAAAAAATAATGTCGTATGAAAAAGTTATTAACGTTTAAAAAATAGAGGGGAATTGGAGGAGAGATAAACTATTGTGCTGGATTGACTAGAATGCCCCTAACAAACTCACGCGCCTCTTTTTTTTTTGCTTCAATTTCATTCATTTAATCTTAGCCCTTGATTAATTAAATGGATGGTCAAGATCACTTCCTAGCCTTCCTAGCCAAATAAACTTCCTATTGTATTTACACTCTATGTAACAATAATAAAAAAACAGCAACTTTTTATGCCACTTATTTTTTTAAGGTTTCTGACATATGACATGGCATTATATATAAATTTTAAGAGTAAAATTAAATGAATTTTCTTAAGTTTTATTTATATTTTACTAATATCAACCATATAATACAAAGAAGGCATGTATAGATGATCCTCAATCTTAAATCTCAAAACTCAAACCTTATCATCCATCACCATAATCATACAATTAGCAATAAATACTTTTTCAATCATAGCCCTTGGAAGTTTTAGCAACTCTGCAAGTTGTAAGGTTTGTGAGCGTACAAGCAGGAACCCACTTCAAACGAGTACCAACTGATCTGATCGAAGCATCAATTTCTGGTTCACTAAATTGAAGATCTTCATCACCAGATGTGAAGATAGATGACCTCATGTCAGACACACTACTTCTAAAAGAACCTGATGATATAAAGTCCCGAGTTTCGAAGAAAGCATTATCTTCTTCACGTGACTCTGCGTCTACATCATCTTCTCTATCATTATCAACCTCTGATTCACTTGGGCTTGCATCGACAAATAACAAAAATATAAGATTACAAGAAGAAAGGCAGCTGTCTCTTTTGTGTCACTTTAAACTTAAAATAATGTTCACTGAATTAGCAACTGATATTATGCACAAAACCAAATCAAATATCATTATTCAATCGGATCCTATGTTTCAAGGATAATCATTAGTGTTCAATATATGATTGGGTCCATAATTTTTGTAATGGGTCACCTCTAATAAATAAATAATTTGATGTGTCATTCATAGTTAAGTTTAACTACCTAATTAACACTTTGTCATGTAACCAAATTTATCAAAACTTTTTGAACATGAGATCCTGTATTCAAACGTAATGATGATCTAATTCCACCTTATTAACAGTTATGAAACAAAATCAACATCTGACAGTTAGTGACCATTCACGTACAACAAATCACGAACCACCAATAGAGTATTTAACATTGGCATGAATAGCAAACAGATGAAATACAAAATCCTGACACAAAAGAACTAAAATATTCTAAAAAGATGCAGGCCTGTATCAGCAGACAAAAAAGCTATAATTTCATAAATGAAAATATGTACAAAAGAAGATGCTTGTGATAGACCCGATTTGTATGTTTGAAACAGTAAAGAAAGATAATATTTTAGACTTCTAGTGAATGATCATATACCTTAATACATGTGCAATAGTTTCATCATCTAGCGAAAAATCAAGTGCTCTTGTCAAGTCCAACATTGCATTATAATGATTTATATATTTCATCAGTTTGATAGATATAATAACAGGTTAGATAACATAACGTTATAACCACAACAATTTAAAGATTACTCACTTCAAGTTGCCCTGAACTTTTATATGCTTGGCCTCTCCTATAAAGAGCTTTACCATTTCTCGCATCAGTTGCCATTACATGAATAGTTCCTAGTATATAAGCGTGTTTATTAATTAAAATCAAAAGTAAGTCCCGTTTGACATCACAAATTTGAATGATTATATTTTTAACAATATATAACTGATCTCTCAATGATTTGAAAAAAAAAATGTTATGGTCATTCTAATTTTACTTCAAGCATGAACTATAATATGATTCTCCAAAGTATAAAGCTGATTGTTTTAGATTATGGGTATGTTTGGCAAAAGTAGCTGGTGGCTGGAAGCTGGTAGCTGTTAGCTAGTAGCTGTAGCTTTTTAGATATATTTGGTGTTTTGTAGAGTAGCTGGAGCTTTTAATAATGACTAAAATGGACATAACTAAAAATTTTAAAAGTTTGTGCATTAAAAAGTTCATTATCTTTAGAGGTTAAAATAGTCATTTTTTCCCTAAAAGCTACTAGTAGGAGCGTTCAACCAAAAGCTTCAAGCTCCTAACCTAAAAGCTTCAAGCTCCTTCAACCAAACAAGACTTTTTATTGAGTAGGAGCTTTTTCTTAAAAGCTTAAAGCTAAAAGCTCCTAAAAGCGCCATGCCAAACATACCCTATATGTTCTATATTTCTGGATTTAAAAATGTGCATTTGATCATCATGGTTATCATCGTAACATATTCTACATATATACATAAAAACTATCACAATGTAATAGGAAAATGTTTGTTTCCTGCCAAAGTAATGGTTTGTATATAGGACCTTCAAAAAACATTAACATTAAGCTACCTTTTGCTTCAGCATATGGGCTGCATTTAATTGATAATTTATTTTTGCCTCTGCACGATTACACATAGAAGCTAGCTCCTCAGGGGTTGCATTTGTCATCTTCTCACCAACTTCAGCCATCTCATCTGGCTGCGTATGCTTCTACTGTTCTACAACACGCTTCAAGTCTTCAGGTCTCGTATTTTTCATGCTATATGACGCCATTTTTATCAGCTCGGAATTAGACATCTGCAGTTACAATAACATGAAATAGATTTCAAGATAAACGAAATCATATTACAAAATCCATACAAAAACAATATCAATTATGTTGGATATCAAGAACATTTAATTACGAATTAATCATGCATCAAGAACAAGACCATGGGATCAAATTGGATAAATTTGGTCTGTCAACCAAAGTCAATGCAGACCGTTTTAGATTATAGCATTTATCAGCATATCCGTACAATTTTGCGCCTACTTATAGTCTATGAAACGGCACGAATAAGGTAGTTATACCCATTCGTTTGTGGAACCAGAAAACTGTCATTAACCGCCAATTAACGGCCTTTTACCTTTGTCAAGTTTGACTATCATTTTCTGCCTTGTGACCAATATCTAATCAATATACATAATCAAATAATCTAAGTCTAGATTACATTCTAATAAATTAAAGAACGAAATCAAATTCAATAGAAAAAAAATTAACATAGAACAAACCTGTGTAAATCAGAAAGCAGAGAAAGACACAACACAGAGAAAAGCGCATAATCCTTGACCTGAAAAGTATTCACAAGAAAGGGATGATCAAAAATAGAACAAAGCGATTCAATAAGCGTCAATTAGGGTTCAAACAGATTTACAAACCTGTTAAAATTGGATGAACAGTACCGTTTGAATCTTCGATAAAGTTACCGAATTGATCCGTTGCGTGGTAAAACACAATCCAGGTCGACCCGTCTGACCTCTAAACAGGTCAATATTGCCACCACTAGAACCAACTTATTCACAACTGAAATTGATCCTTAACTTGTTTATCTAAGTTACACAACGCATTAACAATATTAATTCTCAACGGATGAGAGGTATCACCAGCTATAAACACATTTTTCCTCCCATCAACTTCAATCCAACTACAACCAGCCGCCTTTTTCAAATTCTCCATCTTCATCAACCGCCTTATTTCCAACACTTCTTCCCATTTGTCTTTAGCAGCATATATATTAGACATCACAACATAATCCCCCATATTATTCGCCCCCATTTTCAATAAGCGATCCGCAACCACACTTCCCATTTCCACATCATGATAATTCTTACACGCACCCAACAACGGGCCCCACACGTTCGCAGTCGGTTCAACCGGCATACTAGTAATAAACCTATATGCATCGTTAATTCGACCGTTTCGTGCAAGAAGATCCACCACGCAAGCGTACTGCTCCATCGTTGGTTTAATCCTATGAACATCATTTAAAGAATTGAAAATCTTTAAACCTTCGCGTACGAACCCTGTATGGCTACAAGCAGATAGTATAGACGTTATTATCACATGATCGGGTTTTCCGCCGTTTTCAACCATTTTATAATAAACGCGAAGAGCTTCTTCACCCATTCCGTGAACCGCATACCCTCCGACCATAGACGTATACATAACCAGGTCTTTGACCCTAGTTGACTCGAAGAGCTTACATGAAGAGTCTACGTTTCCACATTTTGAATACGCATCCAAAAACGCTCCGTTTAATTGAACATCTTGAAAACAAGATCTAACCGCATACCCGTGACACTGTTTCACCATCCGAATCGACGCCATTTGATTAGCAACCGGAAGAATACCCATAATAGTCATCGAATCTGGTTTCATTCCGTGATTCCGCAAATCGAGAAACAGATCAACGGCTTGATGAAAATAACCGTTTTCTGCATAGGCTCGAACCATTAAATTCCAAGTGGTTAGATCTCTTTCAATCATGTTTTTGAATATAATCTCTGCATCATCATGGAACCCGCTGTTTACATATCCGGATATTAACGAATTACACGTCACAACATTCCTATTTCCAGATAAACTCTCAAATATTTTTGATGCGTACTCGATTTTACCGCATCTGGCATACGCATCAATCAGCGTGTTACCAAGAGTAGGTTCTCTACTTGCAAAAAGAAGATTAGATCTTAGTGAATAACCATGAGCTTCTTTAATCATACATGTTTTAGAAGCATCGGCCCCGAGTTGAACTACGGTTACGATAGTTATGGAGTCGGGTTTTACGCCTTCTTTGAACATAATATGTAGCTGCTGAATATAATCTTTTACAAGCCGACTGTCAGCAAGTGCGTCAAGTATTGAGTTCCATGATATCAGGTCCTTTTTATGTATTAATGAGAAAGATTGAAAAGCGGATATCAGATCACCGCATTTTGAGTAAAAGTTTATTAGGGAATTTCCAACCGATGTAACGTCACATAAGCTAGGATGATGGATAATATAGCTATGAATTTGCTTACCCGCGTGCAAGTTTTGTAAATTTGCACAAGCTGAGAGAACTGTTAAGATGGTGACGGAATCGGGTTTGGTTAAATTCAGAGAATTGAACTCTTGAAACAATTTTAATCCTTTCAACCATTCGCGATTTGTGGTATAACCGGCAAGCATTGAATTCCAAGAAACTAAATCTCTTGAATTCATTCTTCTGAACAACAATTCCGCTTCTTTCATTCGTCCGGTTTTTGAGTAGAAACCCACAAGAGAGTTCACAACCGAAATGTCAGAAAAGAGTTCTTCCCTACGCAGTGCATAACAATGAATCTGTTTCCCAAATGGGTGCATACGATCACCTTCAACGGAACCGCAAACAGGCAGAATATTCGCGATTGTAGCATAATTAGGCTGTATACCTTCCTTTACCATGCGTTTAAACACCCGAAATGCTTCAAAAACCAACCCGTTCTCCATCAACCCAGCAACCATAGCATTCCAAGACACAACATCTCTCTCAGACATTTCATCAAACACCTTGCATGCATCACCCGAAACACACCCCAACTTCAAATACATCGAAACCAGAGCATTCCCAACAAGCGTTTGCGACTCCAAACCCGCCTTTATCACACCCGCATGAACACTCTTTCCTAAAATCAACCCCTTCAACCGTACACAAACCGGTAAAACAATAGCAACCGTAACCGAACTAGCCTGTTGCCCCAAGTTCAACCCATTGTACAATTTAATAACCTCTGCGTCATTAACCCGAGTACCCGCTAAACCGGACAACATAATGTTCCATGTGACAGCATCAGGATGGGTTATTTGAGTAAAAAGATTATGGCAATCATCAAGAAGGTTACATTTTGCATACATGTTAAGCAGTGCTTTGGAGATTAATAGACAAGAGTGTAGACCTAACTTGATTGCAGTGCTATGAAGACCTTTTCCCAGCTTGATGTTGGAGTTTGCTGCACAGGATTTAAGATTGGCGGCGAAAGTTTGGTATTCAGGTGTTTTATACGATTCATTCATGGTGCAATTTTAAGCTTCAATTATATTGAAAATTTGTAGTATTTTGACATACAATTTATTCATCTCTGCCCGATGGTTAACTGTATATTCATCCTTGAACAGAATTTAAAAGATGATTCTCCGAACAGCCGCAGTCATGGCGATTATGTTATGGGTCGGTTATTGGTGATGTTTTGGGCCCCCAAAACTTGGCAAAGAATGCGGTAGTGGTGCACAAATCGGGTTTTTTTAAAAACCGGTTTCGGGTATGGAACCGGGTTCGGGTAGGATCGGGTTTTACAAAATTATGTTTTTTTAAAAACCGGGTCGGGTCCGGGTTTTCTACAAAAAATGTATACCCTATATACCCGGGTTCGGGTAGGGTTCGGGTTGGGTTTTATAAAACCAGGGTATTATAATACCCTATTTCCGGGTTCGGGTCCAGTTCGGGTATTCATCGGGTAGGGTTCGGGTATGCATCGGGTTGGGAAAAAAACCCGCACCAGGTATTAAAAAACCCGACCGGGTATTAATGCTTCTTTATATGTTTTAGTGGACGGTGCCTATTGAAATTTTAATGGCATTTCTAAATTTAAATTCGATGGTGCTAGATCGAAGGAATAGTACTGATTTGAATCCTTTTGGATTACATAAACAACAATATATTTTATTTGAGGGTAAATTACTTTTTGAGTCCCTGTGTTTTATAGGTTTTAACTAGTTGAGTCCAAAAGCAAAAAGTTTAACGACCTGAGTCCACATAAGCATTTTCTTTAACCATTTGAGTCCAAATTTCTAACACTGTTAGAATTTTTTGGTTAAGTATTATTAAATGACCAAAATACCCTTATAATTAAAAAATAAAAAAAAATCTCTATCTTTCTTATATCCCTTATCTCTTTCTATGAACAACCATTTTTCTAATTTACACAGAGCAGCCATCGTTCCCCCTTTTTATTTCCAAAACCCTAAAATCCCCTTCTTCAATTTCCAATCTCCACTACTTGATCGCGTGGGTTTCCATGGGTAAACTCTACTTTACTAGTTTGCATTCTCTCATATGTTTCAAGAAATCTTGAAATTCTTATAATGAGTTTCTGTTTGAGATACCACTAAATCATGGTTTTGTTAAATGTAATGACAGATAATTATCATAAGAGGATGAGGTTTGTAACCTCCTCTGCTGCCGATGACGCCATTATCAGTAACTTGCCTGAGGATTTAATAGACCCAATTTTAGAGCGGCTCCCGCTGGAAGAAGCTGTACGTGTGGAGTGTGGCTCACCGGAGAAGAAGAAGGGCAGCTGGGGTGTGTGGGTGGTTGTCGCCAGTGAACGAGAAGACGCCGGAGATCGCCATAGGTGCGACTCCAGTCGCCTGAGTTGCAACAGAGAAAGAGGGGGTTTAGGTGAACGGGTTGTAAGGTTGGCGCTTGTCGGAGAAGATAGCCGGAGCTCCAATCTCCGGTGTGTACTCGAGAGAAAACAGGGAGGTATTGGGGGTTTACAGGGGTGCGTGTGGAGTGTGGCTCACCGGAGAAGAAGAAGTGCAGCTGGGGTGTGTGGGTGGTTGTCGCTGGTGAACGAGAAGACGCCGGAGATCGCCATAGGTGCGACTCCGGTCGCCTGAGTTGCAACAGAGAAAGAGGGGGTTTAGGTGAACGGGTTGTAAGGGTGGCGCTTGTCGGAGAAGATAGCCGAAGCTCCGATCTCCGGTGTGTACTCGAGAGAAAACAGAGTGCGTTTGTGTGCAGCTGTAAGTTTGGGAGAGATGTAGAACTTTTATGTTTTTATAAGGGTAAAGAAGAAGATACAGGGGCATTTTAGTCTTTTAATAGAAAACTAACAGAAAATATGGATGGTGTTAGAAATTTGGACTCAAATGGTTAGGAAAATGCTTATAGGGACTCAAGTCGTTAAACTTTTTGCTTTTGGACTCAACTAGTTAAAACCCATAAAACACGGGGACTCAAAAAGTAATTTACCCTTTATTTGATATGTTATGTTTTAACCAAATTCCATCAATTTTTCATTTTTTGTATTAGACAAACACCAATGGATATTTCCAGTAAATAGAGGGGAATAATGACCAAATACTTCAAATATCATTAGAAACCTAATAATTAAACAAGATTACATCAAAGTGCATACATAATTTTGTTAAATCATAAGAACTAAAAGTCTTAATGCTTGAAAACATATATAAAATAACATAGATAGGACTAGAAGTCAAAGTGCTATATAACCGGGTATAAAAAACCCAGTTCCGGGTATTTATAAAACCGTCGATTACTTCTTTTAAAAGTTGAAACAAATTGTTTGCGGTATGTGGATAAGGAAATAACTCAAAAGAAATCGCACGCTTTTTCATTTGCCACGTAGAGGGATCTATCCAATGCGCGGTAACACAAAGGTATGATTCGGGTAACCCATGAGGTGCCGACCAAACATCGCACGTCAATTCACACCGGTTTTTAAACTTTGAAAAGTCGAAAAATGTTGTTGTTTTGCTTGTTTCCATGCTTTTAGACAATCACGTAGAAGAGTAGTGCGACTTAATTTGTTATAACGTGGTTGTAGAACTCTTTGGATGAGACGAGTCAATCTTTGGCTGTCAAAGAATTGAAATGGCAAACCTTGTTGAATCACGAAATTTCCGAATCCTTCGCGAACCGACTCAACGTCATAATGCCAAATTTTCCTGTCGGTTGACAATGGTGGTTGACCATGGTTCGGATCATTCCTCAAAACTTTGCAAGACGTTGACAGGTGTTTTTTCAACGTCGTGTTTGAATCGGACTTCAACATAGCTCCACAATGAACGCATCGCGCTTTGCTTGGTCCAAACGACATTTTACATAACTCGTAATGAACCCAAACTTCTTGGTTTCAAGTTGTAGGAATAACATCCATGACGCTTGCTTTGGTAGTCATAGAACCCACGCCAACGGAAGACGTAGCACTTTGCGAAGCCATTTTTAGAGTGGGGTTTTGTTGATTTTCAGTGTAAAATTGAGTTGTGTTTTCTTGTTGTTTTGTTTGTTGGTTCCAGTTCTTGTTGGGTGTTTGGTTTAACTTTCAAAAATAAAACCCAAACATAGAAACAATAATATTACCGTTATGATTTATATATACTAATTTTTAGTTGTTGTGCATATTAATTGTGGTCTAGGCTTATTTAATGGGTCTCTTACGTGAAAATTGAATCCAATGAGATATGGTTGGGGATTGATCAAATGTAAATAATAACACCAAACCTCTCCAACCACTCTTTGTTTCTTTTAAATGTCTTCAAAGACTGTTGTACAGTAACAAATGTCACATCAAGTGCAGGCCCCCTTAGCTATATAACCAGGTATAAAAAACCCAGTTCCGAGTATTTATAAAAACCAGTTTCGGATATTTATAAAACCGGGTTTCGGGTATAAACCAGGTATAAAAAAACCTGGTTCCGGGTTCGGGTTTTAGATCAAATATGAATACCCGGTCCCTACCCTATGGGTAGGGTCGGGTTCGGGTATAGAAAACCCGGTTTTTATAATACCCGGTTCCGGGTTTTTTTTTCCGGGTCCGGGTCGGGTTTTTTGTGCACCACTAATTGGGCCCCCAATTTAATTTAAAAAAAAACTCTTGGGCCGTCACTTTGATGGATTAGGCAATGCAGGGGAGTCAGGTTTTATCCTTAGCCACCCGGGTTTTCGTCCTACCGTGTATTACGTCAGAGAGTGTTCAGCTCTTGTGGTAGCACGTCTGTCAAGTGGCAGTCAGTAGTATGGTTTCCGGGGGAAACGCCCAAGCCAAACTCTGAAGGCAGCCAGTTAAGATAACATAACAAGAAAGTCGTTGTTCGAAAAATAAATAAATAAATATAAAAAGTTGTTCTTAATTCTGGTAAGCTTCGGTCTATAAAGTAATGAAAACTGAAAATACATAAGATACTATGTATAGTATTGCAAGAAGGATATATATTTGAAAGAAAACTGAAAACATAATCAAATCATAACTCTTAGTTTGATAAATATAACAACAATAAATCTTATCGACATAATAAATCTTCGCTAACATATTCATATAATACTCCCTTGCGATCATAGCGGGAAGAAGAACAAATTCTCTTGAAAAAAGGAAAAAAAACATATATATGACCATAGCCAATGCATGGTTTCAACGACAAGAGGCAACAATGCAATGACAAGAGATACGGTTATGACAATAGGAGCTATGACTACTACAAAAGAAGTTACACGTATAGCCAAATGAGCTACGATTGTAACAATATTACGACAACAATGAGACAACAACGACAAAGAAATAGATTCAATTAGGTGAAACAAAAGCATAAAGCTTGTTAATTTATACAGAAAAAGTGAGGCAAAGGATATTATTTTTTTCTCAAAAATTGTAGCAAACATAGAATCATAAAATCATAAGCAAAAGTTAGGTTTCGGTGGTTGTTGGGTTGGTTTATTTCTATGGAGTATAAACATAGAATCATAAAATCATAAGCAAACCGCAAACACAATTATAACACAAACAGTAGTTAATTTAGTTATTTTAATTCAGTTTTTAGTTATTCCGTTTTTCTGTATAGTTAGTTACATAGATACGTGGCTACTATTTTTAATCGCAAATTTTTTAACCTCTTTCGTATGTGTCCAAAACCTCCCCCTCTCAAAACTTTTTTGAAGCTTAAGACCATGTGTAGTGGTAAGGGTGAATAATGCCACCATCCTTGGGCGTTTTCCGCCATTTGGCAGTAGGGTTGTTCATTTTTATCCAAAACCCGAAACCCCACCTGAATTCAAAGCCACCCGAACCCGAATTAGCGAATATCTGAAAAACCTGAACCTGAGAAACCGGAACTTTAAATGGTTTGGTTATCGGGTCACTTTTTCCCTACCAGAACCTCGAACAACCCGACCCGAAAAACCCGAAACACGAAACCCGAAAAAAAAAAACTCAAACATTTATTGTTTTTCTCTTATAGAAGTGTTTAGGTTTGGAGTCTTTAATATAAGAAACATTAAGTTTTGGAACTTTTAAATATTATAATAGCATATTGTCAAATAATGCTTGAACTTTGATGATATTTTTAAAGTAGCAATATGAATTTTGATGATATCTTGTAAAATAACATTAATTTTTCATTTTGCATCCAAACCCGAAAACCGAACAACCCGACCTGAACTAACCCAAACCCTAATAACCCAAAACCGACTAACCCGAACTTTAAATGGGTCGGTTATCGGGTTAATTTTTCTTAGACAAAAATACGAACAACCCGACCTGAAAATCCCGAAACCTGAAGAAAAGATCCGATGAACACCCCTATGCGGCAGTCCAGTCAGCAAGGGTGCATTATTGGGCGTTTTTCGAAAATGGGTGTAGTGGGATAATGCCCCATAATGCCACAACCAATCATTAGCCAACTATTTTTTTTAATTTAAAACTAACAATATTTCATTAAATAAAAAAATATATTACCAAAAAAATAAAAAAGGGGAAAAACTAAAAAAAAATATGTTAATTTTCGTCTTCGCTTTCGTCATTCTCGTCATCTTCGTCTTCCTCGTCATCCGTTTTCTTCTTCACCCTCGTTTGGAATATATCGAACCGACCATGCGTGTTGGACCAAATCAACTGCTAACGCGGAATGTGCGGGTTCATAACGCAATTCTCGTGCATTGTTCACTCTTTCTTCCATTAATGCTAGCGGATGCTCCTCTTGGACAGCTTCCGGTGCATAATTCTGGCATATTGCTTTTCCTTCGTCTTCCAAAATCATATTGTGCATGATTATACAAGCGTATATAGCATATCTCATTTTTTGCTTGGTCCATGCACGACAAGGATTTCTCAAATGATTCCATCCTTGTTTAAGAGCCCCAAAGCATCTCTCAATGTCCTTCCGCGAAGACTCTTGAACTTTTTTAAAGTGAGCTCGTTTTTCATCGTACGGATCACTGAGTGTCTTCACAAGAATCGAATACCTAGGATAAATTCCATCGCGCAAATAGTATCCGTGCCGGTAGTAGTTTCTGTTTGCGTAAAAAGATGCTTTGACAGCTCTACCATAAATACAGTCCTCAACCAACGGAGATTGTTCGAAAACGTTTATATCATTGCATGACCCTACCACGCCAAAGTAAGCCGACCAAACCCAAAGGTCCTGTGAGGCAACCGCCTGAAGAATTAACAGTAGGTCCTTCTTGGTCACCTCGTGTGTGTTGACCTCGCCATGCGGTCGGACAGTTATCCCACCTCCAATGCATACAATCCAAGCTCCCGATCATGCCCAGCAATCCATGTACATTAGAATGGACCTCGTAAATTTGTTGAAGGTCGTACCATGTGGGCATTCTCAGATAACGCACACCGTACAAATTTATAATACCTTCAACAAACATATATAACTATAAGCTTAAGAAAATATAAATACATATGATGTTTATAGTATAGTAATGTACCATGAAAAAAATGCTCTAAGGTGTCTCGCGTTGTTTTCTTGGCCATTTTTAAATACTCGTCGTTGATGTCGGTCGTGTTTCCATACGCAATGACTCGTAGCGCTGACGTACACTTTTGAATACCAGCGAATCCAAGTGTCCCTCTCGCATCCGATTTTTCTTTAAAATAATCAAAGTTGTTTTCCAAGTCTTCGACAATGCGTAAAAATAAACGTTTACTCATCTGGAAACGAGGCCTAAAAACTTCTGGGTTCGGGTAAGTTGGCGCTTCATCGAACTAATCTTTCATCAACCGATTGTTTGTCGTACGTCAGTCTCGTTCAATATATTCTCTTAGTAAAATTTCACGTTCGGGCCTGCTGCAACGCTTCACATACCACGCCACGAGTTCACACACACTCGTAACTGCATCTTGCTTGACCTCCTCATTGGTCGGCTCACCCTCATCCGCTAAAAACTCTCAGTAATAATAATTTGCGATGGACGAGGAAGTAGGGGAATCCATTTTTTTTTATAAAAATGGATTGAAGTTTGAGGTTCTGTGTGTTTTAGTTTGTATAAAAATGTGGTCTGTAGTGAGTATATATATATATATATATACAAAAGTGAGAAGAAAAAAAATAAAAATAGTCGTTATGTGACCATTGGCAACGGTCTGATTGGCCACAAAACAAATTGCACGGCGTGTATTAATGGACAACTTTCGATTTTTTTGGTCAACAACGCCCAGGGGGCGGTCTAGAGGCGTCGAGGGGCGTTTTTCAAGGCAAAAACGCTAGAAACCGCCCCACTATGGGTGGTCTAACAACTTGTTTTTATATACAGTAGAACCTCTATAATTTAATACTCCATAAATTAATAACCTCGATAAAATTAATAATTTATCCGAACCAGTACAAAATTTCACCTTAATTGATAAAATAACAAGATAATATTTTTTTTGAAATCCCAATGTAAATATATTGGTACCAACGAAACTATATATTAATAATTACTAAAATATTCCAAAATTCTAGGATTGGCTAGTAAGAACCGAATCTATAGTCACTTTTTTTGTGAACTTCAAATCTATTTTGAGTTCATGTCGCAACCCCCGGCCCCTAATCACTTGGGAACGGGCGGTCGCGAACCAGTATCAGTGGTATCGGTGTTTATCAGTTTGGCTGTGGAATTTACATAAGGACCATAGTTAGGAAATATTTTATCAGAGTAAAATACCACATTTTTATAATAGTAAATACATGGGAAATTCCCAAGTTTCCATTAAAAACATGTTTATAGGAATAAACCCTAATTTATTGAATTAAAACATCTTCTTATTTAGGTAACTTTTATAGCCACTTTTCCAAGCCTTCAGTGCTCTCTAGCTGTTTTCTAATTTGGCTTTCACATTTTGTTACCTGAAACACGTTTAAAAACATTTGTCAGTGGGAAATACTGGTGAGTGAATCCCAATTTAATCAAAACAGGTTTTATTCTTGTACAGTATTGAGGGCGATCTCGCAATTACATTTGTTTATATTTCTACTTTAATTACCACCCACGGCACTGTCAACCCGACTTGTGGTAATGTTACTACTCACAGTGAAGTAACAAATTTAGTATACAAAACCTCAACATACCTACGATAATTGTAGAATTACAAATACTCAATCAATGTTAATTATCATGTAAAATAATTGAGGTTTTATAAAAACAGTTTATAAAAGGAAAGGATTACTCACATTGCTATTTTAGGTTTTTCCCTATGACTTCCTGGTTATAATCTAATAAATTAAACAATGCACACACGTTAGTATAATAAATCAATTTACATTAGTTATACCCTCCCCGAGACAGAACTCCAACGACTACGTCGGGCAGAGCCTCGACAGGCATTACGGAGCACTAGTTCAATCGGGCAGCGTATCTAATACGTAACCAGGGGTAATACTTACAACGAGGCAGAGCTTCTGTAATTAGGGGGTATTATGCCCGATATTATTTCTATAATTCATAAATTGAGAAAGATCGAGAAAGTTTTGAACGATTTAGGACTGAAGGCCGATCCCCTCTATTTATAGGGTCTGATCGACCCTTTCTCGCGCCCCGCGAAAGATACACAAGGGGCTTTCGCGCCCTGCGAGCTAGGTGTCGTAGGCTAAGACTAGTCATGGGGGTAGGTCTGTCAAGTGTTATGCCATGTGGCGGGCTAGGGTTTCGCCACCCGTCACTCGCTCGCGGCCCACGACGGATCAGGTGTAGTCTGTCGCGCCTCGCGACAGACTTAAATTATTGTTTTTATTTGATTTTTAAATATATAGAGGTATTTTGGGCCTATTTTTCGTATACGGGGTGTATTCTAGGACGTATAGGGGTGTTATAAATATTTTAGGAGGGTTGTTATATCCTCCCCACCTTATTTTAGAACTCGTCCTCGAGGTTTACTGGAACAGGTGTGGATATTTCCTCTGCATTTCTGATTCAAGCTCCTAAGTGTATTCTGGTCCTCTCTTGGAATCCCATTTCACTTTGACCAGAACTAATCTCTTGTGTTTAGGATTCTTGACTTTCCTGTCTTCAATCTGTAGCGGCTTCTCTACGAACTTAAGCTTCTCATTTACCTCTATATTCTTAAGAGGTACCACTAATGATTCATCTGCTAAGCACCTTTTGAGATTACATACATGAAATACATCATGTATTCCTGCTATTTCCTCTGGCAGTTGTAACTGATAAGCTACAGGTCCTATCCTTCTAATAATCTTAAAAGTTCCAACATACCTGGGGCTTAGCTTTCCTCTTTTGATGAATCTTACCACTCCTTTCCAAGGAGAAACCTTTAATAATACTTTGTCTCCTACTTGAAATTCCAATGGCTTTCGCCTGTTATCAGCATAACTCTTTTGTCGATCGCGTGCTTGACTTGAATAATCTTGTCTATTATTTCTTGCACTATCTCTGGTCCAGATAATTGATTTTCTCCAATTTCTTCCCAACAGACTGGAGTTCGGCACTTTCGTCCATAAAGTGCTTTGAATGGTGCAGCATTGATACTGGTATGATAGTTGTTATTGTAAGAAAATTCTATTAATGGTAAATGATCATCCAAATTACCTTTGAAATCAATTACACAAGCTCTAAGCATATCTTCCATTGTCTGAATTGTCCTTTCGCTTTTTCCATCCGTTTGGGGATGATAAGTTGTGCTTAGATTTAACTTGGTTCCCATTTATTTTTGGAAACTTGTCCAAAAATGAGAAGTAAAACGGCTATCTCTATCAGAAACAATAGATAAATGAATTCCATGTAATAAAACTATTTCATTTACATACAACTTGGCTAATTGTTCCATACTGAAAGTTTCCTTCATCGGTAAGAAATGAGCAGACTTAGTTAATCTATCTACAATCACCCAGATTGTATCATTACCCTTTCGTGTCTTGGGTAATTTGGTAACAAAATCCATTGTTATCAATTCCTATTTCCATACAGGCATTTCTAATTGCTGCAATAAACCTGAGGGTTTCTAGTGTTCAGCTTTAACTTGTGAACAAGTTAAACACTTGGCTACATAAGCTGCTATATCATTTTTCATTCCTATCCACCAGAAATTCTTTCTTAAGTCTTGATACATCTTATCACTACCGGGATGTATCGTATACTTAGACTTATGGGCTTCTTCTAATATTTGGTGACGTAGATTTCTTCGTTTGGGTATCCAAATTCTTTTCTTATGGAATCTCTAAATTCCATCTGTTCCTTGTTCTAATTCCTTAATCATTCCTTTCAATTTCTCAGTATCGTCCTTGATTACTGATTATTGCATTTCTCTAATTTGATCATTTAAATCTATCTGCAGATTTAATTTGAGAGAACGTACTTTTCTGGGGTTTTCAAGATACTTTCGACTTAAAGCATCAGCTACTACATTAGCTTTTCCTGCATGATACTGGATACTACAATCATAATCGCTAAGAATTTCCATCCAGCGTCTTTGTCTCATATTTAACTCCTTTTGCCCAAAAATATATCTTAAACTCTTATGATCGGTGAAAATGGTAAACTTACTACCGTAAAGGTAATGTCTCCAAATTTTCAGGACAAAAATTACGGCTCCTAACTCTAAATCATGGGTTGAATAATTCTCTTCATGATTCTTAAGTTGTCTAGACGCATAGGCTATCACCTTTTGACGTTGCATCAACACACATCCATAACCTAACTTAGAAGCGTCACAATAGACTACAAAGTCTTTAGTTCCTTCTTGTAACGCTAGTATGGGTGCTTTGATTAATCTTTGCTTAAGAATTCTAAAGGCTTCTTCCTGTTTTGGTCCCCATCCAAACTTAATAGACTTACAGGTCAGTTTTGTTAAAGGAATGGCTATTCTAGAAAAATCTCGGATAAATCGTCTATAATAACCTGCCAATCCTATAAAGCTTCTTACTTCTGTTGGTGATTCAGGGACTTTCCATTTAATAATCACCTCGATCTTTGTGGGATCCATATGAATTCCTTCATGATTAACTAAATGTCCAAGAAATTGCACTTCTTCTAACCAAAATTCACATTTTGAAAATTTAGCGTAAAGCTTTTCTTTTCTCATCAAATTTAGGAGTGCTTACAGATGCGCTGCATGTCCCTCTTTTCTTTTAGAGTAAATGAGAATATCATCTAGAAAGCCAATTATGAATTTGTCTAGAGATGGTTTACATATTCTGTTCATCATGTCAATAAATGCGGCTGGGGCATTGGTTAAACCAAATGGCATGACGGTAAATTCATAATGGTCATACCTTGTTCTGAAGGCTGTTTTAGGAATGTCCTCTTCCTGTACCTTTAATTGATGATATCCTGAGCGTAAGTCGACTTAGAAAAGAATCGAGCTCCTTGCAGTTGATCGAACAGATTATCGATTCTCGGTAATGGGTTCAACTCTCGGTAATCAATGCACATACGCATTGATCCGTCTTTCTTTTTGACAAACAAGATCGGTGCTCCCCATGGTGATGAGCTTGGTTGTATGAATCCTTTCTCTAATAGTTCGTCCAATTGTTTCTTTAGTTCTTGCATCTCTGCTGGTGCCAAACGGTAAGGTGCCTGGGTAATTAGTGGTGTTCCTAGTAGCAGATGGATTCTGAATTCGACTTACCTGTCTGGTGGTAGTCCTGGTAATTCTTCTGGGAAGACATCTGAGAATTGAGATACTGCGGGGATATCTTTCAATTCTTTTCCTTTAGTGTTAATAATTATGGAAATCATATACACTAGTGACCTTTTTCTTGCACAACTTGTTGTTTTCATCACAGAGATGAATTTCGTGGATCAAGATGGCTTATTTCCTTTAATTGTGATATTTTCACCCTTTGGTGAATTTACTTGGATTGACTTTTGATCACATAGAATACTAGCTTTATTTGCTACTAACCAATCCATTCCTAATACAATATCAAATCCAGCCAGATTCATTGGGTAAAGATTAGCAATAAAATTATGTTTGGAAATTTCTATTCTTGCTCCCTGCAAGACTTCAGTAATCTTAATGGATTCTCCATTTGCTGTCTCTACTAGACATTCTTGTTGAAGTTTAGTTAATGATTGATTGAGTAATTTGCAAAATGAAGTATTAATAAAACTTTGGTTCATACCAGAGTCAAATAATACTTTAGCAAAAACATCATTAACTAAAAACGTACCGGCAATCACGTCCGGAATCATCTTTGCTTCTTCAGCTGTCAGAACAAATGCCCTAGCATTCTTAGTAGTCTTGTTGTTCATGGCTAGAGCTAGTTTCGGACGATTCGGTTTGATATGCCCTTTTTCTCACCGTTGAAGCACACTCCATTACTGGGTTTCTTCCTACAATCTTCTTATTTATGTCCTTGTATCTTGCAAAAGTTGTAGTATGTAGAGCATCTTCCTGAATGCTTTTTCTTGCAGGCCTTACAATAAGGTGCAGAAGTAGAACCTACGTTCTTCCCACGGTTGGAATTACTGTAGCGAAATTCCTGGGTAAGTTTCTTGACTAGGTTTTTCCTCTGGTTTTCTTCTTGTGTACGTACCAATTCATCGGTCAAGGTATTTGCTAGTTCTACAGCTTCTTCTATGGTTGGTGGTCTAGCTGCATTGTCTACATGTCTAATCTCACTGATTAATCCCCAGATGTAACGGGTGATCAATACTGGTTTTGGTGAAGCTAGGGTTGGCACTATTCTAGCATATTCAAAGAATATAGTAGTGTAACCCTTACAGTCTATTCCAACCATTCTAAGGTTTAAGAACTTATTAGCTATCTGTTCTTTTTCATTGGGTGCACAGAATTTCCTTTCAACCATATTCTTAAACTCAGTCCATTCCATATTATAGAATCTGTCACTTCCCCTAGACTGGAGAATAGTGTTCCACCATTCTAGAGCGCCATTCTTAAAAAGATTGGAGGCAAACATGATTTTGTCTTCCTCAGCACATTTACTTATTTTTAAGACTGCCTCAGTCTTTTCTATCCAGCGTAGAGCTGCAATGGCTCCTTCATTTCCTAAGAATTCTATCGGTTGCAGGACCAGAATTCTTTGTAAGAACAACCATAAGACATGGTTCTTCTTCTTTTTGGAATTGGCAATTGAAGTAATGGTCCATTGTTCACGCTGTGACTAGGTTCAGTAGGTGGTTGCATACTTCCACTATTACTGTTTTTATTTTCTGCTTCTTTAACATTTTGGATGGTATATGGCATAGCATATCTAATTCCTTGGGTTACGATGTGTCGAATGGCACTGTTATTTATTTGATTATCATTATTCTGGTTTTCTTGATTTGCTTCGTTGTCCATCTGGATTTACAAACAATTATAAGGTATTAATATCACAAAACAACATTTAATGCAACCAATCACACAATAAACATATTGGTCAAAATCGTCGTGCATTGCGACATTTACTCTATTTTATAGATATATATATATATATCTATTACAAACTGCAACTGAAATCTAAAGTACAATACTAGTATGCATCAGTAGCTATTGGATTATCTATTTTAGTGGATATGTGTATATATATATATAAGTGAGCGCTAAAATGAAAACCACCCCTAGTTGTAAGAACCATGAGAACCACTCTCAACCAATCAGATTATGCCAACTAAAAGGGTATTTTAGTCTTTTACCCCAAATGTCAAATCCCCCCCCTCTCTCTCTCTCTCTCTCCATTTAATGCCACCATCTCTCTCCTCTTTTTTATATCTGTCTCTCTCCTCTTTTTTTTTATATCTGTCTCTCTCTTATCTCTTCACTTCTTCAAAATAGTAGAGCTTCTTCATCTTCTTCATCTGCAGTAACCCACCACCGTTCACCACCTGCAACCCACCCCCCTCCGTCAACCACACTTCCGGCACCACCAACCATCGTTCACCTCCACTCAACTATCACAAAACCACCAACACACCTCTGGGACCACCAACCACTATTCACCGCCACCCCGTTCACCACCAACCACCGCCTAATCCTGGATCTGAGAAAGATGTCACACCCCAACCGCTGGCGGAAACATCGGAGTGAGACGATATAGATAGCAAGAGACTTCATAACACTATTTGTGACAAGTATTTAAATGATAAATTTTCATTTCATTTCTAAAGAGTCAATTACAAGGATTTGAAACAAATACAACATGAATAATGAAATACAATACAAATAAAATACGAAATTTAAAGTGTGTATCTAAGCATCCTACTATATTCCATGCATCATCAACATCATCGCTAAACCTGCAACATGTTTTAAAAGCATAGTTCAATACAAAGGTATTGGCGAGTACACTAGTTTTAGACTCGTGGCATATGTATAAAAAGGTATTTTCAATCCAACATAGCAATTGGTATACAAGGTCAATCTATCATGCATAACAATATGTCAACTCTAGTTTCCACTAGTATTTAGCATCCCTCGACACAAAAGTGACGAGACCGTTATAGAATAAAGACTCAACAAAACCCTGTCGGGTGGTGTGCTACTCCTATAGCGCTATAATTGTTAAGCCGAGTTAACAAGTAGTATGTATTCTAGCATGAACCTAAGCATAGCAAAGCATGTATAAGGATTGAATGAATAAAAACATGTTTGTGAATCGTGCATTTTAACAAGTAAAACATGCTGCACCGAAAGTGTATTAAAAGGAAAATGGGTCAAGTGTACTCACAAAGTTGCATATGCTTTCCGATTATCCCATGTGATGAAGTTGTTGAGACTAGGAAGTTGAATGTGTTCGATTTGGAGTTTTAGAGGTGTTTACATATGGTTCTAGGGATTTGGAGTTTAAATAACATGAAAAATAAACATATGAAAATAATCATCTAACACCTATGACACTTGTTCTTGACACTATGAAACTCTAAAAGAGTTTAAATGTTTTCATGGAACAAAATTCCATTAGAATCGTGACAAGTTGTCAAGGCCTAAGATGATACAATCTACTAGCTTGACGAATGTCCATTAGTTCATCACCAAGAGTTTGATTATTTGGTTGTTACATAAGTATTACATAGTGTATATTACATCATATAAGTCAAGCATGAGGTAGAGGATTAAAGTCTTCATTTAGGCACCTCTAAGTATCATGGAATTCATACATGAGGTAGGAAGAACAAAGCTTCCATTTAGGTACCGCTATTGTTCACCACTACACTTGTTGTTATGAACAACAAGGAGGGTCATGAACTTACAAGAAACAATAGAATATGAACAACTAATCTAGGAGAAAACATCAAGCAACATGTGGATTTTCAAGTAGGTTAGCCCAAGCTAATCCTAAATCACGCAATCATCAAGTCTTGAACTTGAGCATCACTTGTGGGTTAAAACTCTTGAACAAAATAGAAAGTTTGTGAGGTTTATACCTCTGATTTTGAATGTCTCAACCTTGTTTTTAAGCCTAACTAACCATATAAATGGTTATAAGCATAAGGACATCGGTTTGAGATGAGTTTCCTCAAGTTTAAACAAGTTTATCAAATTTTCAAACAAGAACAGAAAAATCAGTCCACTTTGGATCCCTTTTGGCAACATTCCAGGCTCTAGGTTTCTAGGGAAAACCTATGGAAATGTAGCTAAGGTCAATACAAAGTAGTAGGAAAAAGAATCGAGTGAATCGGATAAGAATTGAGTGAGTTATGCTCACTTTAGTGAAGAGGTATAAATTTGCTCGAACTTTTGCAATCAGTTACGGTTTGGAGTGTTTGAGAGTGAATAGAGAGTGTTTAGAAAGTGAAAGATGCTTGGTGTAGGCTTGGGTTATATAGGGGATGGAATAGGGTTTCATTAGGTTGGGCTTTGGAAGTGTTTAGTGGGCTAAATAACTCAAAACAAGGAAATTAAGTGGATTGATGCAAGGCTATTAACAGCCCTATAATTTTTATTTTATTTTATTTTTTTGACATTAGAAGGTATATATTTGATGTTTAATAAAGTGTTACATGGTGTCTAGTATGTATGTAACTTGTAACAAGGTCCAAAATGTATAAATGACATGTTTTAATTTAGCAAAAAGTGTGATAACATAGGAGTGTATAACACATGAAATGTAACAAGTATGTATGGTTTATAGTTTGGTATGATCAAGTGAAAAAAAAAAACATACAACTTAATCTTATAATCGAATAACTAAGTGTTTAAATGTATGAAGATTTAAGGATTACGAATACACGATCATTGTTTACGACTTAAGCTTACGTTTATACGAATTACGAACCATGTATCAAACGAGTGCACGTATCAATGTATAAACATGTATAAACGATGTATAAAAGATTCATTTCATTACGATCAAAGTCTCGGATTTTACAACGATACAACGAAATACGATTACAAGGAATACAAGATTTCAAAAAAAAAATTAGAATTTCAAGCAATGGTTTCTAAATATGGAAAGTGTGAAAACGCAGGGCGTTACAAAAGATAACGGCGGCGGGGATGCCTTTTAAGGGTGTTTCTCTCTCTAGTAAGATACGCTCTCTCTCTCTCTCATCTCTCTCTCACCAAGGGGTGAGAAAGAGGACGGCGGTGGGGAGGTGTTGGTGAGGAAGACGTTGGTGGTCGGTGGTGGTCGGTGGCGGAAGACGGTGACGGGGGTGGGGTGTTCGGAAGTCGGTGCTGGTGCAGGTGGTTGGTGGGGGTCAAAAGGTTCGATCTTGTTTCTGTTGTTTTTGCAATCACACAATTTGTTTTTGAATGAGTTTTGATTTGATTATGTTTGTTTGGTGGTGGGTCTGTACAGCATGTTTGTTTGATTATGTTTGCTGAGTTTTCCTTTGATTTGGGTATTCTATATAAAATGGGTGTTAGATGTTTATATTAGAGAAGCTTGATGGGTCTGTACAACATGTTTGGCAGTGATGATGCAAAAAAAAAAAAAAACCCTAGATTTTGATGATGATGTCGCGACAACGATGGTGGAGGGTAGGTTTTTGAACCTGCAACCCCACTTTGCATCCTTTTGATTATCGGAAAATCTGAGCCAAACCCCGTTTTTTTTCGAGATACACTTTGTTTTGATGTTGTTGCTTTTTTATATTTTTCCCCCAGTCGATGACGATAACAATCTATCTGAGACACCTAACGAGTTTGCGATTTCTGGGTGCGTTCGTTTTGCGTAAAAAAGTTTTTATAAAAAAAAAAGTTAAACCGTAAACTTTTTAACGTAAAACGTAAACTTTTTAAAATAAAACGTAAAAACGTAAAACGTAAAAAGTTTAACGTAAAACGTAAAAACGTAAAAACATAAAAACGTAAAAACGTAAAACGCAAAAAGGTTAACGTAAAAACGTAAAACGTAAAAAGTTTAACGTAAAATGTAAAACGTAAAAAGTTTAACACAAAACGTAAAACGTAAAGTTTTTAACGTAAAAACGTAAAACGTAAAAAGGTAAACGTAAAAACGTAAAATGTAAAAACGTAAAACGTAAAAATGTAAAACGTGAAAGGTTTAATGTAAAATGTAAAATGTAAAAAGTATAAAAAATCTTTTAAAAAAATCTGAATTTAAAATTGCTTTTAATAAAAAAATTATGTTTAAAAAAATAAAACTAATATAATAATGCACAAAAGTAATAAAAAAAACAATAAAGGAAAAAAGACAAAATAGAGTAATTTTACCAAACTACCATTTTGGATTAAAATATTAAAGACATAATAAGACAAAAACTATTTAATATTAATTTTAGTAACTTTTAATCTCATCCATCCATCTTGTTGATCTAATGGCTAGAAAGTGGTTCTCTCGGTTTTTACAACTGGGGGTGGTTTTCATTTTAGCGCTCCCATATATATATATATATATATATATATATATATATATATATATATATATATATATATTTCAACCTACACACGTATATATTTATTTTATTATTATTATTACTACTACTAGTGGGGGTCCATCCAATATTGCATATTACGCTCGTCATATTTCCAAACGAGCCTCTCCCCAATTTGCCTTATCATTTCACTTTCATCTAACAACTCCTCACCAAAAGTGCGGAGTTCCTGTATGTTTTCGCTACTCATGGGTGGTGCGGGTGCTGGTATCGGGTCAGGGTACTGTGGCATCGGTTCCTCCTGTGGGTATGGGTTCTCTAGGATTTCCCGAATTTACTGGTCATCATCCCAATAGGGATCTAGAGGGTCAAGATTAGGGTAAAGTGCTACAAAGTTTGGTATATGTTCCTCTAATGGGTAGAGTTCTTGATAATCTCTATGATCATCCTCCCATGGGTCATAATTTGGAGGATGGGGTGCTGAAACTCTAGGGATTTCGTTTGGGTCGAAGGCAAGGTAAGGGAACCTGGTCTCCTGGGTTCAGTTCTATTTCCATGGGTTGAGTTGGAAACAAGGGTAGTGGCTGTGGTGCAATGATTTGTTCTAAGTTTGGGTCTGCGGCAGTGGTAGCTAAGATGTGAAAGTTGGCTAGTCTCCTATTGAGTATATCTTGAGTTTGGGCGTTCATCTCCCTATTTGCAGCTGCTAAAGCTTGCTGTTGCTGTAACTTCCTCATTCTTTTCCTACGCTCGTGAGCTCCCCGACTGAACCATCATCTCTTTTTGGTAGGGAATGGTTCTTCAGATTGTGCTTTGAATATGAAAATCCCCTCTTCTATTTTAGCTGAATACCCCGAGGGGGTAGGCTGGGAAGAAGTTCCTTCCTCTCTAGGAGAACTAGACAGATGATGATAAGTGTCTGACGGACCCTGATCACTCATACTGTAAACTAACAAATTATCAAATAACACAAAATAATAATATACACGTATGCACATAGTTTCATTGATTATTTCCTAACAGAATGGACAATTTCAACATCAGCAGAACACTTCTGTGGCTGAAATCAGTGGTTGTAGCTCTGATACCACTCTCTGTCGCAACCCCCGGCCCCTAATCACTTGGGAACGGGCGGCCGCGAATCAGTATCAGTGGTATCGGTGTTTATCAGTTTGGCAGCGGAATTTACATCAGGACCGTAGTTAGAAAATATTTTATCAGAGTAAAATAACACATTTTTATAATAGTAAATACATGGAAATTCCCAAGTTTCCATTACAAACATGTTTATAGGGATAAACCCTAATTTATTGAATTAAAACATCTTCTTTATTTAGGTAACTTTTATAGCCACTTATCCAAGCCTTCAGTGCTCTCCAGCTGGCTTCTAATTTGGCTTTCACATTTTGTTACCTGAAACGCGTTTAAAAACATTTGTCAGTGGGAAATACTGGTGAGTGAATCCCAGTTTAATCAAAATAGGTTTTATCCTTGTACAGTATTGAGGGCGATCTCGCAATTACATTTCTTTATATTTCTACTTTAATTACCACCCACGGTACTGTCAACCCGACTTGTGGTAATGTTACTACTCATAGTGTAGTAACAAATTTTGTATACAAAACCCAACATACCGACGATAATTGTTGAATTACAAATATTCAATCACTGTTAATTGTCATGTAAAATAATTGAGGTTTTATAAAAACAGTTTATAAAAAGAAAGGATTGCTCACATTGCTATTTTAGGTTTTTCCCTGTGACTTCCTGGTTATAATCTAATAAATTAAACAATGCACACGCGTTAGTATAATAACCCAATTTACGTTAGTTATACCCTCCCCAAGACAGAACTCTAACGACTACGTCGGGCAGAGCCTCGACAGGCTTTACGGAGCACTAAATCAATCGGGCAGCGTATCTAATACGTAACCGGGGGTTATAATACTTACAACGAGGCTGAGCTTCGCTAATTAGGGGGGTTATTATGCCCAATATTATTTCTATAATTCAAAAATTGAGAGAGATCGAGAAAGTTTTGAACGATTTGGGACTGAAGGCCGATCCCCTCTATTTATAGGGTCTGATAGACCCTTTCTCGCGCCCCGTGAAAGATACACAAGAGGCTTTCGTGCCCCGCGAGCTAGGTGTCGTAGGCCTTAGCCTTGACAAGTCATGGGGGTAGGTCTGCCGAGTGTTATGCCACGTGGTGGGCTGGGGTTTCGCCATCCGTCACTCGCTCGCAGCCAGCGACAGACTTAAATTATTGTTTTTATTTGATTTTTAATTATATAGAGGTATTTTGGGCCTATTTTTCGTATACGGGGTGTATTCTAGGACGTATAGGGGTGTTATAAATATTTTAGGAGGGTTGTTATAGTTCATCTTTAAATCTCCCCAATGCACTTAAGAGTTGAGACACTGTATTCTTATATTGCAACAAAAAGTTGTCTATTAAGAACATCTTTCATTGGAAATTGATTAATTTTTTCCCTTATAGACTCCAATTTATTCTCCATGGCATGTGTGTCGACTGAACCACTTTCTCCGAATTGGCGATACGATTTGATACCATGCCTTAACTTGAATTTCTCAATCCAGCCCTGTGAAAGTTTATGCTCAGAAGAATCATGTGGATATAAAAGCTTCAATGCCTCAACCACCTTCTCTATGATTAGCTCTCCTGTTATATTCACACGCTCTTAATGTTAGAGAAACCATTCATAAACAACTTTCTCCATGTCCGGATACTTGGCTGCTTTGTGACACTTGGAAGATCCATCTTTGTCAAAGTAGCCGATAGGAAATCCGATGATCTCTTAAGAGTGTTTGATATTGTTCCTTGACTAACTTTGAAATCGAAAGTTTTGTCAACTCACTGCACCAAATCTTGTTAAGTGCATCCTTGGTGATCTCTCTTATACTCGTATAACAATTTTCGTTGTTAATTGGTTATCGTTGATTTTTTAACACCTTTTATTTTAGAAGCCACAGTTGATATGATTTTAAAATTTATTATTAGACATTTTTTCGTGATCAATTATGTACATTGAACTTGACAAGTTCATTAATGTGTGAATGTCCATGGAAATTTTGAAGGTCTTTGTTTCTGTTTTATTCAAATAGGTAAAGTGAACGGACATGAAAATTTTTAAGGTCGATTCATTAATTTGAGACTTGCTCACAAATATAAACCAAATATTTAAATTACTAATTTATTAATTTATTGATATAATAATATCTTGCTAAATTAATAAAATATTCCAGTCCTAACATTATTAAGTTATAGAGATTTTACTGTATTCGGTTTTTTTTTTTAGAAAAAAAAAGCCTAAAGACACCTAACAATGACTTGATTTCTTAAAATAGTCTTCAATAGCCCTCCATCTCTAACTAATAACCATTTTTGTCTCATGTTTATTATAATTATACTAATCTTATCCTAAAATCTTTTTAGACCACCTTTTGGCCAAAACATCATTCTACCAAACCATCTTTAAGGAACCATACACGTTGTATTTCAACTTTAGCATATATTAAGGCAAACACATCATCATTCAAGTGGTCCATCTTCGTTAATTGAAGAATTTATTGCAATAACTTTGAACTCGTTCTATGGTTAACAGAAAGTTTCATGTGTTTAGACGATTAAAAAAGAAATTTGTGTTCGTCTTCACAACTTTTTTTTGCAGATAAGGGTGCCACATACAAAATAGCAAATTAAAAAGAGGCTTTTGTTGACCTTTTGTTTTCCGTTTTCTTAAGAAATAAACTTAACGATGTTTTTTGTTTTCTTAAGAAATAAACTTAAGAAGACCAAATATAGGGTTTATATGCGTGGAATCATTGTAACTTGTTATAGTGTTTATTGTGATTACGCATGTAAAAACATCACATTATTATTGATTGAAAATTAGTGTCTTGAACTAGTTTATTTAATACATTGATTTCATATTTTGGTAAGGTACAAAGAAAAATGAAGGTACATAATTATTTTTTTCTCATACTTTGGGTATTTTTGGTAAAAGTAGCTGGTGGCTGAAAGTTGGTAGCTGGTGGTTGGAAACTGGTAGCTAGTAGCTGTAGTTTTTTAGATATATTTGGTGTTTGGCAGAGTAGCCGGAGCTTTTAATAAAATGTATAAAATGACCAAATTAGACATAACTAAATTATTGAAAAGTTCATGCATTAAAAGTTCATTATCTTTATAGGTTAAAATAGTCATTTTTTACCTAAAAGTTTATAGCTTCTTATAAACGCTACTAGTAGGAGCGTTCAACCAAAAGCTTCAAGCTTCTAACCTAAAAGTTTCAGACTCCTTTAACCAAACAAAATTTTTTATTAAGTATGAGTTTTTTCTTAAAAGATTAAAGCAAAAAACTCCTAAAAGCTACATTACAAACATATCCAAACTGTATGATTTGAATCAAGATTAGTTTCTACAACTTAACAAAAGCTCGATGTTCTTATTAAATTCGACTTTCTTTCTTTACCCTCCTTGACAACTCTTCTTTGGATTGGCATGCGTGTTCCAATCCACAAAACTGATCAGTACATATTTGAAATACATTAATTAATTATCAACCCTTGAGGCAGTTTAATTTTTTCTTAAATTCTTGGACATTAAATCTTTGTAGTTTAGTACTTTTCTATCAGAAAAACACCACCTTCCATGTGGGTGGTTCTTCCTTTATACAACTAAAATCTTTAACAAAAGCATGTATAGTTTCAAACCATTTCAATGCATCCTTCATCCATATCCGTTTGGTATGTAATTCTAAAAATAAAATAAAAAAGTTTTTGTTGAGCAAATAAGTGGTAGCATTTTTATATATTGTCATTGGGTTCAACTCGATTCAACTTTTTTTTATATATATAAAAAGAAAAGGATAAACAATTACACAAATGAAGATTATTCTTAAAAACACTTTTTATCATAATAATTTGCTTTATAACATGATATACATATTAACTAACGAACAACCATACACGAAGGTTCCTTTTTTTTTTACCTTTCCTTGCTATTACCTCTATGCAACCCGTGGCATCTTAAAAGTTCTAATGTAATATTTTTTTTGTGTGATGATTATTAAAAAAATTAATAACCTTCCAAATTGTTGTGTTGGTTTAAAGTTATATGTCTATTATGAATAAAACATCTAAAAGGTAAACAATGTCAAACTACATGGTTGATTATGAAACTCGTTAATTCTAAATTGTAGCAAGTTGGTGCTCAAGTAACTTTGTTAGTTCTGAGATGGAATGAGTTTTTAATAAAACTTGAGCTTGTAACATAAAGTCATAAACTATAGTCATCAATGAAAATGTTAATTCATATATTGAATTGGTTAATTGCGGTTGAAATAGATAAAAGATTGATGTGAAGAAGTCAAATCAAGTTGAAAAATAATGATAGGGTGTAAAAATATGCGTAATGGGCATTACAGGGGTTCGATCCTTGAGCTAAACGTGTTTTATCGATAATTTTATCGTCGTGCCTACATGCGGGTGGGTTACCGGGTTTTCCTTGGAATAGGTGGCGGACTCGGGTTACTCTCGGAGTACTCCATTCGATCCAGTGGGGTGTCCCGAGAGTGCTCGGAATTGATTTTTTTGGTCCCTAAAAAAATTTACACATTTTTAAGGGCTATTGTGATGCTGATGTGGCATAAAATGCCCCTTAGGGGGCATTAACCATTAGACCATCCGTAATGCTTAATGCCTCCTAAGGAGCATTTTCCGCCACATTAGTATCATTACGCTCCTTCAAAAAATGTGTAATAGTTGGTGCCCCTTAATGTCCTTTCAATCGTTACTTTCTAACTTTTTTCTCCTCGTTTGGCGTTATACTAGAAATTCTGTAGGATCGTTTTCAGACCCGAACGAGTCGATCAGAAGAGTTTTACTCAATACGAAAGGCGGAAACAGACGTATCGAGGTCAATTCAGCTAGAATATCACTTTAAACTGTCGTAGTATTGATTTGATAACGTTTTACAGCGAGACGACACTTCGGCAGCACTTCGTTGCTCTGACCGGAACTGTTACAAATGAAATGACACTCAAGGTATTTATAGGTGTGTTGATTTCGTTTGAAGCTGTCTCAAACGAAATCAGTGATTTCGTTTGAAGCATACTCAAACGAAATTAACAATCTTGATTTCGTTTGAAATGGTCATGTACCATTTCAAGCGAAATTACCTTTATACACTTTCTCGTTTTTCGTGCCCTTATCTTTCTATACAACACAAGACTCGATACAAGACGAAGTTGACGGACGCATGCACCAACAGACTCCCCCTCGAATGTTGACAAGTCATAAGTGTCGAGTCTTCGCATCTTCAGTCTTTATCAGTCCTCTCGAACTCTTTGAAGTATCTTACGCTGTAAGCATCCTCAAATCTTTCTCTTCTCTTTTCACCAGAACAACACACTCCTTCCTGGCTCTCTATCACTCAGATATCCTGCACATTCTCTACCCAAAAATAAATTTTCTGATGATCACTTGTAAAAATAACTCTCACTCTCTGATGAACCACTTGCAGGAATTATACAATCAAAGAATGATTTTACAATGTTAATCTTTGATAAATCATTTGTAGAAATTATCATTTTTCTTTCAAAACACACTCTCCCAAACCATCTGTTCATCATGTCTAGCACTCGGAATTTTGAAAATTAGCTCTCCAACACCAGTTGTCGAAAATCTTTTTGTATTTTACAAAATTTATGCTAAAACACACTAAAATCTTTTTGGATTTTTAAATGTAATGAAATGCAGAGAAGAAATATTTACAAACAATATTTTTGTGAGTTTGTGTAAGAGGATCATATCAGTTTATGAGACAAATCACCAACACCGTTAAGCTTTAAACATTTTAAGTTCTAAACGATTCACTTAGATTGTCAGTATACTGATCCACTTAAATTTTCACAGAAATTTCAATTGATTCGAGATACGAGATTAATGTCTTAGATACTTAAACTTAATCGCGTATCCCACCTCAGAATATACTCTCGTATCCAGATCCCAATATTCAGTCTTACAGGTGAGTATACCACAGATGATATCTGTAAGGGGTTAATTGCGAAAACCGTGAGAGCTCAGGTCAGAACTTCCGTTCAGCAGAGAGATGACGGCTCGACTTTCGGTGAGTCCCCTTTAGAGGATCTTTTTTACAACAGCACATGATTTGTATTTTGCAATGTTTCATCATTTTTTATGCTGAGGGTAAGCTATATTTCAAGCAAGCATAAAGTATTCTCCGGGGACTAGGCCATTGCTTCCGCAAAATCAGAAGTCCCGGGATAATACCCCATATATCACTGAGCATAAAGACCTAGTATCTCAGAAAGAGGGACCTTTCAAACAAGATTTCGGGGGTTACCCATATATCCGAGAGATGTTTCCCCACGATATAAGCAAGTTTGAAATTTAGATTTATATCTCGTCACAATCTACTAAATGTGTAAAAACCTACTGGCACATCATCAGTGAGACCGTTTATCACATTTTTCTTTACAACTCTTTAGCATGCTGTGATAGTCTACTGATGTACTATCATTTCCTCTTCTTTTACACAAAAATTCATTTTTCATTTTATCATGTTTTTGTCTTTTTCAAATTTTCAAATGTTTTTGGATTTTCAGAAATTCTAACTCCCCCTAAAATGCAAACACATTTAAAGAAATTTGAAAACAAACTATACAAGTAAATTAACAACCGATATCGAATCACTTCAATTCGCCATCCACTTGGCATAAACAATCAGAACTTCCCCTTACAACAAACTATTTTCCCATTGATTTTCAAAACACTTAAGTTTGGTCTAATCAAATGGTTTTTCCGAAAAATAAGTTTTGTTGATTTTATAAAACCATTTGTAGGTTAGGGGTTTGGATCATCACATTGTCTTTCAACCACTTGTAAGAAGGGTCCAATCAAGTACAACTTAATGTCCCTGATTTACCACTTGTATAAAATCATAACCTCTTTTTCAACCACATGGCTTACCAACCAATACCACATGTAGATTGAATTCTCAAGATGCCGATACCTACTCCTCACTTACCAACCTGGGAGTTCCGACAAGTCATACAAATGAACAATTTTCAATCTTTCAACAAACAATATAAGAATGATGCCGATTCATGCTCTACGATTACCAACTTGGGAGCTCCGGCAAGTCCAGAATTTTACTGTTCATAGTAGGTACCATCCCAGTCACAAACCAGGGATGATACTTTACCTTGCTTCTTTGTTTTCTTCTCGTAAAACTCCTTGACTCCCTTGACCTTCCTGTCAATCATTTTTCCAAACATGTTATGAACTTTGGAATTGAAGGCCTTTTCAATATCAAATTCTTTCTTTTAAGAGAAGAATTGATTTGAAATTTCAATTTCATCAACTTTTTGTTTAAAGTTTTCAGCCTTCAATGGTGGAAAATGAACATCATCCATTGGAGGAACTGAATTTTCACATTTAATCTCAACCTGTGGCTCCTCTGACTTTGTGGAATTAGATTCATCGCCAGAAGATAGCTCCTCTGATTTTGATGAATGAGAATCATTTCTTGAACTATCATCAGACTTCTTAACAACCCATTTTTGGTTGTCAAGGTTTCCCTTTTTCTTGTAAAACCGGTTTGAACATTCACCAATTTCAAAGGTTGAATTTTTGAAAAGATTTGTTCTATCAATTGGTGATTCAAACACAACTTCTTTATTTTTCAGTTTACGAGAAACTCCCTGTTTTGATTGTATTGCCTTGGAACAATTCTTGGCAATATGTCCAACATTGTTGCATTGAAAACAGGTTCTCGTTTCTTTCATCTGATCAACAGTCTTCATTTCTTCTTGCTTCTTCACAAGGAAATATTTGTTTGACTGATTTCTGAACAGATTTTCTTTCTCTTCTTCAGTAGATGTACCTGGAACAAATATCATTTTTGATTTAAAATCTCTAACATATTTTTCATTTGTATGATTTTCTGATGGAATAAATCATAATCCTTTCTTTTTGAAATTACCATTATGGTTTGGTTTCTTTCGATAACCAGAACCAGAACTGTAACTCTTTTTCTTATTTTCTCTTTGTTGAACTCTTGAGGTGTACATTTTAGGTTTATCAGTAAGATTTACATCTTTTATTTCAGAAATATTAATTTCTGTTAGTTTGAAAACCTTTTTGATCATTTCTGGTTTAACACCTCTTATTGGAAATTCCTCATCAAAATATAATTCGTCAGAATCATTCAAAGTATAAGCAACTTTAAACGTTTCGTCATTCAAATTAGATTTTGATAACGAGAATTCTTTATTGTAAACTCTTTTGCCCTGTTTGTCGGATTGACTCGAAGTGCTGGACTCAGACTTTGACTCTGAAATAGACTCCGACTTTGACTCCTCAGATTCATCTTTATCCAACACCTGATCGACCACTTTCTTTATTAACTCGGACTCATGATCAGTGTCAGATGACGTAAACGTGACATCAATATTATCTGGCAAGTTAACTGAAGATTCCGACTCCCACTGTAAATTTGTTGCCTTTTTGACTCTTTCTGAATTTGGATTTCTCTGAGAATATCCATTTTCAAGCGGGGGTGGACACTTGTTGTAACTAAAACCTTGTTTCTTACCAGAATCATTCACTTTAGTATCATTCTTCTTTACTTTTTCCTTTTCAGGAGTCTATTCTTCAGAAACCTTCTGTTCTTCAGTAACTTCATCATCTTCAAAAGCCTTCATGCCTTCAACAGTTGGATAAATCCTGTCAATGACATAAGAAGTACATGAGTAACTTTTTAACAAACGATTAACTCTTTCAGTTTCAATTCTTTGTGTTTCCAGTTTCTGTTCTAGCACAGCACACTTCTCAATGTAATTGTTCACCACTTTCTGCTTTATCATGAAAGCTCCTTGAAGTGTTTTCATTGCTGTTGCTTGTTCTTCACTTGTTTGGTTGTATTGATTCATGGCTTTGTTCAGAACATCGTAAGACTCCTTCAACTGGTTTATGTTGTTAATCAGTTCACTGTTTTTCTTTTTCATAATCTCACAATTTTCACAAATCACCGGAACATTTTTAGCGTTAGCTTCTGCATCAACTTTGAACTTTGGAATATCCACCTTTTTCCTTATCACTGGAACACCTTCATCATCACTGCTGACTGGTGTTTTGACCTTTTTCTTTATCACTGGAGCTTCTTCATCATCACTGCTGACGGGTGTTTTGATCTTTTTCTTTTTGTTCTTGACCATCTTTTGACTTCCATGAAACTTCGATTTTAACGCTTTCCAGATTGAATAAGAAGTTCCATTGTGTTGCAATAACACCAAGATGTCTTCTTTCACAGCTTGTTGTAGAAGACTTAACATCATTTTTTCATCTTTGTATTTCTTTCTATTTTCGGCACTCAGATCCTTAATAGCAATAATCTCCTCATCATCATTCATCGGTCTAATGTATTTCGTCTCGACACATTCCCAAGCATCTAAGTAATTGGCTTGTACCCAGTTCTCAAAACGTCCTTCCCAACCCTTATACTCCTCGATGTTCATGAGCTTAGGCGGTTTTTGCATCGTCCCTGATTCATTTTCCAACATCGTGTTTTGTGCAAGAGTAATCGGGGTAACCGGGGTAGCGAATGCGTTGTAAAATTCCTCTTCCATGTTTTGGTTTTTCAAATTTCACAAACAAACTGTTTCAAACGAAATACCAGGTTCAAACTAAATTCCCTCTCAAACGGAATTACCACCTTCAAACGAAATCCCTTATTTCGTTTGAAATCTCAAACGGAATCACTACTTTAAAACAGAATTGCTGATTCAAACGAAATCCCCAAACGAAATACTGTCCTCAAACGAAATCAACCAAGTTGTTCAAGCGAGATACCCAATTCAAACGAAATTACCAAGAATTTTCAAACGAAAACAAGTAAAATGACTAATTTCAAACGAGATTATCAGAATAACTCAAACGAAATCAGTGTGATGTCATCCTTTCGGTTTGATTTTGATCCAATTGGTCAAGTTTTAAGTCGATTTTAGTTCTGAAACTCTCAAGGGTTTGTTAAAACACAGTTACGCACACATTGTGAAAAAAATTATCCAATTTTAACCGTGAAAAGATATTTAACTTTGAAAAGAAAGTCTAGAAATCAGATTTTGTAGCTGAATTGGTAAGAACTCTTCCTCCTGAGCTCTGATACCACTTGTAGGATCGTTTTCAGACCCGAACGAGTCGATCAGAAGAGTTTTACTCAATAGGAAAGGGGGAAACAGACGTATCGAGGTTAATTCAGCTAGAATATCACTTTAAACTGTCGTAGAATTGATTTGATAACGTTTTACAGCGAGACGACACTTCGGCAGCACTTCGTTGCTCTGACCGGAACTGTTACAAATGAAATGACACTCAAGGTATTTATAGGTGTGTTGATTTCGTTTGAAGCTGTCTCAAATGAAATCAGTGATTTCGTTTGAAGCATACTCAAACGAAATTAACAATCTTGATTTCGTTTGAAATGGTCATGTACCATTTCAAGCGAAATTACCTTTATACACTTTCTCGTTTTTCATGCCCTTATCTTTCTATACAACACAAGACTCGATACAAGACGAAGCCGACAGACGCATGAACCAACAAATTCCCCCCTCTTCATGCCCCTATAACGCACAAGGGGGCGTTAACAAGCCCCTTAAGGGCATTTTTCGACACTTCAGCATTATAACACCCATTTAAATATTGTTCAACGGTTGACGCCGTATGATGTCGTTTAAATTATTACTTTCTAATTCTTTTCTTATCATTTGGCATTATACTAGAAACACTCATCCCCTTTACGTCTCTATAATGCCCAAGGGGACAGGTGTTGGGGGCATTGTCAAGCCCCTTTAATGCTTATATAATGCTCATTACCCATGGTCTAATAGGAATATTCATGCATAGTAAGATAGAAATAGATGAAATTACTTAAGAATATATAAAAGATAATGATAAGACGGTATTTGAGCTTATTACCATAATTTGCAAGTTCATGCATAGTAAGATGGAATTACATGAAATTACATGAAATTACATAAGAATATACAAAAGATAATGATAAGGCGGTATTTGAGCATATTACCATAATTTGCAAGAAGTGTACATTTGAAAGTATGCTCACGGGTGTTTCACCTTTGTTCAGGTCTAAAAATCAATCTTTCAATAGTCAAACATCTATGATATAGGAGTTGGGGTGGTAGTGTTAGAAGGTATTGTCACATCTCAACTGATGGCAGAAACATCGGAGTGAGACGAAAATGAGATTGTTCATTGCAATATAACACTAAAAGCTACAATAATTAAATAATCTGGTTTCATTTTATTGATACAAATTGTCAAGTTACATCATACGAAAGGAAATACAACATGGTTCAAATACAACAAAACAAGTTACAATACAACATAGTTCAAGATTAATACAACAATATCATATAATGATCTTTAAGTGTTTATCTAAAGCATCTTCGCTACGCCCATTTTAATATCATCATCATCATCCTGCAATATGTTAAAAATACATGGTTCAATACAAAAGTATTGGCAAGTATACAAGTTTAATACATAGCATAAGTATAAAAAATTTAAACAAATCTACATGGCAAACTAAGTTATCAAGATTAACGTAAAACTGGAATGTGAATATTCAAGTCATCCCAAGGTTTAACGCAATGTTCAAAGACTTAACATGACCTCACGTTCACAGGCGGTGCGTTACTCCTATAACGCTATACATGTTATGGGTAGGCTCGTACGAAGTTAATGAAAAGTTTATCACAAAAAGTATAACCCCAGATTAATGAATCAAGTATAACGTATGCATACATGTATTGGATTGTTTGTGCAATTGAATAAAGTCTAAGTGTAACTATGTAGGTTTAATAGTAAACATATTGCACCCAAAGTGTAAAACGGAAAAAAGGGTGTTCGAGTATACTCACGATTTTGCTAAATCTTCTTTAGAAATCTCGCGAGCGTAGTGTTGGTTGACGTAGTACAGGAACGCCAAGGTTATTCTACCCGGCGAACAAAGAGATCGTTGATTTAGTACAGGAACACAAAGATTACCTTACAGGGCAAACGAAGGTGTGAGTTGGGGTTGGAGGATTATGATACAAAACTAAAGTACATAGTTTAATACGAAAGTATAAGTAAACCGAAAGTATATTCTTTCCGTGCACTTGTCCCGACACTGAGTTTCTATGATTTTACGGGTCCTAGTTTGCCCGACGGAATCAGTGACAGGGAACACGGAAAACAGAATAACGGGAAAACCGAAATACGAACTGTTTGGACGAGAGACTATTGGGACGACAGGCCATTCGCACGAGTGGGACCACCCTGTCGCGTGAAAGGGACTGTTTGGTGAACCGATTCTCGTTTGAACGTTTTAACTATTAACCATTTATGTTCGTGATTTTTGTTAAGTTATTTAGTTATAATATTAGTATATTAACAATCCAGAATATTCATAAGGTTCATAGAAGTCATGCATGGAGGTATAACCTCGTTATTGTTCACCAAAGCACAAATCAGTTAACTTAGTCAACTGACCGGTTGGTCATGAATACGGAATTAAAAATACAGAATTAAAAGTTAACCAAACAAGGACAACCCAGGTGTTCCAACATGACATGGAAAGAATTAACTAAGTGTCGGAGGTTGGACGGGGTTAACTTGTTCTATGTCTATGAGATTGTTTGGGTATTCATTTTACGTGTTTAAGTGAGGTGGTGGAACTAGGTTGGAAGTCAAGGCTCCCACACAACACACACTGATTTTCCACAGTCTCCCATATTGAAAATAATGATTTTGATAATCATTCAGCACTTAGAAACGTCGGAACTTGGTGAAACAGTCTGTTTCGGACGACAAGAAGTCCCCTCTCGCGCGAGAGGGTTATCCTCTCGGGCGAGTGGGCCATCATCTCAGACGACTAGAGCTATATCAAGGTGAAATCAGTTCGATTTTGGTTGAACTGATTACCTTCTCAACTGGAATTTGTTCTAACTTGAAACCACAGCTATCGACTTAGCTTGCGAGCTTAGAGAACCTCAGATTCGGCCGAGTTCAAAGTCAAAAAGATTGTTTTAAAAAGGTTTGAGAGATTATCTTCACTTCCAGCTTGATCCTCAACGAATTGAGAGTTAGTCTCAGTTTGCCATTGCAAATCTGAGAAACCAAGTGACGATTTGTGAAGAAATCTTGTAAAAGTTTAATAAAATCAGAAGAAAATAGAAAAAAGGTAGAAGAAAATTAGTTGTTAGTGAGTATAGAACTCACTTGAAAGTAGCTGGACAAGTTCGAGATTAATGCTTGAAGTCAGATTTGAGAGAAAATTTCGAAAGTTGTAGGTTTGAAATGAAGGAAATGAGCTGGTATTTATAGACTGGAGGGATGATTTGGTACGAGTAGGATCTGGGACGAAAGAGCATTTGGGACGACTGGGTCCTCTCATGCGAGAGGGCCAGGCCCTTATGCTTGAAATTCAAAGTTGTGTATTTTTGTCGGTTTTAAGCGTTTTAAACGTATACGTGTTATGTATAAGTGTTGTGCATAAATAAATGAATGCATGAATTTTGTATGTATAATAAATATGAATTTGCATATAAATTGTATCAAGTATGTATTTATCATGAACATTTAACAAGTATTTATGAATAATGAATAACACAAGTGTATAAAAGATCAGATTATCATTATGATTCAAGTCTCGTGTTACAACGTTTGAAATGAAATACGATTACAAAAGAATACAAGTTTCCTTAAATGGAAAGTACAAACAAACTTGCTAAATAAGGAAAGTTACAAAAGCGAGGCGTTACATGTATGGCTTCTCTTGTTAGATGTCAAGTGAGTTCATTTTCTTTTTAGTATCTTGGGTTAACGGTCGGCACAAACATGAATCATGTCGCCAATTAGAGACCGGTGTATGATATATTCGATGTGAGGCTAGCTAAATGGAAAGCTTCTTTATTATCTATCGAGGAAGAATTACACTAATTAAATAAGTTCTTAAAAGTATACTAAATTATTTTTTTCTCATATAAAGGCGTCGGTCTAGTAATTAAAGACTTAGACCCGAAATTAGAAACTTTCTTTGGGGTGGTGATGACTTGACCAAGAAACTTCATTGGGTTGCTTGGAATCTGGTGTCTTAACCTAAAGATTACGGTGGGCTCAGGCTTAGTAAATTGAAAAATACTACCAATTTGCTCCTTGCGAAATGGGGACAGAGATTCAAATCGGATAAGAGTAAACTATGGCCAAAGGTTATTGATTGGGATTTTTTTCTGGCTAGAAAGACGATGGGAGGTGTGTGGTGTAATATGCAAATTTGTTATCTAGAACCTCAGTTGACGGGATACCTTTGAGAAGTTTTTTTAAGGGCTCAGTTGGTAATGGAGGAATACGACATTTTGGTTAGATTTTGGGTTTGTAATGAGAGTTTGAAAGACAAGTTTCCTGATCTATTTAAGTTAGAGTTGGATTAAAGATGCAAAGAGAGCTATTGTGTGAAGATTCCAAACAATGGGCTGGTGCATGTTTGGCAATGGAAGAGAATGTTGATGGCAGGTGCCACACCCCGACCGATGATGGAAACATCGGGGCATGGCACTGAGTGAAACAGATTGTCAAGAGAAATTCCATAACAACTAAATTACCAAATAGTTAATATTATGTCCCATACCATAACCTATTAAGCAATCTAATTATTACAGACATAGATATTCTCAAAACAAACATGTCCCGACAACTCAGATTCAAATAAAAATAAATTGTCTTTGTTTCTAGACTCTCGGTCCTACTTGATTCCACAAAAGCAGGTAAGCAACATCCTATACATTCAAACACCTGTCACATATGTTAAAATAAACTCAATACACATAGTGTAAATGTGAGCATACAAGTTTAATATAGCATAATAGAGTTCGAAAGCGTTTACGCATAACCAGCATGCACAACGTATAATGTGAAGCATGTAAGTTATCGACAAAGATCCTATCAATACCAATGACTGCGAGTAGCGAGTGCACATCACATGTTCACCACTGCGAACACGTGAAGTATTGTCCTTAACAACCCCTGAGTGAACTGGTGCTGAGTCCAAACTATAGTACTATCGTTGCTAAGGCAGGTATACAACAATCAATGTGTAAACATAACAAACAGGCATTCATCGAGTCACGTATAACATGCATTAGAGGTCAACGTATAAATAGTGTTTACGTTGTGTGATCGATGTGATTTAGAATAAGTAACGTATGTAACACCCAAAAGTGCATAAAGCAAAAAGGGATCGAGTATACTCACAGATTGTGTTTAACAAGTAAACACTCTCTTAGATTGAAGGGAGTGCTGAGATAGATTAGCCTGAACAGTTAACGATAGCATAAACGATGAGCGGCACGTAAAACGGTGCAAAAGTACCAAGTATCGGATGGTAATCTGATCGGATGGCCAGTCGATCGGATGTCAATCTGTTCGGATGGTCATCCGATCGGATGGCCATTCGATTGGATTAACACCTTGTTTGGTAAGGTTGTGTTTGTGTATGATGGTTTGTCCTTTGAAGTTTTCGTTGTAGCATTTTAAAAATAGAGAAGTATCTCTACCCTTCACGTCGATCGATCGAATGGCAGTTCAATCGGATGGCGATCCGATTGGTGAGGCTTCTCAGTTGAGAACAAGTTCACTGCAGGACTGTCACTCGATCGGATGGCAATCCGATCGGGTGGAAATCCGTTAGTTACTGATGATCTTTGAAAATTGAAAATGATTAAGTATGGAAGTTCCAAAGTCACATGTTCGGATGGTCGTTCGACCGGATGGCTATCCGATCGGACGGTAATCCGTTCGACGTTCAGAACTCTAAATGTTTGAATAAAAAGTTTAAGTGTGGAACCAAGTGCAAGACGATCGGATGGTAATCCGATCGGACGGCAATCCGTCCCAACGACCTGATCGTCTTGGTCACTTGATTGTTTTGAAGATTTTGCAGTTTTGAACGAGACGTTATGATAACTTGCTTAAACAACAGAAACCCCATCTCGAACCAAGTGATCAGATCGAATAGGAACCACCCTAGTCCGACCAGTTGACGGTTTGAGACAGTTGTTCATGTTCAGACCCGAAATCAGCTATCTCTCGGATAGAATTCAGATCTTGAACTAACCCATCATCAAGAAAGAGTAGAAGATCAGAACGAGCTCCGATTCTATCGGTTTGAGTGCATTGAGTGTAAAAGAGTTGAAAGAAAGTTGGAAAACCATCTTTCAATCCTTATAATCATGGATATGTGTGGATCTATGTGAAAATGTAGTTAAATCTTGTGGAAATCCTTCAGATCTAAGTTGTTCTTGGTGGAATGAAGCCAAACATTGAAGTTCATAAGAACTCCATGATGACATCACCCTTGAACACCTCAAATCCGGTGATTTCACGGTTAAAAGTTAAGATTCAAAGGTGAAAATGATGAAGAAGTGTGTGTAGATCATAGAAGTACAAGATTTAGGTTGGAAACATACAAGAATTAAGAGAAATCGAGGGAAATGAGTGCTTGAGAGTGGCTGGTTGAACAAGGAGCTGTCACATCATTTGGAAAGTGTCAAGGGGTCGAGTGGGTCACCGATCGGATGGGTGTCCGATCGGGTGGCAATTCGATCGGATGGCAATACGATCGGACGACAATCCGATCAGATGGCCACTCGATCGGTTGGCCACTCGATCCAGGTGTTTGGCACGATGAGTTTTCTCGTTTCGATTAGCGTGTTGAGCGTTGCGATGCGATTCGAGTGAGCGATACGATAGTATTACCCAATAGTTACTCAAATAACATAACTACTATATCTAACATACAATCACTGTAAATAACTTGCGTTTAGCGTTTGTGATTAGATTGCGATGCGATAGCGATTAACACCTCAACATAAACATAACATGCACAAGTAACACATAATTAGCACACACACGTAAAATAATAACCAGAACACGTAATTCGAGTTGCGATGCGATAGCGATTAGCGATAAGCCGATTAGCGATAAATATGCGATTAAACCTCGATTATTAATAGATACTCCACATAATACAACTAAAGCGATTAAATAATAGATTCGATCACAAGTCAAAGAAGTCAAAACAGTAGTTGAGCAAGGAGTGACAGATCGCAATTAGCAGTCTTTTCTTCCTTTGACTTCAATCTTGACTTTGACTTTCAAAACACAGGGTGTTACAGCCTCCCCTACTTAAAGGAATTTCGTCCCGAAATTAGGCTTTAGCCGTATCAAACAACTGCGGGTACTTCGCCTTCATGTCACTTTCGAGTTCCCAGGTGAACTCGTCGCCTCGTTTGCCTTCCCAGTGAACCATCACAATGGGAATGCGTGAGCGTCTGAACACCTTGGTTTCTCGTCCCATGATCTCGACTGTAACGCCCAGCGTCCCTGAACTTTAGACTTTTGGCAAGATCAGCCCCTATGGTTATATAAGGTTGATACTTTGATACTTTTGGCATGAATCTTATTGATAATTGGTGCTTGATACTATGACACTTGATTCTTTATTCTAGATGCTTGATCCTTGACAATTAAACTATGAGACTTGATACTTAATCTAGATACTTGACTCTTGATACTTGATCTAGACACTTGATTCTTGATACCATGGAAACTAGATTCTTTAAGTTGATTCTTGATACTTGATACTTGGACTCTTGATTCTTGATGCTTGAGAAACTATGATTCTTGACTCTTGAAACTTATTTGGTGCTTGACTCCTTAGACTCGTGAGACTTGATTCTTGGTTAAACGAGAGACTGGGGCCTTGTCACTAGCGGAATCTATGAAACTTGGAAACTTTTGGTTTGTAATATAATCTAGATACTTTACATAAACTATGCGCAACGCAACGCTAAATGTAATTCATAAAACGAATCAAAGACAGGAACGCGGAAAGAAGGGATTGGCCAGAGTGGCCGTCCGATCGGATGACCACCTGATCGGATGACCACCCGATCGAGTGACCACTCGATCGACCGACCACCCTATTCCCTTATGCACCGCCTTAATTTTCCTCTCACCCTATAAATAGACCTGTCACATCACCATTTTGAGTGATGTGACAACTCTGCTCGACCAAGGCACGCGCACTCTTCATTCTTCTTCTCTCATCGATTTCGGTACAGATACTAGTACTTTCTTGATCTACACTTCATTCTCTACGTGATTCTCACTTGAAATCGCGCTTTTCACCATGAAATCTCTCAAATCTGAGATCCTAAGGATGACGTCATCATGGTGGTTCATACAAACTAACATATGAGGTCATTCTTGGTGAGATCTAGCTAAGATCTAAGGGATTCCATGTACATATCACTAAATCTAACCTAAATCTAAGATTAATCTAAACTTTTTCCTATAGAACTTGTGTACCTTCAGCTTTTTCTCAAACTTTCCCCATTAATCAATGGAAATCGGGTCTAAACGGATTGTGGACTGGATGAATAGTCTAAAGTCAGCTTAGATCTGAGTTACTACCAGAAAAGACGAGCATGGGGCGGATTTGACATTAACTTGTTACGAACCGACGACTGACGGACAGGGGGTGATTCCCACTAGATTAGGGCGCCGAGATACTAATGAGTTTACTGTTGTCATGATACGTACCGTACCGTACCATCACCATTAACCTAGAAACTTAGAGATTTTACAATGGCAAACAAGAACAAGGATCGCCGATCGAGTGGTAATCCGATCGAACAGTCGTCCGATCGGACAACCACTCTATCGAGTGACTCTTGCCTTGTAACCTTGAAGCTTGGAATCTTTGGGAGTCTTGACCAAATGGCAACCCGATCGGACAGCCGTCCGAACGAGCGACCATCCGACCAAGATACCTAGTACACTTAACAAATTGTGACACGTGGATCGAGTGACCACCCTATCGGACAGTAATCCGATCGGGCAGCCACCTTATCCCTTCATTTGTAAGCAAGAGGCAACCTGACCGGATGGCCATCCGATCGGGCAGCCATCTGTCCCTTCACACACCTATGTCACCGGAACGACTGGCAATCTGATCGGATAGCCATCCGATCAGGCAGCCATCCGATCCAGTGACGGACTTGACCCATTGCGTAATCTCGTTACTTTGCCCGACTCTTATCCTATTGTAATCTAATCAGGCTAATTCTAAAAGAGCTCCCTTTGATCCAATAGCAGTTTATACTGTTAAGCAATCACTGTGAGTATACTCAATCTCCTTTTTACTTTAAACTTTTGGGGTGTAACATGTATTCTATGAAACTTAAACTTGATTCTTTGAAACTTATACTCTATCCTATGTGAACATGAAACTTGTGATTCTTGATTCTTGACTCTTTGTGCTATGTGACGTTTAATCCAGAGTGTGTAGTTCCGCCTTAACAATAGTAGCGCTATAGGAGATGCACCTCTCCCATTATTCTCGGGGTGTATTTTTAGGAGGATTCTAGTTTACCTTGAGTCTTGGGTAAACACTAAAGCATCGGGATACTTGGGTTAACACTGCGTGGACTGCGACACAAGCACGACTGAAACTATTTATTGTTTACACTGTGGATATGAGTTGTTTTAATCTATTATTCTAATATCAAACTTGTATACTCGCCAATACTTTTGTATTGATATTTTAATATATGTTGCAGGCTGATAGGATGCTTGGAATGCATGGAATTCAGCTAGGAGATGCTTAGAAACGACGCCTAGATAATATTAGTCTTTTGAACAATTTTATGATTTGGTTTGTAATGTGATACTTGTGATGACGTTTGTTAGACCTTTGCATAAAATCAATTAATCATTATTGAAACAATAGTGTTATGGAATTCTCATGAGCAATCTGAACGCTTAGTGCTCGCACCCCGATGTTTCCGCCATCGGTTGGGGTGTGACAGATTGGTATCAGAGCCATAACTATAGGGAATTAGGATAAGTAGGAATACTTGCCCTAGTCTATTGTTTTAGGAATCTTGACTCTTATTTGTTTAAGACTCGTGTATTCTACCGTATCTGCTTCCTAGCAGCACTTGTTCAGTTAAACTTACATGCCTTTCCTAAGGCTAGCATAATATACACTTGATGCTTTGAAAACACTGTTCACTGGTGTTTGTATTTTGCACGAGATTTGCCTTCAAGACAGGAGTGACATCCAAACCTTGATGGAAAATCTCCATGTTATTCTAGTAGGTCTTATCTGCGGATGAGTACCAACGCTATTAGGGTATGATGTTGTCAAGTTAGAGGTGAAGCTCAGATCTTGATAACTCGTCCCACTCCTTGATTTCATGTCTAGCCAAAGTCTCTTAACTTCCGATCAATTGAGTACGTGAAATGACCAAAATGATGAATATCGTAGGCCTAACATCGATGACGTATTTGTCTAAGTAAGTCAAGACACGCTACCTCAAATCGGAAAGGAATTTGAATCACTTTGGTTAGTCACCGTTCCTCTACCCGGAACACTTTATGTTTTATGAGCCTATCTTTCTTTTATGTTATCTCGATTTTATGCATATGGTTTTAAACTTAATTCTTCGATCATTTGGTATGCTTTTGCATGAATCACACGTTATCCGCAATCTAAAACATAAATTCTAATCTCAGATCGAACTAAATTTATGAGGCTTTATTCTATGTGTAATCTAAGTGATGATGTGATTGTAAGACACTAGATGTAACATGGCATGGAATACGAGGGGAAAGTGACGTGTCCAGAACATGGTGGATACTCCGCTGGTACTTCCTATATATAAGTGTTTCTGGCATGTTACCAACTTTCGTACCAAGTGCCATGCGAAATTTAGTGTCTAGTGAAGGATCCTATAGCTATGGAAGGACTATTTGTGTATTCTATGTGAAACTTATGTGAAATCTATCGTGTACTCCAGTGGAATCTATGTGTAAACTACGTATATTTGACGGAGAAACAAAAATACGAAATGTAGCCTAGCGCCGAAGATGAGGGGGAACGTGGCATGTCCGAAGCGTGGTGGATACGCCATTGGTACTTCCTATATATAAGCGTTTCTGGCACGCTACCAAACCTTCGTACCACGCACTAAGTGAAATTCGTAGTTTTGTAGGCTTGGGTTAAGTGATTGAATCTACCTTATTAATTTATGTGGTTGAATCTATCTGGTTAATCTATGTTGAGAAGTGGTGAAATCGAAGGCGGTGGCTAACGAGGCATGACACCGACGACTGACGGGTGGTCCATAGCACAACCCTTAATGATGTTAAAAGACGAATTTATCCTTCACTTAATCGCGTAATTATCTTGAATTAGATAACTATGAATGCTTATGTTTCAGGTACAGTTCGGGAGCTAAAAAGGGATAAAACGCAGCTTCGGACGGTTTGGAAAGGAACGGGTCTTGCATGGAATGAAAGAAGAAACAAAACCCAACATTCAGGGCTCCACCGTAAATTACGGTGGCCACCGTAATTTACGGTGGTCCTGAAATATGCTCAATTCCTACCGTAACACAGGCTCATGTCACCGTAACAGTTTTTCGTCCACCGTAACTTACGGTGGTACCGTAATTTACGGTGGAAATGACGGACAAACTTGTAACTGCTCATTAAAACGGTTTTTATGGTGTCTTTTGGGATTATCTCATCATGGGACGTTTTCTCTGAACATTGGGGGCGATTTTGGCTGATTCTACCTTGTTCCAAACAATTCTAAACATTTAGTTCTTGTTTTTTATTCGTATGAACTTGAATTTGGATGTTATGATGATCAACCGAACAATGTCCGGCTAAACTTGTGGTGATCATTTTAGGTGAAGGTTTTCTTAAACTCTTGTGTGTTTGTTTCTTTATTTCTAGAATGATAACATTGTGTTGCTTTGTTTGTCATGGTGTTTGAATAATTGATTGTAGCTTGTTAATTGGTATAGCAATTCTAGACTAATCGTACGTTCTTGGTGTCGTTGGCAATCGAGATATCACGGGAAGGGTTAGGGTTGGATATTGATTGATTGATCATCGGGAAACAACCTCGCATTTATATAATCCGAGTACTTTGTTCCCTTTTATCACAACAACTGTTTAAACACGAGTTATGTCTATGTAACTCTTTCTAGTTGGAATTTCACACAAGTGTTAAAAGAAACTGAATCCTAAGATGGTCATTTTTCTCATAATCTGAAGTAAAAATCCAATTTTGATTAGTGGTAATTGATAATTTAGTTTTCTAAAACAAACAATCCAAATTATTGATCTTTAATTTCTGCAAATTAGGTTAATTATAGTTAAATTGCAAAGCTATAAAATCAACGCATTTTCCACATATTCCCTGAGTTTGATACCCATTTAGCACTATCTATAGTTGTTATTTGGATTAAATTTGCGTGTACTACGACAGCACGTCAAATTTTGGCGCCGTTGCCGGGGAGTAGTGCGCAACGTGTGTTGTTTTCGGTCTTTTTAAGTTTGTTAGTTTTCTGGTTTACGCTAGGTGTATTAGTGTGCAGGTATCTACAGGTGCATGCGTACTAGAAGCTCTCACAAGCTATCACCGTTGGCCTTCGATCCAGAGATTGAACGAACATTAAGAGGAAATAGAATTTTGCTATGAGAAAACAGAATCAGCGGTTCACCAACAACACCAACTACACCAATCACACCAATTCGATACATGGATCCACCACAACCACCACCCACTACGGGTGAACTTATACCACCTTTCATACCATCATCCAGTCAACCTTCACCGAACACTACCATTCCAAACACCACTACCAATCCTATTACGCCTCACGATGCAACACCAACTAACACCACCCAACCCATTACCACTCAAGAAGAACCTACACTGACTTTTAACCCTTCTACTACGATTCCACCATTCACTCATTTCTTCCTAGTTTCAGGTCAATCATCCTCAACCTATACATTACCACAAGGTTCAACTGTCGTTCATGCTACTTCTACATTTAGACCATCGAACCAGGCGGGTTTTCAATATTCGACTCTTCCGTTTGGGCAATCTTCAGGTATAGGGGGAGATGGATATGAGGAAGGATATGAATATTTTGAGGGTTATGATGAAGACGGTTATGCTGATGGGGGTGATGGTGATCAAGGAGACTTTGGTTATGTGCAAGGCCAACCTCAAGGGATGGCAAGTGTTGGTGGAATGCCACAACAACAACAACTAATACCACAACATATTTGGCCAAGGCCACAAGGGCTACCAATGCAACGCCCTACACCATTGCAACAAGTTCGACCACAGAATGCACAACCACAATTCCAAAGGCCAATTCAACACCCACCGATGCCACAACAACAATTTCAACAACCATTCGCACCACAAGGGCATATACCAAGACCAATGGGTCCTATTCGTCCAAGGGGTCGGTTGGGTGTCCCAAGAAGGTATCTTAGAGAACATGCGAGAGGCATTGAAGCGCATTTTAGGCTGGTAATTACTCACAACCCTTCACCGGTGGTTATTCCTCACAACAATCAAGGAAGAACTTTCGAAGTGAGAACTAATTCGTTACAAAGTTTGCCGAAATATAAGGGTCTAGCAATGGAGGAACCGTACTTTCATTTGGAGGCCTATGACTCGATTTGCAATACTCTTGGGAGTTAAGGTTTTTCGGCCGATGATGTCAAACTAGTCTTTTTTCAATTTTCTCTAGAGGACAAGGCAAAGAAGTGGTTCTATACTTTTCCTTCAGCATCTATTTACACTTGGGCGGAAATGCAACAAATTTTCCTTGATGAATTTTACACCGCTCAAAAGACCAATGATGCTAGGAAGGGGTTGAGGAGTTTCCAACAACAACAAGGTGAAATGTTTCATGAGGCCTTTGAGCGTTTCAACATGATGATCAAGAATTTCCCTCATCATGGAATTGAACTTTGGGAGTTGATGAATGCTTTCCACGAGGGGTTAAGTGCTGAAGATGCTCGTGATTTAATGTCCATTACAAATGGGACTTTTGGCACGAACTACGAGCATGATGATTGGGAGTTTTTGGAACAAATGGCCATTACATCAAAAAGGAAAGCTCAAGCATCAAAGAGAGCATGACCGGCCGTTACTAGAACCCAAGTGCATGCGGTTGACGATGGTAATGTTCAAACCTCTAATCAAATTTATGATGTTTATGCTATTTGCAATGAAATAGGTCATGCGGCTGAAAATTGCCAAGGAATGGTGGAAGGGCAATATGAAGAAGTTCATGCAGTACAAGGTCAAGGAGGGGGTCGTAGAAACTACAACATGAATTCTAACACGTACCACCCCGGATTGAGGACCCACCCAAATTTTCGGTATGGGAACCCTTCAAATCAAGCTAACCCGAACTTTCAAGGTAGCCAAGGTAACTTTGGTTCGCGCCAACCTTACAACAATCAAAGTGGATATCGAGGTGGGAACAATCCAGGATACCAAAAACAATATCAAACGGGTCAAGAACAAGGGGGGTCTTCGGGTGGAAACGAGATGATGGAAATGTTAAAAAGCATGCAAGCGGAGATGCAAAAGCGAAATCAACTCGATGAAGTCCGGATGCAAAAGGATGAGGTTCGTGACAAGAGCATCCAATCACTAACAACTCAAATGGGTCAATTGGCAACCGATGTGGCGGAATTGAAGAAAAGCAAGGGCCAACTTCCTAGCGACACCAAGGTAAATCCTTCACATGGTTCGTCACGAGGTAATGTTAATGTTCATCATGTTAGTGTTTTAAGAAGTGGCAAAGAATTTAAAGCCAATTTGTCACCCGATTTGGTTGAGGGGGTAGTTGAGGACATCACGGGTAATGAAAGTGATGATGAAGTTTCACCGGTTAAATCTAAAGAAACAAATGTTAACAAACCGGGGTTGGGTGAAAATGAGAAAAGTGAAAAAGTTGAGGGTGAACCGAGTCAAGTCTCGTTTCCATCGGCTTTACTTGACCCGGGAAAGAAAAATTTTATTGCATCAAGAGGTCCCCAAAAAGAAGAATTATGGGACATGTTTAAACAAGTAAAAATTAATCTTCCACTACTTGATGCAATAAAACAAGTACCCGCTTATGCTAAATTTCTAAAGGAATTATGTACACAAAAAAGGCAACAAAAGAAGAAAATGCCTAAGCGGGTGGATTTAACCGGGCAAGTGAGTGCAGTTTTGAATGGGGAGCTTCCTCCTAAGCTCCAAGATCCGGGTACGCCATTAATTAACATTCAAGTTGGTATTTTTCAAATGGCAAAGGCGTTACTAGATCTTGGAGCCGGAGTTAGCATTTTACCGGGGGGCTTATATGACCAATACGATTTTGGTCCGTTAGCTAGGGTGGAGACAACGGTTGTTTTAGCCGATTTGTCTCATAAGCTACCTCGGGGGATGGTTCAAAATGTAATTGTTAAAATTGATGAGTTTTATTACCCAGTTGACTTTCTAGTCTTGGACTACTCGTCCGCGGACCCGAAACAACAACAAAATGTCATTTTGGGTCGGCCATTTTTGAGCACCGCGCATGCTGTGATCGATTATAGATTTGGTACAGTCGATATGAATTTTGGGAATCGAAAAATGCGCTTGAATGTTTTTACTAACAATTCTAATGCTGTTGGTGTTGATGAGTGTTTCATGGTAGATTTAGTTGACGGATGCAACTCGCATGAGTGTGAGGAGGATGGTATGGATGTTTGCTTGTGTGATTTTTCTGAACAGGTACATGCTTATGCACTACGGGTTGAAGAGGAAAAACAGGATGCCATGGCCTTGAAAGAAGGTCGACCGCCATAGACTCACCAATTCGAAGGCTTACCAGTGGAAATTAGCTCGGGTACAAAACCATCAATAGAAGAACCACCGAAGTTGGAACTCAAAGACTTGCCGAGCCATTTGAAGTATGCTTTCCTAGGGGATAATGACACTCTACCGGTCATTATTGCCTCTAATTTAGAGATGGCGCAAGAACAAGCTTTGTTGGAAGTTTTGAAAGAAAACAAAGGAGCTATTGGATGGACGATTGCCGATCTCAAAGGAATTAGTCCATCAATCGTCATGCACAAGATTATTACCACCGAAGATGCAAAACCAACACGAGAAGCTCAAAGGCAATTGAATCCGAACCTAAGGGAGGTAGTAAAAAAAGAGGTAATCAAATGGTTGGACGCGGGAATCATCTATCCGATTTCGGATAGTGCTTGGGTGAGTCCCACCCAAGTTGTGCCTAAGAAGGCCGGCATTCAAGTAGTCAAAAAATGGTGAACAAATTGCCACCCGACCGGTCACCGGGTGGCGTGTATGTATTGACTACCGAAAGTTGAATGCCGCCACTTCTAAGGACCATTTCCCGTTGCCTTTTATTGACCAAATCATTGAAAAACTGTCGGGTCCAAAATACTACTGTTGTTTGGATGGGTATTCGGGATATAACCAAATAGCAATACACCCGGACGACCAACACAAGACCACCTTCACTTGTCCATATGGCACCTTTGCCTTTCGGCGAATGCCATTTGGCTTGTGCAATGCACCGGCAACTTTCCAACGATGTATGATGATTATCTTCTCAGACATGGTTGGAGAGTCGCTTGAAGTGTTTATGGATGACTTTTCCATTTTCGGCACTAGTTTTGAATCTTGTCTCAACGAATTACAAAAAGTTTTAAAAAGATGTGTTGAGAAAAATTTAGTGCTTAGTTGGGAGAACAGTCATTTTATGGTCCAAGAGGGAATTGTGCTAGGTCATGTAATTTCGGAAAGGGGAATGGAGGTGGATAAGGAAAAAATAAGGGTAATAGCATCTTTGACTCCTCCGAAAAATGTTAAGGGTGTAAGGTCATTTTTGGGACACGCGGGGTTCTATAGACGTTTCATAAAAGGTTTTAGTGTTATCACCAAACCTTTATGTAACTTGTTATTGAAGGATGTCCCATTTGATTTTACTAATGAGTGTATGCAAGCATTTACTGTTTTGAAGGAACACTTGGTCAAAGCTCCTATTTTGCAACCACCGGATTGGTTGTTCGAGATCATGTGTGATGCAAGCGACACGACTATTGGTGCAGTTTTGGGTCAACGGGTTGACAAGAAGCCGGTAGTGATTTATTATGCAAGCAAGACTTTATCCGAAGCGCAACTGAATTATACCACAACCGAAAAGGAGTTATTAGCGGTGGTGTATGCTTTGGATAAGTTTCGTTCGTATATTTGGGGGAGCAAGGTGGTGGTTTATTCGGATCATAGTGCGGTCCGATATTTGATGGAGAAAAAGGACGCGAAGCCTCATTTGATTCGGTGGGTATTGTTATTACAAGAGTTCGATTTAGAAATCTGAGACAAAAAGGGAAGTGAGAACGTAGTGGCGGATCACTTGTCTCGGATTCCGGTAGAAGGGATTGATGACGTGAGTGAAATAAATGAAAGATTCCCCGATGAGCAACTCCTAGCCGTTTCCACCTTTGTTGCACCATGGTATGCTCATTACGTAAATTACTTAGCCACGGGTGCCATCCCAAATCATTGGACCAAGAAGAAACGACAACAATTTATGGTCCAAGTGAAGCAATACATTTGGGATGAACCGGATATCTTCAAGATCGGGCCGGATCAAGTCATTAGGAGGTGTGTGCCCGTAACGGAGGTATTGGAAATCTTGACTCATGCCCACTCATCCGCATGTGGAGGTCACTTTAGCGGGCATAAAACGGGCTACCGGGTTCTCTCATGTGGGTTTTATTGGCCCACAATTTTCAAAGACGCGTGTGAGTTTGCAAGAAATTGCATAAATTGTCAAAAGATGGGAAGCACATCGAAGAGGGATGAGATGCCATTACAACCAATCTTGGTTGTCAAAATTTTTGATGTATGGGGTATTGACTTTATGGGTCCCTTCCCGAATTCGAATAGTTTCCTATATATTTTGGTAGCGGTGGATTACGTCTCAAAGTGGATTGAAGCCATTGCAACACGAACAAACGACCATTCGGTTGTTTGTAAATTTGTTCAATCCAACATCTTCTCTCGTTTTGGTATTCCGCGCGTTATTATAAGTAATGGTGGTTTGTATTTCAAGAACTTTAATTTTGGGAAATTATTGAAGAGATATAGCGTGAATCACCGGATTGCCACACCTTACCATCCGCAAACGAGTGGACAAGTCGAAGTGTCCAACCGTCAAATCAAGGAAATCCTCATGAAGACGGTTAGAACGGATAGGAAGGATTGGTCGAGCAAGTTGGATGATGCGTTGTGGGCATACCGAACAGCCTACAAAACTCCGATTGGCACAACACCTTACCGGATGGTGTATGGAAAGGGTTGTCATTTGCCAATGGAGTTAGCGCATCGGGCAAATTGGGCAATCAAGACGGTAAATGCGGATTATGATGAGGTGGGAAAGATGAGGAAGTTGCAATTGAGCGAGATAGAAGAGATTAGAGACGAGGCGTATGAGTGTGCATCAGCTTAAAAAGACAAACTCAAGAAGGTACACGATGCAAAGTTGAAGAAGAAAACCTTTTAAGTGGGTCAAAAGGTTTGGTTGTACAATTCAAGGCTCAAGATGTTTGTGGGCAAGCTTAAAAGTAAATGGATGGGCCCGTATGTTGTTCGGCGAGTTGGGAGGTTTGGTGATGTAGATATCCAAGATGAGCAAACAAATAAACAACAAACGGTGAATGGCCATAGGTTGAAGCCATACTTGGAGGGGAACGACATCAACAACTTGGAGCTTGATAAAGCGGGCTACATTCTACGCCCGGTCGATGAGGAACAACCATGAGAGGCCCAGGTTTGGTAGTGTAAATAGTTAGTATTTTATTTTGTTTGTTTTGTATAGTTTGCACAATTACCGTACTCGCTTGAAGCTTGTGTTTGAAACAAGTGTGGGGACATTCGGGTCACGAATTGCTCTAACATTGTGTTGAGGACAACACAGGACTTTCGAGGGGGTAGGGTAATTTTTACATGTTTTTGAAAAATTAAAAAAAAAAACAAAAAAATTGAAAAAACTGAAAAAATCTAAAAAAAGGTACTAAAAAATTGCATTTTTCAGCAATTCAGAAATGCCCAGGTACCACCGTAAGTTACGGTGGTACCGTAATTTACGGTGGAGTATGAAAACAGTTGGGCGTTACGGTGTAAACCTACTGTTTTACGGTAGAAGTTTTGTGCCAGCATCCACCGTAATTTACGGTCTACACCGTAATTTACGGTGGACCTGGCAAGTGTAAGGGTCATTCTGATTGCAGCATTTACATAAAAAAAATAATAATAATAAGTTACGTGAATTAAACCCTGGCCACTCAATTCCCTTCACTTTTCTCATCCATTCTTTCTCATCTATCACTCTCAAGTTCCCCACAAAATCCCCAAACTCCATAACCTTCCAAGCTTCATATCTCTTTCAATTCTTAGCCAAATCAAGTGAAATTTAGGTCTAACTTGACTAATTTTTCACGAACTTGCTGATTTTGAGAAGAGATTTGCGAAAAAATGAAGTTTTCGGGTCCGAATCACAAACCCTAGGTCCGAAAGTTTTGGGGATTTTTGAAGTTCTTGTTTCACTTGTGTTTCTAGCATCTTCAAACAAAGGTATGGAAGTTTATTTGTTATGTTTTGATGATGCATTGTGAAAAGTAAGGTTATTTGTGTTATTTGTTCATACCCACTTGCTTGTTCTTAGATTTTGTCATAAAAATGGTTACTTGAACATTATTATGGTTTCTAGATGTAGGGTTGATGGTAAAGTAGTGAACTTTTTGGGAATCTCTACATTGTAGAGACACCATGCCCAATTTTTGAAAAAGATTTATAAATTCTTGGTTCACTAGCATCTACAACCATAGTAACAAGCAAGTGTGGGGATATTTTGGTGAAAAGGGTCTAATTTATTGTGTTTGGTTGTGTTGTTGCTCTAATGTGTGTAGAAAAATGGTACGAACGAAGGAAAGAGCCGGAGCAAGTTCGTCTTCTTTGTCTAAAGATAAGGGCAAGCAACCGGAACAAAAACCGAGAAAGAGGCAATATATGGGTCGAGTTGATGAAAGTGAAAGCGAGGATGAAGAAATGGAGTTGGACCCGGCTGAAAAGCCAAGATGGGAGTCGGGTCCATTGGATGATCAGCCGGAGCATTGGCAACCGTCATTATTCAACGACAGTATGAACCGATTGAAAAACAAGGCAGCTGCATTCATCTATGAAAGGGAAGTTCGAGAAGTTGAATTTGGGCCGTTTGGTGTGTTTGCCAAATTCCGCGCTCTAGGATGGGAGGCGGCTCTCAGTTGCTATGATAAGGATAACAAGAACTTGTACATGACCGAAATTCAAGAATGGATGGCAACTCTCAAGTGCAACACATATGATAGGCCGTCGCAAATGAAGTTAACAGGTGAGGTGAATGGGATCCCGGTAGAGATGTCTTTTGATACATTGCAAAAGTTGGCAAAGTACGACAGTCTACATGCTCGTGATTACATGATTCCTAGTCTTGATGACCTTTTGATAAAACCGGAGAAGCACTCTCGGTGGAATGATATGCTAGAGGCGTTGTTTTTTCCCGGTACTTATAGTGGAATTTTGGACCGGAGGAATTTGAAGATAGAAGCAAAGTTGTTGCTAGCGATTTGCATTTTAAATGTCATTCCGCGGAGAGGGGATAAGGTGCAAGTGAGGTACCCGGAAGTACATGTCCTCTATTCGTTACTCAATGGTTCTCCGCGTTTTCCAATCTGATATTTGATCATGAACCACCTCTGGATTTGCCGAAACAAGTTGGGGAGAGATATTATCCCGTATTGCCGAATTATCATGGGATTGATGAAGCAGCAAAAGGCAATCACATCAGAGGATAAAGGGCCAGCAAAAAGGCATCAGCCTTTTACTTTAAACAAGTTGGGGATTGGTTGGACTTACACACAATCAGAACGGTATCATAAGCTCAAGTCGGAGGGGCAGAGATGGAGAGCATTGAAGGTGGGTGCAAGGGATCTTCTACCGGGTGAAGCGAAAGAGCCGGAAAGTGATGCGGAAGTTCCGAGTGGTGATGATGATTATGCGGATGAGCCGCATGGTGGTGAGAATGTGAATGTAGGCCAAGGGTGCCTAGGTAGGGGTTATGGTGGTGTCTTCTATGATTACACGGAGCGTTCCTATGAGCCGAATTGGGCTTACAATGGCACTATGCAAGAGGTTATCGAGAACCAACGTCCTCCAACACCCGTTTTTGAGTCATGGTCGGGTTCGGAGCGTACATTATTTGATCAACACACGATGATGAGTGCCAGCATGGAGCGGTCTTTGAAGCATAGTTCCGATCGTCAAGAGGTGTGGAATCGCACACACGCTTATTCACATGAATTGGAAATGAATAATCGATACCATGATGACCAAGCAAGAAGAATGCATGCAGATTGGCACGCCAGGCGGCCGGTGGTTGTGGATCCACAACATGTGGATTATGCGTCTCTACCACCTTACGATGGTAGTGTATCGTATCCGACCCCGCCGCTTCATCATTCACTATGGATCGACCCGCGCCAACAAGAAGGAGCTCCGCAACAAGGAGGGAGTAGTAGCGGTACATTTGCATTTGGAGAATGGAATGACATGATGTCTTCCATTTTTGGGCCTCCGCAGCCACGCTATTACTAGTCAGGTCGTGTTCCTTCCTTGTATATTTTATGAATATTTATTTAGTTTGATATATTTATGGTTGGGCGGTTGGGTGGTGTATGTTATTGATGTTTTGTTTGGGTTGGAAGAGTTGGTGGTGTGATGTTTTAAAAGAAGAAAAATATAAAAAAAATATAAAATGAAAAAATACCAAAAAGAAATTTGTGGTTTGAGTGTTGAGCTTTTGGGTGATGTGAAAGATGTTAGAGATCAAATCCTCCTAAAACCATACATTGGGGTCAATGTATCCCAAGTGTGGGGATGGGGGGATTTTTGAAGTTTTTGAAAAAATTTTAAATCAAGCGAAACAATGTGAGAATTTGAACACTTTGGATTAACCCCAAATAATGCACCGGCAACCCTTAATACCCTTTGTTCTTGGTGAGAATTGAAGCCACACATGTAAATAAATAATATTTGTCTTTGATGAGAGTGGCTACGGGTGGGGGTGCATTAGAACTTGTGCCTTGATACGGTTTGAGTCATGTTGGACATGAATGCGAAAAGGATAAGGGCATTTAGGTAGCCTCGTCTTTAGTGTGTGCGAGTGTGGGATTTGGGGGGTTGGACCTCATAAATTATATATATGAGCATGGTTGCGAGAGGGGCGGGGGTTTGGACATTTAGTTGCCCAATTTTGTGCCTAAAAGCCTATCGTTTGTTCCCCCTAGCTAGTTACCTAAAAATTTACCCAATTTGACCCGGTCTTATAGTGTTAGTGATTGTTTAGTAGTATGTAATTTTATTTGGTGTTATGTTGAAAGTTGTTGAAAAAAAATCAGAAAAAGAAAAGAAAGAAAAAAAAGAGAAAAGGCAATGAAAAAAAAAAGTGATGTTTAGTTATCTTGTATATAGTAGTTAAGTTTGGTAGTTGTTTGTTTGTTTCTTTGTGTAATAAAAGACCGGGTTAAGTTTTCGCTACTTCATATATATTCCATTTCCTACCCATACACCTAGCCACGTTACAACCTTAAAAGTCCCTTTGATTTGCATTCATGTTTGACACGTTTTAGGAGAAGGATCGATTTAGGTACAAGCCTATAGTTGTGCATCCGCCCGTTTGCCTTTGTGTGTCTAGCTTGCATTTGCTAGTGCTTACTTGTTACCGAGAGGAGAGACATAGCGAGGGGTGCATTATTTTGGGTGTTAAAAAGGGTTAGTAAAAGGACTACATGTTTATGCTTGGTTTATGTGATCGCTTGTTTTGAAAATGGTTTGATGAGTTGCTTGGGACAAGCAACGGTTAAGTGTGGGGATGTGACGGGTGGTCCATAGGACAACCCTTAATGATGTTAAAAGACGAATTTATCCTTCACTTAATCGCGTAATTATCTTGAATTAGATAACTACGAATGCTTATGTTTCAGGTACAGTTCGGGAGCTAAAAAGGGATAAAACGCAGATTCGGACGGTTTGGAAAGGAACGGGTTGTGCATGGAATGAAAGAAGAAACAAAACCCAACATTCAGGGCTCCACCGTAAATTACGGTGGCCACCGTAATTTACGGTGGCCCTAAAATATGGTCAATTCCTACCGTAACACAGGCTCATGTCACCGTAACAGTTTTTGGTCCGCCGTAACTTACGGTGGTACCGTAATTTACGGTGGAAATGACGGTCAAACTCGTAACTGCTCATTAAAACGGTTTTTATGGTGTCTTTTGGGATTATCTCATCATGGGACGTTTTCTCTGAACATTGGGGGCGATTTTGGCTGATTCTACCTTGTTCCAAACAATTCTAAACATTTAGTTCTTGTTTTTGATTCGTATGAACTTGAATTTGGATGTTATGATGATAAACCGAACAATGTCCGGCTAAACTTGTGGTGATCATTTTAGGTGAAGGTTTTCTTAAACTCTTGTGTGTTTGTTTCTTTATTTCTAGAATAATAACATTGTGTTGCTTTGTTTGTCATGGTGTTTGAATAATTGATTGTAGCTTGTTAATTGGTATTGCAATTCTAGTCTAATCGTACGTTCTTGGTGTCGTTGACAATCGAGATATCACGGGAAGGGTTAGGGTTGGATATTGATTGATTGATCATCGGGAAACAACCTCGCATTCATATAATCCGAGTACTTTGTTCCCTTTTATCACAACAACTGTTTAAACACGAGTTATGTCTATGTAACTCTTTCTAGTTGGAATTTCACACAAGTGTTAAAAGAAACTGAATCATAAGATGGTCATTGTTCTCATAATCTTAAGTAAAAATTCAATCTTGATTAGTAGTAATTGATAATTTAGTTTTCTAAAACAAACAATCCAAATTATTGATCTTTAATTTCTGCAAATTAGGTTAATTATAGTTAAATTGCAAAGCTATAAAATCAACGCATTTTCCACATATTCCCTGAGTTCGATACCCATTTACCACTATCTATAGTTGTTATTTGGATTAAATTTGCGTGTACGACGACAGCACGTCAACGACGAGACGGACGTGGCATGATTGAAGCAAGGTGGATACGCCGCTGGTACTTCCTATATATAAGTGCTTCCGTCATGCTGCCGAACTTTCGTAACACGTGCCATGCGGGATCTCGTTGTTTGTGGATTGTTAGCACAAGTCTATGTGAATCTATTGAATCAATTGGAGACTATTGAGTCTATTGAATCTGTTTGGAGTCTATTGAATCTATTGGAATCTACTTGAGAAAATTTAAATCTATTTGGACTAATCTATGAGGAGTGTGGATATCGACATGTGAACATGACATCGTGTAGTACGAGGTGAAAGTACTGTGTCTGAAGCGTGGTGGATACGCCGCTGGTACTTCCTATATATAAGCGCTTCCGACATACTGCCAAGTTTCGTACAACGTGCCATGTGAGGGTAGTGGATTGCAGTGTGTAATTTATTGGAATCTATTGGTTTAGTCTCTGTGTGTATTATGATAATGATGAGTGTATTGTTTGTCAATTGCGACACGTAACATGACGCCGAGTGCGGGGTGGAAGCAATGTGCCCGAAGCGTGGTGGATACGCTGCTGGTACTTCCTATATATAAGCACTTCTGACCTATTGCCAAACTCCGTACAACGCGCCATGCGAAGGTCGTGGGTTTGCGGGATCTATGAGAATCTTGTGAATCTTGAGTCTTAGTCTACCGTGTGTGAATCTATGTAGACATGTGCTAATTTAGACTTATACGATCCTCTTATTGGATCTTTAGGATGTCTTCTCGAAAGCTATCCGACACTCTCAGGAAATCCAGGGAGAAATCTCAGAAAAAGATGATGTCATTCATGGCCGACCAGATTGCTCGAGTCGTGCCAAAGATCGTCTCTGAGCTCCAAGGGTCAAGCACGCCTCCATCCTCTGCGGACTCCAAGGCTGAGGAGAAAAAGCCTACTAAATTCAACTATAAGCATTTCATCTCTTGCAACCCTAAGTCTTTCACGGGTAGTGATGGGGTGACTGCTATGCTCGAGTGGTTCGACAGCATCGAGGTTACCTTCATTAACAGCGAGTGCCCAGACCACTTAAAGACTAGGAGTGCAACTGGGATGTTTCAAGGCAGAGCATTGGAGTGGTGGTCGAATGAGAGAAACATCCGTTTAAATGAAGAAGTCTATGCTCTTCCATGGGCTGAGGTGCGAGAACTAATGATGCTTGAGTTCTGCCCTCCTCATGAACAACTGAAGCTTGAAGAGGAGTTTTGGCATCTGAAGCTGGTTGGTGATGATAACCTGGCTTATACTACCCGTTTTAAGCAGCTAAGTCTTATCGTGCCTCACTTGGTTTCGACTCCTAAGCGAATGATAACCAAGTACATCAATGGTCTACCTCCTGCTATGCGTGATTCTATTGAAGCAGCTCAACTGGAAACTATTGAAGAAGTCTATCGTTTGGCAGCAAGTTTGAACAACAACCATGTGCGTGATAAGCAGTTTGCTACTCCTGCTCCCTCCAAGTCTGCGAATCAAGTTACTCAGCAGCCAAGCGGCAACAAGAACAAGAAAAGGAAATCCCAGGGTTCTGGATGCAATGCTATTACTCCTGCTACAAAACCTGCTGCTAAACCTACTCCTTCTCTTCTGCTTCTAACCCTGCTGCTCCCGAAGCTAAGAAGCAATACACTGGGCCTCATCCCAAGTGTGCAACTTGCAACTACCATCATCCTGCTGCTTCTGCATGTCGTCTGTGCACCAACTGTAATCGTTATGGTCACACGACTCCTTACTGTCGTCAAACTAACCCGGCCCCGCAAGCTCAGCAAGCCCCAGCTCAGACAACTCTACCTGCACTCCCAGCACCTCTGCAGAACCCAAGGCCAGTCAAAGCTATCCGTGCATGCTACAAGTGTAGAGATACTACCCACCTCCGTAACCAGTGTCCTCACCTGAACCAGGACCAGCAGCCAGCCGCTCGTGGAAGAGCGTTCAACCTTAATGCTAATCAGGCTCGTAATGACAATGACGTTGTCATTGGAATGTTCCTTATTAATAACCTTTATGCTTCGATTCTATTTGATACTGGTGCCGATAAAAGCTTTGTATACGTGGAATTTGAGTCTTTGATAAACTGTACATGCTCCAAGTTACCTGAGCCATTCTCTGTTAAGGTCGCCAATGGTAAGTCGATTCTTGTGAATTCTATCGTGCGTGATTGTTCTTTGATTCTTAACGATCACGTCTTCTCTATTGATCTTATACCCATGCGATTGGGTAGTTTTGAAGTCATCATTGGCATGGGCTGGTTACGTAAGAACCATGCTGAGATTGTTTGTCATGAGAAACTTGATCGTCTTCCTCTTCCCTCTGGTGATACTTTGATCGTCTATGGAGACCGACCTTCAAAAGGACAGAGATTGATGTCATGCACACAAGCGAGCAGAAACATACATAAATAGAACCCTACCTTCTTGGCCCACGTGGTGGAACAAAAAGGCAAAGGGAAGAACATAAGCGACGTTCCAGTGGTGTGTGACTTCACCGATGTCTTTCCTGAAGATCTTCTTGGTCTTCCTCCTCCCAGATCCGTTGAATTTCGTATTGATCTCGTACCTGGTGCGACTCCTGTGGCTAGGGCTCCCTATCGTCTTGCACCTTCCGAGATGCAAGAGTTATCTAGTCAGCTACAGGAATTACTCGATAAGGGTTTTATTCGTCCAAGTACCTCTCCGTGGGGTGCTCCCGTTTTATTCATCAAGAAGAAGGATGGTTCCTTCCGTATGTGTATCGACTATCATGAGCTGAATAAGCTCACCGTGAGGAATCGTTATCCTCTCCCTAATATTGATGACCTATTTGATCAACTACAAGGCGCGTCGTGTTTCTCGAAGATTGAATTACGTTCAGGATATCATCAACTACGTGTCCTCGAAGTTGATATTCCTAAGACTGCGTTTCATACTCGATATGGGCACTACGAGTTCGTAGTCATGCCTTTTGGTTTGACCAATGCACCCGTAGTGTTCATGGACCTTATGAATCGTGTTTGTAAACCCTAATTGGATCGTTTTGTGATAGTCTTTATTGATGATATTCATATTTATTCTAAGTCTAAAGCTGATCATGCTCGCCATCTACGTCTTATGCTTGAACTTCTACGTGGTGAACGTCAGTATGCTAAGTTTTCTAAGTATGAGTTTTGGATTAATGAAGTACAATTTCTTGGTCATATTGTTTGTAGTCAGGGTATTCATGTTGACCCTTCTAAGATTGAGGCAGTGAAGAATTGGTGTACGCTTAAATTCGTGTCTGCGATTCGTTCTTTTCTAGGACTGGCGGGTTATTACCGCCGATTCATCGCGGATTTTTCTAAAATTGCTGTTCCTCTTACTACGCTAACCCAAAAGGAGAAACCTTTTGTTTGGGGTCCCGAACAAGAGGAATCCTTTCAAACTCTTAAGAACCTTTTGTGTAATGCTCATGTGTTAACTCTACCTGATGGCAATGATGATTTTGTGGTATATTGTGATGCCTCGAATCGTGGATTGGGCTGTGTGCTCATGCAGCGAGACAAGGTTATAGCTTATGCCTCTCGTCAGCTCAAGATACATGAGAAGAACTACACTACTCATGATCTGGAGCTTGGTGCGGTTATTTTTGCATTGAAGATCTGGTGACACTACCTTTATGGTACTAAGTGTGTGGTCTTCACCGACCATAGGAGCCTTCAGCATATCTTTGACCAAAAAGAGCTGAACATGCGACAGAGACGTTGGGTGGAATTGCTTAACGACTACGACTACGAAATTCGTTATCATCCTGGCAAGGCGAATGTAGTAGCCGACACCCTTAGTCGTAAGACCCATTTCAAGGCTATTCATATCTCTAGTGATCTGCATGCTTTTATTCATGAAGCTCAGTATTCATCAGCAAATGAAGGAAGTCTAGAAGAAGAAATTCACGGCGCTAGGATGGACCAGCTCGAAACTAAATCTGATGGTCTGCAGTATTATCTAAATTGCATCTGGGTACCAGATCGCGATGACCTTCGTGAGCTCATTATGACCGAGGCTCACAAATCCTGTTACTCTATCCATCCAGGTGCCGATAAGATGTACCAGGATCTGCGTGCGACTTATTGGTGGCCTGGCATGAAGAGGGACATTGCTGTATTTGTGTCTAAGTGCCTTACTTGCTCGAAGGTAAAGGCTGAACACCAGCGTCCTTCTGGACTCTTAGAACAACCCAAGATCCTAGTTTGGAAATGGGATAGCATTGCTATGGAATTTATTAGTAAACTACCCCGTGCCTCTAAAGGTCACGACAGTATCTGGGTGATTATTGATCATTTGACGAAATCCGCTCAATTTCTTCCTATTCGTGAGGATTACAGAGTGGAGAAACTTGCTCGAGTCTATACTGATGAGATTATATGCCGTCGTGGCTTACCCCTTGACATAATCTCGGACCGTGATGGTCGTTTTACTTTGCGTCTTTGGCAAACATTTCAGTCTGCTATGGGTTCGCACTTGAATCTTAGCATGGCCTTTCATCCTCAGACGGATGGACAGACCGAGCGTACTATTCAAACCCTAGAGGATATGCTCCATTCTTGCGTCATCGACTTTGGTGGTAACTGGGATGTACATTTACCATTGATAGAATTCTCGTACAACAATAGCTACCATTCCAGTATTCAGATGGCTCCTTTCGAAGCTTTATATGGGCGAAAATGCCGATCTCCTCTCAGCTGGCATGAGGTTGGGGAAAAGCAGTTCACTGGCCCTGAGATTGTCCAAGAGACAATGGATAAGATTCTTCAGATCCGTGACAACTTGATCAAGGCTAGGAGCAGACAAAAGAGCTATGCTGATAATAGGCGGAAGCCTTTGGAATTTGCTGTTGGTGATCGAGTTCTACTCAAGGTATCTCCCTGGAAGGGAGTAGTTCGTTTTGGAAAGAAGGGAAAGCTCGCTCCTCGCTATGTGGGTCCTTTCGTGATACTTGAAAGGATTGGCAAGGTAGCATACAAACTCGACTTGCCACAAGAACTAAACAACGTGCACCCGGTGTTCCACGTATCCAACCTATGTAAATGCCTAGCCGACGAGGGACTGCAGGTTCCTCTTGAAGACTTGCAAATAAACGAAGTTGTTCAGTTTGTGGAGAAACCGGTCGAAATCATGGATCAAACTGTCAAGCGTCTAAGGCGCAGCAAAATTCCCATTGTAAAGATTCGGTGGGAAGGAAAGCGTGGTGCCGAATTCACTTGGGAGTTGAAAAGCGATATGAAGGCTAAGTACCCGCATCTCTTCGAGCAGTCTTCTTCTAAGATTACGGGGATGAAATCTCCTAAAGGAGGGGAGACTGTAACGCCCAGCGTCCCTGAACTTTAGACTTTTGGCAAGATCAGCCCCTGAACTTCTGTATATTGTAAGATCTAGTCCCTATGGTTATATAAGGTTGATACCTTGATACTTTTGGCATGAATCTTATTGATAATTGGTGCTTGATACTATGACACTTGATTCTTTATTCTAGATGCATGATCCTTGACACTTAAACTATGAGACTTGATACTTAATCTAGATACTTGACTCTTGATACTTGATCTAGACACTTGATTCTTGATACCATGGAAACTAGATTCTTTATGTTGATTCTTGATACTTGATACTTGGACTCTTGATTCTTGATGCTTGAGAAACTATGATTCTTGACTCTTGAAACTTATTTGGTGCTTGACTCCTTAGACTCGTGAGACTTGATTCTTGGTTAAACGAGAGACTGGGGCCTTGTCACTGGTGGAATCTATGAAACTTGGAAACTTTTGGTTTGTAATATAATCTAGATACTTTACATAAACTATACGCAACGCAACGCTAAATGTATTTCACAAAACGAATTAAAGACAGGAACGCGGAAAGAAGGGATTGGCCAGAGTGGTCGTCCGATCGGATGACCACCCGATCGGGTGACCACTCGATCGACCGACCACCCTATTCCCTTATGCACAGCCTTAATTTTCCTCTTACCCTATAAATAGACCTGTCACATCACCATTTTGAGTGATGTGACAACTCTGCTCGACCAAGGCACTTGCACTCTTCATTCTTCTTCTCTCATCGATTTCGGTACATTTTCGGCTAGATACTTGTACTTTCTTGATCTACACTTCATTCTCTACGTGATTCTCACTTGAAATCGCACTTTTCACCATGAAATCTCTCAAATATGAGATCCTAAGGATGATGTCATCATGGTGGTTCGTACAAACTAACATATGAGGTCATTCTTGGTGAGATCTAGCTAAGATCTAAGGGATTCCATGTACATATCACTAAATCTAACCTAAATCTAAGACTAATCTAAACTTTTTCCTATAGAACTTGTGTACCTTCAGCTTTTTCTCAAACTTTCCCCATTAATCAATGGAAATCGGGTCTAAACAGATTGTGGACTGGATGAATAGTCTAAAGTCAGCTTAGATCTGAGTTACTACCAGAAAAGACGAGCATGGGACGGATTTGACATTAACTTGTTACGAACCGACGACTGAACAGACAGGGGGTGATTCCCGCCCGATTAGGACGCCGAGATACTAATGAGTTTACTGTTGTCACGATACGTACCGTACCGTCACCGTTAACCTAGAAACTTAGAGATATTACAATGGCAAACAAGAACAAGGATCGCCGATCGAGCGGAAATCCGATCGAACAATCGTCTAATCGGACAACCACTCTATCGAGTGACTCTTGCCTTGTAACCTTGAAGCTTGGAATCTTTGGGAATCTTGACCAAATGGCAACCCGATCGGACAGCCGTCCGAACAAGCGACCATCCGACCAAGATACCTAGTACACTTAACAAATTGTGACACGTGGATCGAGTGACCACCCTATCGGACAGTAATCCGATCGGGCAGCCACCTTATTCCCTCATTTGTAAGCAAGAGGCAACCCGACCGGATGGCCATCCGATCGGGCAGCCTTCTGTCCCTTCACACACCTATGTCACCCGAACGACTGGCAATCCGATCGGATAGCCATCCGATCGGGCAGCCATCCGATCCAGTGACTGACTTGACCCCTTGTGTAATCTCGTTACTCTGCCCGACTCTTATCCTATTGTAATCTAATCAGGCTAATTCTAAAAGAGCTACCTTTGATCCAATAGCAGTTTATACTGTTAAGCAATCACTGTGAGTATACTTGATCCCCTTTTTACTTTAAACTTTTGGGGTGTAACATGTATTCTATGAAACTTAAACTTGATTCTTTGAAACTTATACTCTATCCTATGTGAACATGAAACTTGTGATTCTTGATTCTTGACTCTTTGTGCTATGTGACGTTTAATCTAGAGTGTGTAGTTCCGCCTTAACAATAGTAGCGCTATAGGAGATGCACCTCTCCCATTATTCTCGGGGGGTATTGTTAGGAGGATTCTAGTTTACCATGAGTCTTGGGTAAACACTAAAGCATCGGGATACTTGGGCTAACACTGCGTGGACTACGACACAAGCATGGCTGAAACTATTTATTGTTTACACTGTGGATATGAGTTGTTTTAATCTATTATTCTATTATCAAACTTGTATACTCGCCAATACTTTTGTATTGATATTTTAATACATGTTGCAGGCTGATAGGATGCTTGGAATGCATGGAATTCAGCTAGGAGATGCTTAGAAACGACGCCTAGATAATATTAGTCTTTTGAACAATTTGAACAATTTTATGATTCGGTTTGTAATGTGATACTTGTGATGACGTTTGTTAGACCTTTGCATAAAATCAATTAATCATTATTGAAACAATAGTGTTATGGAATTCTCATGAGCAATCTGAACGCTTAGTGCTCGCACCCCGATGTTTCTGCCATCGGTTGGGGTGTAACATCGATAGGCTTTTCCACGAAGTGTAATGTTTCATCCACTTGCAAATCCTCAAGAGGTACATGTAATTCCTGGTCGTCCAAGCACTTTCTGAGGTTCGAAACGTGGAAAGTTGGGTTGACATTACTCAGTTCCTCTGGTAGTTCGAGTATGTAGGCCACTTTTCCAATCCTTTCCAGAATTTTAAAGGGTCCAACATATCGAGGCGCGAGCTTTCCTTTCTTGCCGAATCTGATCACCCCCTTCCAAGGTGCAACCTTTAGGAGCACGTGATCGCCAACGTCAAATTCAAGGGGCTTGCGGTGTCTATCAGCGTAACTTTTCTGTCGGCTCCGAGCTTTCAATAGATTGTCTCGAATTTGGAGGATTTTGTCAGTCGTTTCTTGCAACAGCTCGGGACCGGTAATTTGCGCGTGTCCGATCTCGTGCCATACAATAGGCGGTCGACATTTTCTTCCGTATACGCCTCAAATGGTGCCATTTGTATGCTAGAATGATAACTGTTATTGTACGAGAATTCGACCAAAGGTAAGTGCGCATCCCAATTACCACCGAAATCTATGACACACGAGCGAAGCATGTCTTCAAGGGTACGAATCGTTCTTTCACTCTGACCGTTGGTTTGGGGATGGAAAGCGGTACTTAGATTAAGAGTAGTACCAAGAGCAGATTGAAACGTTTCCCAATGACGCGAGGTAAACCGACCATCGCGGTCAGAGATGATATCACGAGGCGTCCCGTGTCGACAGATGATCTCGTCATTGTAGATTCGGGCTAATTTTTCTACCTTTTAGTCTTCTCGTATCGGCAGGAAGTGAGCCGACTTGGTCAAACGGTCAACCACAACCCAAATGCTATCATGACCTGACTGAGTATGCGTAAGTTTTGTTATAAAGTCCATAGCTATACTCTCCCATTTCCACATCGGTATCTCGGGTTGAACGAGTAAGCCAGAGGGTCTTTGATGCTCAGCCTTGACCTTGGAACAGGTCAGGCACTTCAAAACATAGATTGCGATATCCTTCTTCATGCCCGACCACCAGTACTTGTAGCGCATGTCCTGGTACATCTTGTCAGCACCGGGATGAATAGAATATCAAGATTTGTGGGCTTCGTCCATCAGAAGTTGTCGTAGGTCCGTACACTTGGGAATCCAAATTCGGTCCAAATAATGAAATATACCATTCGATTTATTCTTGAGTTGGGCGCCATCGTTTAGAATCCTTTCCTTCTTCAATGTTCGCTCGGTAAAACAAGCATGTTGCTTGTCACGGATAAGGGTTTCGAGATGAAACTGGGCTTGGGAATTACGATTGCTAAGTAGATAGCTTCGTCGGCTGAGAGCGTCGAAAACGACATTTGCTTTGCCTGGGTGGTAACGAATCTCACAGTCGTAATCGTTGAGCAGTTCTACCCACCGGCGTTGACGCATATTCAATTCCTTCTGGTCAAAGATATGTTGTAGGCTCCTATGATCGGTGAAGATCGTACACTTGGTACCGTAAAGGTAGTGTCACCAAATCTTTAACGCAAAAACAACTGCGCCAAGTCCGAGGTCGTGTGTGGTGTAGTTCTTCTCGTGGATCTTGAGCTGTCGAGAAGCATACGCGATAACCTTGTCTCGTTGCATGAGAACACAACCAAGACCAAGGTTCGAGGCATCACAGTAGACTACGAAGTTATCGTTTCCGTTTGGCAGTGAGAGCACGGGAGTATCGCAAAGCATAACTTTGAGAGTTTGAAAGGATTCCTCTTGTTTAGTTCCCCAAACAAAAGGTTTGTCCTTATGCGTAAGAGAGGTTAACGGCACAGCGATCTTAGAAAAACCTTCGATAAAACGGCGGTAATAGCCTGCCAGTCCGAGAAAAGAACGGACTTCAAACAGATTCTTGGGTGTAACCCAACTCTTAACAGCTTCGATCTTCGCAGGGTCAACGTCGATACCTTGACTATTGACAATGTGACCCAAGAATTGGACCTCCTCCAGCCAGAGTAGGTCACATTGTCAATAGTCAACGTGCATACCTTGACTATTGACAATGTGACCCAACTCTTAACAGCTTTGATCTTCGCAGGGTCAACGTGCTTGAGAGCGGCTGGTTGAACAAGGAGCTGTCACATCATTTGCAAAGTGTCAAGGGGTCGAGTGGGTCACCGATCGGATGGCTGTCCGATCGGATGCCAATTCGATCGGATGGCAATCTGATCGAACGACAATCCAATCGGATGGCCACTCGATCGGTTGGCCACTCGATCCAGGTGTTCGGCGCGATGAGTTTTGTCGTTTCGATTCGCGTGTTGAGCATTGCGATGCGATTCAAGTGAGCGATACGATAGTATTACCCAATAGTTACTCAAATAACATAACTACTATATCTAACATACAATCACTGTAAATAACTTGCGTTTAGCGTTTGCGATTAGATTGCGATGCGATAGAATTTCGATTGCGATAGCGATTAACACCTCAACATAAACATAACATGCACAAGTAACACATAATTAGCACACACACGTAAAACAATAACCAGAACACGTAATTTGAGTTTCGATGCGATAGCGATTAGCGATAAATATGCGATTAAACCTCGATTATTAATAGACACTCCACATAATACAATTAAAGCGATTAAATAATAGATTCGATCACAAGTCAAAGAAGTCAAAACAGTAGTTGAGCAAGGAGTGACAGATCGCAATTAGCAATCTTTTCTTCCTTTGACTTCAATCTTGACTTTGACTTTCGAAACACGGGGTGTTACAGCAGGTTTGGAAGTGGGCGAGATGTTGAGTCTCTGCAGTTTGCTTCTTAATGTCGAGCTGAAAGAAAATAGAGACAGCTGGGAATGGATTAGGGAAAAGATGAGGGGTTTAGTGTGGTGTGTGGTTAAGAGGTTACTTGATAAAAACAAGATTTATTTTAGATGTTTTTGTTCCAGAGTGGTGTAAGTGTCTTCCTATGAAATGTAACATCTTTATTTGGAGGGCTGAGATGAACAAGATTGTGACATCGGTGGCTTAAAAAAAGGAATATCGGCGGGGTAGATACCGTCAGTTTGTTGTGTGGCGTGGTGAAGAAACTGTGGAACACCAATTTAATTCATGTTTCACAACTTCAAATCTTTGGTCTCATATTAGCTCTTGGTGCAAGATTCCGAACTTGCTTGTATTCTCTTTTAGAGACTTGTTAGAGGTTCACGATCGTGTAGGTTTAAAAGGGCAGAAAAAAGAAGTGTTAAAAGGGATTATCAAGATTGGATGTTGAAGCATTTGGAGGGGAGGAACGTGGTCAAGTCCAACAACAAAACAATAAAGATTGAAGACAATATTAGTGAGATAAAGAGGTGGGTTTTTTTATGGTTTAAAAGTAGATCTAAAAATAAACTCGTATCTTAGGAAGAATAGTGTAAATTTGTAAATATGTAATTCTGTTTGGGGTCGCCTCAATTTGAGGTTGGCATTACGTTTTAAGGAAGTTTACTTAAAAAAAAAAGATACTTATTGGAAAGTTTTATCGTCGAGGTAAGTACATGCTGATTTTCAAAACGGATTATAATCAAAAGTATTTTGGTAAGATTATTGAGACGTTCAAATATGTTTGTATGTGTTTAGAAAGAATTAAAGTAGTTTAACAAATGTGTCTACTTTCTCTTTGTGACGTCATATGGCTTTTGACTTGATGTAAATTCACACCAACCTTTTGATGATATTATTATCCTCATAAGCATGATCATTTGATTTAAAAGACGATAAACATATGAACTATCGAACATTCACAACGGTTCCTTTTTCGTACCTTTTTACTACCAATTCACATGTTTTGTTTTTTATTTTTGTGGTCCAATGGAAGAAGTTCAAGCGTCATTGTTGTATGTGGCAAAATGAATGTTTAAGTCAAAACGAGGACTTTTAAAATAACTTAAGTTAAATTGATTTTAAAAAACTGTTTTAAAGAGCCAAATACATTAATTTATTAATTCTTTTAGGAATATTTATTTGGCTTCATAACACCATTTCTAGTGAATTAATTTGATCAGTTAGTCTTGTATCTTAATTTTCTATATATTGTTAGTTGGTTTGAAACCCGCGTATTACATGGACTAAACAAATATAATTTTATATATTAAATAATAAAAAGTTACATCTTTAAAAACCCATGCATTGCACGTAATGCTGGCAAATTGTGTCTTAACAGTTTTAACAGGTTTCTGACGGCGCGCACAACATAAGTTTCAAACATGATTACGACTCGTTTAACTACTTTCTAACTCATGTTTATAAAACAGTTTTATGTTTTATATACAAAGATGAATAAATGATAGATCCCAACATTGTAATTTTAATTATTTTAAAAATTAAAAAAGTCAAAGGGTATATTTTTCAGTCAAACAGGTCTAATCGTGTCTTAACAGGTACCCAATTGCCATTTGCACGGATTTAATAAACACACCCATTACATGGCTTAAATACGTATAATGTAATCGGTTAACAAACACATGCATCAATATATGTTTTTTGAAAAAATGAATTTTGATGTAGTATATACTTTTTATAACATTTTGCTTTGTTTTTTTATTAATTATTAGGTTAAAAACTAGTGTGTTACATAACTTACAACATTTTATTTTGTTTTTTATTTATTAAATAGGTTGGAAACTTGTATGTTGCACGTGGTTGAATCTATGAAATATTAAATTGTTATTAATAAGTAAAAAAAATAAATGAAATAGTTAAAAAAAAAAGACATATTAAATAAATAAGAGATAAATGAAAAAGAAAATAAAATTATTATATAGCAATAATCATAGCATTTAATATTAGTAAATAACCCATTATACTAAAGAATATATATCGATTCTACTATATGACAAAACGATCTATTAGTAAATAACCCGTTATACTAAAGAATATATATCGATTCTACTATATGACAAAACGATCCATTTGTATGTATTATATGGATGTATTTGTTCCTAAAATGGATCCATTTGTATGTATTATATGGATGTATTTGTTCCTAAAATGGTCACGAACCCGGGTCCTTGGAAACAAATAGTTCACATTCGGGAGTTATTTTCAGATCTGTCGAACCTTAATAAAAATGGATTTATCTTTTTAGTAATAGTTTATGGCATGCATTTAATAACATACTGGTTTTTCTCTTAGACAGTGATCTTTATTCCTTTATCTTTTACTATTCTGCTCCATATCATTTGCTTTGATGACTCTCTAGACATTGATCTTTATTCCTTCATCTTTTTTCTATTCTGCTCTATATCATTTGCTTTGATGACTCTCTAATTGACTTTATGAGTCTTTTTTTTGAACGATAAATTTGGATCACTGACGTACTACTGGAGTATCAGCGTGCCACCAGCGAAACCACCCGGTCATATTCATCTCCACTAGGCATAATGCCTATACACCAATTCAGAAGAAACCCAATAAATATGAGGGAAAACCCCCTTGTGGGAATCGAACCTATGACCTATTGGTCCCAAAGCATTATTTTACCCTCAAAATGACACTAGGCTATAAAGCACCTTGTGAATTTAAGTAATTTTTTTTTTTTTGTGTATAGCAATTCATTACTAAAAACTGTATCATCACTAAAAAAAGTTAATATGAGAAATAATATATCTGCCACATCCTTTGGCGCCAAATTTATCATTTATTTAAAAGATATAAATGCCTTCATAATCTACATATACGTAAGTTTGCAATTAGAAAAGCCTCTTGTTTTAGTTGAATAAAACTAATACGAAAATAAAAATAATATTTTCCTTTATATATATATGAGTAAACTGTCATTTTGATCCCTAAGATCTGGTTAGTATTGTAACTTTAGTCCAAATTTGAAACCTTTTGCATCTGGGTCCATGTGATTTCACTTTTATTGTCATTTTGTTCCAAAAATAAAACCAGGTCATATTTCTTAAATTAAATCCTGATACTTTGTCATTTTCCTTAGAAGCAAAATAGTCATTTCATTTTTATTTTATTAAAGTTTTATTAAAACAATAATCTTTTTTCCACCACACCCCCACTTCTTATTCTACCTCTCTTCTACATAACAACCACCATCCATCACCACCTCTACCACCACCATCAATCTCCACCACCGCCACCATCTATCTCCACCTCCACCAGATGGAGAATTGGCATCGGCCCACCGAGAGTATCTTATTGTCCGTGTGGTCACGTAATCATCTTCTTGTGGCCCTACATCCTGATTGTACCCAAGGTGCTCTTCTTGTGCAGAAGAAGATAAACCAACATGCGGTTCAATTCCAGGAGAATCATGCTTCGCACTATGGGGTTCAAATCCAGGAGAATCATGCTTGCCAGTATCAATTGGAGTATTACCTAAAGACTGAACCTTATTACTTTCTACAGGGGATTTTTGCACAATAGCTGTAGGAACTATAGGTGATCGACGGTAGGATTTAGGCTATGGAGGAGGAGGGGGTAGAACAACATTCGTTGGTGAAGATCTAGTCACTGATGAATTACTAGCTTCCTTATCATCTCTATCCCAAACAGTAGGTGAAAAATTCTTCTTTTTACTACTATTAGACTGGGAACAGTTTTCCATCTTTAAACACTCATTATTCTAAAAACGACATGAAATCAACATATAAGTGAGCCAAAAGCCTCAATTTTATCAAATCAGGATGAATTTCAAAACCCTAGAAATCGAATAATATGATAAAAAGGGGGGATTAAACCTAGAAGCTTCTAGACATTGGGTAGTTTGTTGTGTTTCTTCCGTGTGAGATCACCGGAAACTTACCGGCAGTGGCACAAGTGGTGGCAGAACTCGGTGGTTTGTGGAGATTTGAGAGTAGAAGAGATACGAACATTCTAGTTATTGATAGATTATGGGTTTCAAAGGAGAAATATCCCTCTTGTTTGTATATAGCGTGATGGCCTATAGATTTTTTTGAAATTATTTTTTTATCAGTGTGGAAGTGGAGATAAATTGTGACAACCCTCATAATTACAGGTATCCGTACAATTAATTAATATTAAATTTGTGCTTAATGACTGTGCTTGATTACAACTGTTGACTTAAACTGCTTTATGATTTCTGCATCATACATACACGTGCATCACATTTCATACTGTCACACCATTTATCACAGACAAACTTTAGTGACATACTTGATGCACAAAGCACACTTAGCACAATGAGCGGATAACTCAGAAATATACTGACAGTGCCAGTACATAGACAGACAATGTTTTGAGACCTAGTATGGGCCAGAGACAACGTACTACACTAGTATGGTGTGTAGGGAAGTGAGGACCATAAAACTGCGTCTATAGGTGATAGATAAAGTGCCGGGAAGTGCCTAAAACTCACTTTAAGTGCAGAATTCTGCATTTTTCAGCAAAATTCAGCATTTTAAAATGCTAGTATTATTTAGAACGTTGACTAAATGGTCCTGAATGCTTTTCTAAGTGTTGGGAATTAAAAATGTTACAAAAAGTTACATAAAGGACACTATACGGAACAACTTAGCACTTTAACGGAACGATATCTAACCGAACAACCGGACATTACCCGGAACACCAAAACTTTGTCAGAAACATTGTTTTATTATTTTTGGGCTAGTTATGGTCCCCGAATGCCCCAACACATTATGGAATATAACATACACATCATACACTAGATTTTTACACTTAACCTCCTAAATATTTACCTACTACCATCAAAAACTTACAATTAACCCCCCCTCCCCCATACCCATTTACGGTCACCCAAGGGACCCCACCACTAGATCTTCTTCTAATATTTTAATGGATTGTTGCTTGATTGTTTGGACATAATCTTGAGTGTAAGAGATTATAAGAATGGCCTAAAGGATTCATTTGAGATCTTCATCATTCCTTCACAAGTTCACACTCCACTCCCTCACACCTCTCTTTCCCTCTCGGCTCACTAGACAACCGCCACCACCACCATTGCTCCATTTTCAAGCTTGTTTCAAGCACTAGAAGGTGATTAAAGGAGCTTGTAGCTTGTGGGTCATCAAGGAGCTTTCATCACTTGCTTTTACACACCATCTTCATCATCTTTTGTTCTTGAGTTCTTCCCTAGCTTTAAGCTAGTTGTAAGACTTCCTTAAACTCTTGTTTACTTTTATTTTTTTTATGGTTAAAAGATATACATTGTGATAAAATAACAAGAACACTAAAGAACATAAACATAAAGCTTGAACATAAAGTTTGCATGCAGATGAAATATTGTTAGAATGATGTTGTTTATTGGATGGATGATGATTGCATGTTGATTACTAGTAATATGATGTGGATCATCATATGGAACTTGTTAAAGTATGATTAAAAACATGGTTTAACAAGTTAGAGGATGATTATGGGTTTACATGAAATAATCATCTTCTTGAACAAACATGAACTTGAAAGTAAAAGTGATTTTCTTACTAAGTAATAAACCTAGTGAACTAGTAAACTTGTGAACCGAAGACTTGAGTATGATTATCCAAGAAAAACCAAGTTGTAAAGATGATTTTTGAAAGATCATAACTTTTCTTACACTTACATTATCTTTGGAAATAAAATAAAGTGTATGAAGGCTAGTTAAACAAGAAAATGTTGTAAATAAAAATTTTTGTAAAATTTGTTCACAAGTTGTTAACACCGAGGTTCTTTAAAAACGAGATTTTTAAAGGGATGAATACACTTTAAAGAGTAACTAAGGTTACTAAAGACCTCACCAAGTTACTACGTGTTTTAGTAAAGGATCAAATTCATGATGTTATGAAAATCATACAATTTTTGCACTTGGTGAACATAATATTGTTTAGTGATTTGTTGTTGGTTGATTAAATGATTTTCGGAAAAGAAAATGATATGCTTATTAGCATGGACACCTCCATTTACAAAGGAAACTATGGCGAAATTTTCTAAAAATTCCAACACGTAGTAAATATTTTCTAGACAAGTGTTTACTAGTGTATTTTAAACTATGTTTTTCAAACATAAACCTCGCCATAAATTTTGTGACAAAATTACAAAGTATCGGAGGTTGGTTTTATACATGAAAATGGTTAAATATATGTTTAGAATATATATTTTACACTAAGACACTTGTGCGAATATTTGTTTATTTCGTGGAATAGTTATATTATTTTAGGGTAAAATAATATAACTTGCAAATTACCATGACAATTACAACTCCAACATAATACCAAAAATCACACGGAATAAATAATTAAGTTACACACTTGGTATTGTGAAATCGAACGATAAAACGTAACTCACAAAAATATTCCGGAAATTACTTTTACTTATATATTTTTGGTATATATTATTTTTGGACAAGAAGTGAAAATATATTATTTTTGGGAAAGATATATGTATTTTGGAATACATTATATTTTTGACAAATAAGTTATATATATATATTTTCTAAGTGGGACTTAAAAATATATTATTTCAAATACGAACATACATGTATAAATACCCTCATACGTGGGAAAGAGATACGGAGTAAATACTTTAGAAGTACTAATACGAAAATATTGAATGAACAATTATTCCAACACTACATATAATTTAAGTTGAAATAATTATTTTGACAAATAATTATGACTTGGAATAACGTAAGAAACACAACTCAAAAACATTAAACTCTAAGCCAAGGCACGGCCCGTTCGTCTAATAGAGATTAGTACGTTGTAGGTTGTCGTGTAGCTGACAGAGTTTGAGATACGGTACAAGACGCACTACTGTGAGTTCATGTCCCCCTTTTCTCTTAACTGTTTTCAGTTTTATACTTCGGGGGTGAAATACATGTTACAACTATTACAGACATTTTATACATGGTAGGGTTAGCTTAAGGAGGGTTTGCTACTTAGATCATGTGAGTGGTGGGTACAACACTTAAGGCCGTTAATCCTCGTCATAGGACCGATGGACATGAGTGATAGATCTATTTGGGTTTAGCGAGCCCACACCCATGAGGCCGGGGCGGCCCATAGAGGTGACTCTGTCTTCCAGCCGGAGGCCCGGTACAAATTTGCTAGGTTTGAGTACTTCCTGCACCATTTCACACATACCATTGGCTTTGCAACCCAGTGGTGATCTCTTTTTCCTTATTGATACATACCAGGGACATTTATACATACAGACATACTTTAACGGTTTATACACAAAGACATACACATGAACTCGCTCAACTTTTTGTTGATATTTTTAAAATACATGTATTTCAGGGAATTAATCGGATCTGGCAAGTGATGCATGTTAGTCAAGCTGCGTACTAAATAAAGATGTCATCCAGGGTTGTAGGGTTGGGAAGTGTAACCTCTTCCTGGATGGGTTACATGTCTCTAAGCCTCGTTTTATTGAAAGTCTTTTGTTGAGTCTTATGAACTCGTTTTAAACAAGTCATGGTTGTAACTTATTTTGGGTTGATGTTTCAAGACAAACATGCTATGGTATTTTCTAGATTATATTAATGGATGAACATCTCGTGTTTCTATCATATAGTATTGTTATGATTGTTGCTATGGTATTAAGAAGTCACACCAAATAACCACGCTTCCGCAAAAGTCAGGGTGTGACAGCTTGGTATTAGAGCCTCGATCATAGCGAACTAGGATTCTTTCTCGAGTCTAGACTATGATCACCAGGGCTCTCACAAAAATGTTTTCAAACATTTTATTTTTACATTGCATACGCAAAACTTCCAGATCCAGGAATAAACACTTTTACAAACAAAAGGCATAAATACACATTTCAAAAAGGCTATGTATATAATTCAGCCTTAGAGACTGAGGGAGTTCAGTCTTAGAGACTGGGGAAAAATTTGAGTCTTAGAGACTGGGAAAGTTTGGTCTTAGAGGCCAGGGAGTTAGTCTTAGAGACTGGGAGGTTTGGTCTTAGAGACCAGGGAGTTAGTTTGAGAGACTAGGGAGTTCAGTCTAAGAGACTGGGTGGGATAGTCTTGGAAGACTAGGATGCGTACATGATTTCATTATTGTTTGCTTACATGCTTATCTGATATATGTGCATATGTTGTGGTTGTGTTACAGACACCATGGCATCTTCTTCTGATTGTGGAGTGTCCGACACGATAGACCCTATGGCTATTACCTCGGATGACGAGATAGCCACGGACCCGGAGGTTTATACCTCAGACACCACGAGTACCGACGAGGATGATTTTCAGCCCTTTGCCCTACCGGACTTTGGAGACGACTTGCCCTTAGCTGATGGTCTACCGGGAGAGGATCTACCACTTGTCCAGATCCCTGCCCCTCTCCCACTTGCTGCAGTTCCTTTTGAGGAACAGCCACTTGACGCGTTATCTGACGACGACATCGATCTATTTATCGAGGGTCCCCCGGAAGGTGACCAGGATGGAGGGGCCCCGATGGATGACGATGTTCAACTAGCTGATATCCCGGTTGTTGAACCTGTTGTTCCTGTGGTTGAGGTTCCTGCTGTTGATGCCTTTGTTGTGCCACATGTCGAGGCTCCCGTTGTGGAGGCCTTGCCCGATCCGTCTGGTTCCTACTCTCTTGAGTCTGTATCATCCGCCACTCTTCATGCCCAGGACGTGCAGCACTACTCTACCGACACTGATTCAGACATGGCGATGTCTACTGCACCTATTGTTCCCCATGACTTTGACCCGGATCCTGAGGTTGAGTTTGTACCTGCTGAGCCACTAGTTGATGCACCAGTTGTTGCACCACCAGTTGATGCACCAGTTGTTGCACCACCACTTGATGATGTTCCGGTCATTGCACCACAAGTTGTTGATATCCCAGTTTCTGCACCTATACCCGACCCTATGCCGGTGTTTGATGACCTTGCACCTTTTGCTACACACATAGATCCCAGATATGCCGACACCCGTAACGGGTGGATTGAGGATGATGATGACTATCCTCTGTTTGTTCTACCAGTCACTCCCCCTGATGCACCTGTTTTTGCACCCTCTGTTGTCCCACAGTTTCACCCTCCCGAGTCAGACGTCCACCGCATGGATTTACCCGTCACTTTTCTGCAGGACATTCCTCCTCCCCATCCAGGGGAAGGACCTTCTACTCAGCAGCATGATCACATACCACCTATGACAGCAGCTTTTCCATTTATACCCCTTGTTGCACCTACTGCACACACTGCTTTTGCTTCTTCCGCACCCACGGGCGAGCCATTTTTGTGGTCTTCGCCCAACATCATGCCTTTGTCAGATCCATACCATCCTTTTCATGTGGGTTATACGACGGATGATATACTTCTATCCTTGCAGTTACAGCAGGATGCATTGAGCCGACGGGTCCAGGAGCTGGAGAGGACCCCGCGTCCTCCCCCTTGTCATTGCCAGTCTCCATTTGCGACACCACCAGCTCCTCTCGGACTGCACCCTGATTCTGATGTCCGCTTCCTCACCACGGACCAGCAGATTGCTTACCTGCTGCGTGTTGTCCATGCTCTATAGGAGGATTTGGCGCGCTTGCACAGATTGATTTTTATTCCTCCACCTCCTCCTCCCCCACCATCAGCTTAGGGGTATTAGGTCTCCTGCAGATAGGCTACTTTTGGTGAGAAGACAACTATTGAGCCGTGATTATGAAGACTTTTGAAGACCACACTTTTGATATTTGACTTTTTGGTTGTTGTAAATTGTTAGACGATTCAGACAAGGGTGATGTGACCCTTAGTCTCTTTTGACATGTGATACAATTGTAAAACTGTACTGGTGGTCTTGTGTTATGCAAAGCTCAATCGCAACCTTCTCATTACATGCATTGTTGATTTATTTGTTTATGATTATGACATGGGATGTTATGTGTTTTTGTGTTGATGGATGTTATTACTTACGCGTATTATTTACTATACTTACTATGGCCTGACTGTTACGATCTTCTTATAAAAGATGCCTCCACGACGAGACACACGTTTGCCTACCACTGAGGCGGAGTTACAGGAGCGAATTACCGCAGCAATAGCACAGTATGAGGCCTCCCGCGCCGAGACTAGCGGAGGTTCCTCAAGGAACAACAACCCACCCGATGGTAATGTCCAACTCGCTTGAGACACATTACGTTAAATTGGATATTTCTTACACATTCGCTAATGCTTTCTGTAAATGATATTGCCTATACAGGCTGTACCTACAAACAATTTCTGGATTGTAAGCCCTTAAATTACGACGGCACTGGAGGTGCTGTTGCTTTCGTCTGATGGACGGAAAAGACGGACTCGGTAATAAGGATGAGCAAGTGTGCTCCCGGAAACCAAGTTACTTACATCTCAGGACTCTTTCTTGATGGTGCTTCATCCAGGTGGAATCTTTAAGTACAGACCCTGGGGGAGGCGGCGGCGTATGCACTGACATGGGCTGAGCTGAAGGAGCTCATGAGGAAGAAATATTGTTCACGGGCTGAAATACAGAAGCTGGAAACGGAATTCTGGCACCTCAAAATGGACGGTCCAAAAATTGTTGAATATGTACAAAGGTTCCACGACTTGTCACGTGTTGTGCCGTATATGGTTGATCCTGAATTTAAACGCATTGAGCGTTTCATCTGGGGATTGGCACCCCAGATCATGAGCATGGTAACAACGTCCAAGCCTCCAACGATTACCGAAGCCATTGATCTCAGCGTGGCACTTACAGAGGAAGCTATCCGGTTGAACAAATTTTCAATCTCTGAACCAAAAAAGAAGGAAACACATGTTGAATCATCATCGAGTGCGAACAAGAGGAAGTTCTCAAACTTCAAAAAGGGTACCAGCAGTGTCAGCAAGAAAGAAGAGGGAAGTGCACCAGCCAGGGCCAAAACTGGTGCTGAAAGTAGAGGGAAGGGTTACATGGGCACTCTGCCCAAGTGTGATACATGCCAGTACCATCATTCCGGCCAGTGCAGAGTGAGGAGATGTGAGTCTTGCGGGAAGGAGGGCCATTCGAAGAATACATGCTGGGCTGGTACTGGTACTGGTGCTGGTCGTGGTGACAATGGTCAACGAGGTTCTGGTAATGGGAATGGGAACCGTCAGCAAGGAAATAATGGAGGTAATGGGAACCGGGGTAATTTTGGGAACCAAGCTGGAAACCGTAATAACAATCAGGGGAATGGAAATGGTAACGGCCGAGGACCGGGATGCTTTAACTGCGGAGACATCGGGCACTTCAAGCGCGAATGCCCAAAACTCAATCAAGCTCAGGGAAGGGTATTCAACATTGGAGCAAGGGAAGCACGCCAGGACCCGAATGTTGTCACTGGTACGTTCCCTATTAATCAACGCTTTGCATCTGTTCTATTTGACACTGGTGCCGACTATAGTTTTGTATCACTAGAATTTAAGAATATGCTTGGGTTAACTGCTAGTAAGTTAGACATTCCATACTCAATTGAACTGGCTAATGGAAAGCTAGTTGAAATGAATGAAGTTATCAGAGGATGCGTTATAGAGTTGGGAGAACACGAATTTACACTGGATCTACTGCCAGTCGAGTTGGGAAGCTTCGACGTGGTAGTAGGGATGGATTGGTTGTCAAGCAACAGAGCCGAAATTGTATGTCACGAGAAGACCATTCGCATCCCAATGGCAAATGGAGAAACAATTGTGGTACACGGAGAGAAGCGTGAAACGCCCTTAAGGATCATTAGTTGCTTGAAGGATAGAAAATGTTTGAAGAAGGGATGTGTTGCCTTCTTGGCGCACATCATGGATAAGGAAGCGGCTGAGCCAAAGATAGAAGATATTCCAGTTGTGAAGGAATATCCTGAAGTCTTTCCAGAAGACTTGCCAGGATTGCCACCACAAAGACAAGTCGAGTTCCATATTGACTTAGTCCCAGGCGCCGAGCCTATGGCTAAGGCACCTTATAGACTTGCACCTTCGGAAATGAAGGAGTTTTCGACGCAACTTCAGGAGTTGCTAGACAACGGATTTATCAGACCAAGCTTCTCTCCTTGGGGAGCTCCAGTTTTGCTCGTTAAGAAGAAAGATGGTAGTTTTCACATGTGTATCGACTACAGGGAGCTTAATAAGTTGACGATCAAGAATAGATATCCTTTGCCGAGAATCGATGACCTGTTCGACCAATTACAAGGTTCAAGTTTTTACTCAAAGATCGACCTTCGATCGAGTTATCACCAGTTGAGGATCCAAGAGGAGAGCGTTCCAAAGACAGCCTTCAGGACTCGTTATGGACATTACGAGTTCCTGGTTATGCCGTTCGGGTTGACAAATGCGCCAGCCGTGTTCATGGACTTGATGAACAGAGTCTGTAAGCCATATCTCGATAAGTTCGTGATCGTGTTTATTGATGACATTTTGATCTACTCGAAGGTGAAGGAAGAACATGAGCAACACCTAAGAGCTATCTTAGAACTGCTCAAGAAAGAGAAGTTGTATGCTAAGTTCTCGAAGTGCGAGTTCTGGTTACGAGAAGTTCAGTTTCTTGGTCATGTGGTTAATGGAAACAGAATTCATGTGGATCCCACAAAGACCGAGGCGATCAAGAATTGGGAGACTCCTAAGACGCCAACCGAGATTCGACAGTTCCTAGGTTTGGCAGGATACTACCGCAGGTTCATTGAGGATTTCTCGAAAATCGCTCAACCTTTGACCTCTCTCACCCAGAAAGACAAGAAGTTTGATTGGGTAGACAAACAAGAAGAAGCATTCCAATTATTGAAGAACAAACTTTGTGACGCACCGATCTTTTCTCTACCCGAAGGCACTGACGACTTCGTGGTATATTGCGATGCTTCGCGTCAAGGTTTAGGCTGCGTGCTGATGCGGCGACAAAAAGTTATAGCCTATGCTTCGCGCCAGCTGAAGGTTCATGAGAAAAACTACACCACGCTTGACTTGGAGTTAGGCGCTATGGTGTTTGCATTGAAGATCTGGCGACATTACTTATATGGCACGCTGTGTACAATCTATACTGATCACAAGAGTCTGCAGCATATCTTCGATCAGAAAGAGCTTAACATGAGACAAAGACGATGGGTAGAGTTGTTGAACGACTATGATTGTGAAATCAAGTATCACCCAGGGAAGGCGAATGTAGTCGCCGATGCCTTAAGTCGGAAAGAAAGGATTAAGCCCATAAGGGTTAGGGCTTTGGAAATGATTGTTCAGACAGACCTCTCGTTGCGCATTCGTGCCGCGCAGAGAGAAGCTCTCAAAAGGGAAAACCTTGTGAATGAATATCTCCATGGGATGGAGAAGCAATTGGTACCAAAGGAGGATGGAACACTATGTTTCTTGGGAAAAATTTGGGTTCCTTTCTTTGGGGGTCTGAGAGACGTTATCTTTGATGAGGCTCACAAGTCACGGTACTCGATCCATCTAGGATCGGATAAAATGTACCAAGACCTAAAGGATTTCTATTGGTGGCCGAGAATGAAAGGCGATGTTGCGATATATGTTGGCAAATGTTTAACTTGTGCCAAGGTAAAGGTGGAATACCAAAAGCCTTCAGGTCTCTTGCAACAACCTGAAATACCCTAATGGAAATGGGAACATATTTCTATGGCTTCATAACGAAATTGCCAAGGACGCCCAAGGGCCATGATACGATTTGGGTAATTGTAGACCGTTTAACGAAATCTGCACACTTTTTGGCCATCAAAGAGAAAGACAACGCGAGCAAGTTAGCTGAGCTATACCTGAGAGAGATTGTTGCACGTCATGGAGTGCCTCTCTCAATTATCTCTGATAGAGATGGAAGATTCGTGTCAAGGATTTGGCAATCCTTTCAAGAAGCTTTTGGTTCTCAGTTGAATCTGAGTACTGCCTTTCACCCGCAGACAGACGGACAGATCGAGCGAACGATTCAAACATTGGAAGACATGTTGCGAGCTTGCGTAATGGATTTAGGTGGAAGTTGGGACACTCACCTACCATTGGTCGAATTTTCATACAACAACAGTTATCATGCAAGCATTCAAGCCGCACCGTTCGAAGCTCTTTATGGACGCAAGTGTCGATCACCGCTATGCTGGGCAGACGCGGGTGATAGACAGCTTGTTGGCCCAGAATTGGTCCAGGAAATGACTGACAAGATTATACAGATCTGAGAACGCATCAAAGCGGCTCGTGATCGACAAAAGTGTTATGCGGACTGGAGAAGAAAACCTCTGGAATTTGAGGTGGGAGATATGGTTTTGTTAAAAGTTTCACCCTGGAAGGGTGTGGCATGCTTTGGGAAGCGTGGGAAGCTGAACCCCGCACACATTGGTCCATTTAGAGTCCTGGAACGGATTGGTCTCGTAGCTTACAAGTTGGATTTACCTGCTGAACTAAACGACGTTCACGATACATTTCATGTATCTAATTTGAAAAAGAGTCCAACTCAAGAGACAGTGGTCGTTCCTACCGACGAAATTCACATTGACGACACACTCCACTTTACTGAAGAACCAGTTGAGGTCACGGATTGGAATATTAACAAAACACGCAGGAGTAGTGTCAAACTCGTCAAGGTTCGATGGAATGCACGACATGGCCCGGAATTCACGTGGGAACGTGAGGATCGTATGAAGGTAAAGTACCCACATTTATTCCCCAAGACCCCTGCAACTAGAAGCATAACTTAAAAATTTCGGGACAAAATTTTCTTAACGGGGGGAGAATGTGACAACCCTCATAATTACAGGTATCCGTACAATTAATTAATATTAAATTTATGCTTAATGACTGTGCTTGATTACAACTGTTGACTTAAACTGCTTTATGATTTCTGCATCATACATACACGTGCATCACATTTTATACTGTCACACCATTTATCACAGACAAACTTTAGTGACATACTTGATGCACAAAGCACAGTTAGCACAATGAGCGGATAACTCAGAAATATACTGACAGTGCCAATACATAGACAGACAAGTGTTTTGAGACCCAGTATGGGCCAGAGACAAGGTACTACACTAGTATGGTGTGTAGGGAAGTGAGGACCATAAAACTGCGTCTCTAGGTGATAGATAAAGTGCCGGGAAGTGCCTAAAACTCACTTTAAGTGCAGAATTCTGCATTTTTCATCAAAATTCAGCATTTTAAAATGCTGGTATTATTCAGAACATTGACTAAATGGTCCTGAATGCTTTCCTAAGTGTTGGGAATTAAAAATGTTACAAAAAGTTACATAAAGGACACTATACGGAACAACTTAGCACTTTAACGGAACGGTATCTAACCGAACAACCGGACATTACCCGGAACACCAAAATTTTGTTAGAAACATTGTTTTATTATTTTTGGGCTAGTTATGGTCCCCGAATGCCCCAACACATTATGGAATATAACATACACATCATACACTAGATTTTTACACTTAACCTCCTAAATATTTACCTACTACCATCAAAAACTTACAATTAACACCCCCCATACCCATTTACGGTCACCCAAGGGACCCCACCACTAGATCTTCTTCTAATATTTTAATGGGTTGTTGCTTGATTGTTTGGACATAATCTTGAGTGTAAGAGATTATAAGAATGGCCTAAAGGATTCACTTGAGATCTTCATCATTCCTTCACAAGTTCACACTCCATTCCCTCATACCTCTCTCTCCCTCTCGACTCACTATACAACCGCCACCACCACCACCTTGTCACCACCATTGCTCCGTTTTCAAGCTTGTTTCAAGCACTAGAAGGTGATTAAAGGAGCTTGTAGCTTGTGGATCATCAAGGAGCTTTCATCACTTGCTTTTACACACCATCTTCATCATCTTTTGTTCTTGAGTTCTTCCCTAGCTTTAAGCTAGTTGTAAGACTTCCTTAAACTCTTGTTTACTTTTATTTTTTTATGGTTAAAAGATATACATTGTGATAAAATAACAAGAACACTAAAGAACACAAACATAAAGCTTGAACATAAAGTTTGCATGAAGATGAAATATTGTTAGAATGATGTTGTTTATTGGATGGATGATGATTGCATGTTGATTACTAGTAATATGATGTTGATCATCATATGGAACTTGTTAAAGTGTGATTAAAAACATGGTTTAACAAGTTAGAGGATGATTATGGGTTTACATGAAATAATCCTCTTCTTGAACAAACATGAACTTGAAAGTAAAAGTGATTTTCTTACTAAGTAATAAACCTAGTGAACTAGTAAACTTGTGAACCCAAGACTTGAGCATGATTATCCAAGAAAAACCAAGTTGTAAAGATGATTTTTGAAAGATCATAACTTTTCTTACACTTACATTATTTTTGGAAATAAAATAAAGTGTATGAAGGCTAGTTAAACAAGAAAATGTTGTAAATAAATATTTTTGTAAAATTTGTTCACAAGTTGTTAACACTGAGGTTCTTTAAAAATGAGATTTTTAAAGGGATGAATACACTTTAAAGAGTAACTAAGGTTACTAAACACCTCACCAAGTTACTACGTGTTTTAGTAAAGGATCAAGTTCATGATGTTATGAAAATCATACAATTTTTGCACTTGGTGAACATAATATTGTTTAGTGATTTGTTGTTGGTTGATTGAATGATTTTCGGAAAAGAAAATGATATGCTTATTAGCATGGACACCTCCATTTACAAGGGAAACTATGGCGAAATTTTCTAAAAATTCCAACACGTAGTAAATATTTTCTAGACAGGTGTTTACTAGTGTATTTTAAACTATGTTTTTCAAACATAAACCTCGCCATAAATTTTGTGACAAAAATACAAAGTATCGGAGGTTGGTTTTATACATGAAAATGGTTAAATATATGTTTAGAATATATATTTTACACCAAGACACTTGTGCGAATATTTGTTTATTTCGTGGAATAGTTATATTATTTTAGGGTAAAATAATATAACTTACAAATTACCATGACAATTACAACTCCAACATAATACCAAAAATCACAGGGAATAAATAATTAAGTTACACACTTGGTATTGTGAAATCGAACGATCAAACGTAACTCACAAAAATATTCCGGAAGTTATATATATATTTTCTAAGTGGGACTTAAAAATATATTATTTCAAATACGAACATACATGTATAAATACCCTCATGCATGGGAAAGAGATACGGAGTAAATACTTTAGAAGTACTAATACGAAAATATTGAATGAAAAATTATTCCAAGACTACATATAATTTAAGTTGAAATAATTATTTTGACAAATAATCATGACTTGAAATAACGTAAGAAACGCAACTCAAAAACATTAAACTCTAAGCCAAGGCACGGCCCGTTGTCTAATAGACATTAGTACGTTGTAGGTTGTCGTGTAGCTGACAGAGTTTGAGATACGGTACAAGACGCACTACTGTAAGTTCATGTCCCTCTTTTCTCTTAACTGTTTTCAGTTTTATACTTCGGGGGTGAAATACATGTTACAACTATTATAGACATTTTATACATGGTATGGTTAGCTTAAGGAGGGTTTACTACTTAGATCATGTGAGTGGTGGGTACAACACTTAAGGCCATTAATCCTCGTCATAGGACCGAGGGACATGAGTGATAGATCTATTTGGGTTTAGCGAGTCCATGCCCATGGGGCCGGGGCGGCCCATAGAGGTGACTATGTCTTCCAGCCGAAGGCCCGGTACAAATTTGCTAGGTTTGAGTACTTCCTGCACCATTTCGCACATACCATTGGCTTTGCAACCCAGTGGTGATATCTTTTTCCTTATTGCTACATACCAGGGACATTTATACATACAGACATACTTTAACGGTTTATACACACAGACATACACATGAACTCGCTCAACTTTTTGTTAATATTTTTAAACTTCATGTATTTCAGGGAATTAATCGGATCTGGCAAGTGATGCATGTTAGTCAAGCTGCGTACTAAATAAAGATGTCATCCAGGGTTGTAGGGTTGGGAAGTGTAACCTCTTCCTAGATGGGTTACATGTCTCTAAGCCTCGTTTGATTGAAAGTCTTTTGTTGAGTCTTATGAACTCGTTTTAAACAAGTCATGGTTGTAACTTATTTTGGGTTGATGTTTCAAGACAAACATGTTATGGTATTTTCTAGATTATATTAATGGAGAACATCTTGTGTTTCTATCATATAGCATTGTTATGATTGTTGCTATGGTATTAAGAAGTCACACCAGATAACCACGCTTCCGCAAAAGTTAGGGTGTGACATAAATGGTGGCAGTAGTGGAGATTGATGGTGGTGGAGGTGGTGATTGATGGTGATTGTTATGTAGGAGAGATACAGAGAGAAATGAGGTAGAAGAAGAAGTGGGGGTGTGGTGAGACCCACAAAAGATTAGTGTTTAAAAAAAAAAGATTTAAATGAAATAAAAAGGAAATGATCATTTTGCCCCTGAGGAAAAGGACAAAATACCAGGATTTAATTTGAGAAATATGTCCTGATTTTATTTTTGGACCAAAATGGCGATAAAAGTGAAACCATAGGGACTCAGATGCAAAATGTTTCAAATTTGGACTAAAGTGGCCAAACCTTAGGGACCAAAATGGTAATTTACTCTATATATATTTAATGACAGTTATATATCTAATACATTATTAAAAAATACATAAAAGTATTATACTCTAATAAATATATTATTATTATGGTTATCAACATCAAAAATATATTAGCTTCTTCTCCAAGTTTCCATATTGTATCTCAGTGTAATACATCTCAATCAATGAAATATTAAATCCGTTCTCCCTCTATTATTCTTTTCTTTCTCCTTCTATTGGTTGCCACTAGGCTAATTTCACAACACGTTACTAGCATGATCTGCTCCGTCTGAAACCTAGTATCTTTGATTTAATATACCCCCAAACCATGTTTTGCTCTACGCCGCACCGCAGTCAATGGCTTTGACTTTTATGTCATTGCGAAGTTCCACAACGCTCATGGTAACATAACAATCATGGTGATTCAGATCACAACAGGTTGTAGTCAACGAAGGTAACCTGATTTATTCTTAAACATGATTACCTTAAAATATTACTTGGATTTGGGGGTTTAGTGTAAGACCCGTCTCAATTAATCAAGATTATAATATTAAACTACACATTTTATATAAAAATGCGACTTTACAAAAACTTTGTTAAGTTAACGACCATACATGATTAAAGTATTCAAGTTAACATCCATACTAGTTTTAAAACATCCAAAATGAAGTATCAAGTGTTTACAAGATTCACACTAACTAAAACAAGATAGATCATTGCGGAAGCTTCAAAATATGAGTGTTCGGTTCTTGATACATGCTTGATCTTCATCCGAGTGCTTACTACGCTCACCTGAATTCAAAACCAACATGAGAGTTAGTTTTGATAACTTAAAACGTATTAAAACAAGTCCCATGAGTTAAATAAACAAAATTCAAACCATTTGCAGCAATTCGAGCCCTCGCGGGCCGCACGGGATTGCTGGTTCATTTGCAGCAATTCGAGCCCTCACAGGCCGCGACCCCAGTCGCGCGACGCGACGATATTAACGGATGGGTGTTGCGTGACGCGACACCTTATTTTCGACAGAATGTTCGTTTGTTTGCTGCTGCACTTGCCCAACTCCAACTTTAACCAAAATCCTAACTTTAAAACTTCATAACTTTCGTTCTACATGACCTTTTTATGTAATTCTTTTTCCTACGTGTCCGTAATTTAAATACAGACCCTTTTACCATCATTATTTGCATAAAAATCCGGTTTATAAGCTCATAGCCTATAAATCCCCTTTTTATTTGTTCGACCCGTTTAGTTATATGTCATACTTTACATTATTCATCATTATTGGTTTCTAAACATAATTACCCATTCCCCGGTCTTATGAACTTTGGCATATCACTTCCATTCCATGGTTTTACGCGCTCAATGTGTCACGCTTGTTATCGATGTTTCAAGCATGTCTATTTGTCACACCCCCAAAATCCACATGCGGAGTACTACCGCTTGGAGGCGTGACTGACCAGGATCCAGCCACCAATCATATTGAACAAGCATATAAGTAGTTATAAAATCCAACCAACACAATTGGTGTTCAAACAAAACATAGTTAAGTTGCAAGCGGAAGCATAAGTCTTAAATCATAACATAAGTTTAATTGTTTCAAAGTTTAACATGGCACACAGTCGTCCATGTCCCACAACGATCCTCCTCCATGCAAGCTCCAGCTAAGAACCTAAGGACCTGCAAAGCATGTAGTAACGAGTCAACAACAAGTTGAGTGAGTTCACGGTTGGGTGTTCGTTTTAAGTTGTTTCGAAAACAGTTTCCTTTAGCTGGCATCCTGCCGTGGGGGTTACCCCATAGTTAAAAATGTGACTTGTTCATTCCCGGTTACTCTGGCTATCCAGCCGTGGGGGCTACCCCGTGTTAGTTATCTGGCATTTCGGCCGTGGGGGCTACCCCATGTATTCACTAGACTCGTTACCATATCGACTGCTGACTGTAGTCATGTTTATGTGCCCTGAAACTGTCAATGTCTATCATCATTGACGTGCCCCAGATCCATTAGTTCACGCCCGTCCTCTGCGGCACGGTGTGAGGTTTGTCAGACCTAAATAGCGCTATCTAACTAATGACCCGCTCGCCATTGGCCCGGCGATTAAGTCGATATAAAAAGGAGGGACTTCGTGATAGAGTTTTGGTCTAGTACGAGTTATCTGTCCGTGAGGACGAGGAATTACATTCCTGAACCTTTGCTGTCCTACCCAAGGAGGACGAGGAACCCATGTTCCTTAACCCCAATTCCCGACCACTGGGAATCCCATGCTTTGTAGAGGGTGTGAACTCACCTTGGTTTGCTCGGTAGATACACAGAAAAGTCAATCAAGCAATATCGTGGCTACTCACGTCCTATCACAGTTGTATCATACCGATCAGGTTCGTATTCAATCAGTACACGTATGTTCCTAGCATAATGCATTCAAGTATCGTTCATGGCATACACGTTTGATCATAGCAGCTCAACAATATTCACGTTCAACAGTAACATATAAGGTCTGTGCATTAGGCCCAAGAGTCCGGCCCAATCAATTAGGCCCGTAATGGGGTGCAAGTCCAAACAGTGTGCACATGCACCTGGTCTCGAGTCGCAACCGGACTCGCAAACACGGTTTCGGTTCGTGCTGTTTTGGTTACGAGTCGCAACTGGACTCGCAACCGAGATTTCGAGTCATACGGTTTATGTGCTGATCACTTGTGGTTTCGAGTCGTAACTAAGTGTTTGCGACTCGCAATCTGTGTCGCAACCGGGGGTCTCGACTCGTCATGCAGTGGTTTCGAGTCGCAACCGAAGGTTTCGACTGGACATAGGCTGATTCGGAACAGTGTACTATCCAATAACATTCTGATTTCATGCAACATGATGTACAATCCACTTAAACATGTTTGTTTGTCTAGTAATTTACCAAATTGGATCAAACACATCAGATTTCAAATATTCAGCCACATTCTTATCATGTTCATCAAGTTCTTCAAATATTCAAGTAGTTCATCATCATTCATATGAACCTAAGTCTAACAAAAATCATGAACAACAATCAAACTCTTGAACATATTCATCTAACCCACATATACACATCCGATTTCCACATATAAGCAGCCATTCGACAAGCATTTGATTTGTAACATAGGGTATGCAATCCGATTTCATGAGCATTAACCACTAATGGTTTAGACCACATTTAAACACAAGATGTCATTAACCCATCATACAATATGTCCGAAATCAAGTCATGTTTTCTTAGTAATCATTACTTTATCTAGCATTAAAATACCAACATCATAGATGAACAACAACAATCCTAGTATCGATTATTCAAGTGGTGTATGTTCATCATGCATAAGGCAACATATTATCAAGTTAACTTCATTATTCATTATCATCCACCAAACATCACACATTATCATCATCATCCGAAATATATAACAAGAGTCACTAACCCTCAAGTATCATAAACACTAACCAACAAGCATCATAAACACTAACCGGTTGATGAGTTTCAAAGGTGAGAACTTAAGCTTGAATCCGAGAGCTCTTGGGTTGCCGGTCGAATCCGAGAAAGAGGAGAAGAAATGTGATGGTTTAGGGTTTTAGTGAGGGAGAGTGAAGAGTGTGTGTATTAGGGGAGTATGAGTGTTGTTTGCCCAAAATGTCAAGTGTGACTATCATGAGGATTATATACTTGCTTCACTTGTGCACCCTAATGGGTCTTTGAATGGGCTAAGGGGTGTGTGGCCCAACCGGCCCACATGTTACGGTTCACTCGGTTCGTATACATACCCGTATACATACACATAAGCATACACATAACATAACACATAATCATATAAGTTCACATGTATTCATTAAATCATCAAATCAGTTAGTCACTAAACGTTCAAGCACACAACGAAAGGTTCTAAATTTCGAGTTGTCACATCATCCCCAAGTTGAAAGAAATTTCGTCCCGAAATTTGGTAAGCACTCACTGAGGAAGCTAGTTAAGTTGTATGGTTTTCCTGGTTTTCCTGGGGTGTCACATCCACCCCCCGTTGATCTGGAATTTCGTCCCGAAATTCCGTAGCTTCAGCCTCAGTAGTGGGTGTACTGTTTGCGAACAGTTGGGGATACTTGTGTTTCATCTGATCTTCGCGCTCCCAGGTGAACTCTGGGCCGCGACGTGAGTTCCAACGAACTCGAACGAGAGGTATTCTAGTGCTCTTGAGGACCTTAACATCCCAGTCCGTGATCTCGACTGGTTCCTCGACGAATCGTAACTGCTCGTCGATAGTGAGTTCCTTCAAAGGAACTACGTGGGTCTCATCTGACGGACACTTCTTCAGATTCGACACGTGAAAAACGTTGTGAACTGCACCGAGTTCCGCTGGTAAGTTTAGTCTGTAGGCCACCCTGCCTATTTTCTCATTGACCTCGAAAGGTCCAACGTATCGTGGGTTAAGTTTGCCGCGTTTACCAAAACGAACCACACCCTTCCAGGGTGAAACTTTGAGTAGTACCCGCTCCCCAACCTGGAGCTCAAGCGGTTTCCTGCCCATGTCGGCGTAAACTTTCTGACGTTCGCGAGCGGCCGTCATGCGTTTTCGTATTTGAGCAATTTGTTCGGTTGTATCTACCACATATTCTGGACCAGTGATCTGACTATCTCCCACCTCTGCCCAGCAAAGAGGGGACCGGCATTTACGTCCGTACAATGCCTCGAATGGAGCAGCTTTAATGCTGGTGTGGTAGCTGTTATTGTACGAGAATTCCACAAGTGGCAGATGCTTTTCCCAACGGTTGCCAAAGTCGATTACACATGCACGAAGCATGTCTTCTAAGGTTTGAATGGTGCGTTCGGACTGCCCGTCCGTCTGAGGATGGTACGCTGTGCTCATATCTAATCGTGAGCCAAAGGATTTGTGCATTGCTTGCCACAGTTCTGAAGTAAAACGTGCATCTCGATCCGAGATGATAGAGGTGGGCACCCCGTGCCTCGAAACAATTTCCTTGATATAAATTTCTGCGAGCGTGGAGAACTTATCCGTCTCCTTGATAGCCAGGAAGTGTGCAGATTTTGTGAGTCGATCCACGATCACCCAAATAGTATCGTTCCCGCGCTGGGATCTAGGTAGGCCAGTAACAAAATCCATGGAAATTTGTTCCCATTTCCATTGAGGTATCTCTGGTTGTTGGAGTAGGCCTGAGGGTTTCTGGTATTCCGACTTGACTCTCGCACAAGTCAAACACTTGCTGACGTAGGTCGCTATGTGGGCCTTCATGCTAGGCCACCAATACGTAGTTTTGATATCATGATACATCTTATCTGATCCAGGGTGTACTGAGTAGCGAGACTTGTGTGCTTCATCCATCACAAGCTCTCGTAGGTTGCCATAAAGTGGGATCCAAACGCGTCCCGTTACGTAGTAAGCACCATCTTCCTTCTGTTCTAATCGTTGCCTTGATCCGCGTAGGGCTTCAGCCCTGACGTTTTCTGGTTTCAGTGCTTCTATCTGAGCTGCTCGTATCTGGGAAGGGAGACTAGAGTGGATCGTGAGTTGTAAAGCTCGCACGCGCTTAGGCTCAGTGTCCTTTCGACTGAGGGCGTCAGCCACAACATTGGCCTTGCCCGGGTGATACCTGATTGAGCACTCGTAATCATTTAGCAGCTCGACCCATCGTCGTTGTCGCATATTCAGTTCTTTCTGCTTGAAGATGTGCTCGAGGCTCCTGTGGTCAGTGTAGATGGCGCACTTGGTACCGTACAGGTAATGCCGCCATAACTTAAGTGCAAAAACAACAGCTCCCAGCTCTAAGTCGTGCGTCGTGTAGTTCTTTTCATGAACCTTGAGTTGGCGTGAGGCGTAGGCTATAACTTTGTCTCGTTGCATCAACACGCAACCAAGACCTTGAATTGATGCGTCGCAGTAGACCACAAAATCGTCTGTGCCTTCTGGCAAGGAAAGGATAGGTGCGCTACAAAGTCTATCCTTTAGGTGCTGAAATGCCAACTCCTGTGCGTTTCCCCAGCGATAAACAACGCCCTTCTGCGTTAGTGAGGTGAGGGGCTGTGCGATCCTGGAAAAATCCTTTATGAATCTCCGGTAGTATCCCGCCAAACCCAAGAATTGGCGAATTTCCTTTGGTGTACGAGGTGCAGGCCAGTTCTTAATCGAGTCTATCTTGGATGGATCAACATGAATCCCATCCTTGTTTACCAAGTGGCCTAGGAAATGGACTTCTCGAAGCCAGAAGTCGCATTTCGAGAACTTTGCATAAAGCTGTTCTGTTCGAAGGAGTTCCAGAATAAGTCGCAGATGTTGCTCGTGTTCCTCCTGACTCTTAGAATAGATCAGGATGTCGTCAATGAAGACTATAACGAACTTGTCCAGGTAAGGCTTGCACACTCGGTTCATCAAGTCCATGAAAACCGCAGGTGCGTTTGTCATCCCAAAAGGCATGACCAAAAACTCATAGTGCCCGTATCGAGTTCTGAAAGCTGTTTTGGAGACGTCCTCTTCCCGGACTCTCAGCTGGTGATAACCTGATCTCAAATCGATCTTTGAATAGTAGCTCGACCCCTGCAGCTGGTCGAACAAGTCGTCAATCCGCGGTAGAGGATAACGATTCTTCACCGTCACCTTGTTGAGTTCTCGGTAGTCGATGCACATTCTGAAGGTTCCGTCTTTCTTCTTCACAAATAGCACTGGAGCTCCCCAGGGCGATGAGCTTGGACGAATAAAACCCTTATCCAGGAGCTCTTGTAGTTGCGTAGAGAGTTCCTTCAACTCTGATGGGGCTAAACGATAAGGTGCACGGGCTATAGGCGCAGCTCCAGGAGCTAATTCGATCTGAAACTCGACTTGGCGATGAGGCGGAAGACCAGGCAATTCCTCAGGAAATACCTCTGGATAATCGCGTACAACTGGAAAGTCTTCTAGCTTCTTCCCTTTTTCTGAGGTGTCAGTAACGAGAGCCAAAATGGCAGTGTGGCCCTTTCGCAAGTACTTTTGGGCCTTAAGGAGAGAAATGACATTCTCAACAGCACTCCTCTTGTCGCCATGAATCACGAGGGGTTCACCACTGGAACCAGGAATACGGACAACCTTCTCGTTGCAAAGAATCTCTGCTCGGTGTTGGGATAACCAATCCATCCCAATGACAACGTCGAAACTACCCAAGACAATAGGAATGAGGTCGATAGAGAAGGTCTGGTCAGCGAGAATAAGTTTACAACCCTTGACTACGTGTGTGGCTTCTAAACTCTTACCATTTGCTAGCTCTACGGTGTGCTTGTTGTTCAAAGGGGTTGGAATACGCTTAAGCATTCGACCTACTTCTAGTGACATGTAGCTAGTATCGGCACCCGAATCAAATAATACTGAAACATAAAAGTCGTCTAGAAGGAACTTACCCGCCACAACATTGGGGTCATTCCTTGCTTCACCTTGGCCAATCACAAACACCCGCCCCCTGGCGCCATTGTTGTTGTTCCCATTGTTACCATTCCCCTGTTTGTTGTTATTGTTGTTGTTGTTGTTCTGGTTCCTGTTCAGTTGGGGACAATCTCTCTTGAAGTGGCCCTCAGCTCCACACTGAAAGCACCCTTTGTTATCACCCTGTGGCTACTGCTGGCGCTGGTTCTGTTGAGCTTGCTGACGATTCTGACTGGCGGGGTATAAGCTCCTGCAATCCTTTGCAGCGTGACCAGGCTTGTTGCACCGATGACAGTTGCCCCTGGTGCATGGCCCGCTGTGGTGCAGGCTGCAGCGATTGCATTTGGGGTGATTTCCTTTGTACCCACCATGGCCTTGACCACCAGATGATTGCTGATTAGGGCTCTTGTAGTCATCAGTCTTTCTCTGCTGAGACTGGGACTGAACAGAAGTCGAACCCTTACTTGAAGTTCCATCCCATTTCCGTTTGTTGTCACTTGAGGTACCAGAAGTAGTTGCAGCACCTATGCATTTTGGTAACTTGTTCTGCTCCACCGCTTGGTCCGTGAGACGGTGAGCCAACTGTACAGTTTGCTGGTAGGTGGCGAGGTTCGCTGAAGTCACATGACTTTGGATTTCTGGCACTAAGCCCTGAAGAAATAGTTCGATGCGTTTGATGGGAGGATCCACCATAGTAGGGCACAGAATTGCCAGTTCGTTCGACCTTTTCACATAAGCTTCAATTTCGGACCCCGTCATCTTGAGGTTGAAGAACTCCACCTCGAGTTTGTGAATCTCATCACGACTGCAGTATTCCTCCTTGATCATCTCCTTGAAAGTTTCCCATGGGGTGGCGTTGGCAGCAACCAACCCTAGCATCTGAACTTGAGCGTTCCACCATGTGAGGGCTAAACCCTCGAGAGTACCGGTAGCGTACTTCACCCTGCGCGCCTCAGGGCATTCGCACATTTCGAACACAGATTCTAGCTTCTCAAACCAGTGTAGGAGACCTACTGCTCCTTCAGTGCCGCTAAAAGTAGTTGGTCGGCAGTCCATGAAAGTCTTAAAAGTGCACACGGGTGGCTGCACATGCTGACCTATCGTAGGTGAAAGAAAAGACAGAGTTTAACACAAAGGTTGGTTCACGAGAGTAGGATCCTAAAGATCCTAGAATGAGTTCGGACTGCAGGATATACCTCCTGCGTGTGCAGCTGCAAGTGCTGCGGCAACTCGTTCGTTGATCAGAGCCGTCAACTGGGCTTGTGTCAGGTTAACGCGTCCAGACATGATCTTCATATCAAGAAGAACGTGAGTGAGAGGGGTTCGCGAAAGTACGACGATAAAATAGGGTAAGCACGCACGTGTCCAAGCAACAGTAGTTATACTAACCAGGCATACCATAAGCAATGTACTATGTATCTAACAAGTAGGTAATATATACACAGATCATATCACCTAGAATGTCGAGCCTTGCATGTGGAGTGAAGCATCGTTGTGGGCCGTTGAGCACTGTACAGGTTATAGTCTGGTTTTAACAAAACGTTTCTCCCCCTTTATTAAAACCAAGTTCTCTATAACCAATGGCTCTGATACCAATCTGTCACACCCCCAAAATCCACATGCGGAGTACTACCGCTTGGAGGCGTGACTGACCAGGATCCAGCCACCAATCATATTGAACAAGCATATAAGTAGTTATAAAATCCAACCAACACAATTGGTGTTCAAACAAAACATAGTTAAGTTGCAAGCGGAAGCATAAGTCTTAAATCATAACATAAGTTTAATTGTTTCAAAGTTTAACATGGCACACAGTCGTCCATGTCCCACAACGATCCTCCTCCATGCAAGCTCCAGCTAAGAACCTAAGGACCTGCAAAGCATGTAGTAACGAGTCAACAACAAGTTGAGTGAGTTCACGGTTGGGTGTTCGTTTTAAGTTGTTTCGAAAACAGTTTCCTTTAGCTGGCATCCTGCCGTGGGGGTTACCCCATAGTTAAAAACGTGACTTGTTCATTCCCGGTTACTCTGGCTATCCAGCCGTGGGGGCTACCCCATGTATTCACTAGACTCGTTACCATATCGACTGCTGACTGTAGTCATGTTTATGTGCCCTGAAACTGTCAATGTCTATCATCATTGACGTGCCCCAGATCCATTAGTTCACGCCCGTCCTCTGCGGCACGGTGTGAGGTTTGTCAGACCTAAATAGCGCTATCTAACTAATGACCCGCTCGCCATTGGCCCGACGATTAAGTCGATATAAAAAGGAGGGACTTCGTGATAGAGTTTTGGTCTAGTACGAGTTATCTGTCCGTGAGGACGAGGAATTACATTCCTGAACCTTTGCTGTCCTACCCAAGGAGGACGAGGAACCCATGTTCCTTAACCCCAATTCCCGACCCCTGGGAATCCCATGCTTTGTAGAGGGTGTGAACTCACCTTGGTTTGCTCGGTAGATACACAGAAAAGTCAATCAAGCAATATCGTGGCTACTCACGTCCTATCACAGTTGTATCATACCGATCAGGTTCGTATTCAATCAGTACACGTATGTTCCTAGCATAATGCATTCAAGTATCGTTCATGGCATACACGTTTGATCATAGCAGCTCAACAATATTCACGTTCAACAGTAACATATAAGGTCTGTGCATTAGGCCCAAGAGTCCGGCCCAATCAATTAGGCCCGTAATGGGGTGCAAGTCCAAACAGTGTGCACATGCACCTGGTCTCGAGTCGCAACCGGACTCGCAAACACGGTTTCGGTTCGTGCTGTTTTGGTTACGAGTCGCAACTGGACTCGCAACCGAGATTTCGAGTCATACGGTTTATGTGCTGATCACTTGTGGTTTCGAGTCGTAACTAAGTGTTTGCGACTCGCAATCTGTGTCGCAACCGAGGGTCTCGACTCGTCATGCAGTGGTTTCGAGTCGCAACCGAAGGTTTCGACTGGACACAGGCTGATTCGGAACAGTGTACTATCCAATAACATTCTGATTTCATGCAACATGATGTACAATCCACTTAAACATGTTTGTTTGTCTAGTAATTTACCAAATTGGATCAAACACATCAGATTTCAAATATTCAGCCACATTCTTATCATGTTCATCAAGTTCTTCAAATATTCAAGTAGTTCATCATCATTCATATGAACCTAAGTCTAACAAAAATCATGAACATCAATCAAACTCTTGAACATATTCATCTAACCCACATATACACATCCGATTTCCACATATAAGCAGCCATTCGACAAGCATTTGATTTGTAACATAGGGTATGCAATCCGATTTCATGAGCATTAACCACTAATGGTTTAGACCACATTTAAACACAAGATGTCATTAACCCATCATACAATATGTCCGAAATCAAGTCATGTTTTCTTAGTAATCATTACTTTATCTAGCATTAAAATACCAACATCATAGATGAACAACAACAATCCTAGTATCGATTATTCAAGTGGTGTATGTTCATCATGCATAAGGCAACATATTATCAAGTTAACTTCATTATTCATTATCATCCACCAAACATCACACATTATCATCATCATCCGAAATATATAACAAGAGTCACTAACCCTCAAGTATCATAAACACTAACCAACAAGCATCATAAACACTAACCGGTTGATGAGTTTCAAAGGTGAGAACTTAAGCTTGAATCCGAGAGCTCTTGGGTTGCCGGTCGAATCCGAGAAAGAGGAGAAGAAATGTGATGGTTTAGGGTTTTAGTGAGGGAGAGTGAAGAGTGTGTGTATTAGGGGAGTATGAGTGTTGTTTGCCCAAAATGTCAAGTGTGACTATCATGAGGATTATATACTTGCTTCACTTGTGCACCCTAATGGGTCTTTGAATGGGCTAAGGGGTGTGTGGCCCAACCGGCCCACATGTTACGGTTCACTCGGTTCGTATACATACCCGCATACATACACATAAGCATACACATAACATAACACATAATCATATAAGTTCACATGTATTCATTAAATCATCAAATCAGTTAGTCACTAAACGTTCAAGCACACAACGAAAGGTTCTAAATTTCGAGTTGTCACACTATTTATGCGGTTTCAACCAATTATGATTCTAAACTTTTGACCCAATATCATGGGTTCTTTTAAGAAAAACTAATCTTTCTGGCGTGTCCGTTCTCGGTCTACGCTTTCATAATTTATATTCAACGAGTGATATTCAAGTCACTTCAACATTACCAAATTAAACATTGTTTTGACCCGTTTGGTTGTCTAATGGAAACCATGTAAAATCACATCCAATGATGTATGGACACGTGTAATAAACCCTAATGAAGTCAAACATTGAATTTAAGGGACTAATTTTTAAAAAAAATCGAAAACTTTGATTATGAAAGGACTGGAAGTGTTAGCATACCTAAAATAAGTTTCTAAATAACCTCTCACGATATTTATGTTCACAAATGAGCCACTTGGCGATCGAGTGTAGCCGTTTGCGGAATTAATTGAAAGTTGCGCAATGAAGAGTTAAAAGCGTCAACATGTTAATTCTTACCTCTGAGTGACCTTTTAATAAACCGGGAGCTTCATGATATTTAATTATACTCTCAGGAATGCCAAACATTGGCCGTCTAAAGTTTTTATGCTTAAAAGTAAGGTTACGCGCAACTTTGCAAGTTAGAGGGACTAAAAGTGTCAATATGTTTGCTTATACCTCTGAATGACCTTTTAGCAAACCCAAATCATCGTGATGTTTAATAATACTTCCAAGAATGCCTAATATGGATTAGATGAGGCTTCAATGCTATTAAACAATGAGATGCGCAAATTTGCGCAATAGAGGGACCTAAAGCGTCAACTTTTAAATCTATGCCTTTCGGTGACCATTTAAGTGAATGGGAGTGTAGTGATATTTAAGTATATGCTTGGGAATGCCCATTATGGGCCTTGGAAGGCTTGGATATCATTAAACGACATTTTGTGCTACCTTGTGAGATTAAAGGACTAATTGCGTCAAACTGCAAAAGTATGTCGATTCGTAGGGTATCGAACCTTCCGGAATATGATCATGAATTAAACATACCCTAATTATCCTTTATATAGCTTAGATATAGGTTTAGAGGTGTTTGGTGCGCAAAAATAAACTTTTAAGTCAAGCAGGGACCAAAAGTGTCAAAAAGTGCACAAGTTTGCATTTTCGCGCATATCTTACGTTCTGGATATATCTGGACATCCAAAAATTTATGTAAGCATTTTTAAATATTTTATTTTAGTGATTGGCATAAGAAAAATCCATTCGTCGCTTAATTTGGATCGTTTTTTATTAACCGAACAACGCAACCCTATGACCAAACGAGCCGACATCCGAGATATTTTTTAGCACATTTCAAGTTCCCTATACTTTAACTTCATTTTAGAGCTTTGAAATGGGGTTAACGGGGCTTAAACGTGTCAAAAATGCATCGAAAACCAAGTTTTGGGGCTTCAGGGACTAAATCTGCCATTTTTTAAAATTGCTGACCTGCACAAGGCTTACTGTCACACCCTGGCTTTGCGGAAGCGTGGGTTTATTGGGTGTGACTTCTTAATACCATAGCTTAATCACAACAAAGCTATATGAAAATAAAACCATGCAGATCATCCATTGATTTAAGTTTGAAAAGTAAAATACCACAACATTGTCTTGAGGCGTTAACACATGCAACGGAAATTACAACCTAATAACATAAAACATTGTTTGAAAGACACAACCACAAACTAAAAATAGACGTAGTTTAAGAACTGTGACTCGTCCAGGTAAAAGCCACAACCCCTAAACTCGGATGATCCCATAACTTTACGTAGCGTGAAAACGTAGCATACCGTGCCAGATCCTTAGTTCCCTGAAATACATGTAAGTTGAGAAATCAACATAAAGTTGAGCGAGTTCATGTGAAAGTGAGTATGTAAAACCTTTAAAGTATGTCCCAATGTAAAAAGGTTTAAGTACGTCCCGATGTAAAAATGTCCCTGGTATGTAGCAATAAGGAAAAAGAGATCACCATTGGGTTGCAAAGCGAATGATATGTGTGAAGTGATGCAGGAAGACTCAACCCTAGCAGATTTATGCGTTGGGCACTTAGTCACCACCTGGTCCATTAAGCGGGCTCAGGAGTGGGGCTTGCTACACCCAAATAGATCTATCACTAATGTCCCTCGGTCCTACACGAGGATTAATGGCCTCAAGTTGCGCCTACTCACTCACATGATCTGTACGTCCTAACCCTCCTTAAGCTAACCATACCATGTAAAAAGTATTCGTAATCATAGTAACATGTATTTCACCCCCGCAGTTTAGAAAACTGAAAACAGTTAAGAGAAAAGGGGGACATGAACTCACCAAAGTGCGTCTCTAGAAAGTAACCTCCTGGTCAACCTGCTGTGCGACGACCTACACGTACTAACTTCTATTAGACGGACGGCCGTGCCTTAGCTTACGGTTTAATGTCTTTGGGAAATAGTTAGGCAACTATTTCGTAATTACACTTCATAATTATTTGGTAAATATATTCCTTCCCAAGGATGGGGGTTTTAATACATGTGCATTCGTATAACTTCGAAATATATTGTTAAGTCTCACTTAATAAAATATATTTTATTTCATTTGTCTAAAATACTTTACTTCCAAAATATAAATATTTTTTCCCAAAAATATTATATTTTATTCCATATAATTTTCCAAAATAATATCCTTGTCAAAATACACACTTATGAGTATTTTCTGAAATACGTAAGTTACGTTGTAAAGTTCGGGTGGTATAAATAATACCGGTGTAACTTAAATATTTATTGTGAAGGCGTTCGTATTATTTTGGAGCCGTTAATATTTAGTAATATTATTTGTACCCTAAAATAGTATTTACGTAGTTCACAAAATAATCATAAAAATTTACACAGGTGTTGTTATGAAAATATATATTCTAAATATATATTTTAGCAAGTTTTATTTGTGAAAAATCCCACTTCTGACACTTAGAAGTTTTGTAATAAAATCATGGCGAAATTTATTTGGGAAAAATAAGTTAAAAATTATATTCATAACACTTGTGATAAAAATATTTCCAAGTGTTAGATTTTTGGAAAAATTTCGCCAGAGTTTCCCCTGTAACTGGAGGTGGCCACGCTTTCAAGCGTATCATTTTCTTTTAAGAATTCAAATCAACAATGTTCCCAACATTAACAAACAATATTTCAACATTAACTAGATCAAAATAGATATAAATCGCAAACCACATGAACTTGTGGTTTATGTAAAAGTGCGTAATAGCTTCCAATATTCTTAGTAGATCTTTCTAACTTTGTAAATAAAATCGGTTTCTCGAAAATCTTATTTTTTAAGAAAATATATTTTTACAACTTCTAGTCAAAATGGCAAAATCATTTCTTTGTTAAAACCTTTCGTTACACAAGTGTCTACACACTTGCGTGTTCCCAAAATCACCTTTAGTTTATGAAAGATCCGGCTTCTAAAACATGATTTCATTTTACACTTGGTTCTTCGAAAATACCACTTGTAGATCTTTAGATCTACTAATTTTGGACTCTATTTTATAAAAAAAAAATTCTTTTTTTTTACACAAGTTCATGTTAATAAGTAGTAGTGTTCTTCATCTAACACTTTCACACTTAAACATACACTAGGTCATGTTCCATGAACATGACTTAGCCGGGTTAGATGACGATCCGAACTATTACTAGCATAATACAACACTAAATAATCATAACAAAACAAGTTTAACAAGTTTTACACCAATATTCATCCATTAACCACCTTGTTCATCACTTTAGTAGACTTTTAGTTTGTGATCTTATATGTTCATGGTTTTCAACCGACAAAATTCTTATTAACCACTTTAGAATAGATCAAGAAGGCGTTTAGAGTCACTTACTACTAGCTCGAGGCTAGGGAAGAAACTAGACGAAAAATGGGTGGTTAATAGCGTGGTGAAGGGGTCCTTGGCAATCCGTAAGCACCGAGCTTCCTTATGCATGATCCTTAACCCTTGAGTGCACTTGGAATAACTTGAATGAAATTGAAAAGTGGGTGTGGTGTGGCTTGTGTGGTCGGCCGAAGGTATCAAAGGGAGAGAAAGAGGGTAAAATTTGTTAAGTGTTTTGTGAAAATGAATTGCATAATCTTAAGGTTAATTTATAAATCCATCTAGTGTTTTATCCTCTAGATATTATGTTTACTAGATACAAGACAATCCAAATAAAATAATCAATAGTTAGTGGAGTGTGTCCCATGTGGGGGGGGGGGATCAGTTCATGGGGTTGGGTATTTTAGTTGGTTTTTGATGAATTAGTCACAAGCTAGTTAGTTTAGTTAAGTAATTAATTTAGTATAATAGTGTGTTATGTATAATAACGAGTGTTAGGGTATTCGGGGACCCTAACTGGCTCAGAAAAGAAAAACAGTCTCAATGACAATATTTTTAAGTTCCGGGTAAAGTCCGGTTGTACGGTTGGATATTACTCCGTTAAAGTGCTAAATAAGTGTATAAAGTGTCGTTATTATTTCTTTTAGTGACACAATTTATTCCCGGCACTTTGGAAAGTGTCTAGTAATATTTTTCTCATGTTTTGGCACTTTACTAGTTAGCTTAATGCTGAATTTTTATTTAAAGTGCAGAATTTTGTTCTCAAAGTACGTTTTAGGCACATCCGGTCACTATAGCTATTACCTAGTGACACAGTTCTACAATCCTCACCTCCCTACACTTCCTACTAGTGTAGTAATCTATTCCCGGCTCTACTGGCCTTAGAGACAGTGTTTGTCTGATGCTGGTTACGTCAGCATGTTTACTGGGTTATCCGTATAGTGTGCTCACTGTGCTTTTTGTGCATCAAGGTTGTCACTGATGTTTGTGTAAATAATGGAGTGACAGTAGTAAAGTATGATGCATGAACATGTATATATAAGAAATCAGTAAGCAGTTTAATCACAGTTGTAAGCAAGCACGGTAATTAAGCAGTAATTAAATATTAATTAATTCGTACGGATACCTGGTTTGGTGAGGGTTGTCACATTCTCCCCCCATTAAATAAATTTCATCCCGAAATTTAAGTTCTGCTTCTATTTGCAGGGGTCTTTAGAAATAAATGGTGGTACTTCTCCTTCATTCGATCCTCACGTTCCCACGTGAATTCAGGCCCATGTCTTGCATTCCAACGAACTTTGACGAGTTTGACACTGCTCCTGCGAGTTTTATTAACTTTCTAATCCGTAACCTCGATGGGTTCTTCGGTGAAGTGGGGCGTGTCGTCGATATGCACTTCGTCGGCAGGAATGATCACTGTATCTTGTGTTGGACTCTTTCTCAAATTTGATACATGGAATGTATCGTGAACACCATGGAGTTCAGCAGGTAGGTCCAACTTGTAGGCTACAAGCCCAATCCTTTCTGAAAGGGCCAATGTAACGCGGATTCAACTTCCCACGCTTTCTGAAGTGTGCCACACCCTTCCAGGGTGAAACTTTCAATAAAACCATATCTCCAACTTGGAATTCCAAATGTTTCCGGTTTGGATCTGCATAGGCTTTCTGTCTGTCGCGAGCCGTTTCGACGCGTTTTCGAATCTGCGCAATCTTGTCTGTCGTCTCTTGGACGATTTCGGGACCAACAAGCTGCCTATCACCTGCGTCAGCCCAGCATAGGGGTGATCGACACTTGCGTCCGTAAAGAGCTTCAAATGGCGCCGCTCCAATACTGGTGTGGTAGCTGTTGTTGTATGAGAATTCGGCCAATGGTAAATGCTTATCCCAGCTACCACCAAGATCCATTACACATGCTCTCAGCATATCCTCCAATGTCTGAATAGTTCTTTCACTTTGGCCATCAGTTTGCGGATGAAATGCAGTACTTAGGTTTAATTGCGAGCCAAAAGCTTCTTGGAAGGATTGCCAAATCCTTGATACAAATCTCCCATCCCTATCAGAGATGATCGAGAGAGGCACTCCATGACGTGGAACGATTTCTCGCATGTATATTTTCGCAAGTTTACTAGTGTTGTCTTTCTCCTTGATTGGCAAGAAGTGTGCGGACTTGGTCAGACGGTCAACTATTACCCAAATAGTGTCATGACCTCTGGGCGTCCTTGGCAACTTTGTTATAAAATCCATTGAAATCTGTTCCCATTTCCACTTGGGAATTTCAGGTTGTTGCAGAAGTCCTGAAGGCTTCTGGTATTCAGCTTTCACCTTGGCACACGTCAAACATTTGCTAACATAAACAGCAACGTCGCCCTTCATCCTGGGCCACCAATAATAATCCTTAAGATCCTGGTACATCTTATCCGCACCGGGATGAATAGAGTACCGTGATTTGTGTGCCTCATCAAAAATAACTTTTCTCAGCCCACCGAACAGAGGAACCCAAATCCTTTTCATAGAACATAACGTTCCTTCCTCGTTTGGCACTAATTGCTTCTCCATCCCACGGGGATATTCTTCTTCAAGGTTTCTTTCCTTAAGAGCTTCTTTCTGCGCGGCACGAATTCGCAGAGAAAGATCTGTTTGGATAATCATTTCTAAAGCCCTAACCCTTATGGGCTTGATCCTTTCTTTTCGACTTAGGGCATCGGCGACCACATTCGCCTTCCCTGGATGGTACTTTATCTCGCAGTCGTAATCGTTCAACAATTCGACCCAACGTCTTTGTCTCATATTCAGCTCTTTCTGGTCGAATATGTGCTGCAGACTTTTATAACCCGTAAAGACTGTACACTTTGTACCATACAAATAATGTCTCCAGATTTTCAGTGCAAATACCACTGCGCCTAGTTCCAAATCATGCGTGGTATAGTTCTTTTCATGAACCTTCAATTGGCGTGAAGCGTAAGCTATAACTTTCTGGCGTTGCATCAACACGCAACCCAAGCCTTGACGCGAAGCGTCGCAATATACCACAAAATCATCTGTACCCTCTGGTAGTGCTAAGATTGGCGCATTGCAGAGCTTGTCTTCCAGTAACTGGAATGCTTCTTCTTGTTTGATTCCCCAATCAAACTTCTTATCTTTCTGTGTGAGCGCGGTAAGAGGTTGAGCGATTTTTGAAAAATCCTCAATGAATCTTCGATAGTAGCCAGCCAAACCTAAGAATTGTCGAATCTCGATTGGCGTCTTTGGAGTCTCCCAACTCTTGATCGCCTCGATCTTTGTGGGATCAACATGGATTCCATTTCTATTAACCACGTGTCCAAGAAATTGGACTTCACGTAGACAAAACTCGCACTTTGAGAATTTGGCATATAGTTGTTCCTTCTTCAGCAACTCCAAAATAGCCCTTAAATGCTGTTCGTGTTCAGTCTTTGTCTTTGAATAAATCAAAATATCGTCGATGAATACAATCACGAACTTATCGAGATACGGCTTGCAAACTTTGTTCATTAGGTCCATGAAAACAGCAGGCGCGTTTGTCAACCCAAACGGCATAACTAGGAACTCGTAGTGTCCATAACGAGTTTTGAAGGCTGTCTTCGGGATACTCTCCTCTTGTATCCTTAGCTGATGGTATCCAGATCGAAGATCGATCTTAGAGTAAAAGCTTGAACCTTGGAGCTGATCGAATAAGTCATCGATCCTTGGCAGGGGATACCAATTCTTGATAGTCAACTTGTTCAACTCCCGGTAGTCAATGCACATACAAAAACTACCGTCCTTCTTCTTGACAAACAGGACCGGAGCTCCCCAAGGTGAGAAGCTTGGTCTGATGAATCCTTTGTCTAGCAACTCTTGGAGTTGTGTCGACAATTCCTGCATTTCTGACGGTGCAAGTCTATAAGGTGCCCTAGCTACAGGCGCGGTGCCTGGAACTAAGTCTATACGGAACTCCACTTGCCTCTGAGGTGGCAATCCTGGCAAGTCCTCAGGGAAGACTTCAGGATACTCCCCTTACGACAGGGATGTCTACGATTTTTGGCTCAGCGGCTTTCTTATCCACGATGTGTGCCAGGAAGGCCGCACATCCCTTCTGTAAACACTTTCGCGCTTTCAGGCAGCTGATGATTCTTAATGGCGTATCACGCTTTTCACCATGAACCACAATCGTTTCACCATCTTCGGTTGGGATGCGAATGATCTTCTCGTGGCAGACAATTTCTGCCTTGTTACTTGATAACCAATCCGTTCCTACTACCACGTCGAAGCTTCCCAACTTGACTGGTAGTAGATCCAAAGCAAACTCATGCTCTCCCAATTCGATTACACAACCTCTGACCACTTCATTAGCTTCTACTAACTTCCCATTAGCCAGTTCAATTGAGTAGGGAATATCTAATTTACTAGCGGCTAACCCGAGCATATTCTTAAACTCTAACGATATGAAGCTACAATCGGCACCAGTATCAAATAAAATGGATGCAAAGCGTTGGTTTATAGGGAACGTACCAGTAACAACATTGGGATCCTGGCGCGCTTCCCTCGCTTCGATATTGAAAACCCTTCCCCGTGCTTGGTTCAGTTCTGGGCAGTTCCTCTTATAGTGCCCAATGTCACCCTAGTTAAAACAATCAAGTCTTTGACCATTTCCTGCTCCATTCCCAGCTTGATTGTTGTTTTGGTTATGATTCACAGCACCAGCTTGATTCGCGTTGTTGCCTCGAATGCCATTTCCTCCATTATTTCCTTGAGCATGATTTCCATTTCCACCCCGGTTATTGTTTCTATTTCCAAAACCTCCTTGGCCTCCCCGGCCAACAGTGGCCCAGCAAGTATCCTTCGAGTGACCAACCTTTCCACATGCTTCACATACTTTTGACCCACACCGGCCAGAATGGTGACCCTGGCAGGTGTTACACTTGGGATGGGTACCCATATACCCTTTTTCCTTTCTTTCCGCCACCGATTGTAGCTTGAACCGGTGCGCTTGGTTCTCCTTTCCTGCCATCACTGCTTGTGCCTTGTTTGAAGTTCGAGAATTTTCTTTTATTACCCCCGGACGACTCTACGTGAGTCTCCTTCTTCCTTTGCTCAACATCAAAAAACTTGTTTAAGCGGATAGCCTCCTCAGTGAGAGCCACGCTCAGATCGATCGCCTCAGTGATTGTTGCTGGCTTTGAAGAGGTCACCATACTTATGATTTGAGGAGCTAAACCCCAAATGAAGCGCTCAATTCGCTTGAATTCCGGTGTCACTATATAAGGTACCACATGAGATAGGTCGTGGAATCTCTGAACGTACTCCGCGATTTTGGGACCGTCCATCCTCAAATGCAAAAACTCAGTCTCCAACCTTTGTATCTCAGCACGAGAACAATACTTCTTTCTCATCAACTCCTTTAACTCAGCCCAGGTCAATGCGTAAGCAGCGGCTTCACCAAGAGTTTGCATTTGTAAGTTCCACCAGGACAGGGCTCCGTCCAAGAATAGCCCAGAAATGTAGGTAACTTGCTGGTCTGGAGCGCACTTGCTCATTCGGAGAACAGAGTCTGTTTTCTCGGCCCATCTTACAAAAGCAACAGCACCTACAGTGCCGTCGAAGTTTACGGGCTTGCAGTCTAGGAACTGCTTGTAAGTGCACCCATGTGGTGGATTGTTATTGCCGTTATTGTTAGAATTACTTCCGCTAGTTCCTCCTTGTAAGGCTGCGTACTGTGCAATGGCGGCAGCGATGATTTGTTGAAGTCCTGCCTCGTTGGCAGGCATGCGCGGATCGCGTTTTGGTGGCATCTTCTAAAAGATGGTTCACGTTGGTCAGGTGATAGTAAGTAAAGTGTACGTATGTAATATTAACACATAACATCTCATGTTATAAATAAATCACCCATATCGATAGCCTCTGTAATGGTTGAGGGCTTCGAGGTAGTAACCATGCCCCTGATCTGGGGTGCAAGTCCCCAAATGAATCGTTCAATCCTTTTGAACTCCGGTTTGACTAAGTAGGGGACGACCCTAGACAAGTCGTGAGATTGCTGGACGTATTCAGGAATCTCTGGTCCATCCATTTTCAATTCCAGAACTCCACCTCAAGCTTCTGGATTCCAGCCCTAGAATTGTATTTCTTCTCCATCATTCCTTTGAGCTCATCCCAGCTCAGTGCATAAGCAGCATCTGTGCCAAGGGTCTGAACCTGAAGGTTCCATCATGAGAGCGTGTCATCTAGAAATAACCCCGAGGTATAGGTAACACTCTGTTGGGGCGAACCGTTACTCATTCTTAGAATGGAGTCAATCTTTTCGGACCAACGAACAAATGCAACGGCGCCTCCTGTTCCGTCAAAGTTCAAAGGCTTGCAGTTCAGGAACTGCTCATAGGTGCAGCCAGTTGGAGGGTTATTTCCAGTAATGCCATCGCTGTGCTTAGAGCGGAGGGCTTCATGTCGTGCATTTGCCTGTGAGATGCGTTCTTGCAGCTCGGCTTTTGTCCTTGGCAGTGTACTGGTGTCTGTGACACGCCTGGGTGGCATTCTCTTCTGTCGAAGTGGTATGAAGCGGGCTAGACAACATTTCAATTGTCTATGAGATACATAGCACCATAAGCCATCATGTAATCACCCAATTTTACACGTAAATATACTCAATGTATGAGTGGGGAAATAAATTTCTGAGCCTTCACATAGGCTTGCCAATTTGGCTTGTTGCTTGTAATAGAATGAACTCGAGGCTACATCGCCTCGCCTTGGTGATTCGTGTTTTAGTTATTTCTTGCTACATTGGTTTTCTTAGGTCTTTAGCTTTACTGGTGCGTATATTTTCCTTTAGATGGGGTTGTTCGTGTAGGGGTGTTAGAGAGTGTATCGTCTCTAATTCTTTCTGAACGATACTCCTCTTCACTTGCTTAAATGTCGTTTCCTCAAACGCCTCGTATGCAGGTAGAAGTGTTAGTCACGAAGTAGGCTAAGACAGGCTTCCTACTTTCTAACGTGCTAAAGCACTGATCTATGGATTGTTCTACCAGATGAAGGTGAGGACACCTATAGATTAATTTTGTGTGGTTTTCATTAGCTTGACCCGCAGAGTCCACCAGGATTTCTGTGCACTACAAGTCGTTATTACGTGGGCCCCCGTAATAATAAATTGTCTTGCACAGTTATCCCAATTTTCTCTCATCCAAGCAGATGATCAATCAAGGAGCAACAGCAGGTGCATCGGCATGAACAGGGTCATGCTCCAATGCGGGGTCAGGAGCAACGCCTGGCTCAGGGGCCACAGTCGGCTCCGGATCAACAAACTCCATCTCAAAATCAGCGGGATCAGCGAACATGGGATCAACGGGGTCAACAGGGTCCTCCATGGGCTGATCTAGGTGGACAAACTCAACCTCCTGGTCTGGATCATAATCAGGTGGAAAAACGGGGTCTAAATCATCATCAATGTCATGATCGATAGCAAAACTAGGGGCAGGGGCAGGTGCAGCGGACAATGCTCTATCAGGGTCTATATCATACGAGTAGTGCTGCGCGCCCTGCGCGTGTGATGGTGCAGATGCCACAGACTCGAAAGAGTCTGGGACAGGTGAATGGATAGGTGCCTCCTCTGCAGGAGCATCCGCGAGAAGTAAGAGATCGCCAGCAGCTATGTGGGCCTCGCCCTCAAGGTCGTCCTCTAATGGATCCTCGTCAAACCAGTCGACGTCGTCGTCAGCGACTACGTCAAGGGGCATGTCGATAACAGGATAAGCTGCAAGAGGTGTAGGAGCAGCGATCACCGCAAGCGGTAAATCCCCAGCGATAGGGCCATCAGCGGGCTCAGCAACGGCATCAGGCAGCGCAAATGGATGGAAATCATCATCGTCCGTGCTGGTGGTGTCCGAAGTATGCTCCTCGTGCTCTGATGACACTCTGTCTTCCGATACTATGGGCATGGGGTCAGTGGTGTCTGACTCTCCTGTGCCGGATGAGGGTATATCGTCTGTAACACAAACACACATATGCACAAATAATCAATCATATAGTCAGATAAACATATTAGTCACCAATAAACAATCAAATAGTTCTCCTAGTCCCACTAGCCTCCCAGCCTCTCAGACTGAATCTCCTAGTCCCACTAGACAATTCTCTCAGCCTCCCAGACTGACTCCCTAGTCCCACTAGACAATTCTCTCAGCCTCCCAGACTGTGCCATAACTAACAAATAAAATGTGCTCAACATTTGGTTGTAAACACGTTTTGTGACCTGGATCTGGACTTAAGTGGTATGCAGTGTAAAAATGTTTTCGTGAGAGCCCTAGTGATCATAGTCTAGACTCGAGAAGGAATCCTAGTTCGCTATGATCAGAGCTCTTGTTGGTGCACTACATCTGTCGACTTCGTCTTGTATCGAGTCTTAGACTAGCTAGAATAGATCAGGGCACGTAAATCAAGAGAATGAGAGAGTGTTAGCAAGATTTCGCTTGAAGCAGTATGTATGTAAAGGATTTCGATTGAAGCAGCTCAAGCGAAATCAACATGTTAAGATTTCGCTTGAGTCTTGCTGAAGCGAAATCTCAATCTCTATATATAGGAGATCAAGGTCAAGCGAAATCATAAGTTGTTTTTGTGAGATTTCCATACCGAAGTGCTGCCGGTGTGAGAACTGATTGTAATTGCTTTCATATCAATACAAATCAGTGTTAAAGTGAAGATTCAGCTGTTTATAGGTCAAATACTTGTTTTCCGCACCTGTATTTGATGGAATTCCTCTGAACCGACTCATTTAGGTCGCGAACACGATCCTTACAATTGGTATCAGAGCCAGTTGAGGAATTCTGAAGGATTTCAGCTGAAATTGACATCGTTCTTTTACTTCTACACCTTCTTTTATCAGTTCAGAAATTTTTTATGGTCAAAATCGATTAAATTTCTCACAGATTGTTTAAAAGTACAAGATAACAAATCCTTGAAAATTTCACAGCCAAATTCGACCTAAAAGTGATCAAAATCGACCTTCGAATGGATTTCGCTTGAAGAACAAAGCTTCATTGGACGATTTCGCTTGAATTTTCAAGCGACACTTAACATTTCGCTTCAACGTTTTCGCTTCAGTGTTTCGCTTCAAGGTTTTCGCTTCAGGATTCTCATTTCAGACAGTTTCGCTTGAACGATTTCGCTTCAAAGAATTGATTAGTCTCGCTTCAATCAGTTTGACAAATTAGTTCTCTTGAAAAAAAAAATAATTCAGTTGACCAGTTCGCTTGAAAGTTACAAATTGACTATTTCGCTTGAAAGAATCTGTTATTGAAAGTGATTGAAACATGGATAACGAGTTTCACAATGCGTTTGCAACATCGTCTAGTTCATCTTCCATTACTCAGAACATGAATTCAGAAAACGAAACGGGGACGACTCAGAAACCCCCGAAGCTTATGGGAATTGAGGAATATTATGGGTGGAAAGATAGATTCGAAAACTGGGTGCAAGCAAATCATCTAAGATCATGGGAATGTATTCTGACAAAGTATGCTCTACCACGAACTGAAATGCAGACTGAAAAACAGCTTTCAGATCTTAGTAAGGAAGAACGGGAAATATACCGAGCTGAAAAGATGATGATCAGTTTGCTTCAACAGGCCATCAAAGAAGATATCTTCATACTACTTCAACATGACAAAACATCACAATCAATATGGGATGCTTTAAAAATTAAGGTTGAAGGCAGTACAAGTATGATTAAAAGCAAGAAGGCATTGATTAAAAAAGAGTTTGATTTGTTCACAAGTTTGCCCGGAGAAGATACAAAGAAACTTATTGAACGATACTGTCACTTAGTACGAACAATGTCAATGATGAACATCACAAAAGAAAATGAGGAATGGGTGGATAAACTTGCTGATGCGTTACCTCAAAAAGAGTGGGGAACTTATTTGATGATATTGAAGAATACCGGAGTTTATGATAGGTTGTCGATCTCTCAGTTCATTGAAAAGATTGAAAGTCAGGATTTGGAACAGCAGAAGATTGCAAGGATGAATAATCCAAGTGGTCAACAAGATGTAAAGATGTATTACAAGGGTAGTGTTCCGATTTCAGAAGCTGAGAAAAGTCCGAAAATCCAGACTGCATACAGTGTTGGGGATACTACAGTAAAGATTAATCAAAGCTCAAACAAAAACAGCAGTGGATTCTCATCTTATCCAAGTGTCAATCCAAAGACTTCATCAGAAAGTTTTCAGTCTCAAAGCACAAAGATGGGAAATGGTTGTGTGATTCAATGCAACATAGCTCTAAATCTTCCAGAAGGTCAAAGTTTTTCTGAAGACATTGCGAAAGATCATATGGCATTACTTGGTTCCGTGCTTATCTCATATGAAGGTTTAGTGGCTGGTCGAATTGGAAATCCTATGCTTACTAAAGAGGATTACGACCAAATAGATGCAGAAGAAATGGAACTAATGGATATCAAATGGTGTCTTGCAAGTGTTCTTAGACGTGCTGAAAAGTTCAAGACAATTACCGGGAGAAATGATTTTCTTGATGCTTGTGTTTCTACTTTAGGTTTTGATAAATCTAAAGTTACTTGTTTCAGGTGCAGGGAAAAAGGTCATTTTAAGCGGGAGTGCAAGAACAGAGAAGTTAGTGGTGCTCAGAATCCATTTGGAAAAGATGACTACTACCGGAAAGCCATTTATCAGCAAGTTGGTCAGACACAAGAATTACAGACGGCTCATGGTAGAAAGATTGAAGATTCAAAGAAAGGATGTTTGGTAGATTTCAACTGGAGCAACTACATTTCTTCTAACAGTACAGCATGTATAGTGGACCAAAATGATGAACAACTACCTGAAGGATTCAGCTGGGATATGTTTGTTGATGAAAAGGGGGATTTCAAAGCTTTCATTGCAAAGATTATTAGAGAACCAGATTTGTTTTCTACTTGGATGAGATCAATTGGTGAAAAAGTGAAAGATCAATCGATTACATCTGAAGAAAGTTCTGAAAGTGCTGATTCTGAATCATTAAGTACAGATGAGAGTGTGCAAAATGAGGATACTTCAGAAAAAGAAGTTGTTTTTGATCAAACACCATCTGATTCTGGTATTTCAGATGCTGAGTCTGAAAAATCTGTAGAGTTTGATCAAACACCGATGGAGAGTAGCAGTGATGATGAGGAAGAGAAACATATTAATATTGCTAAAAATCATCTTTCTCCTGAAAGTTTTCATTTTTATTTTGCAGATCGCATGAAGAAACTGAAGGAGAAACAAGCTGCAAAAGAACAACAACAAGATGAGAAGGTTGAAAATGTTGTTCAAACTGAAGAAGTTAAAAGTGTGGATAAAGAAAAGGTGATTGAAACTGAGAAAGTAACTGGAGTAGAAAAAGTAATTGAAGTGGTAAAAACAATCGAGGTTGAGAAGATTGTTGAAGTTGAAAAGCCTTGCAAGAAATGTTTGGAAATTTGTAAGAGTTGTGAAGAAAAAGATGTGATTCTGTTTGATAGAGAAAAATTGATAGAAAAGTTACTATCTGACATCAGCTATGTGAAAGAATCGTATAGCGTGTTGAACAGAACTGTGACAGGACTTCAAACAACAAACTCTGAAAGAGAAAAGGCTTTAACGATGACGAATTCTACGTTGATGGCAAAGCAAAAGGCAATTAATCATTACATCGAAGAAAATGCTAATCTAAAGCAAGAGTTGGAGAAAGAAAAGATTGAGAATGAAAGGATCAGAAGGTTATTACTGAGTTATTCTTGTTCTGATTATGTTATTGATCGAGTTTATCCTACTGTTGCAGGTTTTGAAGCATTTCAAGATGAGAAGCAAAAGAATGAGACTGGTAAGAAATTGACTGTTAAATACAACAAGTGTCCGCCTCCTATCTGGGAAGGGTATTCTCCTAGAAATCCAAATGAGGAGCAAGTCGAAAAAGCAGTCAATATAAAGTTAAAATCCGAGACAACTGACATATTACCAGATAACATTGATATCACGTTTACCTCGTCTGATACTGATCATGAGTCTGAGTTAATCAAAAAGGTGGTCGATCAGGTGTTGGATACTGAGGAGGTGTCTGAGTCAAAGTTTGAGTCTGGGGGTTCAAGTTCGTCAGTCAACAGTTCAAAGTTGTCGGAAAAACGGTCTTACAGTAAAGATTTTTTGCTATCAAAGGCAAATTTGGATGATGAAACATTTGAAGTTGCATATACTTTAAATGATTCGGACAAATTATACTCTGACAAAGAGTTTCCGATTAGAAGTGTTTGTTTTGACATGATTAAAAAGGTTTTCAAAATGACAGAAATTAATTTTTCTGAAATTAAGGATCTAAAATCTATTGAAAAACCTAAAAAATACACTTCTAGAGTTCAACAAAGGTTAAACAAGAAAAAAGGAAAAAAGAATTACAATTCTAGTTCAGATTTTCAAAAGAAAACAAACCAAAAATGTAGTTATAAAAAGAAAGGTCTTGGTTTTACTCAAAATGCAAATTATCAAAATGAAAAACATGTTAGAGATTTTAAATCAAAAATGACATATGTTGCAGGAAAAAGCTATGAAGAAGAGACAAATAGCTTATTCTGGAGAAAGTCGAATCAAGAGTTCCTTGCTGAAAGGAAAAGGACAGGAACAGGAGTTTTTCATCCAATTGGAGTTTTTCAATCTAAAGACACACGAACTTGTTTTCAATGTCAAGTTGTTGGACACATCGCTCACAATTGTCCAAACAAAGTCAATAGAAAACAGGGAGTATCTGAAAAACTTAAAGAAAAAGTGGTTGAAAAGAATGAATCACCAACTACAAACTTCAAAAATTTTGAAAATTCAAAAAATGAAGTTGGTGAAAATTCTAAAAGATTGTACAAAAAGAGTGCAAAAGACAATCAAAAATGGATTGTTAAAAAATCAGATGTACAATCTGATGATGAATCTGATTCCACAAAATCAGAGGAGTCACAAGATGAGATCAAAGATTTGATGAATGATGCTGACATTAAATCACTGAGTGTGGAAGAGATTAAACAAATGGTTGGTAAAGTAGAAATCTCAGATTTTGATATTGAAAAAACATTCAATGGAAATGTTAAGAAAAATTTCAAGAAAATGCTTGATGGGAAAGTAAAGGGGGTTAAAGATTTTTATGCAACTAAAAAGGCAACTTACAACCCTACTGCACAAGAATTGGAAGTCACCAAGTCTAAGAAGACTTGGGTGGAAGTTTGTTTTCCATGATAGTCTTTGGACTATGCCGGAGATCCCAAGTTTATATCGTGGATCAGGAATCGGCATCTTTCTAATATTTGAAATTTTTGGTTGAAAGTTTTTGATAGTGTTTGGATGTTTACAGGTTGTATGACTACGCCGGAGCTTCCAGGTTGGTAAGTGCGAAGCAGGAATCGGCATTCTGATTGGTAAAATAGGTGATGTAGACGTAACATTCCTACAAGTGATATTGTGTTTTACATGTAGTAATTTTTACAATTGATATAGATGGTGCATATTTGCAAGTTGTAAATCAAGGACATTAATTTGTACTTGATCTGCTACAAGTGGTAAGAATAGACAATGTGATGAACCACACCCCGAATCTACAAATGATTATATCATAAAAACTTATTTTCCGGAAAAATCATTTTGATTAAAACAAACTTAAGTGTTTTGAAATCTAAATGAGAAAATAGTTTTGTGATAGAGGGAGTTCTGATTGTTTATGCCAAGTGAATGGAGATTTGATGCGATTCGATATCAGTTGTCACTTTATTGTACAGTTTATTTTCAAATTCCTTAAAATGTGTTTGCATTTTAGGGGGAGTAAAAATGTTCAGAAAATCCAAAAACATTTGAAAATTTGAAAAAGACAAAAACATGATAAAATTCAAAAATGAGTTTTTGTTGCATATAGAGGAAATGATAGTACATCAGTGGACTATCACAACATGCTAAAGAAATGTAAAGTAAAAATGTGATAAACAATCTTACTGCGGATATGTCAGTAGGTTTTTGCACATTTAGTAAATTGTGACGAGATATAAACCTAAATTTCAAACTTGCTTGTTTTGTGGGTTAACACAAACTTGGATATATAGGTAACCCCTGAAATCTTGTTTGAAAGTTCCCTTATTCTGAGATACTAGGTCTTTATGCTCAGTGATATCTGGGGTATTATCCCGGGACTTCTGATTTTGCGGAAGCAATGGCCTAGTCCCCGGAGAATACTTTACATTTGCTTGAAATATAGCTCACCCTCAGCTAAAAAATGATGAAACATTGAAAAATGCTAATCATGGCTGTTGAAACAAAAGATCCTCTAAAGGGGACACACCAAAAGTCGAAGCCGTCATCTCTCTGCGTATACGGGAGTATCGACCTGAGCTCTCACGGCCCTCGTACTATAATTTATTCCCCTGACAGATATCATCTGTGGTATATTCACCTGTAAGACTGAATATTGGGATCTGGATACGGGAGTATATTCAAGTAGTGGGACACACAGATAAGTTCAAGTGCATAAAACATTAATATCGTATCTCGGATCAATTGAACTTTGTGTGAAAATTTAAGTGGACAAACATACTGACAATCTAGGTAAATTGTTTAGAACTTAATATGAAATGAAGCTTAATGGTGTTAGTGATCTGTCTCAGAAACTGATATGATCCTCTTGCTCAAACTCACAAAAATATTGTTTGTAAATATTTCTTTATTGTATTTCTTTACAATCAAAAATTACAAAAAGATTTTGGTGTGTTTTAGCATAATTTTTTGAAAAAAATTCAAAAAGATTTTCGATAACTGGTATTGGAAAGCTGATTGTCAAAATTTCAAGTGCTAAACATGATGACTTGGTTGTGAGGGGAAGTAAATCTTAAAATGTCAAAAGGTTTGTTAAAATCCTTACTATTGGTATTTTAAAACCTACATTTGGTTCATCATTGATTTGTGATATGAGAGAGATTTATCTGTTTATATCAGATTGTTGGTGCATTTAAATTGTTAAATTTAGAAAATTTATTTCTGGGTTAAGATTGTTACAGGTGAGCCAGGTTAATTCATTTAAAGCTTACAAAAGTTAGACTCTGATCAGAAATCTAAAAGTTTGCTAGCTGCTGATGCTGATGAACTTAAGGAATCAAGAGATCTGATCAAGAGAATTAGATAAAAGCCAGGCAATGATCTTGTAAACAACATTTGAGTCAGACATCGATCCTAAAGTAGATGTTGCTGAAGAACAAATGAATACCAGCAAATCGTGAGGGGGAGTCTGATAGAGCCAGGTAATTCTGGAGAAGAAGATAGAGAGAGAAAAGCCTAGAGACTGATCAAGAATGAAGATGTGAAGACACAGCATTGGTATGACTCGATAGTCGACTCGTCAACATCTGAGGGGGAGTCTGTTGGTGCACTACATCTGTCGACTTCGTCTTGTATCGAGTCTTAGACTAGCTAGAATAGATCAGGGCACGTAAATCAAGAGAATGAGAGAGTGTTAGCAAGATTTCGCTTGAAGCAGTATGTATGAAAAGGATTTCGATTGAAGCAGCTCAAGCGAAATCAACATGTTAAGATTTCGCTTGAGTCTTGCTGAAGCGAAATCTCAATCTCTATATATAGGAGATCAAGGTCAAGCGAAATCATAAGTTGTTTTTGTGAGATTTCCATACCGAAGTGCTGCCGGTGTGAGAACTGATTGTAATTGCTTTCATATCAATACAAATCAGTGTTAAAGTGAAGATTCACCTGTTTATAGGTCAAATACTTGTTTTCCGCACCTGTATTTGATGGAATTCCTCTGAACCGACTCATTTAGGTCGCGAACACGATCCTTACAGCTCTGATACCAAGCTGTCACACCCTGGCTTTGCGGAAGCGTGGGTTTATTTGGTGTGACTTCTTAATACCATAGCTTAATCACAACAAAGCTATATGAAAATAAAACCATGCAGATCATCCATTGATTTAAGTTTGAAAAGTAAAATACCACAACATTGTCTTGAGGCGTTGACACATGCAACGGAAATTACAACCTAATAACATAAAACATTGTTTGAAAGACACAACCACAAACTGAAAATAGACGTAGTTTAAGAACTGTGACTCATCCAGGTAAAAGCCACAACCCCTAAACTCGGATGATCCCATAACTTTACGCAGCATGAAAACGTAGCATACCGTGCCAGATCCTTAGTTCCCTGAAATACATGTAAGTTGAAAAATCAACATAAAGTTGAGCGAGTTCATGTGAAAGTGAGTATGTAAAACCTTTAAAGTACGTCCCAATGTAAAAAGGTTTAAGTACATCCTGATGTAAAAATGTCCGTGGTATGTAGCAATAAGGAAAAAGAGATCACCATTTGGTTGCAAAGCCAATGATATGTGTGAAGTGATGCAGGAAGACTCAACCCTAGCTGATTTGTGCGTTGGGCACTTAGTCACCACCTGGTCCATTAAGCGGGCTCAGGAGTGGGGCTCGCTGCACCCAAATAGATCTATCACTATTGTCCCTCGGTCCTACACGAGGATTAATGGCCTCAAGTTGCGCCTACTCACTCACATGATCTGTACGTCCTAACCCTCCTTAAGCTAACCATACCATGTAAAAAGTATTCGTAATCATAGTAACATGTATTTCACCCCCGCAGTTTAGAAAACTGAAAACATTTAAGAGAAAAGGGAGACATGAACTCACCGAAGTGCGTCTCTAAAAAGTAACCTCCTGGTCAACCTGCTGTGCGACGACCTACACGTACTAACTTCTATTAGACGGACGGCCGTGCCTTAGCTTACGGTTTAATGTCTTTGGGAAATAGTTAGGCAACTATTTCGTAATTACACTTCGTAATTATTTGGTAAATATATTCCTTCCCAAGGATGGGGGTTTTAATACATGTGCGTTCGTATAACTTTGAAATATATTGTTAAGTCTCACTTAATAAAATATATTTTATTTCATTTGTCTAAAATACTTTACTTCCAAAATATAAATATTTTTTCCCAAAAATATTATATTTTATTCCATATAATTTTCCAAAATAATATCCTTGTCAAAATACACTCTTATGAGTATTTTCTGAAATACGTAAGTTACGTTGTAAAGTTCGGGTGGTATAAATAATACCGGTGTAACTTAAATATGTATTGTGAAGGCGTTCGTATTATTTTGGAGCCGTTAATATTTAGTAATATTATTTTTACCCTAAAATAATATTTACGTAGTTCACAAAATAATCATAAAAATTTACACAGGTGTTGTTATGAAAATATATATTCTAAATATATATTTTAGCAAGTTTTATTTGTGAAAAATCCCACTTCCGACACTTAGAAGTTTTGTAATAAAATCATGGCGAAATTTATTTGGGAAAAATAAGTTAAAAATTATATTCATAACACTTGTGATAAAAATATTTCCAAGTGTTAGATTTTTGGAAAAATTTCGCCAGAGTTTCCCCTGTAACTGGAGGTGGCCACGCTTTCAAGCGTATCATTTTCTTTTAAGAATTCAAATCAACAATGTTCCCAACATTAACAAACAATATTTCAACATTAACTAGATCAAAATAGATATAAATCGCAAACCACATGAACTTGGGGTTTATGTAAAAGTGCGTAGTAGCTTCCAATATTCTTAGTAGATCTTTCTATCTTTGTAAATAAAATCGGTTTCTCGAAAATCTTATTTTTAAAGAAAATACATTTTTACAACTTCTAGTCAAAATTGCAAAATCATTTCTTTGTTAAAACCTTTCGTTACACAAGTGTCTACACACTTGCGTGTTCCCAAAATCACCTTTAGTTTATGAAAGATCCGGCTTCTAAAACATGATTTCATTTTACACTTGGTTCTTCGAAAATACCACTTGTAGATCTTTAGATCTACTAATTTTGGACTCTATTTTATAAAAAAAATTCTTTTTTTTTACACAAGTTCATGTTTATAAGTAGTAGTGTTCTTCATCTAACCACTTTCACACTTAAACATACACTAGGTCATGTTCCATGAACATGACTTAGCCGGGTTAGATGACGATCCGAACTATTACTAGCATAATACAACACTAAATAATCATAACAAAACAATTTTAACAAGTTTTACACCAATATTCATCCATTAACCACCTTGTTCATCACTTTAGTAGACTTTTAGTTTGTGATCTTATATGTTCATGGTTTTCAACCGACAAAATTCTTATTAACCACTTTAGAATAGATCAAGAAGGCGTTTAGAGTCACTTACTACTAGCTCGAGGCTAGGGAAGAAACTAGACGAAAAATGGGTGGTTAATAGCGTGGTGAAGGGGTCCTTGGCAATCCGTAAGCACCGAGCTTCCTTATGCGTGATCCTTAACCCTTGAGTGCACTTGGAATAACTTGAATGAAATTGAAAAGTGGGTGTGGTGTGGCTTGTGTGGTCGGCCGAAGGTATCAAAGGGAGAGAAAGAGGGTAAAATTTGTTAAGTGTTTTGTGAAAATGAATTGCATAATCTTAAGGTTAATTTATAAATCCATCTAGTGTTTTATCCTCTAGATATTATGTTTACTAGATTCAAGACAATCCAAATAAAATAATCAATAGTTAGTGGAGTGTGTCCCATGTGGGGGGGGGGGGGCGATCGGTTCATGGGGTTGGGTATTTTAGTTGGTTTTTGATGAATTAGTCACAAGCTAGTTAGTTTAGTTAAGTAATTAATTTAGTATAATAGTGTGTTATGTATAATAACGAGTGTTAGGGTATTCGGGGACCCTAACTGGCTCAGAAAAGAAAAACAGTCTCAATGACAATATTTTTAAGTTCCGGGTAAAGTCCGGTTGTACGGTTGGATATTACTCCGTTAAAGTGCTAAATAAGTGTATAAAGTGTCGTTATTATTTCTTTTAGCGACACAATTTATTCCCGACACTTTGGAAAGTGTCTAGTAATATTTTTCTCATGTTTTGCCACTTTACTAGTTAGCTTAATGCTGAATTTTTATTTAAAGTGCAGAATTTTGTACTCAAAGCACGTTTTAGGCACATCCGGTCACTATAGCTATTACCTAGTGACACAGTTCTACAATCCTCACCTCCCTACACTTCCTACTAGTGTAGTAATCTATTCCCGGCTCATACTGGCCTTAGAGACAGTGTTTGTCTGATGCTGGTTACGTCAGCATGTTTACTGGGTTACCCGTTTAGTGTGCTCACTTTGCTTTTTGTGCATCAAGGTTGTCACTGATGTTTGTGTAAATAATGGAGTGACAGTAGTAAAGTATGATGCATGAACATGTATATATCAGAAATCAGTAAGCAGTTTAATCACAGTTGTAAGCAAGCACGGTAATTAAGCAGTAATTAAATATTAATTAATTCGTACGGATACCTGGTTTGGTGAGGGTTGTCACACTTACGGACCGTAAGCACATATCCATACGGTCCGTAAGGACCCCCCAGATCAGCAAAAATGTTTTCCAGCCTGTTCCAGCTTGATCCAGCACTTGCAAATGGTATTTCTTCAATCCTTGGGCACCCATAGTATTAGAAAACAGTGGGTATGAAGTGTATGGTCCAGATTTAATCACGTTTAACGAGGAACGATCCTAACGGTCCTCTAAATCCTATAAATACCCCACTTCATTTCTTGCCAAACCCACACTTGATTTCTGAATTCTCTAAGTTGGAGCCCTTGCTCTTCATACCTGAGAATTTAGGATCAAAACCTCCTTGCTTGGACCCTTTGTAAGTGTCCTTTCGTGCTTAGTTTAAATTTCTAGCGTTATAGCCAAAAAGTCAAGCGTTTTTTATAAACGCTTTGACTTTTAAACGGTTGAGCCATTGTCCGTAACGAACATGGCTACGTGACCGTAATTAGGTAGGTGTTAAACCCTCAAAAGGGCACCTCCTAATTACCACGTTTACTTAGTTAAATTGTCGGTTCAAATAAAAGTCAAACGAGTTAGTTTTAAATAAAATTCATAACTATTAATATAGAAGCCATAAAATCAGTTTTCTCACTTTAATAACTTGGTAAATATTAGTTGAACATGTTTAAGCATGTTCAACCCGACAATTCTAAGTTTAGACTCGGTTCGGAACCGAAAGTCGCAAAAGTTGACTTTTGCTTTGACTTTCAGTTCTGACCCGATTTAGCTTAGTTTAGATATACCTTAGGATTCCTTTAGGACCATGTTATAGGTTGGTGTAACCCTCTGAGGTAATACAACTTGGATCCTTAGTTATCTTATTCATTACATGTTTCCGTTATATGCTTATATGTTAACCATTATGCCCTTTTAACCTTAAAACGAAATTTTTGAAAATGTGAGAGTATAGAAACCTTCATTACTAATTTATAAACTTGTCCCTAAAATTTGACATCAGTTTGAGGACTAGATTAGGAGTTATGCTCATTAGCGTAAATGAAAAGCTTTTTATTAATTAAACGGCGTAATTAGCATAAAGCCTATCTAAACCCAATTTTTGATACCAAACTTTTTACCTACTGATGTAAAATAATATTTTGGGATTTTTGAAGATTTTTATTTATTTTTAGGCTGAGCATAACATAGGGTTCTAAGCTTAATTATGTAATTGTCGGTTTTGCCCTTTTGGCCATAAAATGAGTTTTACATAACATTTTAATACCAAACTTTTTGCTACTGATTTTATATGATAAATAAAACATTTTAAGCTTTCTAAAATGATAAAAATATCAGTTTTTCTTATAAAACCCGGAAATCGCTTAAAATCGCCTTTTTACGCGTTTTTAACGCATAATATAAGTTAAAACTATTTTTAACATATAAGGTTTGATACTTACTGATGTTTTAAGTAAATTTTCATAATTAAACAGTAGGCAAAAGTTTTAAACTCAGAATTCTAATTTTGACCATTAAAGCTTAAGTGAAATTACCAAAATGCCCATTCGGTGCATAGTTTGGTTATAATTAATAAATTTCACATATATGTAATACCCTAATGATATAACTTGTTAAATTAAGTATTTTTACTGATTATATCATACCTAAACCTCAGATTAATATTTAACCTCTCTTATAACCTTTAAAATGACCAAAATACCCCTACGGGGCATAAATTGGTTTTAAATTCGTTTTGGGCATAATTGTAACAACCCTCGGTAAAACCAACGCACTCATAAAATTTCCGACCCTCTAATATATTATAAAATGTCCCAATATGTCTTATATTACACCCCGTATGTTAAAACTGAGCCCTAAATAGATTATAACATATAAAATAAAATAAAAATAAGAAAAATGGAGTTGAGGCGGGCCGCGTAGACCCACCCCAAACTCTGAAGCAGGCGGTATTAAGACTGGACTTTGACTCCGCTGATTTCTTTAGTTCAAGCGGGCCGCGTAAGCTTAAGCTTACATTGACGCGGGCCGCGAGAGGTCATGAAACGCGGAGACACCAGATGCCGACAACGTGTCGACATCGTGGCAAGTCTACAAGCTGACCGGGCCAAGCTATAGTGTTGACCAAGGTTGACGCGGGCCGCGTAACCTTGGCCTGTGTCTCACGCGGGCCGCGACAGGACTCAATATCACAACTATAAATAGCAGGCATCAGTTTTCGTTTTCCGTCGCTCACTTCTCGAATTCTAAATCTCACTTTCTGTAGTAGAGGAATTATAGTCGGGTATTATACCCCTAATTAGCGAGGTTCTGCTCCATTGTAAGTATTATAACCCCAGTTTCATAATAGTTACGCTGCCCGATTGATTTAGGGTTCCGTAACAACTGTCATGGTTCTGCCCGACGTAGTTGTTGGAATGCCGTCTCGGGGAGGGTATTATTAATATTTTCAAAGGGTTATGATACTAACCAATGTACATTTGTATAAATTATAGATTGTATCCAGGAAACCCTTACGAAAAGCCTAAGACAGCAAAGTGAGTTTATCCTCTTTTTGTTAACATTTTGGACTAATTTACAAAACCTTAATTGTTTTACAATGTGATTAAGCGGTGATTGAGTCTTTGTAGTTCTTCAATTACTGCCGGTATGTTGGGGTTTTGTATACAAAATTTACTACACTGTGAGTAGTAAGTCAAGGTTGACAGTACGTTACCATTGGACAATGAGTTAGCCAATGTGTAATATGACCCACAAGTCAGTGGATTGATTGTACCAAATGGAGTAATTGTGTAGACATAAACATTGTAATCGTCCTCAATACTGTTTTAATCGATTAAAGGTTTCTTGATAAAATTGGGATTCACTCACCAGTATTTCCGACTGACAAATGTTTTTAAAACGCGTTTCAGGTAACCCAATGTGATAGCCAATTAGTAAAAAGCCAGCTGGAGAGCACTGAAGGCTTGGGGAAAATGTGGCTATAAAAATTACCTAATAAACGATGTTTTAAATTCAATAAAATAGGGTTTGTCCCTATAAATGTATTGTAATAAGAAACTTGGGTTTTACCCATGTGATTATTAATATAAAATATGGTGGTTTTACTCTGATAAACATTTCCTAACTATGGTCCTGATGTAAATTCCGCTGCAAGATTAAATAAACCTGATACCACCGAAACTCTGTGATCGCGTCCGCCCATTCCCGGGGATCAGGGATCGGGGGTTGCGACAGAAGGTGGTATCAGAGCCTAGCCACTGGTCTGAGCCAAAGAAGTGTTCTGCTGACACTTGAAATTCTGAAATTTGTGTTAGGAAATAAAATTATGTAAATAAGTGCATAACTGTATTTATTTGTTATGTGTTATTTGACTATTTGATAGTTTACAGAATGAGTGATCAAGGACCCTCAGAAATGAGTCGTCAGTTGTCTGATTCACCTAAGAGTGAAGGTACCTCATCACAGCCTGCCCTTTCGGGGTATTCTGCTGATCAGGAGGAAGGAATATTTGCCTTTAGAGCTAAGTCAGAGGAACCATTTCCTAATAAGAAACGAGGATGGTTCAGTAAAGAAGCTTTTGCTCGTAGGAAGAGAATGCGAAAATTGCAACAGCAAAGGGCTTTAGCAGCTATTAAGCGAGAGACAGATGCTCATACTCAAGATATGCTTAATAGAAGCCTAGCTAATTTCCATATCCTAGCTACAACTGCTGCTGACCCAAGTCTGGAACAACTAGTAGCCCCACAACCACAAAACCCAGAACAACTCATGGAAATAGAAAACCAGGAAACCCAAGTGGAGATGCATGACTTTAACCCTGACGAAATTCCTAGGGTAACTGCACCAAATCCCCTAGACCCAAATTACGACCCATGGTGGGACGAGAATAGGGACTATGTGCAACGTTACTCTATTCCTGAAGACACACCTATAGGAGCCTATTCAGGTATGGACCCTTTAGATCCCTATTACCATGATAACTACATTAGGGGAATCTTGGAAGATCCTTACCAATTTCAGGCACTTTTACCTCCATATCAGGAACCCGCACCCCAGATTCCAAACCCAGTCTTAGAACCTGCACCCCCAATGAGTGCAGAAAACGTCCAAGAACTTAGGACTTTTGGGGAGGAAATTTTAGAAAGCAGTGAAAGGATGCGTCAGGTGGGAGAGCGTCTCGTATGGAAATACGATGAGCGCAATATGGATTTTTGGATGAATCCATATCCGTGAATGTTAGAATGGAGGAAGTGGTAGTAATAATAATATAATAAAAATAAAAATAAAATAAAATATGTGTGTACGGATGCATATTACTATTTTATTTCTGTGGGTATTGTAATCTTTATTTCTGTACTAGTGTGTAATAGACGCATAAGTATATGAAAAGAGTATAGTAGCAATGATCTACGTTTTTGGCTAGATTGTGTGTCATGTGATTAATTATATTAAAATATTAATTGTGATATTAATATGGGATAAATGTTTAAAATTCAGATGGCCGACGAAGAAAATCAAGGAAATCTGAATAACGATAACCAGAGTAACATTAACGTGGTTAATGATAATCCGAGTATCAATAACAATGGAAACCAAGTGGATAATAGTGCTATCCAACACATAGTGGCACAGGGAATTATAGATGCAATGCCATTTATTCTTCAAACTGTTAAAGATGCTGATAATAAAAGTAGACATAGCAGTAAGCGACCCGTTGAACCAGAAAACAGTGTAAACAATGGACCGGTACTTCAATTGCCTATTCCCAAAAGAAGAAGAACCATGCCTTATGGTTGTTCTTATAAAGAATTCTGGTCTTGTAAACCAATGGAATTCTCGGGCAATGAAGGGGCCATTGCAACCTTACGCTGGATAGAGAACACTGAGGCAGTCTTAAGGATAAGCAAATGTGCTGAAGAAGATAGAATACTGTTTGCTTCCAATCTATTTAAGAATGCAGCACTAGAATGGTGGAACACTATCCTCCAGACAAGAGGAAGTGATCAAACCTATAATATGGAATGGGAAGAATTTAAGAATAAGATAGAAATGAAATTCTGCCAACCCAATGAGAAGGAACAAATAGCAAACAAATTCCTAAATCTTAGGATGACTGGTGTAGATAGTAAGGGGTATACTAAGATATTCTTTGAATATGCTAGAATAGTACCAACTCTTGCTTCACCAGAACCAGTGTTAATTTCTCGTTATATTTGGGGATTAATTGGGGAGATTAGACACATAGTCAAGGCAGCTAGACCTCAAACCATAGAAGAAGCTGTAGAATTAACAAATACCTTGACTGATGAATTAGTCCGTACTAGAGAAGAGAATCAGAGGAGGAACTTAACTCAAAGGCTTACACAAGAATTTCGTTCCAGAAATTATAATCGTAGGAATATGGGTTCTACCTCTGCAACATACTGCAAGGTCTGCAAGAAAAAGCATTCGGGAAAATGCTCCAATCTCTGCAATTATTGCAAGATGCCAGGACATAAGGAAGAAAATTGCAAGAGGAAATCCAGTAATGGATTATGCTATAACTGTGGAGAAAAAGGTCATATCAGGCCAAACTGTCCAAAATTAGCCCCAGCCACAGATAACAAGAATACTAAAAATGCTAGAGCATTTGTTCTGACTGCAGATGAAGCCAAGATGATCCCAGACGTTATAGCTGGTACGTTTTTAGTTAATGATATATTTGCTAAAGTATTATTTGACTCTGGTGCGAACCAAAGTTTTATTAATACTTCATTTTGCAAAATCTTAAATCAGTCATTAACTAAACTACCACAAGAATGCGTAGTAGAAACAGCTAATGGAGAAACCGTTAGGATTTCTAAATTCTTGCAGGGAGCAAGCATAGAAATTTTGAATCAGAAATTTATAGCAAATCTATATCCCATGAATCTGGCAGGATTCGATGTTGTTTTAGGAATGGATTGGTTAATAGCCAATAAAGCCAATATTGTATGTGATCAAAAGTCAATTCAGGTAAATTCACCAAAAGGTAAAACGATCACAATTAAAGGAGATAAGTCTTCTAAGTCTACTAAATTTATCTCTGTGATGAAAACTGCAAGTTGTATAAGAAAAAGGTTCTATAGTATATTTGATTTCTATAATCACTAACACTAAAGGAAAAGAATTAAAGATATTCCAGTAGTATCTCAGTTTTCAGATGTCTTTCCAGAAGAATTACCAGGACTACCTCCGGATAGAGAAGTTGAATTCAGAATTCACCTGCTACCAGGAACATCACCAATTACCAAAGCACCTTACCGTTTGGCACCTGCCGAAATGCAAGAATTGAAGAAACAACTAGATGAATTGTTAGAAAAAGGATTTATTCAGCCAAGTTCGTCGCCATGGGGAGCGCCGATATTGTTTGTTAAAAAGAAGGACGGATCAATGCGTATGTGCATTAATTACCGTGAATTAAACAAAGTTACGATTAAGAATCGGTATCCATTACCGAGAATCGATGATTTGTTTGATCAATTGCAAGGAGCTCGATTTTTCTCTAAGATCGATTTAAGGTCAGGATATCATCAATTAAAGGTACAGGAAGAGGATATTCCTAAGACCGCATTTAGAACAAGGTATGGTCATTATGAATTTACTGTCATGCCATTTGGTTTAACCAATGCCCCAGCTGCATTTATGGACATGATGAACCGAATATGTAAGCCATATTTGGATAAATTCATAATTGTATTCATAGATGACATTCTAATTTACTCTAAGTGTAAAGAGGATCATAAAAGACATTTGCACGCACTTTTAAGTTTATTAAGAAAGGAAAAGCTTTATGCTAAGTTTTCAAAGTGCGAATTTTGGTTAGAACAGGTACAATTCCTTGGACACCTAGTCAATCATGAAGGAATTCATGTAGATCCAACGAAAATCGAGGCAATTACTAAATGGAAAACCCCTGAGTCACCAACTGAGGTTAGAAGTTTCTTAGGATTAGCCGGTTATTATAGAAGATTTATTCAAGATTTCTCTAGAATAGCCATTCCTTTAACTAAGTTAACCTGTAAATCTGTTAAGTTTGAATGGGGAATAAAACAAGAAGAAGCATTTAGAATCCTTAAGCAAAGATTAACCCATACACCCATATTAGCATTACCAGAAGGAGCTGAAGACTTTGTAGTCTATTGTGATGCTTCTAAACTAGGTTATGGATGTGTATTGATGCAACGACAAAAGGTTATAGCTTACGCATCTAGACAACTTAAGAATCATGAAGAAAATTATTCAACCCATGATCTAGAATTAGGAGCTATAATTTTTGCTCTTAAGATTTGGAGACATTACCTTTATGGTATTAAGTTTACTATATTTACTGATCATAAGAGTCTAAGGTATGTTTTCAAGCAAAAAGAATTGAATATGAGACAAAGACGCTGGATGGAATTTCTTAGTGATTATGATTGTGATATCCAGTATCATGAAGGAAAAGCAAATATAGTAGCAGATGCTTTAAGCCGAAAATATTATGAAAAGCCAAAAAGGGTACGTTCTCTTAAATTAAATCTACAAGTAGATTTAAATGATCAGATAAGAGACGCACAAGAATCAGTAATCAAGGAGGATTCTAAAAAATTAAAAGGCATGCTAAAAGAATTAGAACAAGGAACAGATGGAATATGGAGATTCCATGGAAAGAGAATGTGGATATCTAAATTAGGAAATCTACGTCATCGTATATTAGAAGAAGCCCATAAGTCTAAGTATACGATGCATCCAGGAAGTGATAAAATGTACCAGGATTTAAGGAAAAATTTCTGGTGGATAGGAATGAAAAAGGACATAGCAGTCTATGTTTCTAAATGTTTGACCTGTTCACAAGTTAAAGCTGAACATCAGAAACCCTCAGGTTTGTTACAACAATTAGAAATGCCCGTTTGGAAATGGGAATTGATAACAATGGATTTTGTCACTAAATTACCCAAAACTAGGAAAGGAAATGATACAATCTGGGTGATTGTAGATAGACTAACTAAGTCAGCTCATTTTCTACCAATGAAGGAAACAAGTAGTATGGAACAATTATCTAAATTGTATGTAAATGAAATTGTTTCTTTACATGGTATTCCTTTATCAATTGTTTCTGATAGGGATAGCCTCTTTATATCTCATTTTTGGTCAAGTTTCCAAAAAGCTATGGGAACTAAGTTAAAATTAAGTACGGCTTATCATCCACAAACAGATGGACAAAGTGAAAGGACAATTAAGACAATGGAAGATATGCTTAGAGCTTGTGTAATTGAATTTGGAGGTAATTGGGACGATCACTTACCTTTAATAGAATTTTCTTATAATAATAGTTATCACACAAGTATCAATGCTGCACCATTCGAAGCACTTTATGGACGAAAGTGTCGAACCCAGTCTGTTGGGCAGAAATTGGGGAAAAGCAACTATCTGGACCTGAGATAGTACAAGAAACAACTGACAAGATTATTCAAGTCAAGGAACGACTGAAAGCAGCACGTGATCGACAAAAGAGTTATGCCAATAACCGACGCAAGCCATTGGAGTTTCAGGTAGGAGATAAAGTATTGTTGAAAGTCTCTCCTTGGAAAGGAGTAGTAAGATTCATCAAACGGGGAAAGCTAAGTCCTAGGTATGTTGGACCTTTTAAGATTATTAAAACAATAGGACCTGTAGCCTATCAGCTACAACTGCCAGAGGAAATGGCAGGAATACATGATGTGTTTCATGTATCTAATCTCAAAAAGTGTTTAGCTGATGAATCACTGATAGTACCTCTTAAGGATATAGAGGTAAATGGACAACTCAAATTTGTAGAAAGACCTCTACAGATTGAAGATAGGAAAATCAAGAATCTCAAACACAAAACACTAGTTCTAGTCAAAGTGAAGTGGGACTCCAAAAGAGGACCTGAGTACACATGGGAGCTTGAAGCAGAAATGAAAAGAAAATATCCGCATTTGTTTCAGTAGATCTCGAGGATGAGCTCTAAAACAAGGTGGGGAGAATGTAACAACCCTCGGTAAAACCAACACCCTCATAATATTTCCGACCCTCTAATATATTATAAAATGTCCCAATATGTCTTATATTACACCCCGTATGTGAAAACCGAGCCCTAAATAGATTATAACATATAAAATAAAATAAAAATAAGAAAAACGGAGTTGAGGCGGGCCGCGTAGACCCACCCCAAACTCTGACGCGGGCGGTATTAAGACTGGACTTTGACTCCGCTGATTTCTTTAGTTCAAGCGGGCCGCGTAAGCTTAAGCTTACATTGACGCGGGCCGCGAGAGGTCATGAAACGCGGAGACACCAGATGCCGACACGTGTCGACATCGTGGCAAGTCTACAAGCTGACCGGGCCAAGCTATAGTGTTGACCAAGGTTGACGCGGGCCGCGTAACCTTGGCCTGTGTCTCACGCGGGTCGCGACAGGACTCAATATCACAACTATAAATAGCAGGCATCAGTTTTCGTTTTCCGTCGCTCACTTCTCGAATTCTAAATCTCACTTTCTCTAGTAGAGGAATTATAGTCGGGTATTATACCCCTAATTAGAGAGGTTCTGCTCCATTGTAAGTATTATAACCCCAGTTTCATAATAGTTACGGTGCCCGATTGATTTAGGGTTCCGTAACAACTGTCGTGGTTCTGCCCAACGTAGTTGTTGGAATGCCGTCTCGGGGAGGGTATTATTAATATTTTCAAAGGGTTATGATACTAACCAATGTACATTTGTATAAATTATAGATTATATCCAGGAAACCCTTACGAAAAGCCTAAGACAGCAAAGTGAGTTTATCCTCTTTTTGTTAACATTTTGGAATAATTTACAAAACCTTAATTGTTTTACAATGTGATTAAGCGGTGATTGAGTCTTTGTAGTTCTTCAATTACTGCCGGTATGTTGGGGTTTTGTATACAAAATTTACTACACTGTGAGTAGTAAGTCAAGGTTGACAGTACGTTACCATTGGACAATGAGTTAGCCAATGTGTAATATGACCCACAAGTCAGTGGATTGATAGTACCAAATGGAGTAATTGTGTAGACATAAACATTGTAATCGTCCTCAATACTGTTTTAATCGATAAAAGGTTTCTTGATTAAATTGGGATTCACTCACTAGTATTTCCGACTGACAATTGTTTTTAAAACGCGTTTCAGGTAACCCAATGTGATAGCCAATTAGTAAAAAGCCAGCTGGAGAGCACTGAAGGCTTGGGGAAAATGTGGCTATAAAAGTTACCTAATAAACGATGTTTTAAATTCAATAAAATAGGGTTTGTCCCTATAAATTTATTGTAATAAGAAACTTGTGTTTTACCCATGTGATTATTAATATAAAATATGGTGGTTTTACTCTGATAAACATTTCCTAAATACGGTCCTGATGTAAATTCCGCTGCAAGATTAAATAAACCTGATACCACCGAAACTCTGTGATCGCGTCCGCCCGTTCCCGGGGATCAGGGATCGGGGGTTGCGACAATAATGGAAGGTATCCTACTGATATCACAACATATTTATGGCATATTAACTTAGGAAACCTGTTCATGACTCATCTGGTTACCCGTTACGCACTTTTCGCGTTCGGATCGGGTTATGTAACTAGTTTACATAAATTAGCCGAAACGGGCCAAACCTTATCATTTTTATCTCAAAATCCAGAATGTGTTTAGTTTACCCATACTAAACAAGTATACAAGCTTGTCGGGTCTAAACCACATTCTAATCCAGTTCTCGCTTAATCATGCGTTTTGAACCGTATCTTCTTTTAAAACTAACCGGTCTAAGTTTAGGCTTAATTAAGACCCGTTAGGAATCTAATAGGTTATTAAAAACCTTCGTTCCAGATTTAGTAGCCCATTAAAAGCTATCTGTACTTGCTGATTTGATATACGGCTGGGATTGAATTTATATTTAGCTCAGGTAAATACTTTTAACTTATTTTCCCTATACGGGCTTGGGGTACGGTATATAAAATACCGCTTGGTCGGGCATTGAATCTTTAATTGTATGAAGGTTAAATCATTGAAATGTCCTGTTTAAATTGTTTTGTTTGCTTAAAGCCTTTAGGGGGTTAATGACCATGTCCCGGATATCCTTGGCATCATTCATGAAATGGCCACGACCTAAGCACGGGGTGTAGGTGTACACCTGACAGATGCATATGTAAAAACTGGTAACCCACCTAAAGGAATCAACCTTGTGGGCATTATACCTGTGGTGTGTCTATTAATCTTTAACCCGGTATACAGATCGGGCTACTGAACGTATAACAAACATGTAATTCTTTTACAAGTTTATATATAAATAATTATCCCAAGTTATAAAATATTTTATGCCATGTGCATTCAAATCAATTTTCTAAACCTTTTTCAAAATGAGTCAGTTAAATTGTATTTACCAGTGTAAACTGGCGTATTTTCCTAAAAAGGCTAAGTGCAGGTACTAATCGGAATAGGCTGGCTACTCCTAGCATCAATAAAGAGTCTCGCAAGCTTAGATGTCAAAATCTATTGAACAATTATCTTTTATTTGATCCGCCTGTGGATCCTTTACATTCCGTTTGTAATACTTTGATACTACTCTTTATCGGATTGTAATATATTTATCTTTTGCTTCCGCTGTGCATTTAAATTGTGTCGTTTGACTATGATGATATCAACTACGTCACGATACTCCCCACCGGGCCCACCGGTAAAACGTGGAAATATCAGGGTGTGACAGGTTGGTATCAGAGCCAACATTGAGTGAATTAAACACTAGCCTTTTGTGTTTAATCTCAATGAAACAGTAGCACATTCCTTGACCTTCTGAGTCTAGACTTAACATAGGAATGCTCTCGTCTCTATTCGGAGAATTATTGCTTTCAATTCTATATACTTTTATTATGTCGCCAAGCAAAGAAGTCATAATGGAAATTCTCCCCATTTGAAGCCTACGGAAGGCCGAGCTTCGTACTGCGACTAGGATTAACGTGCAACCAAGGAGAAAACATTCAGAAATAAAATGAAGAAGAAACTCCTTTTGCTGAAGTTCGTTTCCTTAGTAAGTCCTTATAAGGGCGTACTTATCTTTCAGTCCCTTCTTGGAAAACATCATTCCTTTCAAGTCCCGTTTAGGGCAATTCTGTACCTCTTTTCAAAAAAAACATTGGAATATTTTATCTAAATTTATTCATCATTGCATATGAACATAAAATATGAAATAATAACATTCCTTTTATAAGATCTACCATTATAATAAAATGGCAAAATCTAAAAAGAACAAGACCTAGCCAATGTGTCATTTTAAGAACAGGGCCAAGATGGCAGTTCCTCAATTAGATTCAGATCCTTATTAACATCTCAATTTAGGATTGTTCTGCGTTAAATATTAAAAAGAATCTTAAAGGTACAACCTAGCCTTATATATCATTTCAGACAAGGCCAAGATGGTAGAACCTATTTAAAAAATTCAAATCCTTGTTAACATTCCTGGCAAATGTGATTCGATAAAATCGCATAAATAATCCTTATACTGGATTCTCCCGAAATCCTTTCTTATTTTGTGAATTAAGCATCCATTAGGGATGTAATACTTATGGGGCCGTATTCATTGTCATATAAGACAAAAGACAGTCGTAGCCTACAACTCCCTGTCAAGAAAAGGCATGAACAACGTTCAAGCCTAAATACCTTGATTCTACAAAATCATGGTTTATAATTTAAAGTTGCCCTTGTGACTTGGCCTTTTTGTGCCATAGTTGTATTTTAATTAAATCTAGGATAATTATAATGGAAATCCTGGAAAAAAAATATCATTCCTTTCCTGCCAGTATACATGTTAAAAGAGAATCTTAAAAGGTATAACCTAGCTTGAATGTCATTAAAGACCTAGCTATGATGGTAATACCTGTTTAAAAGAAATTCAGATCCTTGTTAACATCTGAAAATATGTTAACACTCCTGACAACAGTGATGCGATAAAATCACACTTGTCATCTTCATATTAGGAATTTCCAAACCCCTTATTTAGCGTAAATGATCAAGAGGAATCATGGCTAATAAACGTCGAACATGATGAACACATCAAAATGTCCATTGGGATGAATACCTTTGGGCAAAAATGTATACATGAAAAAGATAGTTTTATTTCATAACCTCTTGTCAAGACAATGAACTATGAAATTTTCCGATCCAAAGGAATCATCGATTATGTTTTAAAATTTCCCTAGTGACAAGGCATCTATGCCATCAAAAAGTCCTTTGGAACAAGCCCTTGTGCTATATAGAAAATGTCGGTACGACATTGACAGTCGTGACTTATGTCCCCTGTCTAATAAATATGAAGGAATATATTCCGTTTAAACGCCAAAGATGGTTTATTTAAAAACCTAGGCAAAACATAATCAAATAAATTAAATACTATCTATTGGCCTATATCGTTTATTTGCACCATGGCTATTTAATCATCAAATTCGACAATTCACTATAATTAAACAAATTATTACTACTTGGTTTGTAGCCTTCAAAGCTTCACCATGGCTGACTCATCTGAAGCTCACAATCATCCAGTTGATCAAAATGATAATGCAAGACTGAACTTAACGGGCACCGAGTTACAGGCTATGTTGGATACAGCCGTAAACAAATTCGTGGACCGTGTATTAAAGGATCATAAGTGAAAGTGCGATAATACCCCAAATAAGGGTTACAAAAAGGGTAAGACCGGTTCAAGCTATAACTAGTCCAAGCCAAAGGAGGCAAAACCCAAATGTAAAACCTGCGGGAAGAAGCACTTCGGAAAATGTTTCTATGAGCAGACCAGGGGATGTGTCATCTGTAAAGAGATGGATCACAAGACCCATGAATGCAAGGACTTGAAGGACGCCACATGCTATGGTTGTGGCGAGAAGGGGCACATAAAGACCCGCTGCCCAAAGAAGGCAACTAAAGAGAAATGCACTTTGGAGTCACAAGCTAGGCCTTGTGGGATTTATAATAAGGAAGGGCACAAGACCTTGGAGTGCCAAGACATAAAGGACGCAACCTGCTATGGTTGCAATGAAATAGGGCACATCAAGACAAATTGTCCAAATAAAACCAAGAAGCCTGGGAAGGCTAAGAAGACCAAAGCTGGAAGCTCTCAAATGGATGCTCAAGAGGCTATTCAGGATGACAATGTCACAACAGGTACTTTCTTTATCAATAACGCTCATGCTAGAGTATTATTTGATTCAGGTTCAGATAAGTCTTTCGTAGACAATAGATTTCATAAATCATTAAATCTGCCTATTAAAACTCTAAGCGTTAAGTATAAAGTAAAATTGGCCGATAGTACCTCAGAGACTGCTTCAGCAATATTAGATGGATGTTTTATATCCATTAGGAATCATTCTTTTCCGTTGTCCTTGTTTCCATTAAAATAAGAGGGACTCAATATAGTGATAGGAATGAATTGGTCGTATTAAAAATTAAGCCCATATTGTGTGTGATAAGAAACAAGTAGTTATCAAGACTCCTTATGGTGAGCCTTTGACAATTCAAGGAGACACTGGGTATGGATTGCCTAAGCACTTGTTGAATATGGTATTTAATACCAAAGATTCGAGTATGGAAAACTCAGAAGAGACAAACAACAGTCGCGATGCTGGAGATGCGACAAATGTTAGTGGTGCATCCAATGTGAACCTCAATGTTAATGGAGTTAATCTCCAAAACTGTAATTAACGCAGCTATTAGAAAGGCTATGAGAAAAGTCATGAAAGGGTTCAAGAAGCCAGATGCTGCTCACTCTAAAACACATGTCGTTGCTCATGAGAAGAGCTTAATTCATACTTCAAATGCGAAGGATAACCCAAACAAAATCATATGTGGCAAGGAGCCCATTCCTTTTAGGATATACTTAAAAGTACTTCGTCTCTTGGAAGTCAAAGAGACTTCAATAGTAAAAAGGGGCCATCGATTGCAGAAAATTGTTGAATGAAGTAGAAACCATTAGGTGTATCAACGGTTATGCTGGAAAGGACACAGTGAGGTATACATCTCAGTCATTCATTGGCAATACCCTTGATTAGTGAGGACATTAATGAAGTCCACAAGAAAGATCCTCTTATACATTATGGGATGGTCCAAGTTTTAAGGACCTTATTAGAAAAACCTATTATCCGCTTCGCTAAATGGAAAAAGATGGAATAAGAATTTTATGACTCTCACCATAAAAGTTCTAGACTGTCAACAATATGTTACAAATTTTAATCCATTGGCTGAGATAGTACCCTATTCAATCTACCCAAAAATCTAAGCTTAATGCAAATAATTATTGGTGGTTAGTAGCGGCAATAAAGAGGGCACATTAAAGTTTCAAAGCCTGCTCATTATAAATCCATTATGGATCTACCTCAGCTACTCGCGTTATATAGATTAAGAAATAACCAATCAAAGCTAAGACTGCCCTAAAAAAAATTTGTCAAAGATTTCGCAGCTAAGTTTAAAAGGATTAAAAATGGAGGCGTTCAACCCTCCTGATGAATGATTAGAGACAGTTCACATTAATAATGACACCAGATAAATCCCTTATTGTGATTTTATTGCTAAGAGTTACGTTTGGGTTCAGTTGCTGCTAAGTCTATCATAAGATCATAAGCTTAGCAAACTTTTAGAAATTTTTCCCGTAAGAACCCCAGATATTAAGTGTAAGATAAAACTTACAGGCGAAATCATAAGAACCATTTCTTCTGTTTCTGTCAGAAACCTTCAGTCAAAGAATTTTAGAAGTATCCTCTCTCTAGAGGAAGTGCGTCAGTATATATAGTTGATATCTCTTTAATCTCTATCGGTTACGAATATCAGATGGTACGATAAAAACGCCATATGAGGATTGGTGTATCTTAATATGTTCTATAGATTGCTTCCATGCCTGATCAGTATGGAGGTTTAATGCATGGGAACACAAAGATATTCCGATGGTCATATGGTACTAAAGTCAGCTAATGGTATTCAAAAAAAATATCCAGAATGGAATTGTCCAAGTAAAGGTCTTCGATTAAGAAATTCGTAGACTCGTAACATAAATGTGTCACTCATTTGACACAAGCAAGGATGGATGAACTGGAGCCTGAGATTTGAAAAATCTCTGTAACCTCCTTGTATCTTGATTATCTTCTCCTAAGATTACCCTGTTTACCTCCTGAGAGGCAAGTAGAGTTAAGATTTATATCCCATTTAGGGTTGTATTATTATGAAATCTCCAAAATGGCTAGTACCATCATTGGAGGAATCAAAACCCTGATTAAGTAAGTTTTAAAATAGAGGATTCATATAGCCTAACTCAATATTCTGAGAATTCGGTATAGTTAATTAAGAAAGACGGTCCATTTTGCTTATGCATTGATTACCACAACCCTAATTAGGCAACAATTAAGAATTGCCATCAGCTGCCCAGGATCGTCGATTTGTTCGACTAACGGCAAGGATTAGCTATTTCTTAAGGTTAGTTTTAAGTAGTGGTTGGAATAACCATCTCACCTTAAAATAAGTTTTTCTATAATAGTTGTTATATAAGTATCAAGGCTGCTCCTTTGGAGACCTTGTATAGACGGAATGTTAAACAATTATTGTTAGACAAAAGTTTGGTAAGTCCAGTTATCAGGATCTAAAAGTTGCCTTGGAAACAATGAATAAGATCAAACAAATCCATAATCATCTGTAAGTTGCCAGTAATCGGCAGAAAATTTAGGATTTATGAAAGTAGCAACCCTCCTAAGTTCTTGTTAAGGAATAAGGTTCAACAAAAGATATCACCCTGGAAGGGTGTGCCAAATTGTTAATTATCTGGCTAGTTACACTCAGAATATATAGAATCATCTGAGGGAATCGAATGTATCAGGATCAAATAGCTCATAAGCTAAAACCTATTTAAGGAGCTTGGCGGAACTCGCAATGCATTACACACTAATGATTTAAGGACGTGTTTCACCAATAAGTCGATAAGCTCTATCGCATAATGATATGAAGATTTATGATATGATGAGAAACCTGTATCGATTAAGGATCGACAGGTTAAGAAGCTCCAAAAGGATACATGTACCAAATATAAAGGTCACTTTGGGAGCTTGGAGAGACTCCAGATAGGCTATAGAAGTTAAGTCCATTATGCGACAAAAAGAACTTCCAGCATTTTAGAAAATCTCGAGGTCAAGATTTCTTTTAAGGGGTGAGGATGTAACACCTCGTAAAATCACGTCCAATGATGTATTGACACGTGTAATAAACCCTAATGAAGTCAAACATTGAATTTAAGGGACTAATTTTTCAAAAAAATCAAAAACTTTGATTATGAAAGGACTGGAAGTGTTAGCATACCTAAAATAAGTTTCTAAATAACCTCTCATGATATTTATGTTCAAAAATGAGCCACTTGGCGATCGAGTGTAGCCGTTTGCGGAATTAATTGAAAGTTGCGCAATGAAGGGTTAAAAGCATCAACATGTTAATTCTTACCTCTGAGTGACCTTTTAATAAACCAGGAGCTTCATGATATTTAATTATACTCTCGGGAATGCCAAACATTGGCCGTCTAAAGTTTTTATGCTTATAAGTAAGGTTACGCGCAACTTTGCAAGTTAGAGGGACTAAAAGTGTCAATATGTTTACTTATACCTCTGAATGACCTTTTAGCGAACCCGAATCATCGTGATGTTTAATAATACTTCAAAGAATGCCTAATATGGATTAGCTGAGGCTTCAATGCTATTAAACGATGAGATGCGCAAATTTGCGCAATAGAGGGACCTAAAGCGTCAACTTTTAAATCTACGCCTTTCGGTGACCATTTAAGTGAATGGGAGTGTAGTAATATTTAAGTATATGCTTGGGAATGCCCATTATGGGCCTTGGAAGGCTTGGATATCATTAAACGACTTTTTGCGCTACCTTGTGTGATTAAAGGACTAATTGCGTCAGACTGCAAAAGTATGTCGATTCGTAGGGTATCGGACCTTCGAGAATATGATCATGAGTTAAACATACCCTAATTATCCTTTATATAGCTTAGATATAGGCTTAGAGGTGTTTGGTGCGCAAAAATAAACTTTTAAGTCAAGCAGGGACTAAAAGTGTCAAAAAGAGCACAAGTTTGCATTTTCACGCATATCTTACGTTCTGGATATATCTGGACATCCAAAAATTTATGTAAGCATTAAAATATTTTTTTTAGTGATTGGCATAAGAAAAATCCATTCGTCGCTTAATTTGGATCGTTTTTGCGTTCGTTACGACTTCCGTCGTAATTAACCGAACAACGCAACCGTACGACCAAGCTGACATCCGAGATATTTTTGAGCACATTTCAAGTTCCCTATACTTTAACTTCATTTTAGAGCTTTGAAATGGGGTTAACGGGGCTTAAACATGTCAAAAATGCATCGAAAACCAAGTTTTGGAGCTTCAGGGACTAAATCTGCCATTTTTTAAAATTGCTGTCATGCACAAGGCTTACGGACCGTAAGCACATATCCATACGGTCCATAAGGACCCCCCAGATCAGCAGAAATGTTTTCCAGCCTGTTCTAGCTTGATCCAGCACTTGCAAATGGTATTTCTTCAATCCTAGGGCACCCATAGTATTAGAAAACAGTGGGTATGAAGTGTATGGTCCAGATTTAATCACGTTTAACGAGAAACGATCCTAACGGTCCTCTAAATCCTATAAATACCCCACTTCATTTCTTGCCAAACCCACACTTGATTTCTGAATTCTCTAAGTTGGAGACCTTGCTCTTCATACCTGAGAATTTAGGATCAAAACCTCTTTGCTTGGACCCTTTGTAAGTGTCTTTTCGTGCTTAGTTTAAATTTCTAGCGTTATAGCCGAAAAGTCAAGCGTTTTTTATAAACGCTAATACTTTTAAATGGTTGAGCCATTGTTCTTAACGAACATGGCTACGTGACCGTAATTAGGTAGGTGTTAAACCATCAAAAGGGCACCTCCTAATTACCACGTTTACTTAGTTAAATTGTCGGGTCAAATAAAAGTCAAACGGGTTAGTTTTAAATAAAATTCATAACTATTAATATAGAAGCCATAAAATCAGTTTTCTCACTTTAATAACTTGGTAAATATTAGTTGAACATGTTTAAGCATGTTCAACCCGACAATTCTAAGTTTAGACTAGGTTCGAAACCGAAAGTCGCAAAAGTTGACTTTTGCTTTGACTTTCAGTTCTGACCCAATTTAGCTTAGTTTAGATATGCCTTAGGATTCCTTTAGGACCATGTTATAGGTTGGTGTAACCCTCTGAGGTTATACAACTTGGATCCTTAGTTATCCTATTCATTACATGTTTCCGTTATATGCTTAAATGTTGACCATTATGCCCTTTTAACCTTAAAACAAAATTTTTTAAAATGTGAGAGGATAGACACCTTCATTACTGATTTATAAACTTGTCCCTAAAATTTGACATCAGTTTGAGGACTAGATTAGGAGTTATGCTCATTAGCGTAAATGAAAAGCTTTTTATTAATTAACGGCGTAATTAGCATAAAGCCTATCTAAACCCAATTTTTGATACCAAACTTTTTACCTACTAATTTAAAATAATATTTTGGGATTTTTGAAGATTTTTATTTATTTTTAGGCTGAGCATAACATAGGGTTCTAAGCTTAATTCTGTAATTGTCGGTTTTTCCCTTTTGGCCATAAAATGAGTTTTACATAACATTTTGATACCAAACTTTTTGCTACTGATTTTATATGATAAATAAAACATTTTAAGCTTTCTGGAATGATAAAAATATCAGCTTTTCTTATAAAACCCGGAAATCGCTTAAAATCGCCTTTTTACGCGTTTTTAACGAATAATATAAGTTAAAACTATTTTTAACATATAATGTTTGATACCTACTGATGTTTAAAGTAAATTTTCATAATTAAACAGTAGGCAAAAGTTTTAAACTCAGAATTCTAATTTTGACCTTTAAAGCTTAAGTGAAATTACCAAAATGCCCCTTCGGCGCATAGTTTGGTTATAATTAATAAATTTCACATATATGTAATACCCTACTGATATAACTTATTAAATTAAGTATTTTTACTGATTATATCAGACCTAAACCTCTCTTATAACCTTTAAAATGACCAAAATATCCCTACGGGGAATAAATTGGTTTTAAATTCATTTTGGGCATAATGGAAGGTATCCTACTGATATCACAACATATTTAGGGCATATTAACTTAGGAAACCTGTTCATGACTCATCTGGTTACCCGTTACGCACTTTTCGCGTTCGGATCGGCTTATGTAACTAGTTTACATAAATTAGCCGAAACGGGCCAAACCTTATCATTTTTATCTCAAAATCCAGAATGTGTTTAGTTTACCCATACTAAACAAGTATACAAGCTTGTCGGGTCTAAACCACATTCTAATCCGGTTCTCGCTTAATCATGCGTTTTGAACCGTATCTTCTTTTAAAACTAACAAGTCTAAGTTTAGGCTTAATTAAGACCCGTTAGGAATCTAATAGGTTATTAAAAACCTTCGTTCCAGATTTAGGAGCCCAGTAAAAGTTATATGTACTTGCTGATTTGATATACGGCTGGGATTGAATTTATATTTAGCTCAGGTAAATACTTTTAACTTATTTTCCCTATACGGGCTTGGGGTACGGTATATAAAATACCGCTTGGTCGGGCATTGAATCTTTAATTGTATGAAGGTTAAATCATTGAAATGTCCCGTTTAAATTGTTTTGTTTTCTTAAAGCCTTTGGGGGGTTAATGACCATGTCCCGGATATCCTTGGCATCATTCATGAAATGGCCACAACCTAAGCACGGGGTGTAGGCGTACACCTGACAGATGCATATGTAAAAACTGGTAACCCACCTAAAGGAATCAACCTTGTGGGCATTATACCTGTGGTGTGTTTATTAATCTTTAACCCGGTATACAGATCGGGCTACTGAACGTATAACAAACGTGTAATTCTTTTACAAGTTTATATATAAATAATTATCCCAAGTTATAAAATATTTTATGCCATGTGCATTCAAATCAATTTTCTAAACCTTTTCAAAATGAGTCAGTTAAATTGTATTTACCAGTGTAAACTGACGTATTTTCCCAAAAAGGCTAAGTGCAGGTACTAATCGGAATAGGCTGGCTACTCCTAGCATTAATAAAGAGTCTCGTAAGCTTAGATGTCAAAATCTGTTGAACAATTATCTTTTATTTGATCCGCCTGTGGATCCTTTACATTCCGTTTGTAATACTTTGATATTGCTCTTTATCTGATTGTAATAAATTTATCTTTTGCTTCCGCTGTGCATTTAAATTGTGTTGTTTGACTATGATGATATCAACTACGTCACGATACTCCCCACCGGGCCCACCGGTAATACGTGGAAATATCGGGGTGTGACAAACCACCATTTCAATAACATACCAAACTTATTCTAACCAATATTTTGACTCGTTTATTTGTCTAGTGAGATTCGCTACTTTAATAATATACCAAATTCACATATTATGCTAATTCAAAATCTACTAACTACAATCCATATTCAAGCATAATGTAACAAAACCATAGTTACGTACCTTTAGAGCTTTCCTTTCAAGCGCGTATCCACTCCGGCTTGTCCGCTTGAGGATTCGACTCCCTTGCCTATATAGCTTAACCAACAACTTGTTTAGAACTCTAATTATTTCACATAACGCATATTTCGCCATAACTTTCACATATGCGTTTTGCTCGAAATTTTTAACATTCAACTTTCATTTAGGCATTTTAACAAACACCTAAAGGGCATGATTTTTACACATTCATAATCAAGTTCATAACTAGTTACTTTTGCCATGTTTGAACATTTTTCACAAATTCAAATGTCTAGTTTACACATCAATATCTAGACTTACTTCATAAGCTCAGTTAACACTATTTTGACAATCATAATTATAGTGTTCAACATATTTCTACAAAACCCATTTAACACATAAATGGATGGTTATGAATCTCATATCTATGAACACTAATTCAACAAACTATTGACTAGGGTTTACTCCTAGACATGATTTCATCCTAATTCCATCCAAGCATCAATCATGCAAGCCAAATTTTCGATTTCATATGTTCACCAAGAATTCAAGATGGAACTAAATAATGAAATTTGGCATACCTTATGATCCCTTCATGGAGGTGATCACTAATTTGAGCTTAGATTTCGATTTGGACTTGATTTACCCCTTTAATTTGATGAAATTATGTTGATTAGGGTTTGAGCTTGAGAGTTCTCTTGGCTCCTGTGGTTTGTGCGACCAGAACACACACAACAGTGTGTGTTTTGGTGTTTTTAATTTTAATTAATAAAACCCATTTCTCATTTTAACCATTTAGTCCCTCAACTTTACCCAGGTTTATAAAGGGTGCTTTTAACCATGTTTTCCTTATCACTACAAGACTTGTGATTAACCAGGTTATTTATTCCTAGTTACTTTATCTGGTTTATAACCGACATTTAATTTATAATATAAAAACTTATATTTTCGGGTTGTTACAAGTCCACCCTCCTTAAAAGGGTTCCGTTCTCAAAACCGGAATACGTACCAAATAATGTAGGGTGGAGACGTCTCATCTCCTCTTCGGATTCCCATGTAGTATCCGAACCTTTTCTATGTTCCCATTTGACCTTCACTTGGTCAATTTCCTTGTTCGTAAGCTCTTAACTTTTCGATCCAGAATTTCAATCGGCTTTACCGCATAATTGAGACTATTATCCACTTCAATATCGTCGTAGTGAATATAAGCCGTTTCTTCGGCTAGACACTTTCGGAGATGTGATACGTGGAATGTGCTATGGATTCCACTCAATTCCTCCGGTAGTTCAAGGCGGTATGTGACCTTACCAACCCGTTCAATGATTTTAAACGGCTCAATAAACCTCGGGCATAACTTTCCTCTTTTTCTGAACTGGATAATCCCCTTCCACGAAGATACCTTAAGCATAACCTTGTCGCCGACCTGAAACTCGATCAGTCTTCTTCTTTTATCCGCATACGACTTTTGTCTATCTTGAGCCGCTTTCAAATGTGCCCGAACCATGTCAATTTTCTCGTTAGTGGCTCGAACTATGTCTTTATGGGCGAGTTCACGTGGAGCCACCTCACCCCAACACACCGGGGTTCGGCACTTTCTACCGTAGAGCATTTCGTATGGAGCCATACCAATACTAGCATGGTAACTGTTATTATATGAGAATTCGACCAATGGTAGGTAAACATCCCAACTACCACCGAAGTCGATGATACACGCTCGTAGCATGTCTTCCAATGTTTGTATTGTTCTTTCGCTCTGTCCATCCGTTTGTGGATGGTACGCGGTTCTAATGAACAATTATGTCCCCATTTGTTCTTGGAAATTACGCCAAAAGTTTGAAGTGAACCGGGTATCTCTATCGGACACGATGGATACTGGTACTCCGTGGCGTGCCACTATCTCATTAGTATACACTTCAGACATCTTTTCTGACGTATAAGTTTCGCGTATCGGAATAAAGTGAGCACTTTTCGTCAGTCTATCCACAACTACCCATATAGCATCGAATCCACGGTTCATCTTTGGCAGTTTGGTCAATAGGTCCATTGTGATTTGTTCCCATTTCCAAACCGGAATATCCAACGGCTGAAGTTTACCATAGGGCTTTTGGTGCTCCGCTTTGACTTGCAAACATGTCAAGCATTTCTCCACGTATTTCACTACATCCCTCTTCATTCCGGGCCACCAATAATTTTGTTTCAAGTCGTTATACATCTTAGTTGCTCCTGGATGAATAGAATAACGGGATTTGTGAGCTTCATCAAGTAAAAGCATCTTAACTCCACAAGAATTTGGAACCCACGTCCTTCCGAAGTGAGTCTTCAACCCGTTGTTACCATCCACCAATTCTTTCAATTTGCAAACTATTCTTTCTTTCTTCCAATTCTCTTCTTTAATTGCTTCAACTTGTGCTTCTCGGATTCGTTCGAGTAAACCCGGTGTCACAATAAGCTGCATCGATCGCACCCGTATAGGAGCATAATCTGCCTTCCGGCTCAACGCATCCACCACTACATTGGCTTTCCCGGGATGGTAATGTATTTCGCAGTCATAATCTTTCACGGTTTCCAACCACCGCCTCTGTCTCATGTTCAACTCCTTCTGATCGAAGAAGTATTTTAGACTCTTGTGGTCGGTAAATATAGTTCACTTCACCCCGCACAAATAGTGCCTCCATATTTTTAACGCAAATACCACTGCCGCCAATTCAAGATCGTGCGTATCTTCAGTTGCCACGAAGCATAAGCTATAACTTTGCCCCGTTGCATTAAGACGCACCCGAGTCCCGAATGCGATGCATCCGAGTAAACCATCATATCATCGACTCCGTCCGGCAACGTTAATACCGGAGCGTGGGTTAACTTCTCCTTGAGCGTTTGGAACGCTTTCTCTTGTTTAATGCCCCATATAAATCTTTCCTCCTTGCGAGTTAACTTGGTCAACGACGTAGCAATCTTGGAGAAATCTTGTATGAATCTCTTATAATATCCCGCAAGCCCCAAGAAGCTTTTTATTTCTGAAGGATTCTTCAGAAGGTTCCATTTCGACAAGGCTTCTATTTTTGACGGATCTACTAACACCCCGTCAGCACTAATGATGTACCCGAGAAATTCCACCTCTCGTAACCAGAAGGCGTATTTCGAGAACTTTACATAGAGCTTTTCCCTTCTAAGCGTTTCTAATACTTCGCGTAGATGATACGCGTGATTAACTTCATTCTTTGAATACACCAAGATGTCGTCAATGAACACTATCACCGACTTATCTAGCATACGTTTGCAAACCCGGTTCATGAGGTACATGAAAGTCGCGGGTGCATTTGTTAACCCGAAGGACATCACGAGGAACTTGTAAGGTCCTTACCGTGTACGAAAGGCCATCTTCGGTACATCTTCTTCTTTAACCTTTAACTGATGATACCCCGATCTAAGGTCAATCTTGGAGAACCAACTCACGCCTTATAGTTTGTCAAATAAATCATCAATTCTTGGGAGCGGGTATCGATTTTTCGCCGTGAATTTGTTTAACTCCCAGTAGTCGATACACATTCGCATGCTCCGGCCTTTTTCTTCACGAATAATACCGGTGCGCCCCACGGAGACACACTCGGCCTTATGAACCCCTTGTCGAGCAACTCTTGAATCTGAGACATCAACTCTTGTAGCTCTGATGGCGCGAGCCGATACGACGCCTTAGCTACGGGTTTTGCACCCGGAATCAATTCGATTCCGAATTCTACTTCCCGTTCTGGCAGTATTCCCAGTAAGTCTTCTGGAAACACGTCCTCATAATCACGTACCACCAGTACGTCTTCAATCTTCGGGGACTCTTTCTCCGGTTCGCTCGCATATATCATAAATGCTCTACATCCACGCCTCATAAGCTTATGAGCTTCCAACATTGTACACACCACGGGATTACCCCTTTTTTTCACCAGATATAGTAACGTGTCTTCCGCTCGGAGATGTTAGTTTTATCTCCTTACGGAAGCACACGACCTTCGCGTGATGTCGGGATAACCAATCCATCCCGACAACCACTTGAAATCCTCCCATCAATATCGGGATCAAGTCTATTGAGTACTCTTTATCATCGATACTCAGTTTGCAATTTTGGCACACGTCACATACTACAATGCTTTTATTATCACTTATCTCAACTTCTAAGGGCATAGGTAATTTTGTTAATAAGAATGAAGGATGTCGAATAAATCCATGCGAAATAAAGGATTTATTTGCACCCGTATCAAACAATACACGTGCGGGAATTGAGTTTACAGCAAATATACCTGAGACCACATCGGGTTCGTCTTTGCTTCAGCTGCGGTTAGGTGGAAAGATCTGGCCCTTGCCTTTTGTGCCTCTGTCTGCGTATCCTCCACGTCTTTCTTCCCGACCAACTCCGAGCATTCAGATTTCTTGTGGCCCGGTTGGTAGCATTTATAACAGACCGAGACTTTCTCTGGGCATAATGAAGCCGTATGCCCAGTCTTCCCACATATAAGGCATGGCTTATCCTTGAAGCGACACTCACCCTTATGCCCCTTCCCGCATACCTTACAACTCAGCGACCCGCCTTTCACATCCGGCTTCTTTGCCGATTCGGTCATTCGTGCCTTCTTTGTAGGGCTTGGGTTAACGTCTTGCGCCCTTCATTCACCCCGCTATATTTGCTTTTTCAACTCAATCTCTCGTTCCCGAGCAGTGTTTATGATCTCGGTGAGAGTCTCGTACTTTGAGGGAGTCATGAACTCCCAATATTCGGCACTCAACATATTGTAGTAGTAATATATCTTTTGTTTTTCATTTATCACAAGTTCGTCATAGAATCTTAACATATGAAGAAAAATACCCGTGATTTTATCTATCGATTCACCCCTTTGCCTCATTTGGATGAACTCTTCCTTGATTTTGTTAATAACCGCCTTGGGACTGTGATGTTTAAGGAACATTGCCTTAAACTCATCCCATGTCATAACCTTAGCCGCTTCGCTCCCAATCTCCTTTTTCTTGTTATCCCACCAGTCTTTCGCTTGACCTCTTAACTGACCCATACCGTAAGCTATGAAGCCACTTGCATCACAGTGGGTCCTTTCAAACACTCCTTCCATGTCACTCAACCATCATTGACATATTATCGGATCGACCTCCCCGTTGTAGATCGGAGGTTTGTAAGCCATGAACTTATTATACGAGCAAGCCTTCCGCTCCCCGACTTTTCCTTTGCTTGGTTGGCATTATCCTCTAACCTTTTGATCCGTTCTTCTACTACCGTAAGTACCGTGTTTTGAATCTTGTCTATAAACCCGAATAGACTACTTTCGATTGCCTTTCCAACCTCTTCGGCAATCACTTCTCTCATTTGGTCGGTGACTATCGGCACCACATCATCATTACCTCCATTGGCCATCTTGAATCTGAAATGTTTATACCAATTATTAAACATTTTATTTTGTAACATATGCATCTTTCGCTTCGATTTAGCCAAGTACACAACTTGCTTAAACAATATGATTGGTGCACTTTCCGGGCTTGAGTGTATTACACACTCTTCCCGTGCACATCAAATCAAACTCCTTTTTTCTAACATTTTAATAAAATCTACTAAAATAACTAATTCTTACCGGATGTTTGATCAAGTTTCGAACCGAACACACTTTGTCAACAACCTTGAGCTCTGATTACCAACTTGTAAGACCCGTCTCAATTAATCAAGATTATAATATTAAACTACACATTTTATATAAAAATGAGACTTTATAAAAACTTTGTTAAGTTAACGATCATACATGATTAAAGTATTCAAGTTAACATCCCTACTAGTTACATCCAAATTGTAGTATCAAGTGTTCACCAGATTCACATTAACTAAAACAAGATAGATCATTGCGGAAGCTTCAAAAGATGAGTGTTCAGTTCTTGATACATGCTTTATCTTCATCCGAGTGCTTACTACGCTCACCTGAATTCAAAACCAACATGAGAGTTAGTTTTGATAACTTAAAAACATATTAAAACAAGTCCCATGAGTTAAATAAACAAAATTCAAACCATTTGCAGCAATTCGAGCCCTTGCGGGCCGCGAGGGATTGCTGGTACATTTGTCGCGGGCCGCGATCCCTGTTGTGCGATGCGGCGATAATAACAGATGGGTGTCGCGTGACGCGACACCTTATTTTTGACAAAATGTTCGTTTGTTTGCTGCTGCACTTGCCCAGCTCTAACTTTAACCAAAATCCCAACTTTAAAACTTCATAACTTTCGTTCTACATGTCCATTTTACGTAATTCTTTTTCCTATATGTCCGTAATTTAATACAGACCCGTTTACCATCATTATTTGCATAAAAATCCGGCTTATAAGCTGATAGCCTATAAATCCCCTTTTTATTTATTCGACCCGTTTAGTTATATGTCATACTTTACATTATTCATCATTATAGGTTTCTAAACATAATTACCCATTCCCCGGGCTTATGAACTTTGGCGTATCACTTCCATTCCATGGTTTTATGCACGCAATGTGTCACACTTCTTATCGATGTTTCAGGCATGCCTATTTATGCGGTTTCAACAAATTATGATTCTAAACATTTCACCCAATATCATGGGTTCTTTTAAGAAAACTAATCTTTCTGGCGTGTCTGTTCTCGGTCTATGCTTTCATAATTCATATTCAACGAGTGACATTCAAGTCACTTCAACATTACCAAATTAAACATTGTTTTAACCCGTTTGGTTGTCTAATGGAAACCACCATTTCAATAACATACCAAACTTATTCTAACCAATATTTTGACCTGTTTGTTTGTCTAGTGAGCTTCGTCACTTTAACAAAATACAAAATTCACATATTATGCTAATTCAAAGTCTACTAACTACAATCCATATTCAAGCATAATGTAACAAAACCATAGTTACGTACCTTTAGAGCTTTCCTTTCAAGCGCGTATCCACTCTGGCTTGTCCGCTTGAGGATTCGACTCCCTTACCTATAGAGTTTAACCAACAACTTGTTTAGAACTCGAATTATTTCACATAACGCATATTTCGCCATAACTTTCACATATGCGTTTTTGCTCGAAATTTCTAACATTTAACTTTCATTTAGGCATTTTAACAAACACCTAAAGGGCATGATTTTTACACATTCTTAATCAAGTTTATAACTAGTTACTTTTGCCATGTTTGAACATTTTTCACAAATTCAAATGTCTAGTTTACACATCAATATCTAGACTTACTTCATAAGCTTAATTGACACTATTTTGACAATCATAATTCTAGTGTTCAACATATTTCTACAAAAACCATTTAATACATAAATGGATGGTTATGAATCTCATATCTATGAACACTAATTCAACAAACTATTGACTAGGGTTTAATCCTAGACATGATTTCATCCTAATTTCATCCAAGCATCAATCATGCAAGCCAAATTTTCGATTTCATATATTCACCAAGAATTCAAGATGGAACTAAATAATAAAATTTGGCATACCTTATAATCCCTTCATGGAGGTGATCACTAATTTGAGCTTAGATATTGATTTGGACTTGATTTGCCCCTTTAATTTGATGAAATTATGTTGATTAGGGTTTGAGCTTAAGAGTTCTCTTAGCTTCTGTGGTTTGTGCGACCAGAACACACAGAAAGGTGTGTGTTTTGGTGTTTTTAATTTTAATTAATAAAACCCATTTCTCATTTTAACCATTTTAGTCCCTCAACTTTACCTAGGTTTATAAAGGGTGCTTTTAACCATGTTTTCCTTATTACTACAAGACTTGTGATTAACCATGTTATTTATTCCTGGTTACTTTATCTTGTTTATAACCGACATTTAATTTTAATATAAAAATTTATATTTTCGGGGTGTTACATTTAGATTCCTGGCGATTAGGGGAAGAATTGATTTTGGAAAAGTAGTGATAACCGTTCCTCTCGTAAGTATCGGTCGATCACGTTAATTTATATTCTGGGTTCTTTTTCTTAAGATATTAAGCTTACGACATTTAGAGTTTATAATTAGAAAGAAGTGTAGGAATGGATAATAGTGTTAATAAATTGTTCTTTTAGTTTTATTGACGACTAGGTTAGAATCACGTATATTACATGGGTAGCATATATATAATTTGAAAAAAATTATTCATACTTCATAATTACACAACTTATAATGATAATTAATTAACACATACCGATAATTACGCAACTTATGCTATAATCATGTGCATACATTATTTTGCAACTTATATGATAATTACGCACATACATAATTAGGCATGTTATACGCACAACACAACAACTACTTTTAAAAAGATGTTTTTTTTATGTATAGCAAGACTATACTCAATTAAAGATTTTTTTCCATATAATGTAAAACCGGTTACTAATAATTGTAACAAAAATTTAAAAGAAACGTTAATGTATTAATTTGGCATTGGAAAGTATATAAAAAAGATCTCTAGCTTTTTACCATAAATATCAAATAGAATGAGAAAGGATATGGAGGTGACAAGTTTCAAAATCCTTGGTGGAAAACACAAACAAGACTTAGAAACTTCGTCCATGTTGTGGAATCAACGTTTAGGCCACATTTCACGAGAATGCTTAACTCGGCTCGTGAAGGATGGGGTCTTACCACCTCTCGATTTCAATGATTTTGGAACATGAGTCAAATGCCTTAAAGGTAAAATGACATCAGCGAATAAAAAAGGTGCCACTAGGAGCTCTAATTTATTAGAACTCATTCATACTAATATTAGCAGCCTTTATAACCTCGTTGGCATAACTGGACACACTTCATTTATCACGTTTATTGATGATTATTCATGTTATATGTACATGTATCTCATTAAAGAAAAATCTGAATTCTCACAACTTTTAAAGACTATAAAGCTGAAGTTGAAAAACAATTAAATCGTCAAATAAAAGTTGCTAGATCAGATAGAGGAGGCGAATATTATGATCGACATACTAACGTGGGTCAGGATCCTGGTCCATTTTATAAGTTTTGTAAGGGCCAGGGGATCGTGAACCAATATACTATGCCCGGTACTCCTCAACGGAACGATGTTGCTGAGAGAAGAAATAGAACCCTAATGGACATGGTACGCAATATGTTAGCCAACTCTGGTTTGCCCTTATTCCTCTGGATCGAGGCCTTAAAAGCAGCTGTTCATATACTCAATAGAGTTCCTTTGAAGTCTGTCCCTAAAACTCCTTATGAACTTTGGACATGAAGGAAACTTAGTCTTAGATATATGAAAGTATGGGGTTGCCTTGCCGAAGTTAAACTTTATAACCCTTTCTTAAAGAAACTTGATATGAAAACAACAAGTTGTTTCTTTATTGGATATCCGGATCACACCAAGGGTTATAGATTCTATTGTTCCTCCTATGTTACTCGTATTGTAGAAACCAAGCGTGCCGCGTTTCTTGAGGACTTTAAGGTCAGTGGGAGCAGTGAAAATCCTGACAATGATTTACAAGAAGTACAAGACGTGGGGGGGGGGGGGGGAGACACTTGTCCATTTCATTACCTCCTATTTCTACTCCTCTTGTACTCAATGTTGCACCGGATGTCACTGCACCACCTCCAACTCATTCAGAATTAAATGTTGCTCCGCATGTACTTGAGAATGAAGGACCCTCAAATGTCGAAGTTGAAAATCAACCTAGGAGGTTATCTAGGGCGAGAATGCCTACTAATTTTGATGATTATGAAACCTACCTAGCTGAATCCGTATCAGATGAAAGTTTACCGATCCTACCTCGTACAATGAAGCCATTAGTAGTGATTAGTCTTCTGAATGGAACAAAGCTACGATTGACGAGCTTGACTCAAGGAAGAAAAATAACGTTTGGAATTTGGTTGAATTACCCGATGGTGTTAAACCCGTAGGATGTAAATGGGTCTTCAAAACAAAACTAAATCCAGATGGAAGCGTCGAACGATATAAAGCAAGATTGGTTGCAAAGGGCTACACTCAGAATGAGGGAATCGATTATCAAAAGTCCTTTTCACCTGTCTCTTGAAAAGATTCCTTAAAGGATCGTCATGGCCCTAGTAGCTCATTTTTATTTAGAGGTGCATCAGATGGATGTCAAGACTGCTTTCCTCAATGGAGACTTGTTTGAAGACGTGTTCATGAAGCAACCTGAGGCCTGAGGGGTTCAAACCTGAAGGTCAAGAACATCTTGTCTGCAAGCTGAAGAAATCCATATACAGTTTGAAGCAAGCATCAAGTCAATGGTATCTTAAGTTTGATGAAGTCATGTAGACGCAAGGCTTTACGAAGAACCAAATGGATCAATGCACCTACCTCAAGATGAGTGGGAGCAATTTTACTATACTTGTCCTTTACGTAGATGATATTCTATTGGGAAGTAAATAGCTTAGATATGTTGCATGAATCAAAGCGCTTACTCTCCCAGAACTTTGACATGAAAGATCTCGGAGAGGCTTCTTACGTTATTGGCATCGAAATACACCAAGATAGAAGCAATGGAATATTGGGCTTATCACAAAAGGCTTACATTAATCGTGTCCTTAGTCGATATAACATGCAACACAGCTCTCCCTCTGTAGCTCCAGTAGTTAAAGGAGATGTTTTCGGTTTTTTTCAATGTCTGAAAACTGAGGATGAAAAGGCGCAAATGAGAATGATACCTTATGCCTCAGTTGTTGGGAGCCTCATGTATTCTCAAGTTTGCACTCGTCCAGATATCGCTTATGTTACAGGGATGCTAGGCCGTTATCTGTCTAATCCTGGCCTTGATCACTGGAAAGCAGCGAAGAAAGTACTTCGATATCTTCAGGGGACGAAAGACTATAAACTAAGTTATAGAAGAAGTGACGTTTTGGAAGTGGTTGGTTATTCTGATTCTGACTTTGCTAAATGCAAAGATGACAAGAAATCCACTTCAGGGTATATCTTTATGTTAGTCGGCGGACCTATTTCATGGAGGAGTCGTAAACAACAGCTAACTTCAACATCCAATATGATGGGAGAATACATTTTTGTATATAACACTATATGTCATGGAATGTTGCTAAAGAATCTGATTACTGGACTCAAAGTTGTTAATTCCATATCTATACCATTGAAGTTGTACTATGATAACTCAGCTGCCGTTAACTTCTCGAATAGTAACAGTTCGACCAGAGCTGGATTATATCTTGATACAAAGTATTTGTTAGTACGTGAATGTGTTGAGGAAAATAAGCTTTGTATTGAGTATATAAATCCGAAAAATATGCTTGTGGATCCGATGAGTAAAGGTCTCCCACCTAAAGTATTCGAAGAACATGTTTTAAAGATGGGGTTTTGTAAAGACCTTACTTAAATGCATATTGTACTTACTTACGTTTTAATGATAAAAATTTCCTCACTTGATTTGTTTGTCTCTAACTACGTTTCACTAGCCTAATGACGTAAAGGCTACTATTATACAAATCATCGTTTAAGGGCTTGCTTGTAAATTGATCCTTACTTTGCCTAGGTTTTAAATTTGGGATTGTAGTATGATTAATGGGGGGTCCTGAGTTGAATAACTGACTCGACGACTTTATTTTCTACTACAATTTTGGTTTAAAACTAAAATGAGTATTAACTCCTGGTCAGGCTTACCTAATACTCACAATAAATGATCACTCGGCCAAGTGGGAGAATGTTAGCTTATTTAATATATAATTTATGGTGCCCTTATTGATCATTTATCTAATAACCAGATCAATTTACCTTAATATCCTAGTAGAATTAACTGGGCTTTATTTGACGGACGTAAAGGCTCGTACTAGTTAATTTGGGTTTCCCCTTGGGTGAAGCATATAAATATTGGTTAACGGGGAACCCTAAAAACACACACCCTTATATCAATTAGTGTCCCCCCTCAATACAATAACCTAATTTGTATTATTCAACTGGTGATTTAACTGCTATCATCATTCCTCCCCATCCTAACTGCTCACCCTAAACGGGAACCGATCAAGATGGCTTCTTCTTCATCTCTTTCCACTACTGGATTGTCAGGTATATCAAGATCCCTAAAGTGTTTTCGATTAGCTCTTAAAAGAATTAATTAACAATAAGGTAACATCTCATCATTCCAACGTATTGCTCTCCCTTATCCACTTCATAAAAAACTAACAAATTCCACTTTTGAAGAAAAAACCGAGTACCCGACCCAATTTACCCAATAAAGTGTGCTCGTTTCCTTGATTCTATAGCTGATATAATTTCTTTTAATTTTTTAAGTATGTGTGTATAAGACATTTTAATTATTAGCATTGATTGTTTTTGTTATCTATGCCTTTTAGGATATGTTTTTATATACATTATAGTTATTTGATATATATTTATAGTGATAATGGTAAATTTAATTGATTAGTAGTTATCAAATAGTTACCCGACGGTTTTAAGTCGGGTATAACCCACGGGTAATTTTTTTATATTAACGGGTTTACCCAAAACCTACTAGTGTACACGATACCCGACTGATAATTACCCGAGGGAAACATGACGGGTTTGTGATAAACTTATCTAATCGGGTTCGGGGTTAGGATTACCTAAACCCGTCTCAAACCTGGCCCATTGCCAAATCTAGGGGAGGTGCAAAACTGAGCCAAGTAGCACCAATGCCACACTACCGTTAGCAACAATCAACATCGGAAAAGCTCGTATTAAAAAATAAAAAAAATCGGACGAAAAGTTGATGAAACAACGTTGAACCATACGCTCAAAACGTAAAATATAGAAAATAATAACTAAGTCGATCTAGACACGCGTGTTTTGACGGGTCTGTTAAACGGGAAAAAATAAAAGATTGAAACACACACGCATGCTACGGCATGTTAACTCGCAAAATTAGACCAAAACGTAAGACGAAACGTTTGTAAAAGATAAAAATTATAGAGAGCTAAAGTTGAAAGTAAAAAAGTGATTCAGTTAAATTGTAAAAGATGTAAAGGTGTAGGTTTAAAAGTAAGGAATTAAATACAATAAAAATCAAAAAATGGGTACAATCACACCATCCATGAACAACTTGCAAATTAATATTATATAAATATATAACATTTATATATGTTTTAAACTAATTATAGTGTGTGGATCATGAGAGAACCACAATATTACTTGAGAAATCGAGAAAATTTCTATTTACCAAGCAAATTTTTTAACTTTTTACGACTTTTCTTTTTCATTTAAAAAGTTATTATTGTAAAAATGAAAAAAAAAACAAAAAAAAAAAAACATATGTAGACTGACAAGCTTAATATATGTAGTTTGTGAAGAGGCAAATATGTAGCTCGTCCATGTACTTTTTTTTATTTCCGTAAAGATTATCCTTTTCTTTAGTTTATTCATTGTGTGTATATATATAGTGTAAATAAGAGAATATACTTGATTGAACTAAATAATTACTCACGTTATACAAATAATTATTCTAGTTATACAAATACATACGCAAAACTTTACCAGATTCAAAATAGGTTATTCATAATATCTGTAGTTATGATAAAGAAATTACTCATGAAATATAATTACTTTAGTTATGCTAGTTATACAAATGCATACGCAAAACTTATAACAACCCTCCTAAATTATTTCCAACACTCTTAAAATATTTAAAATGTCCCTATACGCCCTAAAATACACCCCATATACGTATAATGGCCTTAAATACCTTTAATTTCACAAAAATTAAATAAAAACAAAATCTAAAGGGCGCTCGCGGGCCGCGACAGATAGTCCTCTAGGCGAGCCCCTGGGCCGCCACGTATCCTCACTCGTGTTAAACCTACCCAATGACCAAACATAGCTAGGCCCTACACACCCTAAGTCGCGGGGCGCGAAGACGCCTTAAGGATCCTTCGCGGGCCGCGAGGAAGAGGCTGAACAGCCCTATAAATAGGAACGATCGGCTTCAGTCGAAATCGTTCAGAAATTTTAATTCTCTCTCTCTCTTTGATAGCAATTATAATTCCCGGGTATTATACCCACTAAAATAGCGAACTTCTGACTCGTTGTAAGTATTTTAACCCCCGGTTACGTATTAGATACGCTGCCCGATTGATCTAGTGCTCCGTTACGGCTTTTGAGGCTCTGCCCGACGTAGTCGTTGGAGTTCTGTCTCGGGGAGGGTATAACTAATTTGGGTTATTATACTAACACGTGTGCATTGTTTAATTAATAGATAATAACAGGAAATCACAAAGGAAAACCCTAAGATAACAATGTGAGTAATCTCCTTTTTGTAAACCTTTCTGTAAATTGCTTTCATAAAACTTTAAATATTTTACAATGTGATTAGCAGTGATTGAGTCTTTGTAATTCTTTAATTACTGCCGGTATGTTGGGGTTTTGTATACAAAATGTGGAACACGTTACCATTGGACAACAAGATAGCCAATGTGTAATATGACCCACCAGTCAGGATTGACAGTACAGAATGTGTAAATGTGTAGATATAAACATTGTAATCGCTCTCAATATTACTGTTAAATGATAAAACTCTTCTTGATTAAATTGGGATTCACTCACCAGTATTTCCCACTGACAAAATGTTTTTAAACGCGTTTCAGGTAACAAAATGTGAAAGCCAAATAGAAGCCAGCTGGACAGCACTGAAGGCTTGGAAAAGTGGCTATAAAGTTACCTAAATAAAGAAAATGTTTTATTTCAATAAAATAGGGTTTATCCCTATAAACTTGTTTGTAACGAAAACTTGGGTTTTATCCCAATATAATTATTATTATAAAATATGGTGTTTTAGTCTGATAAAATATTTTCTAACTACGGTCCTGATGAAATTTCCGCTGCCAAATAATGATAAACATCGATACCACCATCTTTGAGTAGGTCGCGGCCGCCCGCCTCCCGAGGCAGGGGTCGGGGTTGCGACAGAAGGTGGTATCAGAGCCACAGCCACTAATTTCAGCCACAGAAGTGTTCTGCTGACACCAAAATCTTATCTGTTATGTTAGGAAATTATCTAAGAAACTACGTGCATATTTTATTGTTTTGTGTTATTTGACAATTTGTTAGTTTACAGTATCAGTGACCAAGGAACTTCGGACGCTTACCGTCAACTATCTAGCTCTCCTAGGGACAAAGGAACTTCTTCCCAGCCTACCCCCTCGGGGTATTCGGCTGACACCGAAGAAGGGATTTTCGTATTCAAAGCACAATCTGAAGAGCCATTCCCTCCCAAGAAGAGAGGATGGTTCAGTAGAGGAGCTCATGAGTGTAGAAAAAGGATGAGAAAGTTACAGCAACATCGGGCCTTAGCAGCGGCTAATAGAGAAATGAATGCTCAAACTTAGGATATACTCAATAGGAGATTATCAAATTTTCATATCTTAGCTACAACAGCTACAGACCCGAATTTGGAACAACTCCTAGCACTCCAGCCGTTACCACTATTTCCCACACAACCTATGGAAATTGAGACAAACCCAGTAGACCAAATTCCAGCACCTGCTTTTGACCTAGCTGAAATCCCTATAGTACCAGCACCCCATCCCCCAGACTATGACCCATGGTTTGACGACCACAGGGATTAACAACAACTTTACCCAATAGAGGAACCCATTCAAAACCCAGTAGCACCCTATCCCAACCTGGACCCTCTGGATCCATATTGGGATAATGACCAGTATATCAGGGAAATCCTAGAGAACCCTTACCCACACGAAGAACCGATGCCCCAGTTTCCTGACCCAATACCAGCACCAGCCCCACCTATGAGTATTGAGAATGTGCAAGAACTCCGAACCTTTGGTGAGGAGATATTAGAAGGAAGTGAGAGAATGAGACAGATAGGTGAAAGGTCCATATGGAAATATGACGAGCGTAACATACAGTTTTGGATGAACCCGTATCAGTAATAGTAATAATAAATATATACATATATGTATTATATGTTTGTTAGTTGAATATATATATATATATATATATATATATATATATAGGGTAGGGTTCCAGCGTGAAAAACCTCCCAAGAGTGAACTGCGTGAACAGATCTAGACCCTTGATTTCCTTTTTAGTTGTTAAGGGTAGGATTGTAATTATACAAAAAATTAGATTTAAATCATTATTTTAATAATTGAATTAAGTTACATCTTTCCTATTTTAAATTCAATATCCACATTATGTTTTATTTATTAATAAGATAATTATCAAAACAAACAACAAATCACCATATTTCAATTTTAATTTTTATTTCAGATTTTATCACCAGAATTCAAATTTTGATTTTTAAGATTCACGTAACCTTCATATTTCAACGGTATACACATGTGTACTTGGATATAAATAGAACGGTACACATGTGTACTCAGCATCGTACATATGTGTAATTAGCTACATAATACATACATAGAAACAATATCTGTAAAACTATTTTATATTTAACAAACTACAAGTTCCATAATGTTTTCCAAACCAAACAAAAAAAACATATAATTACAAGATCCAGTTTCGTAGAAACAATAAACCCAACATAATCGAAAAAAACAGAAAACATAATCTTTTACAATTATTCGCCACGTTGTATGCTGAATCATCCTTATCGACCAAGCAAACAAACATATGTGAATCATCCTTATCGACCTCATACGTGAATCATCCTTATCGACCTTCCATCTCCACTTTTCTCGTTACGAAATCTCCTATAATAGCACAAAAAACTCATAAACTAATATTTTGCATAATTCACAAGTGTACATCAACAACCTTACACATTCAATACACAAAAAATTCTGAGATATCACAAAAACAGACGCTATACACATGTGTACATCGCGTTAAAATCAGAATACACATGTGTACATCACATTAAAAACAGGGCAAAATCAGAATACACATGTGTACATCGCTTTAAAACCAGAGCAAAATCAGAATACACATGTGTACATCGCATTAAAACAGAGCAAAAATCAGAATACACATGTGTACATTGCATTAAACATTGTACCAATAATCATTAAAAGTAAATATTAACTAATAAATAAATTAATTAAAACATTAAAAAAGATCCCAACATTTAGGATCTAAATCAAGAATCTCTGCAACTGATTCAGACCATGCTACTATCTTAGGGTTATCCACATGAACAGAAGGGGATACTTTTGAATAACAAGCATGAAACACCTAAAAGATTGTGAAAAAACACACCCAATATCATCTAATTAGCACTTATAAATTTGGGTAAAACATATCTTGATCAATGCAATAAAAAGATTAAAACTTTATAATAAAAAGATAATAACTAACCTGTCTTGGAACAACATCTGTAAGAATAGTCGTCTTTTTCGTCAAAACAATACAAAACACCCTTTCATATTCAAAACCAAAATTCGTGTTCCCATAATAAAGATTATGAACAATAAAAAAAGAAGGTGTTTTTAATCTGGTTGAAGGGACGAGTAGGTTGGTATAACAATTACCTCCGATCGATGCTGTCGATCAATACCTAAAAACAATTAATAGTCGTCTTGCAAACGATTAATGAATTGGACTTTCAATATTGATGCACATGGGCGTGAAAAACCTTTTGACTGTTGAGCCACTTTAACATGTGATTTGATACTCTTTGAATTTCTAAAACCACTAAGCCGACAATATTAATTACACTCAAATCTGATTGGACCGATCATATCAACTCATTCAAAGTTTGACTATCAGACATTTAATCATTCTTGATTGGGCCGAGTAATGAACAATTAAAAAAAAGAAGGTGTTTTAAATCTGGTAGAAGGGACGAGTAGGTTGGTATAACAATTACCTCCGATCGATGCCGTCGATCTTTGCCGTCTCACTTCTTCAAAGCCACCGTGTTAATCAGCGGCGAGATAAGAGATGCGGGCTGGGCGATGTCGGTGACGATCTGTGTGGCGTTGCAGTTCCGGCGACCTTCGATCTCCACTTTTCCCGTTGATGTCGGCGATGCAGTTCGGGCGACGGATTTGTGTGGTGTGGGATTTTCTTTGATGTTGGCTTTGATATGTGAGAGAGAGATATTTGTGGGATTTTGAAACGTAAAAGTAGATATAAATGGGAGATTGTTCAATATGATATGGAGATTACATATTTACCCTTATTAGCTTAATTAAATAGTATCAAAAAACCTAATAATTACAATCATGCCACCCATTCAAAATATCAAGATCCTAATAATCAATGTTCCAAATCAGTTCACGCAGTTCACGCCGGAGAAATTGTTCACGTTTGAACCTAATCCTATATATATAGGGTAGGGTTCCAGCGTGAACAACCTCCCAAGAGTGAACTGCGTAAACAGATCTAGACCCTTGATTTCCTTTTTAGTTGTTAAGGGTAGGATTGTAATTACACAAAAAATTAGATTTAAATCATTATTTTAATAATTGAATTAAGTTACATCTTTCCTATTTTAAATTCATTATCCACATTATGTTTTATTTATTAATAAGATAATTATCAAAACAAACAACAAATCCCATATTTCAATTTTAATTTTTATTTCAGATTTCATCACCAGAATTCAAATTTTGATTTTTAAGATTCACGTAACCTTCATATTTCAACGGTATACACATGTGTACTTGGATATAAATAGAACGGTACACATGTGTACTCAGCATCGTACATATGTGTAATTAGCTACATAATACATACATAGAAACAATATCTGTAAAACTATTTTATATTTAACAAACTACAAGTTCCATAATGTTTTCCAAACCAAACAAAAAAAAACATATAATTACAAGTTCCAGTTTCGTAGAAACAATAAACCCAACATAATCGGAAAAAACAGAAAACATAATCTTTTACAATTATTCGCCACGTTGTATGCTGAATCATCCTTATCGACCAAGCAAACAAACATATGTGAATCATCCTTATCGACCTCATACGTGAATCATCCTTATCGACCTTCCATCTCCACTTTTCTCGTTACGAAATCTCCTATAATAGCACAAAAAACTCATCAACTAATATTTTGCATAATTCACAAGTGTACATCAACAACCTTACACATTCAATACACAAAAAATTCTGAGATATCACAAAAGCAGACGCTATACACATGTGTACATCGCGTTAAAATCAGAATACACATGTGTACATCACATTAAAAACAGAGCAAAATCAGAATACACATGTGTACATCGCTTTAAAACCAGAGCAAAATCAGAATACACATGTGTACATCGCATTAAAACAGAGCAAAAATCAGAATACACATGTGTACATTGCATTAAACATTTTACCAATAATCATTAAAAGTAAATATTAACTAATAAATAAATTAATTAAAACATTAAAAAAGATCCCAACATTTAGGATCTAAATCAAGAATCTCTGCAACTGATTCAGACCATGCTACTATCTTAGGGTTATCCACATGAACAGAAGGGGATACTTTTGAATAACAAGCATGAAACACCTAAAAGATTGTGAAAAAACACACCCAATATCATCTAATTAGCACTTATAAATTTGGGTAAAACATATCTTGATCAATGCAATAAAAAGATTAAAACTTTATAATAAAAAGATAATAATTAACCTGTCTTGGAACAACATCTGTAAGAATAGTCGTCTTTTTTGTCAAAACAATACAAAACACCCTTTGATATTCAAAACCAAAATTCGTGTTCCCATAATAAAGATTATGAACAATAAAAAAAAGAAGGTGTTTTTAATCTGGTTGAAGGGACGAGTAGGTTGGTATAACAATTACCTCCGATCGATGCTGTCGATCAATACCTAAAAACAATTAATAGTCGTCTTGCAAACGATTAATGAATTAGACTTTCAATATTGATGCACATGGGCCTGAAAAACCTTTTGACTGTTGAGCCACTTTAACATGTGATTTGATACTCTTTGAATTTCTAAAACCACTAAGCCGACAATATTAATTACACTCAAATCTGATTGGACCGATCATATCAACTCATTCAAAGTTTGACTATCAGACATTTAATCATTCTTGATTGGGCCGAGTAATGAACAATTAAAAAAAAGAAGGTGTTTTAAATCTGGTAGAAGGGACGAGTAGGTTGGTATAACAATTACCTCCGATCGATGTCGTCGATCTTTGCCGTCTCACTTCTTCAAAGCCACCATGTTAATCAGCGGCGAGATAAGAGATGCGGGCTGGGCGATGTCGGTGACGATCTGTGTGGCGTTGCAGTTCCGGCGACCTTCGATCTCCACTTTTCCCGTTGATGTCGGTGATGCAGTTCGGGCGACGGATCTGTGTGGTGTGGGATTTTCTTTGATGTTGGCTTTGATATGTGAGAGAGAGATATTTGTGGGATTTTGAAACGTAAAAGTAGATATAAATGGGAGGTTGTTCAATATGATATGGAGATTACATATTTACCCTTATTAGCTTAATTAAATAGTATCAAAAAACCTAATAATTACAATCATGCCACCCATTCAAAATATCAAGATCCTAATAATCAATGTTCCAAATCAGTTCACGCAGTTCACGCCGGAGAAATTGTTCACGTTTGAACCTAATCCTATATATATATATATATATAATATAGATAATAGCTACGGATGCATAATAGTATTGTATTTTAGATTTCAGTTACGGTTTGTACAAGACGCATGTATATAAAATAGAGTAAAGGTCACAATGTTCGACGATTTTGATCAATATGCTTGTTATGTGATTGTTTGCATTGGACATTGTCTTGTGATATTAATACGTGGTAAATGTTTATAATTCAGATGGACAACAAAGTGAATCAAGAAAATCCGGATAACGATAATAACGAAAACCAAGTAGATAACAGTGCCATCCAACACATAGTGGCACAAGGGATTATAGACGCAATGCCATATATTATCAAAACGGTTAAGGAAGCGGAAAATAATAAAAGTACTAGTGGAAGTAAATGACCACCAACTGAACCCTATCACAGCGTAAACAATGGACCCTTACTTCAATTGCCAATTCCAAAAAGAAGAACCATGTCTTATGGTTGTTCTTACAAAGAATTCTGGTCCTGTAAACCAATAGAATTCTCTTGCAATGAAGGAGCCATTGCAGCTCTACGCTGGATAGAAAAGACTGGGGCAGTCTTAAAAATAAGCAAGTGCGCAGAAGAAGATAAAATCATGTTTGCTTCCAACCTGTTTAAGAACTCAGCTTTAGAATGGTGGATCACTATCCTCTAGTCTAGGGGAAGTGATAGAACCTATAATATGGAATGGAATGAGTTTAAGAATATGGTGGAAAGAAAATTTTGTCCTCCCAATGAAAAGGAACAGATAGCTAATAAATTCTTAAACCTTAGAATGACTGGAGTAGACAGCAAGGGTTACACTACTACATTCTTTGAATATGCTAGAATAGTGCAACCCTAGCATCACCAGAACCAGTATTAATCTCCCGTTACATTTGGAGATTAATCAATGAAATTAGACATGTAGTCAAGGCAGCTAGACCACAAACCATAGAAGAAGCTGTAGAACTAGCAAATACCTTGACTGATGAACTGGTGCGTACACAAGAAGAAAACCAAAGGCTTACCCAAGAATTTTGCTATGGAAATTCCAACCGTGGGAAGAATGTAGGTTCTATTTCTGCACCTTACTGCAAGTATTGTAAAAGGAAGCATTCTGGAAGATGCTCTATATACTGTAATTTCTGCAAAATATCTTGACACAAGGAAGAAGACTGCAAGAAGAAACCCAACAATAGGGTATGCTACAATTGTGGGGAACAAGGTCATATCAAGCCAAATTGTCCGAAACTAGCTCCAGCCAAGAACAACAAGATTACTAAAAATGCTAGAGCATTTGTTCTGACTGCAAAAGAAGCCAAGATGATTCCGGACGTGATTGCCGGTACGTTTTTAGTTAATGATGTTTTTGCTAAAGTATTATTTGACTCTGGTGCGAACCAAAGTTTTATTAATACTTCATTTTGCAAACTTCTCAATCAACCATTAACTAAGCTTCCACAAGAATGTCTAGTAGAAACTGCAAATAGAGAATCCATTAAGATTACTGAAATCTTGCAGGGAGCAAGAATAGAATTTTTAAATCAAAAGTTTATTGCAAATCTTTACCTAATGAATCTGGCAGGATTTGATGTTGTATTAGGATTAGATTGGTTAATAGCCAATAAAGCCAATACTTTATGTGATCAAAAGTCAATACAAGTAAATTCACCAAAAGGTGAAAAGATCACAATTAAAGGAGATAAGCCATCTAGATCCACAAAATTCATCTCTGTAAAGAAAACGGCAAGTTGTGCAAGAAAAGGGTCACTAGTGTATATGATTTCCATAATCATTAACACTAAAGGAAAGGAATTGAAAAATATTCCCGTAGTATCTCAATTTCCAGATGTATTTCCAGAGGAACTACCAGGATTACCGCCAGATAGAGAAGTCGAATTCAGAATTCATTTGTTAACAGGAACAGCCCCAAATGCCAAGGCACCTTATCGTTTGGCACCCGCAGAAATGCAAGAGTTAAAGAAACAGTTAGACGAGCTGTTGGAGAAAGGATTCATACAGCCAAGCTCATCGCCATGGGGAGCACCGATCTTATTTGTCAAGAAGAAAGACGGGTCTATGCGAATGTGCATTGATTACCGTGAATTGAATAAAGTCACGATTAAAAACCGGTACCCATTACCGAGAATCGGTGATTTGTTTGATCAATTGCAAGGAGCTCCATTCTTTTCTAAGATCGACTTACGCTCAGGATATCATCAATTAAAAGTACAGGAAGAGGACATTCCTAAAACCGCTTTTAGAACAAGGTATGGCCATTATGAATTTACTGTCATGCCATTTGGTTTAACCAATGCCCCAGCCGCATTTATGGACATGATGAACCGAATATGTAAGCCATAGTTGGATAAATTCATAATTGTCTTTATAGATGATATTCTCATTTACTCTAAAAGTAAAGAGGAACATGCAGTGCATCTGCATGCACTCCTAAGCTTATTAAGAAAAGAAAAGCTTTATGCTAAATTCTCGAAGTGTGAGTTTTGGTTAGAAGAAGTGCAGTTTCTTGGGCACTTAGTCAATCATGAAGGAATTCATGTGGATCCCACAAAGATTGAGGCAATTACTAAATGGAAAATCCCTGAATCACCAACAGAGGTAAGAAGTTTTCTAGGACTGGTCGATTATTATAGACGATTTATCAGAGATTTTTCTAGAATAGCCATTCCCTTAACTAAGCTAACCTGTAAATTTGTTAAGTTTGAATTAGGACCAAATCAGGAAGAAGCTTTTAGAATTCTTAAGCAAAGATTAACCAATGCACCTATACTAGCGTTACCAGAAGGGACAGAAGACTTTGTAGTCTATTGTGACGCTTCGAAGTTAGGTTATGGATGTGTGTTAATGCAACGTCAAAATGTTATAGCCTATGCTTCTAGACAACTTAAGAATCATGAAAAGAATTATACAAACCATGATTTAGAGTTAGGAGCCATAATTTTTTCCCTTAAAATCTGGAGACATTACCTTTACGGTAGTAAGTTTACCATTTTCACCGATCATAAGAGTTTAAGATATGTCTTTGGGAAAAGGGAATTAAATATGAGACAAAGACGTTGGATGGAAATTCTTAGTGATTACAATTGTAATATCCAATATCATGCAGGAAAGGCTAATGTAGTAGCCGATGCTTTAAGTCGAAAACATCACGAAAAGCCAAAAAGAGTATGTTCTTTTAAATTAAATCTACAGATATATTTAAATGAACAAATTAGAGAAGCAGAGGAATCAGTAATCAAGGATGATACTGAAAAATTGAAAGGAATGATTAAGGAATTAGAACAAGGAACAGATGGGATTTGGAGATTCCATAAAGAAAGGATTTGGATACCTAAACGAGGAAACCTACGACACCGCATATTAGAAGAAGCCCATAAGTCTAAGTATACGATACATCCTGGAAGTGATAAGATGTACCAAGACTTAAGAAAGAATTTCTAGTGGATAGGAATGAAAAAGGACATAGCAGCTTATGTTGCCAAGTGTCTAACTTGTTCACAGGTTAAAGCTGAACATCAGAAACCCTCAGGTTTGTTGCAACAGTTAGAAATGCCGGTGTGGAAATGGGAATTGATAACCATGGATTTTGTTACCAAATTACCCAAGATAAGAAAAGGTAATGATGCAATCTAGGTGATTGTAGATAGATTAACTAAGTCTGCTCATTTCTTACCAATGAAGGAAACTTTCAGTATGGAATAGTTAGCTAAGTTATATGTAAATGAAATAGTTTCATTACATGGAATTCCTTTATCAATTGTTTCTGATAGAGATAGCCGTTTTACCTCTCATTTTTGGACTAGTTTTCAAAAAGCAATGGGAACCAAGCTAAATCTAAGCACTGCTTATCATCCTCAAACGGACGGACAAAGTGAAAGGACAATTCAGACAATGGAAGATATGCTTAGAGCTTATGTAATTGATTTCGGAGGAAGTTGGGACGATCATCTACCATTGATAGAATTTTCTTACAATAACAGCTATCATACCAGTATCAATGCTGCACCATTCGAAGCACTTTATGGACGAAAGTGCCGAACTCCAGTCTGTTGGGCAGAAATTGGAGAAAATCAACTATCCGGACCAGAGATAGTACAACAGACAACATACAAAATTTTTCAAGTCAAGGAAAGACTAAAAGCAGCACGTGATCGACAAAAAGAGTTATGCTGACAACAGGCGAAAACCTTTGGAATTTCAGGTAGGAGATAAGGTCTTATTAAAGGTTTCTCCTTGGAAAGGAGTGGTAAGATTCATCAAGAGAGGAAAGCTAAGCCCCAGGTTTGTTGGACCCTTTGAGATTATCAGAAGGATAGGACCAGTAGCTTATCAGCTACAACTGCCAGAGGAAATGTGTAGGTCCACCCGGAGGATCGAATCAAACCTCTTTCCTTGTTTCCCAACGAACCCGAGAGTGCGGAATCCAAACGGGTAAGTTAAACCAAGTTAGAACACGAAAACGACAAACACGGTTCAACGATTAACACTCTAATGTATTAACACGTAATACAGTTACAATACAATGTTTACAAAGGCTCTCTGTAAACTCTCAGTGTGTGTGTGTCTGTTTTTCAGTGTGTTCTCTCTTAAATCTATTCAGACTTATTTTTTTTCAGTTCTGTCTGTTTGCAGTCTTTATATACTACAGGTTCGACGAAGGATCTGCAGTCGATGAAGACCTTGACGAAGAATCCAAGACGATGAAGAATAGGATTCTTCGTCATTTGCCTTTGGCGAACAATCAATTGATCTTCGTCATAGCCATTCACTGGCGAAGAAGGGTTCTTCGCCATGAGATCTTCGTCACATGTGTGATCCAACGAAGAAGGATTCTTCGTCGATATGTTTCAAGACAGCGAACATTCATGACAGTTAACACTGAAACATTACTAATATGCAAACTGCACACACGCAGTTTCATTTACATTATTCATTACAAAGTAAATAACATACCGAGTTAAGATAGGAGTATATCTTGACTTCGGCCTACACTTCGTAGCCGAGTCGAACTAGAACGATCCAGGAATGATCCGTATCCACATAATATGCATCAACAAACCCCCCCTTGGATGCTGATCATTCTGAACACATCACAAATAGGAAGTATCAACAAACTCCCCGTTGGACGCTACTCGTTCTTCAACTCGTTTCGTTCTCCATCTAGTGATGGTTCGTTCATTCTTGTTATAGGATCTTCAAAGTCTTCATGTGTCGCAAGTAGAAAGTGTATTAACAAACTCTCCCTTAAAACAAACTCTCCCTTGAGTTATGCTCATGAATCTTTTGATCATCAGTACTTTAGATCCTTGTGGCATTGATGAGTGGTCAGCGGCAACTCGATCATCTTGATCCTTTGAGTACTTCCATGTCGTGTCTTCATTTCGAAGCCTTTCATCTAACACGTTCTCTTCGTCTTTAGCTGAATTGAATGTCGCATCTGCACATACAAGAAAGCTAAACACATAATGAGAACACCTGCTTGGTATATAGTTAACATAAACAAACGACACATGTGATCAGTTTTCTATCAACTACCGTCCGACAGTTTGTTTGAAAGATTAACAAATTTATCAAATTAGTTACTTAACTTTCAAAAACTTGTCAACTTCGAACGTTTATGAAGGTTCAGTTGTTTTGGTTTCGATCAGATTTCAGGTAACGAAGACTCGAGTTCCAACATCGGTCAATCAAAAATAAAATAAAAGCAAAATATTTTTGGCTTTTATAAAATTTATATTAAAACACACCTAAAATATTTTTGGTATTTTTGAATATTTCAAATGTAAAGACGGAAAGAAGTAAATAAATATTTACAGACATTCTTTTTGCGAGTTTCGAGGGTAAGAGAATCATATCAGTGTACAGTCATGCCAAAGCAATATTGTTGTTCATTTTGTTAACATTTAGATAAGAATCCTATAACGATTACCGGTATTATTGTCCACATAAGCTCAACTTATCATATGTAATCGCGGTGAGGGGATACGATTAGTGTATGATTTATACTTACCGACCGGTGTTCATCCACACATGATGTGACAACTGTGCTCTGTAATCGATGTACAATGTAAAACAATATCAATTATCAATAAAACGATGTGTTTTGGTGTTATTATGTGTGTATTTGTGTTTGATGAATTTACGATTTGATTCGGGTTCGATTTCAAGCTTTAAATCGTTTTCTGGAAAGTTATACGCAAACTGGTGCGTAAACGCAGTCAGTTTAACGCGACAAACACTCCGGAATAGTGACATAGGCTTAACATACCTTAAATAACCTTTACATAACTTAGAAATAAGTTTTGTTTGGTGTGTCAGAAACAAGTCTATTCGATCGCAGGGACTATTTGTGTCAAACTGCGAAAGTATGCCGATTCGTTCTATATCGAACATTTCGGAACTTGATCATAAGTTAAACATGCCCTAAATATCATTTACATTGCTTAGAAATGGGCTTTGAGGTGTTTGGTGCGCAAAAATAAACTTAGTTAAAAAGTGCATAAGTTTGCATTAACGCGACAAACACTCCGGAATAGTGACATAGGCTTAACATACCTTAAATAACCTTTACATAACTTAGAAATAAGTTTTTTTTGGTGTGTCAAAAACAAGTCTATTCGATCGCAGGGACTATTTGTGTCAAACTGCGAAAGTATGACGATTCGTTCTATATCAAACATTTTGGAACTTGATCATAAGTTAAACATGCCCTAAATATCCTTTACATTGCTTAGAAATAGGCTTTGAGGTGTTTGGTGCGCAAAAATAAACTTATTTGATCAGTAGGGACTAAAAGCGTCAAAAAGTGCATAAGTTTGCATTTTCGCGCATATCTTACGTTCTGAATATATCCGGACATCCAAAAATTTTTGTGATCATTAAAATATTTTATTTTAGTTATTGGAGTGCAAAAATTCCATTCGTCGCGCAATTTGGATCGTTTTTGCGTCCGTCACGACTTCCGTCGTAATTAACCGAATAACGCAACCGTACGACCAAACTAACGGACATCCGAGATGTTTTTTAGCATATTTTAAGTTCCCTATACTTTAACTTCATTTTAGAGCCTTGAAATGGAGTTAACGGGGCTTAAACGTGTCAAAAATGCATCAGAAATCAAGTTTTGCACTTGCAGGGACCAATTTTGACAATCTGTCAAACTTCCCTCACGGGGAGCGTAAGCCTGGTGTGGCTATTACGCGGGGCGCGACAAACCTTTAGCACAAAAACATTGAATCTGGTCCAATTCAGCTATTTTGATGGTTTTGTTCATTGTTTTGCAATACCATTTGATGGTATTTGATGTCCCATTGTATTATAAAAATGTGCCACACTTGCAAGGTCCAGATTCAAGCACGAATTACGAGAAACGATCCTAACGGTTGTGGGAATTCTATAAATACCCACTTGAATTTCTTTCATTCCTCACAATTTGATTCAATATGCTCTAAGTTGGAGTGTATACTTCATACCTGAGCAATTTTGAATCAAAGCTTCCTAGCTTGGACCTTTTGTAAGTTTCTTTCATGCGCGTTTATGTATTTCAAGCATGAAAGTCAAACAGTGTTTGACTTTCTGCTTTGACCACGAATTGGTCAACACAAAGTTCTTTCGAACTTTGCAACGTGAGCGTAATCACGATGGTTATAGTCCCTTGTGACTATACCTACTGATTACCACGTTGATTAGGCGTAGTGACGAGTCATAGTTTCGGTCAAAATGCGTATTTATGCGTATTTTGCAACCAAACTATTCTTGGGTATCAAAACCCTTTGTTTTGATTTCAAAACCCTTTGTTTTGATTTCAAAACCTGTTTTCTAACTTAGTTAAACATGTTTTAACATGTTTAACTCGTCACTTTTAGTCTATTGCTTGTATAGGGTCGTAAGTCAAGCGGTCTAAACCACCGCTTAGACTTTCAAACCCGACCCGTTTGGTCGATCATTAGGATCCGACCAAGAATGTATTGTGACCATAGTTGTGTAGGGGATAAGCTTTCGATTTTATACCTTATGGTCACTTAGTTTAATTAGTTGTATGATAGGTAGTTTATATGCCTTAGGTAAATGACCAAAATGCCCTTTTCATGCATAATTGGATTTTAAGCATATGTAACTTAACTTTTGTCACTTAAACTGATTATGCAACATATTTAAACATGTTTAGGCATATAATACTTGTCATAGGACTAGTTAGGCGTCTCGAACGCGCTTTTGCGCGAACGACGCGTTAAAGTAGCGTAAGCTACCTTAATGGGTCATAACGGGTCGAAAGCACTTAGGATAGGTTTCGATTTAGAATGTAGGCTTTGTTAAACCATATCACATGAGTTCCAATACTCATTTGGTTTACGAGACCTCATTCTACACGATCTTCTGATATAGGTGTCGATTTATTAACTAGTGATCCAATTACTAGGTGCTACTTGATTTCCTTGGTTTGCTTGAGCTTCGTTAAGTTCATTAGATCGAGGATACCTTGCACTTCAAGTGAGTACAATGTTCCCCTATTTTACTGTTTTCAATTGTTTTGGGGTGATTCATATATGTTAAACGATTTCGATATTTTTAACGATGGTTTTAAAAAAAACGATTAATATGGTTTATATTAAAAAAATAACGATTTCGATAATGTGAACAAACTTGTTGAACGTAGTTACATAACGAATAACATTCATTAGTTTTTGCCGAACCGACCTGTATTAGGTTAGGGTACCATAGGATCTAACAAATCCCGTTATCAGACTGCACCCATGGTTATGTGTGGGGGTTATGTGGGTAACGACTGAATCTGTGATTGTTAACTTACCCTTTGGTGGTTTGTTAATTCGAGTTGAACGATGGATGAGTTACGAAGGTTTGAATGTTATAAACGAGACAACCAAAAGTAGTTTTCACAATTAAAACGAGAATGATTTGAATGATTGAATGATTTTAAACGATTGAAACGATTTAAACGAATTGAACAAACGATTGGTTTTGGGTTGTGATTAGATAATGGGACGGGCGTGATATGATAAAATCATGGTAGATACGCCGCTGGTACTTCTTATATATAAGTGTTTTTATCATATTACATTCTGTGGCATTATTTAGTTCACCTGGGCAAACGATTTTAAAACGATGTCACACAACGATGTTTTCTAAATAATATAAACCATACGAGTTTTACTAACGAGATGATTTACAATTTGGTTTACTTAAACAAATGTTTTGGGTTAAGAGTCATGGCTACGAGATTTTTATAAACTATAACCAACTTTATTTGAGTTGGTTAATTATGTTGCAATACTATACACTTTTCAAAACAAGGTTTTAACTTTTGACTCTTGTAGTCTAATGAGGTATTGCAACATGTAAACGAGCCATGAATCCGACACCCTCATAAAACCTATGTGCTCACCAGCATTTCTTTGCTGACTTTGTTTTTACATATGTTTTAGGTGTTGTTGAATGATGTTGATTGCTAGGATGCATGCTCACTTAGGACTGGACGAGGCCTTAGTGACTTAATAATGATGATAGACTATGTTTAACTTGTTTGTTTAAATTTCAAGACAATGTAAATTATCTAATGAATCAATAAAACGAAACTTTTTGAATCCATGGTTGTGAAACAATAATTCTGTTGCTCCACTCTCTGACGTTTTCCGCCGCGGTTTCGTTGTTTTAACGCGGTCGGGGTGTGACACACGACACATTCCCGTATCAAGGTATGCACGAGAGTTCATCTTACTGGTGAGTATACCATTTATCATCTATTTTGACGTATATGAAAATGTGAGATACTCAATTATTTTTTTGATTGAAAACAAGCCCTATGTGATAGAATCACTTATTGATGAGGAACTTGATTTTCAGATGCATGAGGGCACAGGAGCAAGTCCGTGAACAGGTTAGTACCATCGTAAAGACAAAGAGACGAACTTGACTCCCGCATGAAAGCTGTGATATATTATCATTTATTTTTGTGGACATGTGATTGTTGATCACTTATTGAGGTTGCATGCAATATGTACACGTATGTATGGTATCAAGGAAGATCTAGACTTCGACTCCGTTATTTTTCGGTAAAAGAAACAACCATTATACCCAGATGATAGACAGCATAAAGACCACATATCTCAGAACCTCGACAATCTCTTAAACGAAATTTCGGTACTAAGACCATATGTCAATGAGCGGTTCCCACACAGTCTTCAGTCGATTAAAGTTTATATCACCCTGCACACTTAAAATGATTGTGAGCCTACCGATACATCTTATATAGAGCTGCTTATTGTTTTTCATTTTAGGTTTAGGTTTGGATAGACCACTGATGTACTATCACTTTCTCTTTTGCTCGCCAGGAAACTCATGTTTGTTTTTCTATTGTTTTTGTGTTTTTGAAATTGTTTCGATGTTTTTGGATTTTTTTTTCGTTTTTACTCCCCCTAAAATGCAAAAAGTATGAGAAATTAAGAAAACACAAACATATATTTACAAAAATTATTTTCGGATGTTGGTTTTACTCTGGCTTGACCTTAATGCCGTTTACCATAAGTAAATAGTCAAATCGTGATTTGTCAAAAGCTTTGGTAAAAAGGTCAGCACGTTGGTCATCGGTGTGGACCTTAACAACATCGATAAGCCTTTTATCAAAGCAATCACGTATGAAGTGATATTTGATTTCGATGTGTTTGGTCTTTGAATGCTGCACAGGATTTCTAGTGATCTGTAAGGCTGCAGAATTATCAACTAAAATAGGAGTAGATAGGAATTCAAAACCGTAATCACGCATTTGTTGCTGAATCCACAGGACTTGGGAGCAACAACTTGAGGTAGCAATGTATTCAGCTTCACAAGTTGATGTAGCGACACAAGTCTGCTTCTTGCATTGCCATGTGACTAGGCGATTTCCTAAAAACTGACATCTAGCCATTGTGGATTTGCCATCGATTTTGCATCCGCCAAAATCAGAATCACTGAAAGAGATCAAGTCAAAGCTATCATCCCTAGGGTACCAGAGACCAGTGTCCGGGCATCCCTTCAAATAGCAAAAAAATCCTTTTTACAACTGCAAAATGTGAGGCCTTAGGGTTGACTTGATATCGGGCAAGCAGGCACGTAGGATACACTATATCTAGTCTTGAGGCTGTGAGGTACATAAGAGATCCGATCATTGTGCGGTAAAATGAAGAGTTAACAATTTCACCTTTCAAGTCCGGATTAATTTCGTGATTTGCTGAAGTGGGGTACCAATGGGCAGTGATTCGGACATCTGGAATCGGTTCAAGATGTCACTGACATACTTAGTCTGATGGATGAATATCCTAGACTTCGTTTGTTGCACTTGTAGGCCCAAAAAGAAAGTCATTTCCCCCATTGCGCTCATTTCGAATTTCTCCTGCATAACACGCTCAAAGTTCCTACACAAAACATTGTTAGTTGAACCAAATATAACATCATCCACGTATACCTGAACCAATAGAAGATCCCCATCCTGTTCCTTGATGAAAAGAGTGCAATCAATAAGACCTCGGCAAAATCCATTCTCCAACAGATAACTAAATAAGGTTGCGTACCAAGCTCTCGGTGCTTGATGTAATCCATAGAGAGCTTTGTTGAGCAACCAAACACGATCAGGGTGAATAGGATCTTCAAAACCTGGAGGCTGTTCAACGTACACATATTCTTCAACCACACCATGTAAGAATGCACTTTTCACGTCCATCTGGTAAACCTTGAATCCTTGGAAGGATGCATAGGCTAGAAAGATCCGAACAGCTTCAAGACGTGCAACTGGTGCATAAACTTCGTTGTAGTCGATACCTTCAATCTGATGAAATCATTGAACAACTAGTCTCGCCTTGTTTCGAATGACAAGTCTACGGTTATCCTTTTTGCACTTATAAACCCAACGGGTACCAATCTTCTTGTAATCATCAGGTTTTTCAACTAGTTTCCAGACACCTAGCTTCTGGAATTGTTGCAGTTCTTCCTGCATAGCTTCCACCCAAGAATTATCTTTCAAAGCTTCTTTCCAATATTTTGGTTCTTCTTGTGATACATAACATGCGACAAAATTTGACGTGCTGTCGTGGTCACACGCAAATTTAATCCAAATAACAACTAATAGATAGTGGTAAATGGGTATCGAACTCAGGGAGTATGTGGAAAATGTGTTGATTCTATAGCTTTGCACTTTAACTAAAATTAAACTACAATTGGAGAAATTAAAATTCAAGAGTTGATTGTTTTGGTTTTAAGACTAAGATTGCTAATTAAATTGCAAATTGAGAATTGGTTTTGTAAATAATTTAGAGACCAATGACCATCCTAATTTTCCGGTTTGCTTTGACATTCATGCTAATATTCAACTAGAAAGAACCACATAGACATAGTTCATGTGTTATTACTTGTCATGATGAAAGGGAACTAAGTACTCGGATTCCTAGAACGCGAGGTTGTTACCCGATGACCAATTAATCAATACCCAATCCTAATCCCGCCCATGATATCTCGATTGCCAACGGCACCAAGAACGTATGGTTTAGACTAAGATTAACATACAAATTAACAATTTACGAACAAGCAAACAACACACCATAATAAACAAACCATCATAGCAAGTCTATTATTCTAGAAATAAGAATCAAAACACAAATGTCTTAGACAAACCTTCAACCTAGGATGATCACCATAAGTTTAGCCACTCATGACTTGGACAATCATCATCACATACATATCAATGTTCATAGGAATTAAAAACACTAAAAAGATGTTTAGCAATTGTTTCCAAGAACCAAGAACACCCAAAATTCGTCTCCAAAGTGTATGTAACCGACTAGGACTGATTGGATTTGAAAAGACACAATAAAACATCATAAAATAGGGCAGTTACACATTTCTCGCTGGCCTCCACCATAAGCTACGGTGGCAACCGTAGCTTACGGTGGCTTTGAATGGCTTACGGTGGGTCTCTACTGCCTTACGGTGGAAGAAAAATGCTGGGGGCTACCGTAATTTACGGTACCGTAAATTACGGTAGGCTTCAGCATGCAATTTTGTTTTCAGCATAACTTTTTCGTTTCAACTCTGTTTTCTTCACCGTTTTCGCCTACATTCTCGTAATTTCGTCCTCTATAATGCTATCCTCTTAATTCTTCCATACCAATAATTGATTTTTTTCATTTATTCTCCGTCTTTCAATCTCCAATCCAGTCGCGCCTATTCGAAGCTTCATTTCCACACTTTTAAGCTCCAAATGTACCTGAAACACAAGCAACCGTAGTTATCTAATTCAAGACAATTACATGATCAAATGAGGGATTAACTCGTCTTTTAACATCATTAAGGGTTGTCCTATGGACCACCCATCACATCCCCACACTTAACCGTTGCTTGTCCCAAGCAACTCATCAAACCATTTTCAAAACAAGCGATCAACATAAACCAAGCATAAACATGTAGTACTTTTATTAGCCTTTTCCTAACACCAAAAATAACACACCCCTCGCTGTATCTCTCCTCTCGGCAACAAGTAAGCACTAGCATATGTAAGCTAGACACACAAAAGGCAAACGGGTGATTGCACAACTATAAGCTTGTACCTAAATCGGTCCTTCTCCTAACAAGTGCCAAAGGGGCTTTAAGGTTGTAACGTGGCTAGGTGTATGGGTAGGAAATGGCATATATATGAAGTAGCAAAAACTAAACCCGGTCTTTTATTACACAAAGAAACAAACAAACAACTACCAAACTTAACTACTATATACACGCTAACTAAACATCACTTCTTTTTCATTTTTTCATTGCTTTTTCTCTCTTTTTTTTCTTTTCTTTCTGATTTTTTTTTCAAGACAAACATAATAACTTTCAACATAACATCAAATAAAATTACATATTACTAAACAATCACTAACACTATAAGACCGGGTCAAGTCGGGTAAATTTTTAGGTAGCTAGCTAAGGGGTAACAAACGATAGGCTTTTAGGCACAAAATTGGGCAACTAAATGTCCAAACCCCCGCCCCTATCGCAACCATGCTCATATATATAATTTATGAGGTCCAACCCCCCAAATCCCACACTCGCACACACTAATAACGAGGCTACCTAAATGCCCTTATCCTTTTCGCATTCATATCCAACTAAGGACTCAAACCGTATCAAGGCACAAGTTCTAATGCACCCCCACCCTTTGCCACTCTCATCAAAGACAAGTATTATTTATTTACATGTGTGGCTTCAACTCTCACCAAGAATAAAGGGTATTAAGGGTTGCCGGTGCATTATTTGGGGTTAATCCAAAGTGTTCAAATTCTTACATTGTTTCGTTTGATTTAAAAATTTTTCAAAAACTTCAAAATTTTCCCCCCATCCCCACACTTGGGATACATTGACCCCAATGTATGGTTTTGGGAAGAATTGATCGCTAAACCCTTCAACATCAACCAAAAGCTCATAATCTCAAACCACAAATTTCTTTTTGGTATTTTTCATTTTATATTTTTTTATTTTCATTTTTCTTCTTTTAAAGACATAACACCACCAACTCGCACCAACCCAAACATAACACCACAAAAACTCAACACCACCCAACCACCCGACCATAAACAAAACAAGCTAACAACTAACTACCAATATTTTAAAGCTAAAGAACACAACAAGACTAAGGAAAGAGTACATTAACCTGGTGAAGTTTTCCACAACAGATGTTGTAGATAATCCGACTTCCTGTCACCACCTTCACCCAAATATCCGTACATCTTCCCCACACTTGAATGTCGCCATGGCCCTGAAACATAGAAAGATAAAAACAGCAAGATCAATATAAAATCCCGGTTTGCCTCTCGAGCAGCGCTAAGTTTCGAGTCTTCAGCCAGACCGTGCCACCCTCATTTATGGTGGCTCAAAGAATCGGTTACTGCCACTTCCATCACTACATTATGCCATTGAGCAAAATGCATCCGTCTCATTTTGACTCGGTGGGTAATCAAATACACTCCTCCTTGAACCCATATGTGTTTCTTCACGGTCCGGTGGGTGCTTTTTTCTCATTCTTTGAAACACATTTTTCATACAATCACTAGTCTCACCACCCTTCCTCTCAATGGACTCATAACTAATCACTCTAGTTTGAACATCAAAGTACAACCTACGGTTCTTTTCGGTCATGGTAATAATCTCGTCTCTATAATTAATTTGACCATTTGCTGTGTATAGAAACGGTCGACCTAAGATTACCCTTTTGTTGTGCTGCCATGTTGGTAGAAGCATAGTCCAGAACTAGAAAATCCACCGGGTATTCAAACTCTCCCAACTGAATCTTAACATTCCTAACCATTCCCCGTGGACGCCTCCAACTTCCATCCGCCAAGCTCACCATGGTGTCTATACCTTCAAGCGGACCAAAGTCGTACATATCGTATAGATCGCTTGGTAGCACACTCATGCTTGCCCCGTAGTCCAACAATGCTTGAGGGATTTTTAATTTTCCCACACGGATAGGCACGATTGGCGCTTCATACTCTTTATCATTCTCGACTTCGACATCTTTTTCCAAACCTGTATTCACTTGATACGAAGAAGTTAGCAATGTTTCATTAAATTTAGTATTTGGAACGGTGCTTACCACATTGATGTTAATGCTTTTTGTGTTCTTGGGATTTATCACCGTGTCACTTGGTAATTGATCTTTTGCTTTCTTCAATATCGCCACGTCACTCGCAAGTTGACCCATTTGAGTGGTCAACGATTGGATAGCTTTGTCACGGATTTCATCTTTTTGCATACGAACATCATCTAATTGATTTCTTCGTTGCATCTCCATTTGCATCGCTTTCAACATCTCCATGACCTCATTCCCACTTGATGAAGTTTGACCCGAAGGACCACTTTGACCCGTTTGTTGAAATTTCCCTTGATAACCATAGTTGCTTCCACCCTGATAATTCCCTTGATTATATTGTTGACGAGGTGCAAAGTTACCTTGAGCTCCTTGAAAGTTTGGGTTAGCTTGGTTCGACGGATTTCCATAGCGGAAATTTGGGTGGTTCCTCAAACCCGGGTGATAGGTGTTGGAATTCATGTTGTTGTAATTCCTATCACCCCTCCTTGTCCTTGCACAACATTCACCTCCTCATATTGCCCTTCCACTCTTTGGCAATTTTCAGCCGCATGACCTATTTCATTACACAATGCACAAACATCATAAATTTGATTAGTGGTTTGAACATTACCATCATCTATTGCATGCACTTGAGGTCAGGAAATTGCCGGTCGCGCTCTCCTTGATGCTTGAGCCTTCCTCTTTGATGTGATTGCCATTTGCTCCAAGAACTCCCAATCATCATGCTCGTAGTTCGTACCGAAAGACCCATTTGTAATGGACATTATATCGCGAGCATCTTCAGCACTCAACCCTTCATGGAAGGCATTCATTAATTCCCAAAGTTCAATTCCATGATGAGGGCAGTTCTTGATCATCATATTGAAACGCTCAAAGGCTTCATGAAACATTTCGCCTTGTTGTTGTTGAAAACTCCTCAACCCCTTCCTAGCATCGTTGGTCTTTTGAGCGGTGTAAAATTCATCTAGGAAAATTTGTTGCATCTCCGCCCAAGTGTAAATAGATGCTGAAGGCAAAGTATAGAACCACTTCTTTGCCTTATCCTCCAACGAAAATTGAAACAAGACTAACTTGACATCATCGGCCGAGAAACCTTGACTCCCAAGAGTATTGCAAATTGAGTCATAGGCCTCCAAATGGAAATAAGGCTCCTCTGTTGCTAGCCCCTTATATTTCGGAAAACTTTGTAAGGAATTAGTCCTTACTTCAAAGGTTCTTCCTTGATTGTTGTGAGGAATAACCACCGGTGAAGGGTTGTGAGTAATTACCGGCCTGAAATGCGCTTCAATGCCTCTCGCATGTTCTCTAAGATGCCTTCTTGGGACACCCAACCGACCCCTTGGACGAACAGGACCCATTGGTCTTGGTATATGCCCTTGTGGTACGAATGGTTGTTGAAATTGCTGTTGTGGCATCAGTGGGTGTTGAATTGGCCTTTGGAATTGTGGTTGTGCATTTTGTGGTCAAACTTGTTGCAATGGTGTAGGGCGTTGCATTGGTGGCCCTTGTGGCCTTGGCCGAATATGTTGTGGTATGAGTTGTTGTTGTGGCATTCCACCAACACTTGCCATCCCTTAAGGTTGGCCTTGCACATAACCAAACTCTCCTTGATCACCATCACCCCCATAAGCATACCCGTCTTCATCATAACCTTCAAAATCTTCATATCCTTCCTCATATCCATCTCCCCCTATACCCGAAGATTGCCCAAATGGAAGGGTCGAGTATTGAAAGCCCGATTGGTTCGATGGTCTAAATGTTGAAGTAGCATGGATAATGGTTGAATTTGGTGGTATTGAATAGTGGGAAGATGATTGACCCGTAGTTGGGGTAAAGAAGTGTGATAATGGTAGGATTGTGGCAGAAGGGCTAAAGGTAAGATTGGGTTCAACTTGAGTAGTAATCGGTTGTGTGGTGTTGGTTGGTGTAGTGTCATGAGGTGGAGTAGGAATTGTAGTGGTGTTTGGTATAGCGGTGTTTGGTGATGGTTGTGTGGAAGTAGGTATAAATGATGAGGTCGATTGACCTATTATGGGTGGTATTTGGGATTCTTGCATGATGTTTCGTGGTGTAATGGGTGATGTAGGTGAACCAATAATTCTGTTTTCTCTTACTAAAACACGGTTTTGCCTTAACGTTCTTTCGATCTCCGGATCAAACGACAATGGTGAAGACTTGTGAGAGCCTCTAGTATGCATGCACCTGTAGAACCTGCACACTAAACACACCAGTGTAAACCCGAAAATAACAAAACAAAACTATTAAACTAACACACGTTGCGCACTACTCCCCGGTAGCGGCGCCAAAATTTGACGTGCTGTCATGGTCACACGCAAATTTAATCCAAATAACAACTAATAGATAGTGGTAAATGGGTATCGAACTCAGGGAGTATGTGGAAAATGTGTTGATTCTATAGCTTTGCACTTTAACTAAAATTAAACTACAATTGCAGAAATTAAAATTCAAGAGTTGATTGTTTTGGTTTTAAGACTAAGATTGCTAATTAAATTTCAAATTGAGAATTGGTTTTGTAAATAATTTAGAGACCAATGACCATCCTAAGTTTCCGGTTTGCTTTGACATTCATGCTAATATTCAACTAGAAAGAACCACATAGACATAGTTCATGTGTTATTACTTGTCATGATGAAAGGGAACTAAGTACTCGGATTCCTAGAACGCGAGGTTGTTACCCGATGACCAATTAATCAATACCCAATCCTAATCCCGCCCATGATATCTCGATTGCCAACGGCACCAAGAACGTATGGTTTAGACTAAGATTAACATACAAATTAACAATTTACGAACAAGCAAACAACACACCATAATAAACAAACCATCATAGCAAGTCTATTATTCTAGAAATAAGAATCAAAACTCAAATGTCTTAGACAAACCTTCAACCTAGGATGATCACCATAAGTTTAGCCACTCATGACTTGGACAATCATCATCACATACATATCAATGTTCATAGGAATTAAAAACACTAACAAGATGTTTAGCAATTGTTTCCAAGCACCAAGAACACCCAAAATTCGTCTCCAAAGTGTATGTAACCGACTAGGACTGATTGGATTTGAAAAGACACAATAAAACATCATAAAATAGGGTAGTTACACATTTCTCGCTGGCCTCCACCGTAAGCTACGGTGGCCACTGTAGCTTATGGTGGCTTGGAATGGCTTACGGTGGGTCTCTACTGCCTTACGGTGGAAGAAAAATGCTGGGGGCTACCGTAATTTACGGTAGCTACCGTAAATTACGGTAGGCTTCAGCATGCAATTTTGTTTTCAGCATAACTTTTTCGTTTCAACTTCGTTTTCTTCATCGTTTTCGCCTACGTTCTCGTAATTTTGTCCTCTATAATGCTATCCTATTAATTCTTCCATACCAATAATTGATTTTTTTCATTTATTCTCCGTCTTTCAATCTCTAATCCAGTCGCGCCTATTCGAAGCTTCATTTCCACACTTTTAAGCTCCAAATGTACCTGAAACACAAGCAACCGTACTTATCTATTTAAAGACAATTACATGATCAAATGAGGGATTATCTCGTCTTTTAACATCATTAAGGGTTGTCCTATGGACCACCCGTCAAGGACCAATCATTCTGCAAACCTGATTCTCGAATAGCTGAATACAAGCCCGCATTGCTGTTGTTTTACAACTGGTTTCTCGTTTGAATGCCACTTTGTACATTACCAATGATGTTCTGTTGAGGATGGGTATTATGAATTCTTGTTTCTGGATTATCTGGAACTTGAATATTTGTACCCAGATTGTTGAGATTAAGATCAACAACCAAGTCAATATCCTGAACTGGCGAAGAGGATGACGCAGTAGCTTCAGCTGTTTTGGGGCAATCCACTGGGGGTGTAGCCTCAGAAGTACCATGTACAGCTTCTTGGTCTACATCGAGAAATTCATCATCCTCTGAAGATTCGTTCAGTTCAGTAGCATCATGAAAATCCTCATTGTCGAGCGCATTATTGTTAACCGAAGATGGTTCTTGATTGTTGACAATAATTGGATGAACCAACGGTGAATCTGTTGTGTTGTCACTCTCGAAAAATATCTGTGCCGCAGCATCTACTGCAACTTCTTCAATATTGATCGAATTGAAAAAGTCATCGTACTCAAACATCCAAGGTTGACTAGGACATTTGACTGGCAATGTGTGCCTTTGTACTCTGACTTCATACTATTCCTCGACCATTTTGTCTCTAGGTTCCAGACTCTTAAGTTCGGGGTGGCATACCCAAGAAAGTATCTTTCAATTGCATTTGCCCCAGACTTTCCATTCGGATCGATCATAGTACAAGGAGCTCCAAACGGTTCACGAAATTGTAAATCTGGTTTTCGTTTGTGAAGAAGCTCAAAGCAGGTCTTGTTGTGTCTTTTAACTGTAAGGACTCGGTTCATCGTATAACAAGCAGAGGCCACAGCTTCACTCCAGAATGGAATAGGCAACTGGGACTCTACCAACATAGTCCTAGCAGTTTCTATCAATGTACGGTTTTTACGCTCAGCGACGCCATTCTGTTGAGGAGTGTAACTTGCACTGAATTCATGAAGACTACCTTTGGATGTACAAAACTCCGCCATTGCAAGATTTTTAAATTCAGTTCCATTGTCGCTGCGTATCCGTCTAACTTTCAAAGTATACAAATTCTCAATCGTTGTGATCAAGTTTCTGATAATTTGGAAAGTATCACTCTTGTGTGCCATGAACGCCACCCAAGAAAATCTTGAATAATCATCAGTCACCACGAGGAAGTACTGATCATTTCTGATGCTTTTATGCTTGACAGTACCGAACAAATTCATGTGTAAACGTTCAAGCGAAACGGCCAAGGTGTTGATCTTCATTGCATGGTGCGACTTCTTTCTTTGCTTTCCTTTCTGGCATGAAACACGGACGTCTTGAAGATGGAAATTTTTAAGAGGAACACCAGTTACTAATTCATTCGACACCAAATGATTCATTTTTCTTAAATGAATGTGTCTCATCCGTCTGTGCCAAGAGATTGATTCATTTTCTGTGACTTTGGAAACGAAACAAGTTGCTTGTGCAGACGTTGTAATTGCTTGGCTCATATCAAGGACATACAAATCATTAATCCTTGGAGCAGATAAGAGAATCCAGTCTTTTGGAATCTTGAAACCGGATTTCAGCACGTAACATCGATTTGCATCAAAGTGTACTGAAAATTTTTTATCACAAATTTGTGAAACGCTGAGAAGATTGTGATCAAGTTGTAGCACAAAGTTGATCTTATCAAAGCTTACAATCCCATTGGATACCATTCCTTCCCCTGAAATATATCCGCCCTTATCTCCAGCAAATGCAACATAACCTCCTCTAATAGATTTGACGTCGTAGAGAAGCTTCATGTCGCCGGTCATATGCCTGGATGCCCCACTATCAACAATCCAATGACTGCTGAAAGTTCCTCCTGGAACACCCTGCACATGTACTCACATGATTAGTTGGAGATGGGGACCCAAGCCTTTGTGGTCTTGGGTCTTCCATTTTCATCGACAAACGTTATTTCAACTTCTCGATGGTTAGGAAATTGTGATGCTCCCCCTGGATTAGTAAGCGTTTTTGGTTTCCAAGTCTGTTGTGTTTTACCAGTTTGAATTTTTGAAATCTTAACTTCATGATTATTAGAAGTTTTAGAAATTTCTGGTTTAACTGAAACAGGTTGTTTGTGAACCACATCGGTTTTAATTGCCTTCTCAATTACCTTAACTTGTTGGCGTTTTTGTTTCTTTTCCCTTTCTTTTACAAGACGGGGATCTTGTTTTGAAGAAACAGATCTCTTTTGGTAATTTTGTTCACGGGGATCATCAACTTTGGCTTTTAGTTTATGAAGATATGGACAATTTCGAATAATATGTCCAACTTTATCACACTTGAAACATGATCTTCGTTCAACAAACCCCGAAGTATCATGTTGATGTCTTGGTGATGAACTTTGTGATTGCGAGGTACTTGGTCCTGAATTGTTTTGACCATTTCTTTTCAGTATTTTAACTTGATTAACATGACCTAAGTTAGATTTATTTGCAAATGTTTCAAGTTTATCTGTTCCCTTCGACTTCACAAAGTTCACTTTTTGATTCTTCTTTTGGTTTGGTTCCTTTCGACCTTGAGTCATTGATTTACCTTTTGGTTTGGTATGATTTTGCTACTTTTTCACTGTTGGCAATCTTTGATTTCCATATTGTTTTAGAACTTCAGCTTTTGGAATCGAAGGGCACTGTGTTACCATAACGTTTGAACCCGACTTTCCCAAAAACCTACTTGTCGAATCTTCAAAAACTTTACTGATTAAAGATTGATTTACATTTTTAATCGGAAAATCTTTGTCAGAATAGATTTTATCATCACCAACAAGAGTGTACAGCAAATTCACACTCTCAGACTCTTGTGAGGAAGTGGACTCGACCAGAACAATCTTAGCAGGTTTTGCGGGAGGATCACATAAAATATGATTCTCGAGAGGTATGTCCTCTTCTTTGATTACCGCATCAGACTGTGCTGAGTCAGTATCATCGGATTCATCATCTAAAGAATCAGCATCCTCAACAACAACTGGAGGGATCCAGATTTTGTTCAGCAGTTACATACGTATTTGTTGATACCTCCGAATCTGATGATACTTCCTTTTTGTATCCAAGTCCTGTTGCAAATTCCTCAATGTCTAAAGGAACAGATTGCTCAAAATAAGTTCTATTCTCCAAATCAGGCATTGCGTCATAATTGTGTCTAACAGGTGGTGGACCCTTCTTATATCCAATGCACGTGACATCCTTTTTCTCTTTCTGTATGTCAATGATGTGATCCAGCACATACCTAGAATTTGAATAACTATCTAACTTAAGCTGGATCGCCTCACTTTCATACTTTACACAGGCTAACTCTTTTTGCATGTCCTCGAGACGATTGATATAACAGTTTATGTCAGTTTTATTTCTTGAAACCATTTTAGTTAACTCGGTTTTATCTTCTCTTAAATTTTCAACCACCGTTTTAAACTCTTTTTCATGGTTTTCATAAAACATGTTAGCCTCTGTGCATTTAGAAAGATCCACTATCAACTTTTGATTGTGGATATATGTCACGTCATACTTGCTTTGCAAATCATCATATTTGCTTTGCAAGTCCGACAATTTATCACCTAAATTAACACATTTATCACATTTATCAGAAGTTGGATCATCGACACATACCTGGTTTGATGAACTGACAACATTAGCCATAAAGGCTGAATGAATAGAAGAAGAAGAATAAGCAGCTACATCCACCAAGATTGATCTTCTATGATTCCCTGCTTCAGCTCCTCCCAACAATTCATCATCATCTGCATCGACTGTCACACTTGATGCTTCATCCAAAAGATCATCGCCTGAAGTTGAGGTTTCTTCATCTGAGCTTCTACTATAACCAGAACTGTCTTCATCTTCAGAAGATTCACCACCACTGGCGGTAGATTCTCCACCACTGGCGTGTTTCAGATCCTTGACAACCTCAGCGAAACAAGTTGTTCCATCCTAAACATCAATGCCTAATTGCATTGACCATTCACAACCTTCATCGACTTGTACCACAAGAGCTTGATTGTTGTTTGATGCTCTTGCTTGATGAGGATTGTTCACAGGCATTATCATACGCTCGTTATTCCTGTTTTGATTTTGATTCTGATTTTGCTGGTTGCCTTGATTCCTGAACGGATTCTTATTCCCATGCTGAGCTGACTTTGTACATTCTCTCTTGAAGTGACCTCGTTCACCACAATTGAAGCACTTGACTGATTGTTTATCGAACCCATACTTGGTATCTTTCTTGCTTTCCAAGCTGGTTCTACCAGTCCTTTCCATGAAGTCTTTAGCTCACCTAACCGCACTAGCAAAAGCCCATTTGATGTCCATCATATCCATTTCCTCCTTATCAATCTGCTGATAATCTTCTTGTGTCAGATTGATGTTTCCAATCTGACCTGCTATTAACCCACAATACGCGCTCACCAATGTGTTTAATAGCTCCATATGATCCTTAGCTACTTCAACACTTACTTTCGAGAAACTTGACGTGTCTAGCCGTACTGTATTTGGATTAGATGGCTGACTAGCAGATGAAGTGCTTCTATAACAGGCTTGTTGTGGAACAGGTAGTGGATTTCCATACAAATCAGTTGCTACAGTAGACCTTTGGTTTTGCTGCTAGGGAACTAGCTATAGTGGATTTCCATACAAGTCTGTTATTCTTTACTGTTGAGGAACTGATTGTATTGGATTTCCATACAAGTCAGTGCTTGAGACAAACGTTGTTTGTAGCTGAGCATGTGGAGCAGGTTTTACAGCAGTGCTAGAACCTCCACAGTTCCCATAATACATATTCGGATTCTATTACACAGGAATTCTTTTCGCCTTCCAGATTTCTTCTTGATCTTTGTTCTCCAAGAGCTGAATGAAATCATTGATGTTTGTCATAGCCAAAGTGCCATTGTATTTCAAGATTTCTAAGAAACCATTCCATTGAAGTGGCAGCGCATCGGCAAACTTTGTGACAACCTTTGCTGGAGTTGTTGTTACCCCATAATTATTCAATTCAGTCAACAAGTGATAAAATCGACTTGTCAAATCTGCCAAAGATTCTCTTTCCATACATGTGAAGCCATCAAACTCCTTCTTGAGTAGATCATGTCGCAATTTGCATGACGCTTCATTTCCTAGACCTCTCGTCTTTAATGCATCCCATAACCGCTTTGTCGTCTTGAAGCTGACAAACTGATGATATATATCCTTGCTCAAATAGCGACTTGGCTTTAACAAGGAAATACATAAGATAACGACTTGGTTTTAACAAGGAAAAGAGCCAATGCTCTGATACCAATTGTAGGTCTACCCGGAGGATCGAGTCAAACCCCTTTCCTTGTTTTCCTACGAACCTGAGAGTGCGGAATCCAAACGGGTAAGTTAAACCAAGTTAGAACATGAAAACGACAAACACGGTTCAACGATTAACACTCCAATGTATTAATACGTAATACAATTACAATACAATGTTTACAAAGGCTCTCTGTAAACTCTCAGTGTGTGTGTGTGTTTTTCAGTGTGTTCTCTCTCAAATCTATTCAGACTTATTTTTTTTTCAGTTCTGTCTGTTTGCAGTCCTTATATACTGTAGGTTAGACGAAGGATCTGCAGTCGACGAAGTACCTTGACGAAGAATCCAAGACGACGAAGAATAGGATTCTTCGTCATTTGCCTTTGGCGAACAATCAATTGATCTTCGTCATAGCCATTCACTGGCGAAGAAGGGTTCTTCGCCATGAGATCTTCGTCACATGTGTGATCCAACGAAGAAGTATTCTTTGTCGATATGTTTCAAGACAACAAACATTCATGACAGTTAACAATGAAACATTACTAATATGCAAACTGCACACAGGCAGTTGCATTTACATCATTCATTACAAAGTAAATAACATACCGAGTCAAGATAGGAGTATATCTTGACTTCGGCCTTCACTTCGTAGCCGATTCGAACTGGAACGATCCCGGAACGATCCGTATCCACATAATATGCATCAACAAAATGACAGGAATACATGATGTATTTCATGTATGCAATCTCCAAAAGTGTTTAGCCGATGAATCATTAATAGTGCCTCTTAAAGACATAGAGGTAAATGAAAAGCTTAAGTTTGTAGAGAAGCCTCTACATATTGAAGACAGAAAAGTCAAGAATCTCAAACACAAGAGACTAGTTCTAGTCAAAGTAAAATGGGATTTAAAGAGAGGACCAGAATACACATGGGAGCTTGAATTAGAAATGCAGAAGAAATACCCACACCTATTCCAGTAGACCTCCAGGACGAGTTCTAAAACAAGGTGAGGAGTGTAAGTGCAGTTCCTGCCGGGTAACTGTCGCTTATCAGTTCTGGTCAACCAAAGCAGAAGTCCAAGTTAAAGTCAACGATAATGAAGAGTTCTAGACCACATGAAGACCATGCACTGATCTAGGGGGAGTTTGTTAATGCACTTTGGGTGAAAAGTGCATGCCTTACAATTGTTAGGGTCTTTATTGTACATATCTTGGAACTTAGTCCAAGGTTTATCCTTGGACAATTTATCCAAGTTTTGGTCTAGAACTTTGGTCAGGGGTTTGGTTTTTGTGTAAATTGTTTTGTCTGAGTTTTGTCCATAGTCTATATATATGTGTATAGGATTAGGGCAAACCGAAAAAAAAGAACCCTTGAGTGCTTGGTGCACCTCTCACAAGATCCCATCCATTCTCCATCACTGTGTGTATTCTAGAGAGAGAGGGAGACTATGTGTTAGTGAGAGAAAGCTAGGTTTAGATCTTTGTGATCCAAACCAGCTTGTAGATGATGTATACTCCTTTGGTTTGTGTAATCTGTGATGACTGATTCATCAATAAAGAGATTCATCTTCTATATATTTCTATCTTGTTCATATTTTGTTCTTCATGTCTTGAATCAAGTGCAATGTTTGATGTTCGTCATCGATCCGGTGCTTTCACAGTGGTATCAGAGCATGGTTACCGATTCGAAATGGTCTAACCGCCTTCTGAATCACCATTGCTCTTGATTTGATGTTTGTTTCCGCCAAACATCTTGAAGACTTGAAGATTTTGCAGAAAAGTTGAAGAAAATGAAGCTGTTCGTGGTTGTTTTGTTCTCCAAGTTGTTGCTGATATGAGGTTTGATCCAAAAATTGCTCTGTCCGAGTTTTTCTTAGTGTTAAACCCGTCTGAGTTTAAAACTCTGTGTTTGTGTTTCCGGGGTTTTGGTGAACTAGTGTGAAGTCACACTAGGGAGAAAGTCCGGAGACTTGTTTCTTCTGAGCTTCAGCTTGTCCGAGTTTTCATTTAAATGTCAGAGTTTTGTCTGAGTTTTCTTTACTTTTTGTTGTCCGAGTATCACAATGTCCGAGTTTTGAAACAAGTTAACACTCCGAGGTTTGTCCTTACAACTGTTTGTTCCGACTGTTTGTTCTGAGTGTTTTTTTTGTTCCGAGTCCGAGTTCTTTTAAAACAGTCGAAAAAGGTTCAATATACTCCGAGTTTTGATGTCCGAGTTTTAAACAGTCAAGGCTCATGTTCCGATGTTTCTCTTCCGTATTTCAAGTCCCTTTGCAGTCCGAGTTTTAAGTGTCAGGTCCGAGTTTCTGTTCTGAGGATCTGTTCCGAGGTTCTGTTCTGAGGATCTGTTCTCCGTGTTTTGAAAGGTCAAAGGATATGTCCGAGTTTCCGACCTTTGTTCAGTCCGAATTTTAAGATCCGAGTTTCTAAGCTCGGTTTGACCTTCCGTTCAGTACCGTGCATTATCAAAGTGTCCGGGGATTTGTTTATGAGTTTGTCCGAGTTTTCTATGGACTCCGACCTGTCAAACACTAGTATGCCACCAACAGTCAAGGCCTTCAACGAGGAGCCAGCGAGAGGAGACGAGGGAGCAGTGTTTACGGTCGGTGGAGACTTGTATGTTTGGAGCGAAAGGGATCAACGCGCTGCTTGAATACAGTTATTCACTTGAGGAGCTTTCGGTTAAGCGGCTACGAGATGTTAACGACGGCTCAGCCGAGCCGATTGGTGTTGGCGCGGCTGCGAATTCGTTGAAATCGGTTTGTTTGAACGAGCTTTATAACGGACAGTTGTTTGGCTCGTTGATTTGTGGTGCGAAGAGAATACGACTTGCTTGGAATTTTGTATTGTTTACAAAGAAAAAGGGGGAGTAAAAATTTTGAAATTCCTGTTTTCTTTGTAAACGAAAAGCTCGTGGTGCTACATCGAAACACGTTCATGTTTACTATCCTTGAGATTAACTTAGTGTTAATCTTACCGGTGGCGAAGTGTTTATAACATGAAGCAAGTTAGAGCTAGTGTATGATTGAGTTTTGTCAAGTTTGTTCGAGGTTCAATCAAGTGTTGACGTGATGAAGCAAATTGCTCGTTTGGCAAGTAGTTGAAGGTCATGCCTTTATCGTATGCCGGTTATTAGTCTTCTTGATCTCTCTTCCAAGTTGGTGACTGATCGGATTCTCGAAATAGGGGTTCTTACATTGAGGGGGAGATTGGAGACGAAAGTCATCGGGTAATTGGTGGATTCGTGAAGATACGAGATTGGATCTTGAAGATTCGAGATGAAATGATTTCAGACACTCGGTTGAAGACTTTGATCAAGATGGTGGATGTACTTTTACAAAGTTCAGTTTGTTATTAACTTATCGAACTGAGCTTCATGTCTTTGCGAAATTTGAAGTGTTCAAGGCTGGGCATTGGAAATCCAATGTTTCTTTCTGCTGTTGGTTAGGTTTGAAGATTAATGTATCGAGCGATATTCTTACATGTGGTTGTAGGTCGGTTCGCGTTAACTTGATTCAGGAGTAGATTGAGGGGGAGGATCAACAGTGTTTGATGTTGGATTCTTCATGTTTCTCAAAGCGGCATTAAGTGATCGTCAGCAAGTCTTTTATTAGAAGGGTTGAAGATCGCTGTGCTCCACCGGAAAGATCAAGTCTCAGCCAAAGTTGATAGCAGCCATGATATCATCAGTCAAGGGGGAGTCTGTAAGTGCAGTATCCGGTGACTGAAGATTATCGATGCCACACAGAACTGATGCAACAGTTAAGGGGGAGACTGTAAGTGCAGTTCCTGCCGGGTAACTGTCGCTTATCAGTTCTGGTCAACCAAAGCAGAAGTCCAAGTTAAAGTCAACGATAATGAAGAGTTCTAGACCACATGAAGACCATGCACTGATCTAGGGGGAGTTTGTTAATGCACTTTGGGTGAAAAGTGCATGCCTTACAATTGTTAGGGTCTTTATTGTACATATCTTGGAACTTAGTCCAAGGTTTATCCTTGGACAATTTGTCCAAGTTTTGGTCTAGAACTTTGGTCAGGGGTTTGGTTTTTGTGTAAATTGTTTTGTCTGAGTTTTGTCCATAGTCTATATATATGTGTATAGGATTAGGGCAAACCGAAAAAAAAAAGAACCCTTGAGTGCTTGGTGCACCTCTCACAAGATCCCATCCATTCTCCATCACTGTGTGTATTCTAGAGAGAGAGGGAGACTATGTGTTAGTGAGAGAAAGCTAGGTTTAGATCTTTGTGATCCACACCAGCTTGTAGATGATGTATACTCCTTTGGTTTGTGTAATCTGTGATGACTGATTCATCAATAAAGAGATTCATCTTCTACATATTTCTATCTTGTTCATATTTTGTTCTTCATGTCTTGAATCAAGTGCAATGTTTGATGTTCGTCATCGATCCGGTGCTTTCACAGAAGGTGGGGAGGATATAACAACCCTCCTAATTTATTTCCAACACTCTTAAAATATTTAAAATGTCCCTATACGCCCTAAAATACACCCTGTATACGTATATTGGCCTTAAATACCTTTAATTTCACAAAAATTAAATAAAAACAAAATCTAAAGGGCGCTCGCAGGCCGCGAAGACTTAGTCTTCGGCTTAGGCTGGCCGTGACAGATAGTCCTCCAGGCGAGCCCCTGGGCCGCCACGTGTCCTCACTCGTGTTAAACCTACCCAATGACCAGACATAGCTAGGCCCTACACACCCTAAGTCGCGGGGCGCGAAGACCCCTTAAGGATCCTTCCCGGGCCGCGAGCAAGAGGCTGAACAGCCATATAAATAGGAACGATCGGCTTCAGTCGAAATCGTTCAGAAATTTTAATTCTCTCTCTCTTTGATAGCAATTATAATTCCGGGGTATTATACCCACTAAAATAGCAAAGTTCTACCTCGTTGTAAGTATTTTAACCCCCGGTTACGTATTAGATACGCTGCCCGATTGATCTAGTGCTCCTTAACGGCTGTTGAGGCTCTGCCCGACGTAGTCGTTAGAGTTCTGTCTCGGGGAGGGTATAACTAATTTGGGTTATTATACGCGTGTGCATTGTTTAATTAATAGATAATAACCAGGAAATCACAAAGAAAAAACCTAAGATAACAATGTGAGTAATCTCCTTTTTGTAAACCTTTCTGTAAATTGTTTTCATAAAACTTTAAATATTTTACAATGTGATTAGCAGTGATTGAGTCTTTGTAATTCTTCAATTACTGCTGGTATGTTGGGGTTTTGTATACAATGTGGAACACGTTGCCATTGGACAACGAGATAGCCAATGTGTAATATGACCAGTCAGGATTGACAGTACTAAATGAGCAATTGTGTAGATATAAACATTGTAATCGCTCTCATTACTGTTAAATGATAAAACTCTTCTTGATTAAATTGGGATTCACTCACCAGTATTTTCCACTGACAAAATGTTTTTAAACGCGTTTCAGTTAACAAAATGTGAAAGACAAATATAAGCCAGCTGGACAGCACTGAAAGCTTGGAAAGTGGCTATAAAAGTTACCTAAATAAAGAAGATGTTTTATTTCAATAAAATAGGGTTTATCCCTATAAACTTATTTGTAACAAAAACTTGGGTTTTATCCCAATATAATTATTATTATAAAATATGGTGTTTTACTCTGATAAAATATTTCCTAACTACGGCCCTGATGAAATTTCCGTTGCCAAATAATGATAAACACCGATACCACCATCTCTGAGTAGGCCGTGGTCGCCCGCCTCCCGAGGCAGGGGTCGGGGGGTTGCGACAAAACTTCATTAGATTCAAAATAGATGATTCCGTAGATTCACTAGGGTGTAAAACGAGCCATGTTTGCGGGTTGACGGGCCTAACCCGACCCGGAAATTTTACATGAACCTAAAAACGACTCGAACCGGAAAATCATGTCAGACACATGCACCCGAACACGACATGAATATTTGCAATTGACTCGAGCACGACCCGATTACCCTTATTATTGTTGTTGTTGTTATTAATATTATTTAAAATTTAAATAATTAAAACAAAAAAACAATACAAATGCATATTAAACAATTACATTTTAATTATAAAATTTTATGTCAATTAATTTCACTTTTAAGTTATAATCATGATTCATGGTATAAAATACTCAACCAGTTTAACTTATGAAATAAAAACACAACTTGAAAAAGATAAAGTATAATATAAATGGGTTAAACGGATCAACCCGTCAGGTTTGACACAAATCCGATACATATAGCTAAACAGGTTCGCAGATCAACCTCAAATTGTGTAGAATTCGTTTAGACTAAAACCAAACCCTCGAATTTCATGTCGGTTTTTTTTTTTTTTTTTTTTTGCTTCTTATCGTATATTCATACCCATAAGATACTCTTTTTGTGATAAAATAATTACTCTAATTATACAAAATAATTACTTTTGTTATTCATTTACATACGTAAAATTAAAACTTCTTGTTCAGAATAGTTGATTTCATAACTACTCTAGTATACAAAGTAATTACTCTAGTTATAACTAGAGCGATTACACTAATTATAAGGTTGTGGGGTACAAGGATGGTGGTTTGGTGGTTTAGGTTCATGGATTGTCACATGAGACATGATTCGCGTGGTGCATCACCTATTTCTCAATCTATGTGTGGTGAGCATGAATTTATCCACGCCAACCACAAGCCAACTAGAATAAATTGGGGTAATTTGATTGGTGTGGAGGATGGATGTTGGATGGAGATGGAGTGATGTGGCGCTGACATGGAGGGTAGTGATGGTAACTTATGAACATAACCATACCACATAGTCTAACTAGAGTAACTATCACCAACCCTAAAACTAGAGTAATTACGATAATTACTCTAGTTATACAAAGTTGACAATATTTACTATTTTGCCACTGCAAGACTTGTTAGCTTCATTCAATTTATTACGCTTTATAAGTTTAGTTCATTTGTGCCGGAACCGACTCTCTCTCTGTATATATGCATAGAGGCCTGTTAACGTACAATATTCCTTAACATACGAGTATACGCTATGAAATTACGCATGTTGTAAAACTCAAAACACTAATCACGCATTTTGAAAAACCATAATCACGCATGTTGAAAAGACATAATCCGCATGTTGAAAACCATAACATGCTTCATTACATAATTATAACATGCTTCATTACATAAGTATAACATGCGTGATTATGCTTTTTCAATATGCGTGATTAGGGTTTTGAATTTTATAACGTGCTTAACTTCACAGCGTACGCTCGTAGGTTAAGCAATATTGTATTTTACACTATCACTATATGCATAAGCTTTTTTTTTTTTTTTTGAACGTTAGATAAACCTTTTATAAATTCTCCCCTGATATTTCAAAATTTGAAAGTTCCACATATTTTTATACTTGTATTATATCTTCTATTTTTAATAATATGATGTTTAAATGTAACCCAATATATTTATTTATCCAAACAAAAGAACTAAATAGTAAATTATAATAAATAACTTGGTTATGGAAAATACATGTAAAAAGAGGTGATGATATAGAAATGGTAAGGATGCTTAAGAGATAGATTGTTTAGGAAACAAGACAAAGCAGACAGGTAGAGGGCGTGAAGATGGAGCTAGTTAAAACATTTGAGGTTTTGTGGTGCTTGAAATCATTAAGTAAAAAGAAAATTAATCAGACAACAACATTCGAATTATTTCTAGTTTTGTCCATATAAGAAACTTTTTTTTTCATTTTAACCAAGAAAACCTAATGTTTCTTCTCAAGTAAGTTTTCAATCCAAATGTATCTTGTAGTACTGTAACTTTTATTATTTGATCCATTACTTGTATTTATTTCACTCTTTTGAAATAATATCCAAAAAATATATATATGTGTAACTAATTATATCCCCCCTAGCCGGGTTTCGGGAAAATGGGTTTGTGGCGGGGCAAGCAGTACTGAAAGCAGAGTCGAAGAAGGTGGAAAAGCACGCGAAAGCTTGTGAGGATAATCAGCATGCCTTTGTCCCCCTAGCGTTTGACACGTTTGGCTCTTTGGCGCCAGAGGCAGTTCGTTTCTTGTCCAGAGTTCAGCGTGTAGTCCACAGCAACTTTTCGACCCCTCAGGGGCGAGGCTTTGTTTTTAGTAGATTAGGGTTTTCTATTCAGAAAGGGATGGCGGCGCAGTTTGTTGCTCGTCTACCTGCTATTCTTATGTAATTTGCCCTGATGATTGGAATGAAAGCAGTATTGTGGTTCAAAAATTGAGACCTGTCTTGTAAATAAACCTGTTTAAGTTTTGTCGACCTAAAAAAAAAATAAAAATAAAAAATAAAAAAATAAATATATATGACATTTTACAATTACTTTTACGTGAAGAAACTGATGTGGATACATACATTTGTCAATTCACCAAACACTTTGGTAAAGGCCATAAAGTGATCTAGCTTATGTTTTGGGACAAGTACTTAAAGAGGAAACAGAGTCCCCCAACCTCAAATTCAAGTCTCAGCCTCCTTAAACTCTTCATCACCCTTCAAATTTCTAACAAGTAAAGAATTCGCCCACTGCAAAAACCATACATACATTACATAGACATATATATATAAGCAATTAAGCACCACCTTCATTTTCCCTCCTCTCTCTCTCTCTCTCTCTAAGTTTTGTTTCTCTCTCTAAACATATGGAACTTTGTCTTAGAACAGTTTTCACTGTGCAATGTGTTCTTGGAGTTGTTCTTTCTTTATCAGGTTTGTTTAGTTTTATTATGGGATCCAATAATCAGAGCCCACATATGATAAATATAATTATTTAGTGCTTGATGTCATAGTCGCAATTAAGAGCTATCATTAGCATTAGCCTGATTGATATTACTTTTTGGTCATTATATTCTGAATTATTTAGATTTCTAGACATATGGTTTGGAGAATGTTAAGTGTTTCTAGGCATTGTTTGAAACTACTTGTTAAAATGTTTTTTTTTTTTTTTTTTTTTGTGTGTTCATAGGGATTACATTCGTTGAATCACTGGGTATCAACTACGGTCAAGTTGGCAACGATTTGCCACCACCAAGCAAAGTTCTCCAGCTTCTGAAATCGCTAAAGGTCACAAAAACTCGAATCTACGACACAAATCCCGACATCTTAAACGCATTTGCTGGTTCTGGGGTGGAGCTGATTGTAACAGTGGAGAACGAGATGCTAGCGACGTTAATGGACCCGCAACAAGCGTTACAATGGGTGACTACGCATATAAAACCATATCTTCCAGCGACTAAAATTACAGGTAATAAAATAATGAAAACCGCGTAAGGTATTATGTATCATTCGATAGTTATTTGTAAGGATACAATGATTATATTACTTACAACACAAAAATTACAAAAGAAATTAAACAAATGATTTATCCTATAAATTATAATATAGATAATTACAATAAATCATAACTAACATATTTTATCTAATAACAGGAATTGCAGTTGGAAACGAGGTGTTCACCGGAGATGACATGACCCTGTTGGATAATTTGGTCCCAGCAATGGTTAGTATACAACAAGCTTTGACTCAATTAGGGTTGCAACAATATATTCAAGTGTCCACACCATCTTCATTAGCGGTTCTTGCAAATTCGTACCCACCATCGGAAGGGATGTTTGCACCCGAGCTCACAACGATAATGACACAACTGTTACAGTTTCTTTCGACAACGAAAGCGCCATTCTGGATCAATGCATACCCTTATTTTGCTTACAAAGATAGCCCTGACAAAATTTCTTTAGATTATGCTCTTTTCAACCAGAATTCGGGCATGATAGACCCACATACTAATATGCATTACGACAACATGTTATATGCTCAAGTAGACGCGGTTATATTCGCAATGGCTCAGTTAGGGTTTGGTGGGATTGAGGTTCGGGTCTCAGAGACTGGGTGGCCATCAAAAGGTGACCCGAATGAAGTTGGGGCAACACCACAAAATGCAGCTATTTACAATAGGAATTTGTTTAAAAGACAGTTGAGTGGTGAAGGGACTCCGCTGAGGCCGAAAATGAGGCTCGAGATTTACGTGTTTGCTTTGTTTAACGAGGATATGAAGCCTGGCCCGACATCCGAGAGGAATTACGGGTTCTATAAACCCGATGGAACGATGGTTTATAATGTTGGGCTGGCGGCTTTATCAACAAGTACAACATCTTCGCCTTCGATCTCGCTTACTTCCATAGCTACCAAGGTTAGTACTTAGATATCATATGATCACAAACTTTATATTATAGTTACCACTACTAAAAAAATTGCTACTAAATTAAATTATGTATGAGTTAAATTTGGATCACAATTATCCAGTTTTCTAGTTGTCACCTGGGAACCCCAGGCTCTTCGTTCCCCTCAAGTTGGCAGGGTATTCATCGTCATGCAGCGTTGTCGGGTCGCTAGCTTAGGAAGTGGGATCACTTCCGCGGTCAGGGGTACCGTGCATCTACCTTTTTTTATTTGATTCTAGTACAGTTTTTAAATTATCATGCAAAGGTGGTGTGCCTATTAATGAGTAAATTGTTTTAATGGATCTCATCTAAATTTGCTCATGTATTATTTCGATATTATATTTTTATTAGTAAAATACTACTATTAGTTTATTTGTTTTTATGGAGGGAGGGTGTCATACTTTAAGCTTTGTGCTTTTGTTGGTGCTTTATTGAATCTGGTATGCATGTGAGCCCATATGTGCACCTACTATATATGCAAATACATTTGACACATCACACGATATAGTTTTATAATACAACTTTCTTGATATGGTGATTCGTTATCATTGCTAATAAAATATATCAAGATACATATTATTTGTGGTTTTATAATCTAATATCATTAATTGTTACAGAAAGGAAGATCGGGTCATCACCAACGCCTAGTGTACTGGATTTTTGTCTGCTTGCTAGCAATGGCCATATAGACGCTGACATTGCTAGTCGGTTTGAAAGCCTATTATGTACATACACTAAACGCTCTTTCGCCCTTTGAGCTTCAAGATCATCAACACCATTGATATGTGGCAAAAGCGTCGGTCTTGGTTTAACTGGAGTACATGTCTTGATCAATTCATCTTCTTATAAACTAATTATTCTTTTCGTGACAGTTACATGTTGTCATAGAGAACTAATTAATTAGTAGTTAAGAATTGTTAGCAAATTCGCTAGTGAGAAAGGGACATTAGTATTAGTATATGATTAACGTATGTGTGTATATGTATTTTAGTACTTAATTAGTTTTACTTTTTAATATATTGAATGAAAAATTATTATAAATGATATGTTTATTGTGATTGGGTACAAATTAAGTAAAGTATATACTTTTGGAGGTGGAATCCATGATTGTTTGCAAATATAATTCATAAATCACACAAAGGTTTATGCCGACAGAAGGTTAACTCAATTACTATCAAGTAGTTACAATACCTTTAACTTGTCTTTTTATTGATTAATCCTAACCCATTCCAAATATTAGATTCCTGTCAATATTACCAAACAAGGAGCTTGATAAACACTAATCATATATAAGAGTTGGTTCAAATAAGAATTGGTGAGTATATATATGTAGAAGCTATTATATTTAAGAATAAATACATTACTAAATTCATTATTATACTTATAAAAATAAGTAGTCAAGGATCCTAAATATACAATTAACGACTTTCATTGTTAATAGGAATAAAAATATAAACATCTTTTCACTCACCTACAACATAGGAATAAATCCATTTGGATGTTGTCTCCTTATATTTTACTATCATATGACATCTTAGATAAAATGGTTCGTCAACATGAAAAATATTATATTATAATGAATACATGAACTCAAATATTTTTTTGTTGAATGACAAATTTCTTTTATTCCCTGTTGTCTGCAGTGGCGAAGCTTGGATTTTTCGGCCGGGGGGGGTGAAAACATATATACCCAAAAATTTCTATAGAATACCCAAAAATTTCTATAGAACCGGGGGGGTGAAAACGTATATACCCACAAATTTCTATACGAAAACTACATATATAACACTACTGAGCGAAAAATCCCGGGGGGCGGACGTCCCCCCCCCCCCCGCCCCTTACATGTTGTGCCAATGGTTGTCTGTGTGACTTGAACTTAAGACCTCCTCCTCTCAAAGTGTTTAAAGGTTTAGTCTTTACCATAGAACCACCACCCCATTGGTACGTGACCTCAAATATTACTACGTCTTTTTGGACGTCATGGCTATAAATGAGAGGATAACTACACGTTTAAGCATGCAAAAACAAACAAATTTTAGGATAGATAGCCCCATGAAAAGTTTTCGTTTGGGTAAACCAAGAGCAAAGCTAAGTGCTTATATATAGTGGACAAACAAAAAAAAAATATTAATTTGTATGAGGGTTGGATATTGAAAATAGTATCACTCTTGGGATGGTTGAGAAAACCTAATCGAGGTCGTGTCATCTTAGACAAATCACTCATCGTTCGTATATAGTGGCGGTGATGAGGATGTGCGGGTAGGACCACCACACAGGGCCCGTGATTTTGAGTGGCACGTGTTTCATTTAAAAAATCCAATATATATATATATATATATATATATATATATCTTAACTTTTTTTTAAATAGTATACCCATACCAATTTCAATATAGGCCTATATGGTTTAGAATTTAGCTCAGTTGGCAATACTAATTTGATTTTAAATAATAATAATAATAAAGCATTGTTTATCGAATACTATAATTTTGTCATTTTCGTAATTGCATTGCTTATCGTTAAGGATATTTTTTTCGAGCTCGAACAGGGTACATGAATTCTTAGAGACCTCAGTACTATTCGTATATGAAAGAGATATTAGGTCGAAGGATTGTTTGGTCTCAAATATCACCAAGGTTGTTTAAGTGTGTTTGCCTGTTTGGCATGTATAAAAGAAGTACTCCACAATTAAGCCTAGATATGGGAACAAATTCACAGTGGTGACCTCCTTCCGATAACAAACCTATGAGTTAGATCCCATATGGGTAAAATAAATAATATTTATGAAATAGCATGTTAGGTTATAAAATAAGTTATATATAGTATGTTTGAAATAGCATGTTAGGTTATAAAATTAGTTATATATAGTATGTTTACAAAGTGTATCAGAGATAATGTTTTATATGGGAAACAAAGAAAAGTGAAAAGGACTTCCGGGCTTTTTCCTTTTCTTAGTAGTGATATTTGATTTTGTTGTAGATCGAGTTTATAAAAAAGTTGTACTCATAGAAACTCAAATTAAAATAACACAACATTAACTGTATTTATATAAAAGTTATATACTTTATGACATTATATAGATTAAATTCGATATTTCGTTCATGTGGAATTTAAAATTTTATGATATGGTCAGTTAAAACCGTTTAATTAGTTATACTCACACTCTCTACTTTGAGTTTTATGGTACCAGGCATTGGAGCATGTCTAGCAGATGAAGATGCTTTGATGTTTTACTGTTTATAAAAGTTGATCCACCGATATTCGCTTTTAATTTCAAAGATTTGATGAATATTCATATTAGTAATCAAGAAGGAAAAGGAAAAAAGAAGATTCTAAGGGGTTTGTGTAAGATTAAATATATTTTATGTTATATTTAATCTAGTAGCCATTATAATCATTTACATTATACAGATTAAAATATATAACAACCTATTAAATAATTAGTTGTTAATTGTTGATGTGCCTAATTACCCTTATTAACTAATTAGGGTTTCTTCTTGGGTGCATGTATAAGGAGACTTATGTAGAGGTTCTAAGGTTAGACACATAACCTAATTACTCTCATAACATCAATCGACCTCCTCTCCTCAGCCGATTACCCTTTATCGGTTTTCATCATCACAATCATTAGATTGCACCCTAAGGAGAAACCAGACCAAGTTGACAATCATGTCAAACACTATTGCTGCGTCTCCATCTGGATTCTCTCCTGGCCTGTACTGCTGCAATCAGGTATGTTATTCAAGTTTTCCATTATATCTAAATCAGAACTGATCAACATGTGGTATCAAAGCATATGTTGATTAGTCAGTTCTGTTTTCGTATCCATCAATTCTGGGATAGAAATCTGGAAAACGGAATTTGGAAAACTTAATAATGTTAACAGCCGTTTTCGAGCCATATAGAACTACTCGAAACCTCTGTTTCGAGGAAAAGCACTGTTTTAAATATCTCGAAATCGGAAAAACGGGTAAAATTATGTCCGAAATCTGTTTAAAAGTCTTAAAATTCAGGTTTCGGGTTCCAGAATTATTATTTTATTTTTTAGGGTTCATCATGTGTTCTTAGGAAAATTCGAAAAATTCCTTTATGTTTTGGAATGTAATTAGGATTATTGTGTGTTTTTCCTGTTTTGATCCAATTTTATCATCTAAGTTTATTCGAAAACTGTTAATTGATAATCAGATAAAATTTTTGAAATATTTTGATAAAATTAGATCATCACTAAAATAGGAAACCATATCTCAAAATCCCTAAGAATTCGAAAATTTCAGTTATTTTTTCACTACAACAGCTATTAACAGGAGTTTCGAGATCACTTTTAACGACCCGAGACCAAGATCTCGACTCGAGACCACAAGGTCTCGACTCGAAATCATAAGGGTTCTCAAATCTTTACAACTCGAGACAACGGTTTCGACTCGAGACAACGGTTTCTACTCGAGACCATAAGGTTTCGACTCGAGACCATTGAGGTTTCTACTAAGGGTTTTAAATCTTCACAACTCGAGACCATGGTTGCAACTCAAGACCTCATTATGGAGTCAAGAACTCATAAAATTCAGTACTCGAGACCATGGTTCCGAGTCGAGACCACAAGATGAGTCGAGGCTTGACTCGAGACCTCATAACTGAGTCGAGATCTCATAACTGAGTCAAGATCTCACTCGAGACCTGAGACTAACTCGAAATCTCAACCTCATTACTTTAGGCTGTTTAATATGAACTAAAATTTAGTTCAATCCGCGCTAACAGGTGGTTTGCTATTAAATGATTGGTTTTGAAAATACTTAGTTAATTAATCAGGATCAAATAATGTTTTACAAAACCAAAATGGCTTTACTTGAATGAGCTTCTGATGTATCATTTATGTCACACCCTGGCTTTGCGGAAGCGTGGGTTTATTTGGTGTGACTTCTTAATACCATAGCTTAATCACAACAAAGCTATATGAAAATAAAACCATGCAGATCATCCATTTATTTAAGTTTGAAAAGTAAAATACCACAACATTGTCTTAAGGCGTTGACGCATACAACGGAAATTACAAATATAACATAAACACTGTTTAAGACTTGCGACTCGTCCTGGTAAAAGTCGCGACCCCTAAACGTGGATGATCCCGTAACTCTAACACAGCGGGAAAACGTAGCATACCGTGCCAGATCCTTAGTTCCCTGAAATACATGTAAGTTGGAAAAATCAACATAATGTTGAGCGAGTTCATGTGTAAGTGAGTATGTAAAACACTTGTAAGTATAAAAATCCCTGGTATGTAGCAAATAAGGAAAAAGAGATCACTAATGGTTTGCAAGGCCATTGATATGTGTGAAGTGCAAGTAGGAAGACTCAAACCTAGCGGATTTCGCGTTGGGCACAAAGTCACCCCAAGGTCCGTTCTGCTGGGCCTGGGGTTGGGCTCGCTACACCCAGATAGATCTACCGCTTACGTCCCTCGGTCCTACAATGAGGATTAATGGCCTCCAGTTCCCGCCTACCCACTCACATGATCTAAGTAGTAACCCTCCTTACGCTAACCATACCATGTAAAAAGTACTCGTAATCATAGTAACATGTATTTCACCCCCGCAGTTTAGAAAACTGAAAACAGTTAAGAGAAAAGGGGGACATGAACTCACAGTAATGCGTCCTCGATAACAGCAACTCAAACTCGGTCTGCAGCACGACAACCTACAACGTGCTAATATCTATTAGACGAACGGCCGTGCCTTAGCTTAGAGTTTTAACGTTCTTGGGGAAATAGTTAGACAACTATTTCGTGTTTATATTTCTTGGTTATCGTATAAATAGATTCCTTCCCAAGGATGGGGTATTCGTACATGTATTATGTATTTGGTGACTTAAAGTATTGACAAAATACATTTACAAGTCTTATATCCAACACTTTAAAGTTTTATGTCAAAACTAATGGCGAGGTTTAATTCCGAGAAATAAAGTTAAATATACTTGTTAGAAAAATAGTTTTTCTAAGTCTTGGTATTTTTAGAAAAATTCGCCAGAACTTCCCCTAAAAACGGGAGTGTCCGTGCTTAATACGCACATCTTTTTCTTTTTGAAATCAACCCATGATCATCAACAATCAACCCTTACGTTTTAACACGCAAAATACTACCCTTGTCGTTTCAGTTTCAATATGTGAAAACTGGACTGTTGTCGGACGACTAAATAAAATACTTAACTTATTCCAAAAATTCTCAAATTTTTGCGGAACGTCATAATCGACCCACAAATTATTGTGTAAAAATTTCGGGGTCTAGTTCATTATCAATAATTTATAGAAAATCGTTTACCGAACTGTGATCAGATTTGTTACATTCTGATCACATTTTATGGAAAAATTCGTCAAAAATTCCTCGTAAGTCCGTTTATCGAAATTCCAGTTCGAGGGTCACAAATACATCCGTGACCATCTTTGATAAAAGTTTCAGGGGCTGGTTCGGTTTAGGTTTCAAGTTTTGACTGAAAACGTATGACCCATTTTTCTGCAGTTAAAATCAGCCTTAGCTGCTGTCACGAAAACAGACTTTTAAAATAGTAACCGACCTCAGAAAAATACAATTCCAGCGCCATTTTCTTGGGTTTTCGAAAAGACACAATTTAGGCTTCAGAAATTCCGTTTTTCGAGTTTTTAAAGTCCGTTTACAGCCTGTTGAAGGCGGCTGAAAAAGTACATCAGCATGTTATTTCTTGGTTTAAACATTTCTAAATCGCATTAACGAGTGTCCGAACAACGGTTTTAACAAGAAGCCAACAATCAAACATCAAGTATGATTTAACCAACCCTCAAACCGACAAGATTCCGCTTCATAATTCAGCCACAAGTAAACTTATATATGTAAACTTCATATGAGCTTTTATGTACAATCATGTTCTTGTCATTTTAGTGATGTAAACATACTACACACTTAGATTATAAAAACGAGATGAAACAAGATTAACAAGAGTGTAACAAGGGACTTACTACTAGCTTAAAGCTAGGGATGAAATCTAGTGAAGAAATGTGTTGAGAAATGATGAAGAACCAAGCAAGAACAAAGCTCCTTAGAAGCTCCACACCAAGCAAGCTCTCTTGTATCACCTTACAAGCTCAAAAGAGGCTAGAAAATGGAAGATGGTGGTGGTTATATGGTGGTGGTGGTGGCGGTCAAGTGTGACCGAGAGAGAGAGTGGGAGAGTGAGGATGAGGGAGTGAATCTAAGTAATGATATGTTGTGAGATTGGTGCCATACTTATAATGATTCACCACATATTATGTTCAATGAAACAAGCAACTAATCTACTAAAATATTAGGATGTAATCTAAGAAGCATGGTGTAAATATTGAGTTGGTGATATGGTGGGTCCACATGGACAAAAAAAATCGTTGGGGGGGGGGGGGGGGGGGGTCTTGTTGCAAAAATTGTGACAAAATGCAAGTAATAGTTAGATGTAAGTAATGTGGTGATATAAGTTAGTTGGTTTATTTTTAGCGGGTGTTATGGCATACGGGGATCATGACTAGCCATAAATAATAAAACAAGGTATTTGACAAAAATTTAGTGTCCCGGGTAATGTCCGGTTATACGATTAAATACCGTTCCGTTAAAATGTTTAATTATGCCGAAAAAAGTCCTTTATGTATATTTTTGTAACATAAATTATTCCCGGTACTTAGGAAAATATACGGGACCGTTCTGCCATGTATTTGCATTTTATTAGTAATTTAAAATGCTGAGTTTTATATTAAAGCGCAGAATTTTGTACATAAAGTACGTTTTAGGCACATCCGGTCACTATAAACTTCACCTAGTGACGCAGTTCTACAATCCTCACCTCCCTACACTCACTACCAGTGTAGCAATCTATTCCCGGCTCATACTGGCCTTAGAGGCAGTGTCTGCCTGATGCTGGTTATGTCAGCAAGTTTAATGGGTATCCCGTAATGTGCTCACTGTGCTTGTTGTGCATTAAGGTTGTCACTGATGTTTGTGTATAAATAATAGAGTGACAGTATAAAATGTGATGCATGAGCATGTATGTATCAGAAATCAGTAAGCAGTTTAATCACAGTTGTAAGCAAGCACAGTAATTAAGCAGTAATTAAATATTAATTAATTCGTACGGATACCTGGTTTGGTGAGGGTTGTCACATTCTCCCCCCGTTAAAGAAATTTCGTCCCGAAATTTGAGTTCTGCTACAAGATGCAGGGTTCTTAGGAAACAAATGGGGGTATTTCTCTTTCATTCGATCCTCACGTTCCCACGTGAATTCAGGTCCATGCCTAGCATTCCAACGAACTTTGACGAGTTTGACACTGCTCCTGCGAGTTTTATTAACTTTCCAATCCGTGACCTCAACAGGTTCTTCAGTAAAGTGGAGCGTGTTGTCGATATGAACTTCGTCAGCAGGAATGATCACTGTATCTTGTGTTGGACTTTTTATCAAATTGGATACATGGAATGTATCGTGAACACCATGGAGTTCAGCAGGTAGGTCCAACTTGTAGGCTACAAGCCCAATCCTTTGCAGAATTCTGAAAGGGCCAATGTAACGCGGATTCAACTTCCCACGCTTTCCGAAGCGTGCCACACCCTTCCAGGGTGAAACTTTCAATAAAACCATATCTCCAACTTGGAATTCCAAGTGTTTCCGGTTTGGATCTGCATAGGCTTTCTGTCTTTCGAGAGCCGCTTCGATGCGTTTTCGAATCTGCGCAATCTTATCTGTCGTCTCCTGGACGATTTCGGGACCAACAAGCTGTCTATCACCTGCGTCAGCCCAGCATAGTGGTGATCGACACTTGCGTCCGTAAAGAGCTTCAAATGGCGCGGCTCCAATACTAGTGTGGTAGCTGTTGTTGTATGCGAATTCGGCCAGTGGTAAATGTTTATCCCAACTACCACCAAGATCCATTACACATGCTCTCAGCATATCCTCCAATGTCTGAATAGTTCTTTCACTTTGGCCATCAGTTTGCGGATGGAATGCAGTGCTCAAATTCAATTGTGAGCCAAAAGCTTCTTGGAAGGATTGCCAAATCCTTGATACAAATCTCCCATCTCTATCAGAGATGATTGAGAGTGGCACTCCGTAACGTGCAACGATTTCCCTCATGTATATTTCCGCAAGTTTACTCGTATTGTCCTTCTCTTTGATTGGCAAGAAGTGCGCGGACTTTGTTAGGCGGTCGACTACCACCCAAATAGTATCATGGCCCCTGGGCGTCTTGGGCAGTTTCGTTATAAAATCCATTGAAATCTATTCCCATTTCCACTTGGGAATTTCAGGTTGTTGCAGAAGTCCTGAAGGCTTCTGAAATTCAGCTTTAACCTTGGCGCACGTTAAACATTTGCTTACATAAACAGCAACGTCGCCCTTCATCCTGGGCCACCAATAATAATCCTTAAGATCTTGGTACATTTTATCCGCCCCGGGATGAATAGAGTACCGTGATTTGTGTGCCTCATCAAAAATAACTTTCCTCAAACCACCAAACAGAGGAACCCAAATCCTTTTCATAAAACATAACGTTCCTTCCTTGTTTGGTACTAATTGCTTCTCCATCCCACGGAGGTATTCTTCTTCAAGGTTTCTTTCCCTAAGAGCTTCTTTTTGCGCGGCACGAATGCGCAGGGAAAGATCTGTCTGGATAATCATCTCCAAAGCCCTAACCCTTATGGGCTTGATCCTTTCTTTACGACTTAGGGCATCGGCGACCACATTTGCCTTCCCTGGATGGTACTTTATCTCGCAGTCGTAATCGTTCAAAAATTCGACCCAACGTCTTTGTCTCATGTTCAGCTCTTTCAGGTTGAATATGTGCTGTAAACTCTTGTGGTCTGTGAAAATTGTACACTTTGTACCATATAAATAATGTCTCCAGATTTTTAATGCAAATATCACTGCGCCTAGTTCCAAATCATGCGTGGTATAGTTCTTTTCATGTACTTTCAACTGGCGTGACGCGTAAGCTATAACTTTCTGGCGTTGCATCAACACGCAACCCAATCCTTGACGTGAGGCGTCACAGTATACCACGAAATCATCTGTACCTTCCGGTAGTGCTAAGATCGGCGCATTGCAGAGCTTATCCTTCAACAACTGAAAGGCTTCCTCCTGTTTGATTCCCCAGTCAAACTTCTTATCCTTTTGCGTGAGGAGTGTCAGTGATTGAGCGATTTTTGAAAAATCCTCAATGAACCTTCGATAGTAACCGGCCAAGCCTAAGAATTGTCGAATCTCGGTTGGCGTCTTTGGAGTTTCCCAATTTTTGATCGCTTCAATCTTGGTGGGGTCCACATGAATCCCATCCCCATTCACCACATGTCCAAGGAATTGGACTTCACGTAGCCAAAACTCGCACTTGGAGAACTTGGCGTACAACTGTTCCTTTTTCAGCAACTCCAAAATAGCTCTTAAGTGTTGTTCGTGTTCAGCCTTTGTCTTTGAATAAATCAAAATATCATCGATGAATACAATCACGAACTTATCGAGATACGGCTTGCAGACTCGGTTCATTAGGTCCATAAAAACAGCAGGCGCGTTGGTCAGTCCAAACGGCATGACTAGGAACTCGTAGTGTCCATAACGAGTTCTGAAGGCTGTCTTCGGGATGCTCTCTTCTTGTATCCTTAGCTGATGGTACCCAGATCGAAGATCGATCTTAGAGTAAAAGCTTGAACCCTGGAGTTGATCGAATAGATCATCGATTCTTGGCAGAGGGTATCTATTCTTGATCGTCAGCTTATTCAACTCCCGGTAGTCAATACACATACGAAAACTACCGTCTTTCTTTTTAACAAATAAAACTGGAGCTCCCCAAGGTGAGAAGCTTGGTCGGATGAATCCTTTGTCAAGTAACTCCTGGAGTTGTGTCGACAACTCCTGCATCTCTGACGGTGCAAGTCTATAAGGTGCCCTAGCTACAGGCGCGGCGCCTGGAACTAAGTCAATGTGAAATTCCACTTGCCTTTGGGGTGGCAATCCTGGCAAGTCCTCTGGAAAGACTTCAGGATATTCCCTCACGACAGGGATGTCTTCGATTTTCGGCTCAGCCGCTTTCTTATCCACGATGTGTGCCAGGAAGGCAGCACATCCCTTTTGTAAACACTTACGAGCTTTCAGGCAACTGATAAATCTTAAAGGCGTATCCCGCTTCTCCCCATGAACCACAATTGTTTCTCCATCTTCGGTTGGGATACGAATGACCTTATCGTGACAAACAATCTCAGCCCTGTTACTTGATAACCAATCCATTCCTACTACCACGTCGAAGCTCCCCAGCTGGACTGGTAGTAGATCCAAAGCAAATTCACGCTCTCCCAACTCGATTACACAACCCCTGACCACTTCATTGGCTTCTACTAACTTTCCATTAGCCAATTCAATTGAGTAAGGAATATCTAATTTACTAGCGGCTAAACCAAGCATATTCTTAAACGCTAACGATACGAAGCTATAATCTGCACCAGTATCAAATAAAACGGATGTAAAGCATTGGTTTACAGGGAACGTACCAGTAACAACATTGGGATCCTGGCGTGCTTCCCTAGCTTCGATATTGAAAACCCTTCCACGTGCTTGGTTCAATTCTGGGCAGTTCCTCTTAAAATGCCCAATGTCACCACAGTTAAAACAACCCATTCTTTGACCATTTCCTGCTCCATTCCCAGCTTGATTGTTGTTTTGGTTCGCATTACCAGCTTGATTCACATTGTTGCCTCGATTCCCGTTTCCTCCATTGTTCCCTTGTGGGCGATTCCCAATACCACCACGATTATTATTTCTATTCCCAAATCCTCCTTGGCCTCCCCGGCCAGCACTAGCCCAGCAAGAATCATTCGAGTGACCAGTCTTTCCACAAGCTTCACATACTTTTGGCCCGCATCGGCCAGGATGATGACGTTGGCAGGAGTTACACTTGGGATGTGCACCCATATATCCCTTTCCTTTCCTTCTAGTACCAGTCGTAGTTTGGACTGGCGCGCTTGGTTCTCCTTTCCTGCCATCACTGCTTGTGCCTTGTTTGAAGTTCGAAAATTTTCTTTTGTTATCCCCGGACGACTCTACATGAGTCTCCTTCTTCTTTTGCTCAACATCAGAAAACTTGTTTAGGCGGATCGCCTCCTCAGTGAGAGCTACGCTTAGATCAATCGCCTCAGTGATTGTTGCCGGTTTTGAAGAGGTCACCATACTACTGATTTGAGGAGCTAAACCCCAAATGAAACGCTCAATCCGCTTGAATTCTGGCGTGACCATATAAGGTACTACCTGTGATAGGTCGTGAAACCTCTGAACATATTCCGCAATTTTCGGACCTTCCATCTTCAAATGCCAGAACTCAGTTTCCAACCTCTGGATCTCAGCGCGAGAGCAATACTTTTTGCGCATGAGCTCTTTCAGCTCGTTCCACGTCAATGCGTAGGCTGCGGCTTCACCAAGTGTTTGGATTTGTAAATTCCACCATGACAGGGCTCCGTTCAAGAATAGCCCAGAGATGTAAGTAACCTGCTGATCTGGAGCGCATTTGCTCATGCGGAGAACTGATTCTGTCTTTTCGGCCCAACGAACAAAAGCAACAGCACCTCCGGTGCCATCAAAGTTTACGGGTTTGCAGTCTAAGAACTGTTTGTAGGTGCACCCTGCACATACGTTACAATATGTGAATGGCATTAGCAAACTTGCTATAGATATCCAATGTATCATGGTATGCCTTATTGACTTAGTATTACCATGAGGCGGATTGTTGTTGCCGTTATTGTTTGAGCTGCCTCCGCTGGGTCCTCCTTGAGAGGCGGCGTATTGCGCGATGGCGGCAGCGATGATCTGTTGAAGTTCTGCCTCGTTGGCAGGCATGCGTGGATCACGTCTCGGTGGCATCTTCTAAAAGATGATTTACGCGAGTCAGGTCATGGTAGGTAAAGTGTACTTTTATAACGATAGTAGTAATACATAACATCTCATGTTAAAATAAACCAAACACATAACATCTCATGTTATAAACAATCAATCACACAACATCCCATGTTATAATTATATCAATAAATCAGCCATGCATGTAATGAGAATACTGCGATTAAGCTTTTACATAACCAAGACCACGATTACAATGTTTACAAGTTCCACAAATGTAACATACATCCAAAAAGGGACCAAGGGTCACAACGCCCTTGTCCGAAACGTCTAAACATATACAAATACTAAACATCAAAAGTCATAATCGTCAGGTGGTCTTCAAAAGCTATGCAGCCGACTTAATCGCTGTCTTCTCATCAAAAGTGGTGGTACCTGCATCAAACCAAAAGAGCCCTCATGCCGCTGGTGGTGGAGGAGGAAAATGAAAATAGAACAAACTGCGCATGAGGAGCCAGTCCTCCTCCATGGTGTGGTGAGAACGCGACAGACACTCTATCTGCTGCTCCAAGACCTGGACACGACGCGTCAGCACGTCATGCTGTAGCATGAATGAAACGAGGACATCCTCCGTGGAAGGCCCGACATAAAAGGGATGATATGGATCTGTCGGCGGCACGACGGATGATGATGTCCAGAGAAAAGGCTCGCTGGATGGAGTAACAGGTGGTACAGCGAACGGTGGAACAGGGGGAACAGCAGTATGGTGAGGGATCTGCGGTGCAAACTGATCCCCTCCAGTCAGAAAAGGTGCATGGCCAAAAGGCTGATGAGATGGGCCCTCTCCAGGACGCGGCGGAGGGATCTCCTGAAGAAATGTGATGGGCAGATCCGTGCGATGCGCATCAGCAGTGTGTGTGGGGAACAAGGGTGCATCAAAAGGAGGTAAAGCTGGTGCAACTGGTACAACAAAAGGTGGAATATCATCATCGGCCTCTATCCACCCATTCTGGGTGTCAGCATACTGAGGGTCGACATGAGCCGCAAAGAGTGCATGGTCGGGCTCTAGAGGCACCGGGTCAGGAATAGGAGCAACAACATCAGGCTCAGCGGGTATATCAGCATGGATAAGTGGTGGAACAAAGGAAGCTACCGACTCAAGAGAATCAGGAATCGACGAATCAGAATGGGCCTCCTCATCAGGAATCTCAACTATCGGAAGAGCGACATCGTCTGCAATCGGGGCCCCGCCCTCATGGTGATCCTCAGGGGGACCCTCGAATAGATCGAGGTCGTCATCGGACTCAATATCGTGTGGCAAATCCTCTGCAGGAAATGCAGCAGGTGGAACAGGAGCAGGGATCTCCACAAGAGGTAGATCCCCGGCAGGAACACCATCAGCATGAGGTATATCATCCCCAAAATCGGGTATAGCAAAAGGCTGGAATGCATCCTCGTCAGTGCTGTCTGTATCTGATGTATGAACCTCTGAATCAGTGTACATCGGGTCGTCAGAGTCTACTGCCACTGGGTCTGAAACCCCACTCGATGAAGACATAGTGTCTGTAATACAACCACAGATATGCACATATATCAATCATATAATCAAGTAAACACATTAGTCACCAATAAGCAATCAATTAGTTCTCCTAGTCCCACTAGCCTCCCAGCCTCTCAGACTGCTCTCCCTAGTCCCACTAGCCTCCCAGCCTCCCAGACTGCTCTCCCTAGTCCCACTAGCCACCCAGCCTCCCAGACGGACTCCCTAGTCCCACTAGCCTCCCAGCCTCCCAGACTGACTCCCTAGTCCCACTAGACAACTACCTCAGCCTCCCAGACCGAGCCTCAGCCTCCCAGACTGAGCCTATAACTATCAAATAAAATGTGCTCAACATTTGTTGGTAAAAACATTTTGGATCTGGACTTCAAGTGGTATGCAGTGTAAAAATGTTTTCGTGAGAGCCCTAGTGATCATAGTCTAGACTCGAGAAGGAATCCTAGTTCGCTATGATCAGAGCTCTGATACCAAGCTGTCACACCCTGGCTTTGCGGAAGCGTGGGTTTATTTGGTGTGACTTCTTAATACCATAGCTTAATCACAACAAAGCTATATGAAAATAAAACCATGCAGATCATCCATTTATTTAAGTTTGAAAAGTAAAATACCACAACATTGTCTTAAGGCGTTGACGCATACAACGGAAATTACAAATATAACATAAACACTGTTTAAGACTTGCGACTCGTCCAGGTAAAAGTCGCGACCCCTAAACGTGGATGATCCCGTAACTCTAACACAGCGGGAAAACGTAGCATACCGTGCCAGATCCTTAGTTCCCTGAAATACATGTAAGTTGGAAAAATCAACATAATGTTGAGCGAGTTCATGTGTAAGTGAGTATGTAAAATACTTGTAAGTATAAAAATCCCTGGTATGTAGCAAATAAGGAAAAAGAGATCACCAATGGTTTGCAAGGCCATTGATATGTGTGAAGTGCAAGTAGGAAGACTCAAACCTAGCAGATTTCGCGTTGGGCACAAAGTCACCCCAAGGTCCGTTCTGCTGGGCCTGGGGTTGGGCTCGCTACACCCAGATAGATCTACCGCTTACGTCCCTCGGTCCTACAATGAGGATTAATGGCCTCCAGTTCCCGCCTACCCACTCACATGATCTAAGTAGTAACCCTCCTTACGCTAACCATACCATGTAAAAAGTACTCGTAATCATAGTAACATGTATTTCACCCCCGCAGTTTAGAAAACTGAAAACAGTTAAGAGAAAAGGGGGACATGAACTCACAGTAATGCGTCCTCGATAACAGCAACTCAAACTCGGTCTGCAGCACGACAACCTACAACGTGCTAATATCTATTAGACGAACGGCCGTGCCTTAGCTTAGAGTTTTAACGTTCTTGGGGAAATAGTTAGACAACTATTTCGTGTTTATATTTCTTGGTTATCGTATAAATAGATTCCTTCCTAAGGATGGGGTATTCGTACATGTATTATGTATTTGGTGACTTAAAGTATTGATAAAATACATTTACAAGTCTTATATCCAACACTTTAAAGTTTTATGTCAAAACTCATGGCGAGGTTTAATTCCGAGAAATAAAGTTAAATATACTTGTTAGAAAAATAGTTTTTCTAAGTCTTGGTATTTTTAGAAAAATTCGCCAGAACTTCCCCTAAAAACGGGAGTGTCCGTGCTTAATACGCACATCTTTTTCTTTTTGAAATCAACCCATGATCATCAACAATCAACCCTTAGGTTTTAACACGCAAAATACTACCCTTGTCGTTTCAGTTTCAATATGTGAAAACTGGACTGTTTTCGGACGACTAAATAAAATACTTAACTTATTCCAAAAATTTCTAAATTTTTGCGGAACGTCATAATCGACCCACAAATTATTGTGTAAAAATTTCGGGGTCTAGTTCATTATCAATAATTTATAGAAAATCGTTTACCGAACTGTGATCAGATTTGTTACATTCTGATCACAGTTTATGGAAAAATTCGTCAAAAATTCCTCGTAAGTCCGTTTATCGAAATTCCAGTTTGAGGGTCACAAATACATCCGTGACCATCTTTGATAAAAGTTTCAGGGGCTGGTTCGGTTTAGGTTTCAAGTTTTGACTGAAAACGTATGACCCATTTTTCTGCAGTTAAAATCAGCCTTAACTTCTGTCACGAAAACAGACTTTTAAAATAGTAACCGACCTCAGAAAAATACAATTCCAGCGCCATTTTCTTGGTTTTTCGAAAAGACACAATTTAGGCTTCAGAAATTCCGTTTTTCGAGTTTTTAAAGTCCGTTTACAGCCTGTTGAAGGCGGCTGAAAAAGTACATCAGCATGTTATTTCTTGGTTTAAACATTTCTAAATCGCATTAACGAGTGTCCGAACAACGGTTTTAACAAGAAGCCAACAATCAAACATCAAGTATGATTTAACCAACCCTCAAACCGACAAGATTCCGCTTCATAATTCAGCCACAAGTAAACTTATATATGTAAACTTCATATGAGCTTTTATGTACAATCATGTTCTTGTCATTTTAGGGATGTAAACATACTACACACTTAGATCATAAAAACGAGATGAAACAAGATTAACAAGAGTGTAACAAGGGACTTACTACTAGCTTAAAGCTAGGGATCTAGTGAAGAAATGTGTTGAGAAATGATAAAGAACCAAGCAAGAACAAAGCTCCTTAGAAGCTCCACACCAAGCAAGCTCTCTTGTATCACCTTACAAGCTCAAAAGAGGCTAGAAAATGGAAGATGGTGGTGGTGGTGGCGGTCAAGTGTGACCGAGAGAGAGAGTGGGAGAGTGAGGATGAGGGAGTGAATCTAAGTAATGATATGTTGTGAGATTGGTGCCATACTTATAATGATTCACCACATATTATGTTCAATGAAACAAGCAACTAATCTACTAAAATATTAGGATGTAATCTAAGAAGCATGGTGTAAATATTGAGTTGGTGATATGGTGGGTCCACATGGACAAAAAAAATCGTTGGGGGGGGGGGGGGGGTCTTGTTGCAAAAATTGTGACAAAATGCAAGTAATAGTTAGATGTAAGTAATGTGGTGATATAAGTTAGTTGGTTTATTTTTAGCGGGTGTTATGGCATACGGGGATCATGACTAGCCATAAATAATAAAACAAGGTATTTGACAAAAATTTAGTGTCCCGGGTAATGTCCGGTTATACGATTAAATACCGTTCCGTTAAAATGTTTAATTATGCCGAAAAAAGTCCTTTATGTATATTTTTGTAACATAAATTATTCCCGGTACTTAGGAAAATATACGGGACCGTTCTGCCATGTATTTGCATTTTATTAGTAATTTAAAATGCTGAGTTTTATATTAAAGCGCAGAATTTTGTACATAAAGTACGTTTTAGGCACATCCGGTCACTATAAACTTCACCTAGTGACGCAGTTCTACAATCCTCACCTCCCTACACTCACTACCAGTGTAGCAATCTATTCCCGGCTCATACTGGCCTTAGAGGCAGTGTCTGCCTGATGCTGGTTATGTCAGCAAGTTTAATGGGTATCCCGTAGTGTGCTCACTGTGCTTGTTGTGCATCAAGGTTGTCACTGATGTTTGTGTATAAATAATAGAGTGACAGTATAAAATGTGATGCATGAGCATGTATGTATCAGAAATCAGTAAGCAGTTTAATCACAGTTGTAAGCAAGCACAGTAATTAAGCAGTAATTAAATATTAATTAATTCGTACGGATACCTGGTTTGGTGAGGGTTGTCACAATTTCTGGCCAAAGCTGATTTGATACATCTACTTATCGTTCAAGTATTACGAAAGCTATGTTAAGTGTGCATTACAAACGTGAATGTCTTAATATCTGGTCAAAGCTGATTTAACTCTTTCATGTATAGCACACTTAACAAGTGCATAACTAAAGTGATTGTCTCATTTCTGGCCAAAGCTGATTTGTCACGATTACTTTGCACACATGCTTAAATGATTACACTTCTGGCTAAAGCTGATTTGTCTTCGTTTAAGTATAACTTTAAATACGTCTATTATTTTGATGTTAGTAATAGACATATCACAACCTCTTCATATAATGATCCTTATATTAATGATCCTTCATTAATTTTTATGATCATTTCGTCTGCCTTATTTTTTAGTACCCATAATCTTACTCACTGTAATTTTCTTCTATAAATCAATATCTCATCCACTCTAATTCTTAAACGTAAAATGTTTTGCTTTATTTAAAGTTTCTAAAAGATTATCTCTTAAGAAACGATAATCCTATTGCTCTCTTCTGATAAAGTACTACAGAAGAAAAGTAGGGCATGATGAATAGGACAAATCGAACATGATGTCTCTTATGATAATCAAGAACTCTCTAACATAAATGCTATCACTAAAGTTATTCCAGATTAAGTCTTTCCTAATGCTAATCTATTATCTGTGGAATAATCACTAGAACTCCTAAGATGCACGCCTTCATTTAAAATTATAAACTACAAAGCTAAATGGTATATGTGAATACATAATAATGTACAATATCATGACCCTTAAAGTTAAGGGGGTTACGCATGGAAATAAGTACATTTTTTTAGTACATTACATATTAAGATTTTCACTTGTACAATTTGATGCCTTATAATTCAACTATAACACTCAAAAGCACCAAAGTATAATGAGTGTGTTGATAAGCAACATATGTACAAAGAAATAAATGTTTGAAGTTGGAAAATAAGTTGTTACTCACCTTACAACCACTGAAACCTTAAAAGAGGATTGTTCTAAGGTCCATAGTCAAAATACAAGAACAAAATCCTAACTCTAAGGTTCTTCAAGGGAAAATCTCACTGCATAATTATGCCATTAGACTAGGCATAAGCAACGAGACTATCCATTATTCAGAAGAACGGTTGGATAAGTTAATTAGGTAGTCACTTCCTAATGATATCTAAGTCTGCTAATTTTAATATTCCAATTAACACATGATTAGTTGACTCTAGTTCTAAACGTTTCCTTACCAGAAGTCAACAAATAACTAACATGAGAGTTAGTGACACAATTAAATGTTCAGGCTACAAGAACCATAATAAGTAGTCTTCTAATAACGCCTTTCGATACCTTATATATTCTGAAGATTAATCAGAATATAGTATCATAATTAAGCAATGTTATGAATGTTGTGAGGTTTGCATGGTCAACATAAAGTCACACTTACCTTAAACTCTCATCTTATTTGTTCTAAATATCTGGATTGAAACACTAAAACTAGATGATACCTTACACTTTCACAACTTTTGTCATCATGCAAATGAGAATTTGACAAAAGGAAAATGAGACTTATAAATTTCATCCTTTATAACCGAAATTCATGAGAAATCATGACATGGTTAATGAGGATGATTCACTTTCATCTAATCTCATTCTAAGTGATTTTAAATCATGACGTTAAAGCCCTAAAATATGACTTGGCTTAAGGAATAAGTATGGGTCCATCATAAGTCATTCATTGACATTCGTAGAACTTATTCCAAATGGAATATTCAGACATAATTCATTTATCATTTAAAAGACTATCAACTTGTATCTAAATTTTGTAGCATATGGCCCACAGTCTTAGAAGAAATCTATTCATATATACACTTAATAAGATTTCTATTAAATATGTCCCTACAGTTTCTTATGATATCTGGACATTAAAGAAATCAAATAAAGTCTAACGTATATGTGATAGGTTCCCACGTCACGTAGCTCATTGAAACTTCTCTTGTAGCATTCTAGAGATATTAAAGATCAGCGGGAGCATTAAGTGTCTTAATAATAACTTGCAATAGTTGCAAGAGGTAGGGAAGTGAAAATTTTACATTACCTAAATTTACACCTCTTGTACAAGACACTGCTCCATCTTGACACTGTTCTATCATAACTTGTCTCCTTAAAATCTAATGGTACTCTTACAAAAGTTTCATTGTTGCTTAATTGTAGGCACACTTAGATTTCTTTCCTAAACTAACATACTCCTCAACAAGAGAAACTACAAAGACTGATGTCATTAATTTGTTTTCTCTATTAGAATTTGTTGGTCGTTAAATATTGACACTAAGCATGCTGAGTTCCTAAAGTTTTCTAAGGTCAGTGGGAGCAGTCAAAGTCCTTATCATGATTTGCAAGGAATACAAGAGGCGGGGGGAAGAGTGTCATTAAATTTCACTCCGAATTTAACTCCAATTACACCTCTTGTACACCATACTGCACCAACTCTTACAAACTTAGAATCCTGAAAATGATAGAAACCTAACCAAGAGCTAATCCATAAAACTGAAACTTCTAACAAACCCAATAATCAACTCAGGAGGTCATCTAGGTTTAAAACCCTACTAACTTTGATGATTACATGACCTCCCTAACTGAAGTTGAAATGGATTTTGGAAAAGTTTACTGATCCTATATCTTCTAATTAAGCCATTAGCCTCAATCAATCTTCTGAATGGAATAAAACTGTTTTCTAGTAAAACTGATTTTATGTGTTCATATAACGTTTGGGATTACCTAAGAGTGTTCATAACTAAATCAAATCCTAATATATAAACGTTAAGACACTAAGAAGCATGATTGATTGTCAAAGGTTATACTTAGGAAGAGATAAATTATCAAAGATTTCTTTGAGGATCATCACTGTTCTAGTAGCTTATAATGGTTTTGAGTTGCATTAGATGAACATTAAAAACAATTTTCCCTAACAATTGGCTGACATATTTACATGTTCATATGACAACCTGAAAGTTCCAAACTGAAGGTTAAAGAACAGTTTGTCTATAAGCCAATAAAATCCATGTATGGGTTAATGCAAACATCATAATGTGATGAAATCTTAACGTAATTATTTTCATCAACAACCAAGTGGATTAATGTACCTACCTCAAAATGAGTGGGAGTAACTAAGATAAACTTGTCTATATAGATGACATTCTTTTGACAAGTATATGTTACATAATCAAAGCATTGTTAACACAAACTTTGATATAATAGGTCTCAGAGATATCTCTTACGTGATAGATATCATAACATGCCGAGATAGACCCAATGGGACATTAGTTCCGTTCCATAAGTTTAACCTTAAATGGGTCCTTACGAATGTAACAAACAATACTGCTCTTCTTTAGAGGATAATAGAATAAATGAAATCTTTTCCTTACGCTTCATTAATTAGAAGCCTTATGTAAGTTTAAGTCTATACTCGTTTAGATATTACTCACATTGCAACACACTATGTCACACCCCGATATTTCCACGTATCACCGGTGGGCCCGGTGGGGAGTATCGTGACGTAGTTGATATCATCATAGTCAAACAACACAATTTAAATGCACAACAGAAGCAAAAGATAAAATATTACAAACCGATATAAAGTAATATCAAAGTATTACAAACGAAATGTAAAGGATCCACAGGCGGATCAAATAAAAGATAATTGTTCAACAGATTTTGACATCTAAGCTTGCGAGACTCTTTATTGATGCTAGGAGTAGCCAGCCTATTCCGATTAGTACCTGCACTTAGCCTTTTTGGGAAAATACGTCAGTTTACACTGGTAAATACAATTTAACTGACTCATTTTGAAAATGTTTTAGAAAATTGATTTGAATGCACGTGGCACAAAACTTTTTATAACTTGGGATAATTATTTATATATAAACTTGTAAAAGAATTACATGTTTGTTATACGTTCAGTAGCCCGGATTGACATCGAATTAAAGATTAATAGACACACCACACGATATAGTCTCGCGGCGGGTTATTCCCAAAATCGATAGTTATACCTCATTATTTATATATGCACTAGCGGGTGTACGCCTACACCCGCATGCTAAGGTCGTGGCCATTTCTTGAATGATGCCAAGGATATCCGGGACATGGTCATTAACCCCCCAAAGGCTTTAAGCAAACAAAACAATTTAAACGGGACATTTCAATAAATTAATCTTCATACAATTAAAAATTCAATGCCCGACCAAGCGGTATTTTATATACCGTACCCTAAGCCCGTATAGGGAAAATAAGTTAAAAGTATTTACCTGAGCTAAATAAATTCAATCCCAGCCGTATATCAAATCAGCAAGTACAGATAGCTTTTACTGGGCTCCTAAATCTGGAACGAAGGTTTTTAATAACCTATTAGATTCCTAACGGGTCTTAATTAAGCCTATGCTTAGACCGGCTAGTTTTTAAAGGAGGATACGGTTCAAAACGCATGGTTAAGCGAGAACCGGATTAGAATGTGGTTTAAAACCGACAAGCTTGTATACTTGTGTAATAAGGGTAAGCTAAACACATTCTGGATTTTGAGATAAAAATGATAAGGTTTGACCCGTTTCAGCTAATTTATGCAAACTAGTTACATAAGCCGATCCGAACGCGAAAAGTGCGTAACGGGTAACCAAAATAGTCATGAACAGGTTTCCTAAGTTAATATGCGTTAAATATGTTGTGATATCAGTAGGATACCTTCCATTATGCCCAAAACGAATTTAAAACCAATTTATGCCCCGTAGGGGTATTTTGGTCATTTTAAAGGTTATAAGAGAGGTTAAATATTAATCTGAGTTACAGATCTGATATAAACAGTAAACATACTTAAATTAATAGGTTATATCAGTAGGGTATTACATAAATGTGAAATCTACCATTTATAACTAAACTATGCACCGAATGGGCATTTTGGTAATTTCACTTAAGCCTAAAAGGTCAAAACTGGAAACCTGAGTTTAAAAACTTTTACTTACTATTAGGATATAAAAATTTTCTGAAAATATCAGTAGACATCAAACCTTATATGTTTAAAATAGTTTTAATACATACTATGCGTTAAAAACGCTTAAAAAGGCGATTTTGAGCTATTTCCGGGTTTTTAAAGGAAAGCTGATATTTTTATTATTCCAGAAGGCTCAAAATATTTTATTTATCATATTAGATCAGTAGAAAAAGGTTTGGAATCAAAATGATTTGAAAAACTCATTTTATAGCCCAAAAGGGCAAAACCAGCAATTACCGAATCAAGCTTAGAACTCTATGTTATGCTCAGCCTAAAATTAAATAAAAATCTTCAAAAATCCCAAAATATTATTTTATATCAGTAGGTAAAAAGTTTGGTATCAAAGATTGGGTTTAGATAGGCAATACGCTAATTATGCCGTTTAATTAATAAAAAGCTTTTCATTTACGCTAATGAGCATAACTCCTAATCTAGACCTCAAAATGATGTCAAATTTTAGGGACAAGTTTATAATTCAGTAATAAAGATTATTCTCCTCTCACATTTTTAAAATTCTCGTTTTAGGGTCAAAAGGGCATAATGGTCAACATTTAAGCATATAACGTAAACATGCAATGAATCGGATAACTAAGGAACCAAGTTGTATAACCTCAGAGGGTTACACTAACCTATAACCTGGTCCTAAAGGAATCCTAAGGCATATCTAAACTAAGCTAAATCGGGTCAGAACTGAAAGTCAAAGCAAAAGTCAACTTTTGCGACTTTCGGTTCCGAACCGAGCCTATACTTAGAATTATCGGGTTGAATCATGCTTAGGCATGTTCAACTAATATTTACCAAGTTATTAAAGTGGGAAAACTGATTTTTATGACATTTATATTAATAGTTATGAATTTTATTTAAAACTAACCCGTTTGACTTTTATTTGACCCGACAATTTAACTAAGTGAACGTGGTAATTAGGAGGTGCCCTTTTGAGGGTTTAATACATACCTAATTACGGTCACGTAGCCATGTTCGTTGCGAACAATGGCTTAACCGTTTAAAAGTCAAAGCGTTTATAAAAAACGCTTGACTTTTCGGCTATAACGCTAGAAATTTAAACTAAGCACGAAAGGACACTTACAAAGGGTCCAAGCAAGGATGGAATTGATCTTGGATGTTCAGGTATGAAGCACAAGAGCTCAAACTTTGAACAATTCAGATCAAGGTGTGAAATGAGAGCAAGATCAAGGGGGTATATATAGGTTTTTGAGAACCGTTAGGATTGTTTCTTGATAACCGAGCCTTGATCTGAATCGTACACTTCATACCCACTGTTTTGGCAATCTATGGGCGCCCAAAACAACCCATAGTATGAAGAAAAACCACTTGCAACACCTGGAAACAGCTGGAACAGGTTGTAAACTGATTTTTGCAGCTCTGACATGCTCACACGGGCCGCGTAAGGTTTAAAGGATTCTTACGCGGGCCGCCTGAGGTTCCTAGTTCAGCAATCAAGTTTGAATAATTATAGAAATGGTCCCTGGTAGCTTTTAAGGTCATGTTTGGCACGTTTAAGGCCCGTTAAGCTATTTACAAGGCTCTACAATGAATCCTAAACATGAGGGACATGAAATATGCTCAAAAACATGTCGGATGTCGGTTCGTTTGGCCGTACGGTCACGTTGTTCTTCTAATTACGACGAAACACGAACGGACGCGAAAAACGATCCAAATTACGCGACGAATGGAATTTTATCAGGCCGAACACTAAAATAAAATATTTTAGTGCTTACATAAATTTTTGGGTGTCCGGATATATTCAGAATGTGAGATATGAGCGAAATGCAAATTTGTGCACTTTTTGACACTTTTAGTCCCTGCATGACTTAAAAGTTTATTTTTGCGCACCAAACACCTCCAAGCCTTTATCTAAGCTATATAAAGAATAAATAGGGTATGTTTAACTCATGGTTATATTCCAGAAGGTCCGTTATCATACGAATCGGCACACTTTAGCAGTTTGACGCAATTAGTCCTTTAATTGCGCAAAGTAGCGCGAAATGTTGTTTAATGATATACAAGCCTTCCATGGCCCATAATAATCATTCCCAAGCATATAATTAAATATTACTACGATCCCGTTTGCTTAACTGGTCACCGAGAGGCGTAGATTCAAAAGTTGACGCTTTAGGTCCCTCTATTGCGCAAACTTGCGCATCTCATCATTTAATAGCATTGAAGCCTCATCTAATCCATATTAGGCATTCTTGAAAGTATTATTAAACATCACGATGATTCGGGTTCGCTAAGAGGTCATTCAGAGGTATAATTAAACATATTGACACTTTTAGTCCCTCTAACTTGCAAAGTTGCGCGTAACCTTACTTATAAGCATAAAGACTTTAGACGGCCAATGTTTGGCATTCCCGAGAGTATAATTAAATATCATGAAGCTTCCGGTTTGTTAAAAGGTCACTCAGAGGTAAGAATGAACATGTTGACGCTTTTAACCCTTCATTGCGCAAACTTTCAATTAATTCAGCAAATGGCTACACTCGATCGCCAAGTGGCTCATTTTTGTACATAAATATCGTGAGAGGTTATTTAGAAACTTATTTTAGGTATGCTAACACTTCCAGTCCTTTCATAATCAAAGTTTTTGATTTTTCGAAAAATATATCCCTTAAATTCCATGTTTGACTTCATTAGGGTTTATTACACGTCTCAATACATCATTGGACGTGATTTTACGAGGTGTTACATCCTCACCCCCTTAAAAGAAATCTCGACCTCGAGATTTGCTAAAATGCTGGAAGTTCTTTTTTTTGTCGCATAATGGACTTAACTTCTATAGCCTATCTGGAGTCTCTCCAAGCTCCCAGAGTGACCTTTATATTTGGCACATGTATCCTTTTGGAGTTTCTTAACCTGTTGATCCTTAATCGATACAGGTTGCTCATCATATCATCAATCTGCATATTATTATGTGATAGTTCTTCTCGACTTATTGGTGAAACACATCCTTAAGTCATTAGTGTGCAATGTATTGCGAGCTCCGCCAAGCTCCTTAAATAGGTTTTAGCTTATAAGTTATTTGATCTTGATACATTCGATTCCCTCGAATGATTCTATATATTCAGAGTTTAACTAGCCTGATAATTAACAAATTAGTACACCCTCCCAGGGTGATATCTTTTGTTGAACCTTCTTCCTCAACAAGAACTCAAGAGGGTTGCTACTCTCATTAATCCTTGATTTTCTGCCGAATACTGGCATCTTACAGATGATTATGGATTTGTATGATCTTATTCGTTATTTCCAAGGAAACTTTCAGATCCTGATAATTGGACTTACTAATCTTCTGTCTAACATTAGATGTTTAACATTCCATCTATACAAGGTTTCCAAAGGAGCAGCCTTGATACTTATATGACAACTATTATAGAAAAACTTATTTTAAGGTGAGATGGTTATTCAAACCACTGCTTGAAACTAATCTTAAGGAATAACTAATCCTTGCCGTTAGTCGAACAAATCGACGATCCTGGGCAACTGATGGCAATTCATAATTGTTGCCTAATTAGGGTTGCGGTAATCAATGCATAAGCAAAATGAACCGTCTTTCATAATTAACTATACCGAATTCTTAGGATATTTAGGCTATATGAATCCTCTATTTTAAAACTTACTTAATCAGGGTTTCGGTTCCTCCAATGATGGTACTAGCCGTCTTGGAGATTTCTTAATAATACCGCCCTAAATGGGATATAAATCTTAACTCTACTTGCCTTTCAGGAGGGAAACAGAGTAATCTTAGGAGAAGATAATCAAGATACAAGGAGGTTACAGAGACTTTCCAAATCTCAGGCTCCAGTTCATCCATCATTGCTTGCGTCAAATAAGTGACACATTTACGTTACGTGTCCATGAATTCCTTGATCGAAGACCTTTACTTGGACAATTCCATTCTGGATATCTTCTTTAAATACCATTAGCTGACTTTAGTAACATATGACCATCGGAATATCTTTGTGGTCCCATGCATTAAACCTCCATACTGATCAAGCATGGAAGCAATCTATGGAACATATTAAGATACACAAATCCTCATATGGCGCTTTTATCATACCATCTGGTATTCGTAATCGATAGTGATTAAGGAGATATCAACTATATATGCTGACGCACTTCCTCTAGAGAGAGGATACTTCTAAAATTCTACGACTGAAGGTTTCTGACAGGAATAGAAGAAATGGCTCTTATGATTTCGCCTGTAAGTTTTACCTTACACTTAATATCTGGGGTTCTTACGGGAAAATTTCTAAAAGTTTGCTAAGCTTATGGTCTTATGAGGGACTTAGCAGCACCTGAAACCAAACGTAAGTCCCAGCAATACAATCACAATAAGGGATTTATCTGGTGTCATTATTAATGTGAACAGCCTCTAATCATACCTCAGGAGGGTTAAGCGCCTCCATTCTTAATCCTTTTAAACTTAGCTGTAAATTTTTTTTTTGACAATTTTTAGGGCAGTCTTAGCTTTGACTGGTTATTTCTGAATCTATGAAACGTGAGTAGCTGAGGTAGATCCAATATGGATTTATAATAATCAGACTTTGAAACCTTAATGTGCCCTTTTTATTGCCGATGCTAACCACCAATAATTTTTTGCATTAAGCTTAGAATTTGGGTAAACTGAATAGGGCACTATCTCAGCCAATGAATCAAAATTTGTAACATATTGTCGACAGTCTAGAACTTTTATGGTGAGAGTCATAAAATTCTTATTCCAACTTTTTCCATTTCGTGATGTGGATAATAGGTTTTTCTAATAAGGTCCTTAAAACTTGGACCATCCCATAATGTATAAGAGGATCTTTCTTGTGGACTTCATTAATGTCCTCACTAATCAAGGATATTGCCATCGAATGACTGAGATGTATACCTCACCGTGTCCTTTCCAGCATAACCGCTGATACATCTAATGGTTTCTACTTCATCCAACAATTTCCCGCAATCGATGGCCTCTTTTTACTATTGAAGTCTCTTAACTTCCAAGAGACGAAGTACTTTTAAGTACATCCTAAAAAGAATGGGCTCCTTGCCACATATGATTTTGTTTGGGTTATTCTTTGCATTTGAAGTATGAATAAAGCTCTTCTCATGAGCAGCGACATGTGTTTTAGAGCGAGCAGCATTTGGCTTCTTGAACCTTTTCATGACTTTTCTCATAGCCTTTCTAATAGCTGCGTTAATTACAGTTTTGGAGATTAACTCTATTAACATTGAGGTTCATATTGGATGCACCATTAATATTTGTCGCATCTCCAGCATCGCAACTGTTGTTTGTCTCTTCTGAGTTTTCCATACTCGAATCTTTGATATTAAATACCATATTCAACAAGTGCTAAGGCAATCCATACCCAGTGTCTCCTTCTCGCCACAACCATAGCATGTGGCGTCCTTCAAGTCCTTGCGTTCATGGGTCTTGTGATCCATCTCTTTACAGATGACACATCCCCTGGTCTTCTCATAGAAAAAATTTCCGAAGTGCTTCTTCCCGAAAGTTTTACATTTGGGTTTTGCCTCCTTTGGCTTGGACTGGTTATAGCTTGAACCGGTCTTACCCTTTTTGTAACCCTTATTTGGGGTATTATCGCACTTTTGCTTATGATCCTCTATTACTTGATCCACAGCTTTGTTTACGGTTGTATCTATCATAGCCTGTAACTCGGTACCCGTTAAGTTCAGTCTTGCATTATCATTCTGATCAACTGGATGATTGTGAGCTTCAGATGAGTCAGCCATGGTGAAGCTTTGAAGGCTACAAACCAAGTGGTAATTATTTGTTTAATTATATAGGGAGTCGTCGAGTTTGATAATTAAATAGCCATGGTGTAACTCAACCATATAGGCCAATAGATATAGTATTAAATTTATTTGATTATGTTTTGCCTAGGTTTTTAAATAATCCATCTTTGGCGCTTGAACGGAATATAATCCTTCATATTTATTAGACAGGGGACATAAATCACGACTGTCAATGTCGTACCGACATTTTATATATAGCACAAGGTCTTGTTCCAAAGGACTTTTGATGGCATAGATGCCTTGTCACTAGGGAAATTTTAAAACATAATCGATGATTCCTTTGGATTGGAAAATTTCATAGTTCATTGTCTTGACAAGAAGTTATGAAATAAAACTATCTTTTTCATGTATACATCTTTGCCCGAAGGTATTCATCCCAATGGATGTTTTGATGTGTTCATCATGTTCGACGTTTATTAGCCATGATTCCTCTTGATCATTTACGCTAAATAAGGGGTTTGGAAAATCCTAATATGAAGATGACAAGTGTGATTTTATCGCATCACTGTTGTTAGGAGTGTTAACATATTTTCAGATGTTAACAAGGATCTGAATTTCTTTTAAACAGGTCTTACCATCTTAGCTAGGTCTTTAATGACATTCAAGCTAGGTTATACCTTTTAAGATTTTCTTTTAACATGTATACTGGCAGGAAAGGAATGATGTTTATTTTATTCAGGATTTCCATTATAATCATCCTAGATTTAATTAAAATATAACTATGGCACAGAAAGGCCAAGTCACAAGGGCAACTTTAAATTATAATCCATGATTTTGTAGAATCAGGGTATTTAGGCTCGAACATTGTTCATGCCTTTTCTTGATAGGGAGTTGTAGGCTACGACTGTCTTTTGTCTTATATGACAATGAATATGGCCCCATAAGCATTACATCCCTAATGGATGCTTAATTCACCAAATAAGAAAGGATTTCGGGAGAATCCAGTATAAGGATGATTTATGTGATTGAATCACATTTGTCAGGAATGTTAACAAGGATTTGAATCTTCTGAATAGGTTCTACTATCTTGGCCTTGTCTGAAATGACGTATAGGCTAGGTTGTACCTTTAAGATTCTTTTTAATATTTAACGCAGAACAATCCTAAATTGAGATGTTAATAAGGATCTGAATCTAATTGAGGAACTGCCATCTTGGCACTGTTCTTAAAATGACACCTGGGCTAGGTCTTGTTCTTTTTAGATTTTGCCATTTTATTATAATGGTAGATCTTATAAAAGGAATCTTATTATTTCATATTTTATATTCATATGCAATGATGAATAAATTTAGATAAAACATTCCAATGATTTTTAAAAGAGGTACAGAATTGCCCTAAACGGGACTTGAAAGGAATGATGTTGTCCATGAAGGGACTGAAAGATAAGTATGCCCTTATAAGGACTTACTAAGGAAACGAACTTCAGCAAAAGGAGTTTCTTCTTCATTTTATTTCTGAATGTTTTCTCCTTGGTTGCACGTTTATCCTAGTCGCAGTACGAAGCTTGGCCTTTCCTAGGCTTAGAATGGGGAGAATTTCCATTACGGCTTCTTTGCTTGGCGACAAATTAAAATATATAGAATTGAAAGCAATAATTCTCCGAATAGAGATGAGAGTATTCCTATGTTAAGTCTAGACTCAGAAGGTCAAGGAATGTACTACTGTGTCATTGAGACTAAACACAAAAGGCTAGTGTTTAATTCACTCAATGTTGGCTCTGATACCAACCTGTCACACCCCGATATTTCCACGTATTACCGGTGGGCCCGGTGGGGAGTATCGTGACGTAGTTGATATCATCATAGTCAAACAACACAATTTAAATGCACAGCGGAAGCAAAAGATAAAATATTACAAACCGATATAAAGTAATATCAAAGTATTACAAACGGAATGTAAAGGATCCACATGCGGATCAAATAAAAGATAATTGTTCAACAGATTTTGACATCTAAGCTTGCGAGACTCTTTATCGATGCTAGGAGTAGCCAGCCTATTCCGATTAGTACCTGCACTTAGCCTTTTTGGGAAAATACGTCAGTTTACACTGGTAAATACAATTTAACTGACTCATTTTGAAAATGTTTTAGAAAATTGATTTGAATGCACGTGACACAAAACTTTTTATAACTTGGGATAATTATTTATATATAAACTTGTAAAAGAATTACATGTTTGTTATACGTTTAGTAGCCCGGATTGACGCCGGGTTAAAGATTAATAGACACACCACATGATATAGTCCCGCGGCGGGTTATTCCCAAAACCGGCGGTTATACCTCATTATTTATATATGCACTAGCGGGTGTACGCCTACACCCGCGTGCTAAGGTCGTGGCCATTTCTTGAATGATGCCAAGGATATCCGGGACATGGTCATTAACCCCCCAAAGGCTTTAAGCAAACAAAACAATTTAAACGGGACGTTTCAATAAATTAATCTTCATACAATTAAAAATTCAATGCCCGACCAAGCAGTATTTTATATACCGTACCCCAAGCCCGTATAGGGAATATAAGTTAAAAGTATTTACCTGAGCTAAATAAATTCAATCCCAGCCGTATATCAAATCAGCAAGTACAGATAGCTTTTACTGGGCTCCTAAATCTGGAACGAAGGTTTTTAATAACCTATTAGATTCCTAACGGGTCTTAATTAAGCCTATGCTTAGACCGGTTAGTTTTTAAATGAGGATACGGTTCAAAACGCATGGTTAAGAGAGAACCGAATTAGAATATGGTTTAGACCCGACAAGCTTGTATACTTGTGTAATAAGGGTAAGCTAAACACATTCTGGATTTTGAGATAAAAATGATAAGGTTTGACCCGTTTCAGCTAATTTATGCAAACTAGTTACATAAGCCGATCCGAACGCGAAAAGTGCATAACGGGTAACCAAAATGGTCATGAACAGGTTTCCTAAGTTAATATGCGTTAAATATGTTGTGATATCAGTAGGATACCTTCCATTATGCCCAAAACGAATTTAAACCCAATTTATGCCCCGTAGGGGTATTTTGGTCATTTTAAACGTTATAAGAGAGGTTAAATATTAATCTGAGTTACAGATCTGATATAAACAGTAAACATACTTAAATTAATAGGTTATATTAGTAGGGTATTACATAAATCTGAAATGTACCATTTATAACTAAACTATGCACGGAAGGGGCATTTTGGTAATTTCACTTAAGCCTAAAAGGTCAAAACTGAAAACCTGAGTTTAAAAACTTTTACTTACTGTTAGGATATAAAAATTTACTGAAAATATCAGTAGACATCAAACCTTATATGTTTAAAATAGTTTTAATACATACTATGCGTTAAAAACGCTTAAAAGGCGATTTTGAGCTATTTCCGGGTTTTTAAAGGAAAGCTGATATTTTTATTATTCCAGAAGGCTCAAAATATTTTATTTATCATATTAGATCAGTAGAAAAAGGTTTGGAATCAAAATGATTTGAAAAACTCATTTTATAGCCCAAAAGGGCAAAACCAGCAATTACCGAATCAAGCTTAGAACTCTATGTTATGCTCAGCCTAAAATTAAATAAAAATCTTCAAAAATCCCAAAATATTATTTTATATCAGTAGGTAAAAATTTTGGTATCAAAGATTGGGTTTAGATAGGCTATACGCTAATTATGCCGTTTAACTAATACAAAGCTTTTCATTTACGCTAATGAGCATAACTCCTAATCTAGACCTCAAAATGATGTCAAATTTTAGGGACAAGTTTATAATTCAGTAATAAAGATTATTGTCCTCTCACATTTTCAAAATTCTTGTTTTAGGGTCAAAAGGGCATAATGGTCAACATTTAGGGGCTGTTTGGTAGCCTCTTAATGACCATTCAGATGCTACCTCTTAATGGTTTAAAACCTCTGAATGAATAAGAGGTAACCTCAAGTCTGAATGGTTAAGAGATAACCTCTGAATGGTAAATCATCACATGTCACATTCTTCTACCTTCTCATTGGTAAAATTCTTAATTGTTCCATTAAGAGGTAGCCTCTTAATGACCATTCAGAGGCTACCAAACAGCCCCTTAAGCATATAACGTAAACATGCAATGAATCGGATAACTAAGGAACCAAGTTGTATAACCTCAGAGGGTTAAACTAACCTATAACCTGGTCCTAAAGGAATCCTAAGGCATATCTAAACTAAGCTAAATCGGGTCAGAACTGAAAGTCAAAGCAAAAGTCAACTTTTGCGACTTTCGGTTCCGAACCGAGCCTATACTTAGAATTATCGGGTTGAATCATGCTTAGGCATGTTCAACTAATATTTACCAAGTTATTAAAGTGGGAAAACTGATTTTTATGACTTTTATATTAATAGTTATGAATTTTATTTAAAACTAACCCGTTTGACTTTTATTTGACCCGACAATTTAACTAAGTAAACGTGGTAATTAGGAGGTGCCCTTTTGAGGGTTTAATACCTACCTAATTACGGTCACGTAGCCATGTTCGTTGCGAACAATGGCTTAACCGTTTAAAATTCAAAGCGTTTATAAAAAACGCTTGACTTTTCGGCTATAACGCTAGAAATTTAAACTAAGCACGAAAGGACACTTACAAAGGGTCCAAGCAAGGATGGAATTAATCTTGGATGTTCAGGTATGAAGCACAAGAGCTCCAACTTAGAACAATTCAGATCAAGGTGTGAATTGAGAGCAAGATCAAGGGGGTATATATAGGTTTTTGAGAACCGTTAGGATCGTTTCTTGATAACCGAGCCTTGATCTGGACCATACACTTCATACCCACTGTTTTGGCAATCTATGGGCACCCAAAACAACCCATAGGATGAAGAAAAACCACTTGCAACACCTAGAAACAGCTGGAACAGGCTGTAAACTGATTTTTGCAGCTCAGACATGCTCACACGGGCCGCGTTTGGCACGTTTAAGGCCCGTTAAGCTATTTACAAGGCTCTACAATGAATCCTAAACATGAGGGACATGAAACATGCTCAAAAACATGTCGGATGTCGGTTCGTTTGGTCGTACGGTCACGTTGTTCGTCTAATTACGACGAAACACGAACGGACGCGAAAAACGATCCAAATTACGCGACGAATGGAATTTTATCATGCCGAACACAAAAATAAAATATTTTAGGAACTACATAAATTTTTGGGTGTCCGGATATATTCAGAATGTGAGGTATGCGCTAAAATGCAAACTTGTGCACTTTTTGACACTTTTAGTCCCTACATGACTTAAAAGTTTATTTTTGCACACCAAACTCCTCCAAGCCTATATCTAAGATATATAAAGAATAAATAGGGTATGTTTAACTCATGGTTATATTCCAGAAGGTCCGTTACCATACGAATCGGCACACTTTAGCAGTTTGACGCAATTAGTCCTTTAATTGCGCAAAGTAGCGCGAAATGTTGTTTAATGATATCCAAGCCTTCCATGGCCCATAATGATCATTCCCAAGCATATACTTAAATATTACTACGCTCCTGTTTGCTTAACTGGTCACCGAGAGGCGTAGATTCAAAAGTTGATGCTTTAGGTCCCTCTATTGCGCAAACTTGCGCATCTCATCATTTAATAGCATTGAAGCCTCATCTAATCCATATTAGGCATTCTTGAAAGTATTATTAAACATCACGATGATTCGGGTTCGCTAAAAGGTCATTCAGAGGTATAATTAAACATATTGACACTTTTAGTCCCTCTAACATGCAAAGTTGCGCGTAACCTTACTTATAAGCATAAAGACTTTAGACGGCCAATGTTTGGCATTCCCGAGAGTATAATTAAATATCATGAAGCTCCCGGTTTGTTAAAAGGTCACTCAGAGGTAAGAATGAACATGTTGACGCTTTTAACCCTTCATTGCGCAAACTTTCAATTAATTCAGCAAATGGCTACACTCGATCGCTAAGTGGCTCATTTGTGTACATAAATATCATGAGAGGTTATTTAGAAACTTATTTTAGGTATCCTAACACTTCCAGTCCTTTCATAATCAAAGTTTTCGATTTTTTGAAAAATAAATCCCTTAAATTCCATGTTTGACTTCATTAGGGTTTATTACACGTGTCAATACATCATTGGACGTGATTTTACGAGGTGTTACAAACTAGATATGTCTAGATTAACGTGAAGCATTTAATAGAGTATTACAATATCTTTAAAAGAAACGAGAGGCTATGATTTGAAGAAGAAGTGAGAATTAAAACCGATTTATTACTTTAACTTTGTAATGTTCAAAGATGACAAAATGTTATTTTGGGTATATCTTTATGTCAGCAGACAAAACCTATCTCATAGAGGAGTCATAATGGACTGATAATAACAACCTAAGTTATAACGACATAATATAGTCACTAAATGTTGTTGGAAATTTATCAGTGGACTCATAAGTTTATTAACTCCATATAATTAATATTTTGAAGACTTAGTGTGATAAAGTCAGCTACCTTGACTCCTTGAATAGTAACAGTTCAAGAGGTGCTGCATTAAATTTCGATACGCAATTAATTATTCGTTTATGAACGAATTGAGGAAACCAAGTCTTTGTATCGAATACATTCATGATATGCTTAAGGATCCTATAACTGAAGGGCTATTACCCATAAGTCTTATTAAGAGAGCTCATAGACGGGTATTAATTAACGGTCATGCGCAATTGCATATCGTACTATGAATGACTAAGTATTAGTTGATTTTCCTCATCAGTTTGATTTTGTATGTCTCTAAGAATATGTCAAGCCGGCATAATGGCATATAGACAAATAAAGTTACAAATCAAACAAAGGGCTTATGGGTATTTTGATCATAACGATTAGGTTTTAAATTAAGGCTATAGTATGACTAATGGGGGTCCTGAGTCGCATAATGATTCAACGGCTGTATTTCTCTACTATAGTTCTTGTTTAAGGCTAAAATGAGTGTTAACTCCTGATCAGGCTTATCTAATACTCATAGTAAATGATTACTCGGCTAAGTGGGAGAATGTAAGATTAAATATATTTTATGTTATATTTAATCTAGTAGCCATTATAATCATTTACATTATACAGATCAAAATATATAACAACCTGTTAAATAATTAGTTGGTAATTGTTGATAATTACCCTTATTAACTAATTAGGGTTTCCTCTTGGGTGTATATATAAGGAGACTTATATAGAGGTTCTAAGGTTAGACACATAACCTAATTACTCTCATAACATCAATCGACCTCCTCTCCTCAACCGATTACCCTTTATCGGTTTTCATCATCACCATCATTAGATTGCACCCTAAGGAGGAACCAGACCAAGCTGACAATCATGTCAAACACTATTGTTGCGTCTCCATCTGGATTCTCTGCTGGCCTGTACTGCTGCAATCAGGTATGTTATTCAAGTTTTCCATTATGTCTAAATCAGAACTGATCAACAGTTTGTTTATTATCTCGTGTTGGTGTTTATGGAAGGCTGGAACGATTTGGTTTTCAACCAGATCAGGAAAAGTCCGTAAGAGATTCGAGAGGTTTTGGGTGGCTAAAAAATAGATCTTCATATAAATATATAGGTTGGAAAGAGTGGTGTAAATTTCCTATGTATATGTTGTAAATTGGTCATTTGCCTATTTGGGTTGGGGATTTTGTTTTTTTGTGTCCTTTTGCTCATTTGGGTCGGAGGTTGTTTTTAATGAAATTTTATTTAAAAAAAAAGTTGATCCACAAGCTAGGTCAAACCTCCTCCATATTCCAATAATTAACCGCTTGATGAGATGAGTTATTCACTTATTCTCACCTTACACTTTCAGTCATTAATCAAATCTTTACTAAGGATAACACAATAGTCAACCAGCATGCCATGTCTTTCTTAACTACTATCCGATGTTCCATAGCCATATTAGTCAACAAATAAACGGTCTAGTTATAGATCATCTTTAAGAACCGAAAACGCTTTGGTAAATAAATTAAGGTTTTACATAATTTTAAAACTTTAACTTTTTTTTAAAGGTATCGTATATTAAAAAACCAACCGGCCGGCCAAGCGCAGAAAAAACACGCAAGGCCGCCACACCAAACACACTACATCATGTACAAAGGAAATTTACACCATTCATCCCATACCAAATTGCCCTGAATGGATCTATTCTTGACCCAAAAAAAGCTAAGATTTTTAACTTCCCTAAATATGTCTTCCTCGTTTCCGCTTCCATTGTCGAAAATCTGCATGTTTCTCGCTTTCCATATACACCAGCAAGTAATAACAACCAAACCTTTGACTATCTCTTTAGATTCGTTATTCCCAGCCCAACTATTGTGCAGCTCCAAAATGTCGCTAAACGAAAAAACAAAAACAGGCTGCAATTTGACCCAATTGCTGAACAAACTCCAAACACGCTGGACCGGGAGGCAAGCAGTGAAGAGGTGTTCTACAGTTTCCGATGCGCCGTTACACAAGCCACATAAACCCGAACCCACCGAAATATTCCTTTTACTTAACGCGCTTTTAGTCGGGAGCCGATCCATAGCCGCCCTCCAAACAAGAATATTACACTTAGCCGGAACCCATTTACACCTTCTGACCGAAAAGGGACAAGCTGGCATCTCCGGGTCAATCGAAAAAGTTTTGAACGATTGAGACGAGTAAGTACCTGAAGCGTTGGGCGTCCACTTCCATTTATCTTTTGATCCCGTCCTGTGCAAACCTTCCAGCAACCTCGAGCAACCTTGCAGATCCGCTAACTCCACCGGTGAAACCGGCTGCCTGGACCAATCCCACTCCACCGAAAACGACTCACCCAACGCAGGGAGCCGATCCTTAACCCAGCAGTTTTTCCTTTTTTCCAGCGCAAACAAAGATGGCCATAAGTCCATTAACGGGCCGTCTCCAACCCAGTGATCTATCCAGAACCGGATACTACACCCATCCCCCACGATACCTTTGAAATAATAGTACAATATTTTAAAACATATAGTACAATATTTTAAAAATGTTATCAATATATAAATTAACTTCCCTCTTAATTTTTAAGCGATCATAATTTTTTTCTAAAGAAAATACATTATAAAGCAAGCATTTAATTCTCTTTACTTAACTTGAGTATGAACAATATTGCTATAATTATTTTTATAATTTGAAAAAATAACATGTTACGTAATTATATAGGTGTATTCTCCGCCACATCAGTGACACTTAAAAGCATAATATGAAATTTCCTTTTATTTTGGTATAGACAACTTAAAAGCATAATATGAAATTATCTTATATGTTGGTATGGACTGAAGTGTTGACAAGATATCAAAAAGCATAATATGAAATTTCCTTTTATTTTGGTATAGACAACTTAAAAGCATAATATGAAATTATCTTATATGTCGGTATGGACTGAAGTGTTGACAAGATATCGAGCTTGAAATAACAAAATAATAAGTCTGTAGTTGTAAACACTACCACAAAATCAGTTTTTTGGTGCTGGAATTTTTGAGAGCTTTTTGAGAGAGCACCAACAAATATACCATCAAATTATCTTATATGTCGATAGAAACCAAATTAGTCCACCATTAAATCTCTAAACACACCACCAAAAAATCAGTGATAGAAACCATAAGTCTCTAACACGTGTCAATATGTATTTACCACCATTTAATCCACTACTAGAATTTCAAAAAAAAAAATGACAGTACTTTGATTGGTTCACTTGGGTTATCTTTATATTTTTAAAAAATAAAATATAAAAATGTTATTGGCGATGAATTTTCTATTATGATCTGGTCTGTAAAAATATACATTATTTGAACAAATGTTTTTTAGTTTTGTTTTATTTATAAAACATCCAAGATCTAATACAAAGGCAAATAAAACAAAAAACTATACAAACAAAAAATGTATAAAATCTACAAGTATAATGAAATAAAATTACATGTTCATGGGAAGCTACAAAGAATGAGATAAAACCATGATTTCTATAAAGCCATTTCCTAAAATAATAATTCAAACACATACAATCAAACCAAATCAACATAGTGTATAATTGTATATCCTTGGCACTTCAAAGCATAAATGACGTCCATCGTCATAACAGTTTTCCGGCGAGTATCTTCGGTGTATTTGATGGCATCACGCATAAAATCATCAAGAAAGATCTTCAAAAATCTCGTGTCTCTTTGTAGATAAGGCCATTGATACGCTTTACGCCAAATCACCGGTTTCTTGATACCGTGGAAGCCGTTCCAGAAAACTTTCCGGTGATGCTTTGCTCCTCCTTAACATTTTTTCTCTTTAAAAATGATTTTGATTTTAACATTGTGTCTGTATATATGTGGGTATAAAGGTTGTGTTTTTGGAGGCATGATTTGATCCATTAATTGAATAGGATGAGAGCAATTGAAAACCGTATAATTATGATCCATGTGATGCCTAACAAAATGTTTTGATTGGTTCACTTTGTTGGTGCTATTAAAAATTTCACCCTCAAAAAATCAATTTAATGGTGCTATTAGGGGACTGGGGGCGGTGCCCAGTTCTCCGTGATAGACCATTTATAACGTGTGGAATTCAACAAACTCCTACCGCCACATATAAGTTCAACAAGTGATGGTATAGATTCCGTGATAATTTCAACGCGTTATGGGTGTGAGTGATAAATGGATGTGAGGGGGTGTGGGGGTTTATTGTTGGGTGTTGTGAGTGATGACCATTGCCACCAAAAAAGGTTGTGAGTGATGGAAAAATTGTTGATGACATGGCAAAACTTGATTGGGTGCTTGTGAGTGATTGAATTCTATCACTAGTGACCACCTCCACTCCCTTTAACAACTTCACCCTCAAAAAATCAATTTAATGGTGTATAACTTCTAAGCATTTAATGGTGTTTTGTAATCTATTTTTTGGTGGTGTGTTTATTTATTAGTGTGGTAATCTTGTTATTTGGTGCTTTGTATTCTAAGACACCACCAAAAATTGAATTTCACACCGCCAGATAAATGGTTTTGTACCAGTGAAGTAAAATGAGATTTTGAAAGAGAAATAGAAAAAATCAAGATTTGCCTATACTGATCCAAATCAATCTAGCTCACATGTTCAACGGATTGCTGCCATAGCCGACTAGTTCAAATGAAAGTGGTTTAGCAACATTCAACAGCCGGCTATGAATATATTTACCGTAAAACATCACAAAAGATGCACGAGCGAAACCAACTAAGTCAAGGGGTTCGATGTGTCACACCCCGACCACGTGGAACAACCAGAAGTGGCGGAAATGTCGGGGAGTGTTGTAACAGAATTAATTGTTTCATAACCATGGCATACAAAGTTATATTTTATTTATCAAACAAACGAGTTACATTGTCCTTAAACAGGAAATAAAGAGTTCAAAACATAATTAAACTAGTTCTATCTTTATTTTAAGTCTCTAAGGCACAGGTCCGCCCTAGTGTCACGATCATCATCCTAAGCAACAGCTCCTGAAAACACATGTGAAAATAGGTATGTCAGCATAAAAATGCCTGTGAGATACATAGGTTTTGTGAAAATAGGATTCATGACTTAAGTTTAAGAAAATGTTTAATAAAATTTAGTCATGAACCTTGTAAATTGTTTTGTTTTGTAAATCATTTAAAAAGCGATAAGATCAGACGGTATGTATACATAAAAGAATAATACATGGTTAAATGAATAACCAAGTAAAATGAGTTGTATAAAATAAGTTGTTTGTAAAGCAATGTCTTGTGAAAGATATGTTATTTGTATAAAATGTTATGTGTCTTAAATTGAAATGATTCAAATAACGCTACGATATGTAATACCCTACAAACAATTATATATAGGAAGTACCAGCGGCGTATCCACCATGCTTGTATCATATTACACATGCCTCGTTACTTAAATCACTTACTCAAACCAAACCACCAATGTATAAAGTCCATGTTTAAACCAATTGTCAAAAAGTCCTTGTATAAGCCAGATCAAATGTTAAAAAGTCCAAATGTAGTCAAGTAATGTGTAACAAATGTTATGTATTGTAAGTAAAGTATTGTCACATAAACCAAATGTAGAAATGTACAAAACAAAGTGTTTTGAATATATCAAAAAGTTATGTTTTGCAAAGTAAATGCATGTTACATTGATACAAACATTTATGTGGTAAGTTAACGCATACATTCAAGCCTTGAGACAGTCGGACAACCCTTTTAGTCAAGGTTATCAAAAGAAATGTTTTTGGATTCAGTCATTCCTTACATCCAAACAAACCCGGGATGTCAGGAATGGGATTTGTCAAGTCCTATGGTACCACTACTTACTACCGAGCGGCGTAGCTAATGTTAATGAACGTATATAAGTCCCGTTTGTGCAAACCAAATGTTATAGCAATTGTATACATGTCATATGAAACAATGTACTAAGTATGCTAAGTTAACATACAAAGCAGAAAAGTCATGTAAATCAATGTAATGTAAAACAATGTACTAAGTATGCACACAATGGACATACATAGCATGAAATGTAATGTAAAACGATGTACTAAGTATGCACACAATGGACATACATAGCATAAAATGTAATGAAATCATGTACTATAATGTACTAATGAACATAACAAGCATATGATATGAAAGCATGAAAAGCACGAAAGTAACAAGTAGGCACATGTGTTTCACCCCAAAACAGTTTGAAAACAGTAAAAGAGGGGTCTATGTACTCACATAAACACCTTGAAAACATTTAAAAGAGGGGGTTCTATGTACTCACTTGAGATTGCTCAGAAGTCCTAAGATAACCACCAAGCAATGCTAGAGATCACGGAATCAAACGGCACCTAATATAGGTAACTATGTTAATAAACCGGACCTATATCGGAGGATCGGATAGAATGAGGGCTCGTAAACCAAATGAGTATGGAAACTCAGGTAGTATGGTTTAACAAAGCCTACATACTAAATGAAACCTAGCCTAAGTGCTTATGACCCATTACGACCCGTTTAGGTAGCTTATGCTACTTTAACGTGTCGTTCGCGTGAAACGCGTTCGGACCGCTTAACTAGTCCTATGACAAGTAATATATGCCTTAACATGTCTAATATTGTTGCCAAATCAGTTTAGATACCAAAAGTTATGTTACATATGCTTAAAATGAATTTTGGCGTCAAAAGGGCATTTTGGTAATTTACCTAAGGCATATAAACTACCTATCATGCAACTACTTAAACGAAGCGACCATAAGGTATAACCTCGGAAGGTTATTGCCTATATACTATGGTCACCTAATGTGTTTGGTCGGATCCTAATGATCGACCAAACGGGTCGGGTTCGAAAGTATAAGCGATTGTTTAGATCGCATACCTTACGACCCTATATAAGCACTAAACTAAAAGTGACGAGCTAAGCATGTTAGAACATGCTTAACTAAGTTTAGAAAACAGGTTTCGTATCAAAACAAACGGTTTTGATACCTATGAGTAGTTTGGTTACAAAATACGCAAGAATGCGCATTTTGGCCGAAACTACGACTCGTCACTGAGCCTGGATAACGTGGTAATCAGTAGATATTGTCACTAGAGACTATAACCATCGTGATCACGCTAACGTTATGAAGTTCAAACGAACTTCGCATTGACCATAAACTGGTCAATGCAGAAAGTCAAACAAAGTTTGACTTTAACGCTAAAACGAATGAAAAGAATGAAAGAACACTTACAAAGGGTCCCCGCAAGATTGAACTTCCAAGTATTCTCAGGTATGAAGTGATAAGACACCCCAACTTAGAGAATTCTCAGATTTCAAGTGGGTTTTGCAAGTGAACTTGATGGGTATTTATAGGAAATGGACCACCGTTAGGATCGTTTCTCGTAAACCATGATTTAATCACATCCCTACACTTGTTGGTAACCTCATGTACATCACATTGCCCCCCCCCCCCCCAACATCAGGAAACAACAAGTGGAATTGAGTTGGGAGTGCAAAACAGCTGTTAACAGCTGTTAAAAATGGCTTTTGCTGATCAGAAGTGGCCTCGCGTGACGCCAAGGGGGCTAGGTGTCACGCTAAGGTCCTTCTGATCAGCAACCAGTTTCCAAAGTTTCCAATTCAGTCCCCGTTGTGTATTAAGGCCATTTCCGACATGTTTAAGGCTCGTTAAGCCATTTTCAAGGCCCTAAAATGATGCCTAAACATTGTGGACATGAAACATGCTCAAAAATATCCCGGATGTCGGTTCGTTTGGTCGTACGATCGCGATGTTCGCTTAATTACGACGGAATGCGCATAAGCGCGAAAAATGATCCAAATTGCGTGACGAATGGATTTTTCTTATGCCAAACACTAAAATAAAATATTTTAGTGCTTACATAAATTTTTGGATGTCCGGAGGTATTCAGAACGTAAGTTATGCGCGATAATGCAAACTTGTGCACTTTTTGACGCTTTTAGTCCCTGAATGAGCCAAAAGTTTATTTTAGCACACCAAACCCCTCAAAGCCTATTTCTAAGCTATGTAAAGGATATTTGTGGTATGTTTAACTTATGGTCATGTTCCGGAATGTCTGTTACAGTTCAAATTGGCATACTTTCGCAGTTTGTCAAGTTTAGTCCCTGTAAGCGAATTAACTTGTTTTTGCCATACCAAAGCCTTCAAAACTTATTTCTAAGTTATGTAAGGGTTATTTAAGGTATGTTAAGCATATGTTGATGTTCCGGGGTATTTGTCGCATTAAACTGATTACGTTTACGCACCAGTTTGCGTATAATTCTCCAGAAAGCGATGTAGAGTTTGAAATTGAACAAAAGTCAAAACATGAAAAATGTAAAACATAACCAAACAAACATTGGGATCAAATAACATTGTTTTATTGATAACTGAACTGTTCACAATGATTACAAGCACAAATGTTACACGATGACTCACACTCATCGTAATTCATCAGTTAAGAAATTTTTAGAAAAAGAAATAACTTAAGACTTTTAGGTTATATCTGATAAAGAAAATTCTATTTCTAAGCGTTCTTTTTCGTATGGTATTTTGTAGGACTGATATATAGATAGCTTACAAAATCTGTATTCTCTTTACGTTCTTTTTTTCTAAAAAAAGACTATTAAAATAAAACTAATCAAAAAGACTTCGAATCATCAAGCATCACATGATTTGGAATAGAGTACTATTACTCTATCTAAAAAAACATCAAGCATATTCATCTAAGAACTTTTAATTGATATCTGAAATATACTAGGTTGATCCAAAACTCCCATCCCTAAAAAAACACAAAACATCAAATGTATTACACTTAAGGGGGTCGTGCGTTATATCACGAGTGATAGAAACCATAACGCGTGGAACTTCATAAATCCCACCCCCACCTCCATATATTACGCGTCATAGTATAACGAAAACATGATAACCGTGATGGTTTTATTTGTGAGTGTAATTGTTGGTTGGGGGGAAATTGTTGGGTGTGGTGGTGAGTGATGACCACCCCCACTAAAAAAGGTTGTGAGTGATGGAAAAATGGTTGCTGACATGGCGGAACATGAGTGATGGAAAAATGGTCACTAGTGACCACCCCCCCTCCCCTTAGTTTCATAAATAAAAGAGTAAACTTCCGTTTTGCTCCCTGTGGTTTGGTCACTTTAATTGTTTTGCCCCAAACCTTTAAAAATAGCCAGTTTACTCCCTGATCTATGAAGCTCATCACCATTTTACTCCCCGCCCTAAACGACATCCATTTCCATCGTTAAATCCTGGTCATCTGCCCCTCACATGAGGGGCATTTCAGTCTTTTCTCATTCTCTCAATTATTATTTAGTATTTATATAAAAAAAGAAAAAAAACAACTATTTTTCATGATTAATACATGTATTAACAGGTCTTTCGATTAAAAAAAACCATATATCAACATCATCATTCACATTTAACAACTCACAATCAAGGATCACCACCCACCGTCTGCACCTGAGAACCACCACCTCCCTTCATCTGCACCTGACAACCATCACCTCCCTCCATCTCCACCTGACATCCACCTTGCACCACCCCACCTGAGCACCACCTTGCACCACCCCCCACTGACCACCAACATCGGAGATCTCTGAACACCACCCAACGACGCTTCTAATGGACTCCAGTGTGTAAAGCCGCCGGAGCTAGAGCTCTTGGCTCGAAACCCTAGGAGGCTGTTACCTTCTGAACTCAGATCCACCGTCATTTATCATCAAAATCCCCAATTTTTTCCAACAAAACTAACCCTAGAATCAAATCCCGATTTTTATCATCAAATCCCCAAATTTAAAAAAGAAAACACAAGAACAGGGAGAGAGAGCCGAATTACAGTGTCTTTCTTGCTCAGAATCTAGGGTTCCGGCATGTGCCTTTCTCTTGCGTGTGTTCAAGGAGAGAAAGAGAGAGAGACGAATTACAGTCGTGAGTTATAAAATGTGCATATGCAGGGAGTTATTGATGGTGGTGATGGCGATGATGGCGGCAGGTGGTGGTTGTGGGTGGTGATAGAGAAGGTAGAAAGAGAGACGGGTAAGACAGAGTGTGTGGATTGGGCAGGGTTGGTCACTGATGGTGGTGATGGCGATGTGGCGGCGGGTGATGGTTGTGGTGGTGATGGCCGCGAGTGGTGGTTGTAATGGTGGCAATGAATTTCTTATGAAGCTTATGCAGGTCTTGTTTCTTCAACAAGATGGCAGGAGATAAGTTACGGTTTTAAATGAAGGGTACAAAATATCTTGGAAGAAAAAAAGACAGAAATGCCCCTCATGTGAGGGGCACGTGACTAACACTTAACAGCTAAAATGGACGTTGTTTGGGGCGGGGAGCAAATTGGTGAAAAAGTAGTAACATCAGGGAGTAAAATGGCTATTTTTAAAGGTTTGGGGCAAAACCGTTAAAGTGACCAAACCACAGGGAGCAAAACGGAAGTTTACTCTAAATAAAAAGTGAGCCATCAAATAACTTTGTTACGGTTGTATTTTGAATCTTCCAGCTTTATTCCCTCCGACACAAATAACCGTCAGCATTCATCACTACCATCCTTTTCTCAGACCACCTTTCAAATCTTCCTTACTTTTGAGGTTTGCATGCATGTATTTTTTTTGTCATAAAGGGTCCATAGGAGATAAAAGAAAATGACAGCTCATTTGCATCATTAAATCATAGACCACTTTTGTGGGTTCCCAGTAATCCATTCGGTTTAGAAAAAATGAGAAAAATTAGTGAGAACCTCGTATGATTTGAAAAAAAAAATAGTAAGAATTAGTGAGAATCTAACAAAAGGTACACAGTGAAAAAAGTTTTTGGATCCGTCACTGAGTTCATCATGGTGTATTGGCGTTAGATTATTATGGGAATTAACAATAACTGCATTGGCAAATAGGGCACTTTATATAGTTGGGACAACACAAAGCATCCCAACTAGCTAGGGATAAGGGATGGTTTGTATATGTCAATCTAGGACCACCTCAAAGAGTACTCCACACTTGTGGCTTTGGATTGTCATAGATATATAGTGGGATAGATGTTAACTACGTACATGATTGATTTTAAGTGGATAATTGTAAGAATCGTATAAATAATTATGTATATTGTTTTAGTTGTGATATACAAGTTGTTCTTTTAACCGTCTCTTTATCTCTCACCACTAACAATGGATATGTCTCTGTCAAATAGATCAAAAATAAAAAAAAAAAGTAGAAACGTTTTTATAAATACTCTTGAATCTTGTTGCTTTGTCGGTGATTGATTCATCGCTAATTTACCAATGAATCAACTATCGTTAATCTGTTTGTTTATTGTCATGGTGGTCTATTAGTAATATTTGTAGTGCTTTGATGGCGAAATGCCAATCAATCAATGATCATTGATAATTGTATGTGGTTCGTTGGTAAAATCTTACCCACATTCGGTTTTCACCACTAACATTCACCGTTGTATTACCAATCAGTACTACCCTTTACCAATGGATTATCAACCACTTTGTCTGTCGGTGAAAGTCCTACAATTTGTAGTATTCCAGTGCATGTGATTATCTTTCATGCATTACTACTTAGATGAGTCACATCCATGGCCGGCCCTGGGGGTGGGCGGGGAGGACCACCGGCCAGGGCCCGATATTTCGGGGGCACGTTATTTTTTATGAAAAAACCCCGATATGTATATGTAAAATATTTTTTAATAGGTACACCCATACAAACACCAACATAGGCCCCTTACAAAACTATTCTTATAGTTTAGATTAGTTATTAACCCCTTTGGCATTAGGTTTAGACCTTTAGTGAGCCCAATACCCAATTTCGTTAAGGCCTAAAGGCATATTTTTTCGAGCTCGAACATGGTACAAGAATTCTCAGGGCCGGCTCTGGTCACATAGTTCTCTAATTAAAAGTGATTCTATAATAAATGTGACCATATGTGTGTGGTCATTAAACACAAAATCCACTAAAAGTAAAGAATTACGAGAACCACTTATATACTCTCTTTTTAACTTCTATGTATTATATCGTTGGTCACTATCCAAAGTATAAAACTTTGAAGTTTCACTTTTTAAAGTAGTTACCTTCACTTGAGCAATGGTGGTTACCTCGAATGAGAGATTTCATAACTTTCTTACCTTTTATTGTATTTTTTTTTCATTTTTAACGTTTTGTTCTAGATAGAAATACACAAGTACCTTCACATACGTAACTGTTAAGTTTTCAAAGTTGTGATTGAGTAATTATTTAAAATGCATTCGTTAAGTCAAACAAGTATATAATATATATGCACAGATTTGAGGACACTTAATCAATAAATTAAACAAAATTTAAAGATTCTTTTGCTCATATATAAAATACTTTTATTATGAAACAAATCTTTTCTTTTAGTTTCAATAAGACATATTATTTGTTCATGTCGAAGAAAGTTTGAGAATCAAAAGTCTTTTTGAAAGTAACATTTAAGTAATACAAGAATTAGTTAATAGTATGTGGAAGTGCATGTGTGCACATGGTGATGGGGTCCTTAATTGGGTCTATTTACGTCAAAGCATGTTCAAATAAAGCAACAAAACGGCCCGAAAGTTATACACCATTGTTTAATAGGATTTTTTTTTTTTTTTTTTTTTTGTTATTTGTTAGAGCTTGTTTAGTAGTCCTCGACTTTAATCGATGTTAAGTGTTGAAAGCGTAACATTTTAAAGCGTAAAGTACCATAAAAATTAAGAGGATTAAAAGGGGAGTAATTAAGCGCGCTATAGCGGCTTAATCCTTGTATAACTTTATCTTTCCTCTTTAAAACTCGCTTAAAGGTTCCAATTATTGATAGAAAGTTGTTTGACCCGTCTTATTATACCGTAAGTGAGATCACATCAATTATTTTCTAAGGGTGTGACCATTAACACCATATGATGTAGCCCACTTGTGATGTGAATAGGGACCCTTCCCGATTGAGTGGTACGTGATAGTGAATCATAATGTCTTGTATAGAAAGTCTTCTTGATTGCCTTGGCCAGATGATATATCCCAATAATAGAGTCGAAGATACGAAAAAGGTTGGATTATATGGACTATAGTTGAAGGGAAGAAGACCCAGTGTAGACCTTGGTTTGAGAAGAGGGTTGTTGGATGTAATTATGTAAACTCAATCTGGAATAAGAAAAAGATAGTTCTCAAAACTATAATATAAGTTTGATTTAAGGCCATGGGATGTGGCTTCGTGCCACCCCGTCACATAAGCACAATAGCGTTCTTTGGCGCCCCACCCCCACTCTGCCTCCGATAAAGGGGGCACTATCGATTGATTCCGCCAAAGGGTTAGCGCGCACGAGAGGATGAAATCAAGGGGCCCCACCAAAAGTCAACCAATCAGCTTTTTTTTATCTTTTTTTAAGATAGTTAAAAGGGGCTTTATAAGGGGCGTTATTCCACACCGTGTAAGTGACGATAAAGCCCCATGCTTATGTGTTGTCTACGTGGCGCTTACGTGACGTAATAAAGCCCCTAGGGCTTTAAACCACACCCTCTAGCCGTTTATTATTTAAGATTCTATTCTTAACACCAATTTATTAATATACTATTCATCAGATTTGTGAAATTCAGTCATCAGTTTTGTACAATTTGTTTTTTTTTTTTATACTGTTAAAAGTTAAAGGGTGATGATATTATGATACACTTGTTCTTAGAATAGGGACACAACGGAAGTGGTATAACATTAAGCACTTAGGGGCTGTTTGGCTAAGCTTTTCAGAATGACTTATTTGCTTATTTGCTTTTCTGAAAAACAAATAAGTCAATAAGCTGTTTTGAAAAGCTTTAAAATGGAGCTTTTCAAAATGACTTATTTGCTTATTTGCTTTTCAGAAAGCAAATAAGTCATTTTGAAAAGCTTAGCCAAACAGCCCCTTAAAAAGTAACTAAAATGATGTCGTTTTGAAAGCATACATGAAAGATAGATATAGCTTTCTTGATTACATGTTCAACCCAAATTTTAAATTCTCTTTTGCGACAAGGATATATGAGGGGGGGCCTTAAGATAGATGTCATAAAGATATACATGCCTTTGTCAATGGGATTTAATTGTAAAGAAGGGGAGGACCCTTATTAGAAAAGGAAAAAAAAAAAAAAGTCACCAAACTACAAATATTCAATATTCAAGATTATTCAAGAGAAATCACTATTTTCTTAGGATATGATTCTTATGTTTTAATATGAACATATAGATTTGTTAATACGGTGCAAGATTTGCCATTGTGGCTCCTCGTTCCAAGAACTTATTTCATAGAATTATTGAATTAAAAGAGTTGTCAGAATACGTGTCACAGACCTATGGTCCATAGCATCTTATGTATAAAGCAAATCATCATTTGTTGTGAACAAAATGGTTTAAGGTCCGGATTCACGATATTCTAGTCGTAAAAAATAAGAAATAATTTTGAACTTATCACAAGTTTTTAACATGAAATTTATACCCATATTAACTTTAATGAGATTTCCACCATTGTAGGAAGCTATATAGTGTACTTAATAAACAAATAAGTAAAAGTACAATCTAACACACAAAGTATATAAACAATTACTTAGATCCAAGATCCTTACCCGTCAAGAAATGATCAATTGTCTGTCTACGCTTTAAGAGATGGTCACCTCTAGGCTAGGGATTTGATCCCAAATAAATAACCATCATGTGGCTTATGTTGTTTTATTCTATCCTTTGTGGATAGTTGTCATAAATCACATGCTTCTCATTTAGCAACATGTGTCACAACTTGACAATTTGCAATACATAAAAAAAATACGGAATGGTGGCGTGCAGAAGGGAGGACAAGGCCCTCCACGCCCACCACATTGTCCCGTCCCCTCCTTGCTTCGGCATTGCCCCTCTCAAAAATGGAGATCTTCACGGGCGTTGGGGCTCTTCACCCCCCTCCCCGGCACGCGCGCCTTTCACCACCCTTCCCTTTTGTGATGTGGAGGGCAAAGTCCCCAGGGTCTACATGACGCCTACATAGCAGGTCTTTGCCCCCCTTGCCCATGACTCTATGTAGTCTAAAACTATCGCTCATCATCATAATTTGGTCTATTCATTAGCCAATCATATGCCTAGAAGCTTTTGGCCCAATGATATTGATAAATTCAAGCGCTGGGTTTCAAACCATTTTCTGGATTTTAAGTGGTATAGAATTAGGGACTGTGTATATCCTCGTTAAAAAAATAAAAGCCAATCATGTAGCTAGTATATGATTACTAGGCCTACAAACACATAACTTCCTAATTCAGTATGTAGCCAATTTGCCACAAATTAGAGGCATTTTGCCGTTTTGCAAATACTTGTATAATTTGTACAATTTGAGTAATTAAGACAAGAATCACAATTTGTACCAAGCTTTCACAACATAATCATATGTAGGCTAAAAATTTATTGTTTAAGTTTTCAACACAAATTCTTTTACAACCTAAGCCAACTGATGATATAAATGTTTTGCACAACTCTACAATTCTACCCAGGTACAACACCAAATAACCAGACATGATAAAATAGATTTACGCTTTGTTATGAATTAAATAGGTTAATGTGTTGCATGTTCCCTCAACAAATACATACACCAAGGGTTATTTTCGAGTTACGGTCCAATCTAAGCATTCAAGAACCTACAGCTCAAACCGCAGGGAGTGTGTTTAGTAAATGAGCATGTACAGTATATAGTTTATACACTTCGGCATAATACACGAAAGTGGTTCTGTTCAGTAACCACAACAAAATTTGTTCTCTTTGATGTAATAAAATGAAACAAAAGTGAGTCTTTTTTACGCGAGATTAGTGATTATAGGTGTAATGTAAGCAGAGGCTATCGAATCTGTTTTAATCTCTTCGGTATTGGTATTGGTTTCTGAAACCCTAGTCTTTCCAAGAAATCTTCAATCAGCCTGAAATAGGACATTTATAAAAAATTAAAAATAATTGTTTGATAAATAGCATAAAATAGGGGGCTTGATCTTAACATCACTTACATGCCACAAATTGATTTTTGTGATGCCGCAAGGTCTCGATCAGGGAAGGAATCATCAAGCCGGAAACTTAACCACACGTATAATTCCAGAACCTTGATATTAACATGTTCAAATATAAGGCTTATAAGAAATTTGAAACTTTGTGCAGTTGACTACTGAGTCTGAAGTCAAATAAATTTGTTTTTTAAAATAAAAAGCATTTGATTACAAAATGATTGATTTTTTCGAAGTAATGCGTCATGTCAACTAGGGATGTTAAATGGGTCTTGTTTCATAAGTCAAAATCGACACAAACCAAAAGATTTGAAACCACCCTGACTTCATCACTTAACCTGAAAAATCGTGTCAATGATGAACCAGAACTTTGTGGATTGACACAAATGCGACCGGTTTAACCAGGAGCTTTTAGGGTTATATTATTTTGCAGCGGATACTATAAAATAACAAATTTACAACCAACACCACGAACGTATATAAAACAGTTACGTTAAACTATAGAATTAAACATGATACTCATTTATCTACTGTCTTTTACTTTTTGGCATAAAATACCTAATCAGTTTAAGTTATGACATAAAACATTTCTTTTGAATTTATATAAATAAATGGGTATAACAGATCAACCCGGGAACCCACTAGGTTGATCCGAAATGACCTGTTTAGCTAACTGTGTCCACAGGTTCGACCAGAAACCAACTCGAACCCATTTAGAATACATCCAAACCCGCGAATTTCGTGTTAGGTTCATGTCGTGTCATAAATTCACACCCATAGGAGGAGGTTTTTAAGTTGCAACTACAAATGATGGGAAAATTATAATAAGGGTGTGAATTAGAAAACTCTTGAAAAATTATGTCGAGAAAAAATATATACTTATATAACAAAAAAATTCCAAGCGATGCACATTTTATATGTTTACATTAAAAGAAAACTTACCTTATGAATTGATTCAAGTTCCTTGAGTTCAGCTTGGGTCTTTGGCACCTTAAGTGTGCCTGGAGTAAATATTTCTTTAAGTCGAACAATGCGATTCTTTGCATATTGATGGGCAAACTAATTAACAAAAAATTAATTTGGTATCATCCGAAACAATTTCATCACGAGGAAACCAGATATTGAAGGTGGCAAAAAGGGAGCGTTGGGTAACGGGTCAAAACAAGATCAGGTCAAACATGCAATTTTAAATTGTCCGCCAAAGTAAACCCATAACACATTTTTACCCTTTTTTGAATTTTATAAGTAAATTATGTGCTATATATGATTACAAGTAATCCAACCATTTATTAGGCAGTTTGTATGCATTTGAATATTTGGTTAACTTTAATTTGGCCCGTTTAGCTTAACCCATTTGACCCTTTCGCCACCTCTACAACATATCGTTGCAGATTTTACCTGAGTGAGTCCCTGAGATAATATTTCATCATTCATGTCAGCTGGACTGCAAAAAACGAAGTGTCAATGATATATTCATACTAAGGGGCTGTTTGTTTACCTCTTAATAAGGCTCTTAATGGTTCAGACCTCTTACTGGTTCAGCACTTAATGGTTCAGACTGTTTGTTTCGTGAGCAGATGTCTGAATGATTCAGACATTTGCCTCTGAATGGTTAAATATTATACAGAGTTTGAATGGTTAAGACCTCTAATCTGAATTGGTCAGACATTTGCCTCTGAATGGTTAAGCATTATACTGGCTCTCAATGGTTTAGACCTCTTACTGGTTCAGCACTTAACCATTCAGAAGTTGCCAAACAGCCCTTAAGAGTTAATAAAAAAAAGGATAATAAACTGATATTTAATGGCATATTAATACAATAAAGTAATAAACACATAGTAAACCCGGAAAGAAAAAAAGAGACGTACCTAAGACAAAAAAGGTACTTATCATGCAAAGAAATTGGCAACTCATCAAGTACTGCAGCAACTTTCTGTGGTAATTTGAAATGAAACATATAACAAAATAATTATTTAACCCATAACTTGTATATAAACCAGCATTTAAATAGTTTGGTTCATTATTAAAACATATTTTATTTATGTAAGCAATTATATGAATCTAAAAGGTTTGAAAAAAAAACATACCAACATTTCTTCACAATTAGTAATAAAATAGTTTTCCGATAACTTTGCATTCTCCACAAATTCTTCCTAGAAAAAGAGAATTGAATACCGTAATTAACAAATCGAACAGTGTACGCACTAGAGGGACATTATAAAAAATTAACTCTTGGATAAAACAATAGGTAGACAATAACGAACCAGAATTTGGCACAGACCAACATTTACATGTGAACGAGAGTACATGTATAGGAGGTCGAAGGTGGGAAATAATCCAGCACTCTGCATCATAAAACAAAATATTTTAAAATAGTTATAAAATAACCAAACCACTCATATCAAAATTGGAATTAATAAAATTTAGAGTAAAATGCCATTTTCGTCCCTGAGGTTTGGCCAGTTTTGCCACTTCCGTCCAAAGGTTTGTTTTGCCGCATATGGATCCAAAAACCTTGAAATCCTGCCATTTTCATCCGGCTCATTAACTCCATCCATTTTTCTCCGTTAACCCTGACTTAACCGAAGGAAAAATGAATCGTTAACGAGCCAGATGAAAATGGCAAGATTTCAAACCTTTTGGATCCAGATGCGAAAAAACAAACCATTGGACGAAAGCCGCAAAACTGACCAAACCTCAGGGACAAAAAGGGCATTTTACTCAATAGAAATTTATACCAGATTACCTCTAGAATCGGAGACGGGCAATTTAGTGAGGAGTGAATTAAGGGTAGATCTTTTTTATCCAAGCAAGTCACTTCACCAACTGGAAATTTAGATCCGTACCTGCCAGCTCTACCTACAATATATATAGGTCCATTATATGTATGTGTATATGCAGTTAATGCGGTAAAATATTGGATATCGGTCAAGGACTGATATTTGAAATATAGGTTATCTCGGTGAGATATGGGTGAGATATCAGTAATTTTAATATAATACAGAATTATATATAGCAATTTAACACTAAAAAAATCAGTGATATATCGGTGATATATCAGTTATATCGGTGATATATCAGTTATATCGGTCAATAGCACCGATAATATCGGTACCGATATTCTGACCGATATTTGACACCGATATTTTACTAGAGGACCGATATAACACCCATGTATCACCAATATTAACTGCATAGTGTATGAAAGTGCATTGTTAGAAATAGAATATAAGCTGTGTTATAAAAGTGACAATTACCAGCGATTTGTTTTATTTCGGGTACAGAAAGTGGTCGCATTTCTAGTCCATCGAATTTCTCCATTTCTGAAAATATAATTCTAGAAATGTTGAGATTGAGGCCCATGCCAATGGCATCACTTGCTACAAGAACGTCAAACTCGCTACTTTCATCGTTGAACATCGTTGCCTGCGGTTTTAACAAATTGTATCGGTTCAGAATATATAATGTTATCAAATTGACAGGGGACCAAGAAGCTAACAAATCATGATATGTGATTTGTGAACAAAACGTATACGAAATATTTACAGATTAAGAACATGTAGTTGCTTTCTTGAGGTGAATGAGTAACAAGTAATTTACTAGAGCGGGTCAGGTTGACCCTTAACACTTTTGTCCATTTGTTAAGTAAGTAATGTGTCGAAAAAAAAACTAACTGTTCACAATAATAAACTAAATGCCTAAAAAGTTGGGGGAATTTTCGATGCATTTGACCCGTTCTCATTTTCAACTAATCTTTTTTATTTAAAATTGCCACTCCTATTTATTTTCTATTATTAGTATTACCAATGTGATAACCAACAATCCATTCATTATAAAATCGTTGATAAAAAAGATAGGGTAAATTATACTTTTCGTCCTTTATATTTCTAGCTGGTTGCAATGGATAGCCTTTAACTTAAATAATTACAGTCACAATCCTTTATTTGGAAAAAGCATTACATCTTTCGTCCTTTAGTACTAACCAAGTTAAAATTTTCAGTTATGTCTATCCACTTAAGGGTATTCTGGTCATTTCATGTTTTTATTTAAAATGTTTATTAATAAATAAACACCATCTTCCCCAACCCTAACCCTAGAATCTCTCGTCTTCATCTCTCTCCAACCAACCTCTACCACCACCACTCCCACAGTGCCACCACTCATTATCGCCGGACACCACCACTAGCAACAACCGTCACCATCACATCTCTGAAATATTACATATATATTTTGATAGATAACAATCAGAACAGCGATACAGAAAAATGTGCAGACTTTATTTAATAGCTATTCGTTGTTGAAGCTTGTAGTCCAAGTACACCCCTTTCTTCCCCAACCAGCTTATCATAAATTGAAAACACCTTCTGACCCTAAAAATCTGACCAATCGATTAAATTAAATTTCTTAGCGCCGAGATATATCCCCAAATCCAACCACAAAAATTCACAATCCAATTTCACCTTAAACTCCATCCTAATGCACCAATTTCAACCTTCTGTTAACCTCTAATCAGATCATTGATGAACGGCGGCAGCAACAGCGACGGTGTTAGTGGTGGTGCGGCGTCTTCGTCGACATTATTAAGCGGCGGAGGACGGCACCGGTTCGAGGTGGAGCTGCAGCGGCGGTGTTAGCGGTGGTGCGGCGGCACCGTCGTCGTCGACATTATTAAGTGGTGGAGGACGGCAGCAGTTCGAGGTGGAGCTGCGGCCAGGAGTTAGTCACAGACTCACTACACAAAGCTCTGCTGGTTACAAACAGCAACGAATCTACCGAAACAGCGAATTCATCTCAATCGTACTATAAATTGAAATGAAATTGAATTAAATGGATCCTGTACGATAACCAAGAATCAGTGATGAAGATATTGTGTTCAAATTGAGGTGGAAACTGGTGGAGTTTGAGGTGATAATGGAGAACTTATAGGCTTTTTGTCACTCTCTCTAGACCGGCGTGATAGAAGGAGGAACAGAGGAGAGACATAGGGTTTTATGGAAGCAAACGTGGAAAATTACTAATTTACCCTCATGTGCAAGGCACATGTTCAGACTTAACTTAAAATTTCAACCTGGTTAGTGGTAAAGGACCTAAGCTATAATAGGTTTTACAAATAAAGGATTGTGATTGTAATTATTGAAGTTAAAGGGTATCTATTGCAACTCGCTACAAACATAAAGGACGAAAAATGTAATTTACCCAAAAAAATAATAATAATACACATTTATACATGGTAACAACTAAATAAAAGAATCCTCAACAGTTATACAGAAACTAAACAAACAAACCTAAACCGTTCAGGCTTCTAAAATAATATACACGGATGATTTGATTTGCTTACACAATAAACCAAACATAAGACAATTAAAATAAAAGTGTTGCAAGTAAGTTGAGACGATCAAGTTTTGATATAGAAGAGAATGTATAGGGCAATCATCAAGGTGACACCCATTCTTAAGTAACTCCAGTAAGCATCATGTTGATTTTAAGTTGCATATTGTATAAACATAAACATATAAACCCTAAATAGAAATGTGCCCACAAGTAAAACACACAAGAGGCACGTATACGATATTATGATTTGTTACCAGCCTATCATACATTTATAATATTCACCTTTTAGATTATATCATTCCACAATACCAAATGAAATATAAGAACCAAATAAACAGATTATCAGATTACCACCCCTAAAAATAAAGTAAAAAAACATTTTAAACACCAAATTAATCATCAAGTGTTACAACTAACACTTCTTCAACGAGCATGTTTGTCCTAGAATTTAAATGTTTGTTTCAATTGACATGCTAGCCATTTATATGCTACAAATTTTGAGCATAAGAGCATTAGAAGTCATAGTGATTTGATTTTAATATATATAATTCGTGTGGGAAAAAAATGTTAGCACAAATTTGACAGATAAATTAGTCCACTCCCCAAAAAAAAACATTTCTTGATATCTATACGGTAAGCAAATATCCAATTAGTTAATAACGAAAAATTGCCAAACATGTTGGAACAAATTAGGCAGATAAATTAAGGTCTCATGTGAAGAGGAAATGTTAGAACAAATTAGAAAAGTTCACAACATCAGAAGTATAATTAAAAAAAGAAAAAAAAAACTCTTAACAAGTACAAGCAAAATAACAACTGTGAACAGAAAGATGTAAATACCTGCCTTGTTCGTGTCTCTGGAGGCAATGAACCATAAACCACAGAACACAGATGTCTCCCGTCATCTTCAATTCTTTTCTGATAATACAAAAGAAATAGGTTTTCACCAGTCAATTTAGTAGCACATCCCAAATGACATTATACATATTGTATGTATACATCTGATCTGTATATACGTGTGCAACTCTGTGCAATAGAACACCTATTACTGGCTTACTGCTAATACTTAAATTTAACATAAAAACTAACATGTACAAAAATTCGAAAAATGGAAACGAAATACGCTAAGAGTCCGATCTCACCTTTAGTTTGTATATATTACGGCGTGAAAAAGTCACAATACAATCACCCGTTCTAATATCTGAAAAAGATCTAAGAGGGATTTTTGATGGTACTAACGGTGAAAGTCGGTCATAGTATTGTACCTACACAACAATATGAATCATATTAGTGCTAACAAAAAAATAACAAAATATCATATGATCCACAAACATCAATCTTGCTAGTCGCTACCTCTATATTATCACCAGTCACACTTAAAATTTCCTGAATTAATGGGACAGCAGCAGCATCTCCACAGAGGTGAAGCTCGTCAGCTGGAATCCCTAAAAGGGCACGTGTAAATGAAAATCCACGTGACCTGCAACCTATCATCTGCATATATAAAAATACAGAAAAAATTATTCCGTAATCCTGTTAGTAACTAAAACGGCTAAACAGACCTGAATTTCATCAATAACTGCACAGTCGTAATTATGGCTGACATCAGCCATCTCGACTGTGACGGCTTTATGCCTTGCACCATCAACAATCTCTTTTTCTTGTCCGGTAATTAAATCACAAGGAACGTTCGCTTTATTTAGCCGTTTTGCTACTTCCCATGCTAACAGTCTCAACGGACCACAATAGACACCTAATTAAACATATACAAAATATTTAGCTAGAATCGTCATTCGTGTGTGAAAACTGAAAATCTTAAACTAGTATGGATAAGTGATATTGATACCCGATGAACTTTGTTCCAATCGCTTCAGTGCACTATATGTCTTCCCACTGTTTGTTGGGCCCACATGAAGAAATACATTTCGCTTCTTCCGTCGGGCGGCTGGATACCATGTATGAGGACGACTGTAACGAAAGAATTAAGTTGCATGAATTACCTCAAAGAAGGATAGTAAGAATACATTTAATTTTGGCAATAAAAACGGGCATAAGATGTCCTTACGTGAGGTCCGTAAAATCAATCTTCACTGTACCGGTGGAACTGCTAAACTGCCTTGAGGTAGTGTATATACAAATTGATGCTGCAAAATTAGCTGTCCAAATAGAAAAAAGAAAACGTTTGATAACTCAAGTGAAAGAAGATGAAATTTCAGGATCATGTAAAGTATATGTGATAACCGACAATTGATATATCAATGGATCCACAGCATTGTTGTTATGTGTGAGCAGTTAGAATGTTACACGATAACATTGGTACGCGAAAATGAAAATTTAATATATTCCACCCTACAATACAAGTTCACATTACGTATTAGAGCCATGAGTTAGCTACCAAGGTACATGGCATTACTTGACCCTGTTTTCTATATCCCAACAATATCATGTATTATTGATACACTTATATCGGAATTGGTTATCACAAAAGAAAGAGCCAAACGACACACAACCAAAATATGTAAAACCCACTAAATGGCACTACCTCTAATCCAAGAAAGACGTACAGTACTGCTTCACATGCCCTAATGACTACTTTCTAACTTCAAATTCCATGTAAACTTTTTACATTTAAACATGAAAACGGCACGTGACTCCAGACATAAAAATTTATATGGATGGGTCAATATTGATGTTGATTTTGCAAACTGCAACAAAAAAAACATATGGCTTTTTTGTAATTTACAAATCAAAAATGGATCAATATTAATATGTACCTATGTTACATTCACAAATTCAGATAACCATTTTAAAAGGAAAACAATAATGCATATAAATTCTGCAATAGCAACCATTTCCTTTCTTCATATCAATCATTTCTTGTAAAAATGTATGATATTGATTAGTAGTGGCACTGGGCAACAAACATCAAAATCACACCAATGCCTGATACATTGTAAGCTAATTCAAGCATAAAACATATAAAGAGGGTAAATTAAGTTAGACCCTCAAACCTAATTCGAACATTGTATTATACTACTTGATTCCTTCCTACAATACAAGTTCACATTACTTGTTAGAGCAAAGACAAGACAACTGCAAGTTACCAAGTTACATGGCACTATTTGATCATGATTCCTATATCCCAAGTTCCCAACATTATTATGTATTATTGATACATTTATATTAAAACCGCGTATCACAAAAGAAAGAGCCGCATGACACACGACACAACCAAAATACGTAAAACCCACTAAATGGCACTGCCTCAAATCTAAAAAGACATACACTACCACTTCACATGCCCTAATAACTGCTTTCTAACTTCAGACCTGAGAATTTAGTCCAGTGGAAAAGCGGCCTGCCCTCCCTAGTGGAGACGCAGGTTCGATTCCCACTTGGGCCATTTTCAACGGACATCTGGGTGAAGGGACGAATCTGGGCTTTAATCCTGGGTTCGAACCTGACGAGGGGCGAGGGTTTACGGATTCCATCCGGTTCCCGCGCATCACGGGGTACGGTACTACGGTCTCACGGCGTCGAGGAGTCGACCTTGGACATAGCCCCGAGCAGCGTGGCTTTACACGTGAGTTTCTTTGCCGTTCAAAAAAGAAAAAAACTACTTTCTAACTTCAATATCGGCGCTAACTTTGCGACAACAATTATATAGCTTTTTTTTTTTGTAATTCACAAATCAAGATTGCCATGACTCAACCTCCACATATGATCATAATATGTACCTTAGTTTAAACACAAATTTAAGTAACCATTCACTTTCTTTATATCTATCATTTCCTGTAAAAAGGTTTAATTTTTATCCGTAACGAGCAACAAACATCAAGACAAACAAGAATACACCAATATTTAATACATTCTAAGCTAATTCAAGCATAAAACACATAAACAGGATATACTTAGCACCAGTTTAGTATCTAATACCAATATCAGTAACCATCTAACTCACCACAATTCTTTAACATTACACATTCTCTTTTCCAAATTGTATAAATTTATAAAACACATAAAGGGGGTCAATTGTGTGAATTTATTACTAAATGCCACCAATAGTTTCCAAATTATACTACTTTGTTTTCTGGGTAACAGAAATTGCTACTCCCCCCCCCCCCCCCCCCCCCCCCCCCCAAAAAAAATAAATAAATAAATAAAAATCCAAACTTGTAGCAGTTTTTGAAGATTAATAAAGAAATGAAACCCGAAAAGAAAAGATATATAAGGGTTTGAAAGGTACCATTGGAGAAAAGGGTATGAGAAACGGTTGACCGGCGAAGAAGAAGAAAAGAGGCCATTTTTATTCAATTGATGGTGTGTTTTCCGGTGGGTGTTGTACGGGAAGACCCCTGTTAATTGCAATGGCGGTTTGACCAAGAACATGGGCCAACGTAGCGCCTCTACGATCCAATACCGCAAAATTAACCAAAGTTTTATGATACCTAAATTTGAGGGGTAACTTGATCTTTTATCGAAAGTAGTAGGGGCTACAAGAATTTGATTCGTGGGTGTTTGGGATTCTTATTTTCACCAACTTATTAACTTTTTAAAATGTTAAATAACTTATGTTGTGACAAAAGAAGTTAATAAGTCATAATTTATGGCTTATTAACTTTTTAGAGAAGTCAAAAAGGACTTTTTATACGAAATCCTAAACACCCTCTTCGTATCGGTTTGGTTTGTTTGTTACAGAACTGGATCTCACAGTAAAACTGAAAGAGAAACCTAAAAACTAAAAGACTAATGTAACCGAAATACCCACATAATAGCCACCCGACAATCTGTCATTTAGACCATTCCAGATGGTTCACCCACCCTTTGGGACGTTTTCCGTCATATGACGTCCACATCACTATGGATGAAATTATTCAGAAAATGACGCACTGGTTCACCCTCCCACCTCATTGAGTACCCAATGATTAATTATTATTATTATTATTATTATTATTATTATTATTATTTACAAAAAAAAATTTGCATATTTTTTAAGGGCGAATTTCGTTCACAAGCAAACTAGCAAGGCGCTAGAACCGAACAAACGAGAAAGGAAAATTACAAAAAACTGAAATTATTCCATTGCTCCTCCTTAAGATTAAGGCCTTTTGCCCTGCTCTTAATCTATAAATAGCCTAAAACTTTCATATCCTCAAAGACACCCTGTGAAGTCGCCTTTTTATCATTAAAAATGAGATTGTTTCTCACCTTCCAGATTGCCCAGCACGTAAGAAGAAAAACCGGCTGAATTGCACAAACAAAGTCTGTCGATCCCGATAGTCTTTCATGCAAGAAGAGAATGTCTTTAACAGAGAAGAAAACGACATTTGGTAAACCGCACCAGCTCACAATTTTCGACCAGACGTCATGAGCAAACCTACATGCTGTGAACCAGTGATCAATGCTTTCCACACTCTCTTGACATAGCGTACAAAGATCATCAATTAAAAACACATTCTCTTCACCAACGCCTCTTTGGTCAGAAGTCGATTCAGAAGAGCCCCCACCCAAAAATGTTCACTTTTAATGGCAACCACTTAATCCATTTAAAAGCACTAGGGAACTGAATTTGAACTCGATTTTGAAGTAGCCGACGCACCGACCGGACTGTGAAATTCCCATCGGAATCCCCTGCCCACAATGGCGAAGCTTGCCGGAGAAAACGGAGGGGGCTAAAACATATATACCCAAAATTTTCTATAGAATCGGGGGGTAAAAACGTATATATCCAAAAATTTCTATACGAAAACTACATATATAACACTACTGAGCGAAAAATCCCGGGGGTCGGGCGACCCCCCCCCCCCCGCCCCCAAGAAGCTTCGCCCCTGCCTGCCCAACTCCATGTATCTTCGAGTTATTGACTTATCCATAATAATACCTCTCACGCAAATCTAGCATAGTGTAGACTTTTCAATTACGTATCTTAAGTCACAAAATTTAGAACCAAGCATAAAGCAAAAAATTTGCAGAAAATGAAAACTATAAAGGACCAAAGTTGAAAGTAAAAAAAGTTATGAGGATAGATTGCAAAAGATAAAAAGTTTTGGGTTAAAAGTAAAAAAAACAAATAGGTTTGGGTTAAAAGTAATTTATGAAATACTTTTGGCTGAAAAGTAAAAAAAAAATCAACTTTTTTTTGGAAAACCCCCAAAGCTAACGTTACGACAACCATATGCATAACCATTTTATCTTTGAAAACCCCTCAAAGCACACCCCGCGTTACGGCAGGACGTAAAACGGTGCCAAATAGTACTAATGTCACACAACCGTCATCGACCACCAACACTGACTCGACCTAGGATATGCGTGTTGCGACGAACCTGTCAAACATGGAAAAATAGAGGTAAAAACGTTGAACCACACATGCACGTTGCGTCGTATTAACTCGAAAAATTTAGAACTATACGTAAAACGAAAATTTACAAAAGACGAAAAGTATAAGTGACAAAAGTTGTGAAGTTAAATTGCAAATAATGAAAAGTTTTGGGTTAAAGTTAAAAAAAACAAATTATGTAGAGTTAAAATTGCAAAAGGTAAAAACCTTTGGGCTAAAAGTAAAAAATCAACTTTTTTTTTGAAAAATGCCCAAAGCACAATGCACAACTCATGATGCACATATAACTTGCTAATTTATATATGGATTAATAGAAACAAAAATTAGGGTTGTTCACGAGCCGAACCGAACCGATCAGACCTTTGCTCGTGTTCAGTTAGTTTACAAATCGATCCGAACCGAACCGAGCATTTTTCAACCGAGCCAAAGTCGAGCGAGCGTCTTTCGATCCGAGCATTTTTTGAACAAACGTCGAGCGAGTATCGAGCGTCGCAGAATAAACAAGGAAAGTGATGATGGGAGTGCTAGTTATTAGAATAAAGTGCAGTTTTCGTCCCTAATGTTTCCTCTAATAGAACACAAGTAAAAATTTAACAAATAACAAGGAATACAAAAACACTCAACCAGTTCTATCGAGATTAACTAAGCGAGAAGATAAATCGCCAACCGATTGAAACATACCATTGTTCTATCGAAAGTTTGAAATTGAATGAATCGATTAAAGCAAAACCCTGGTGAGTTGGTGTCTTGTCGAGTGGCGATGGAGAAATCGAATAACGATGGCCAATGAGGGGTTTTGATTAGGGTCTTGCACTTTTGAATCAAATGGTGGGTTGAGACTTGAGTATTGATCGACGCTTCACATTTTAGTATCTGAAATTTTGACTCAATTACTCAAATGGACATTTAAGTATTGGATAATGGACTACTGGTATTGGATTTCAATTCTAATTACTTAAATGAGCTCTATTTGGATCTTGGACCAAACATTGTTAATGTTGGTCTCTAGTCATTTCACTAAGAATGATGCACACACAAACACAAATATATATGTATATATATATATATATATATCGAGCCAACCGAGCTGAACCGAACTGAGCGGACCTTTGCTCGTGCTCGGTTCGTTAACAAACCGAACCGATCCAAACCAAGCATTTTTTTAATCGAGCTGAATCGAACGAGCAAATTCCGAGCATTTTCCGAACGAGCGTCGAACGAGCGTTGAGCGCCGAGCAATTTAAACAGCCCTAACAAACATCTACATAGAACAACTTTTGAATTTTAAAAGCGTGCTTATTTATAAGTTCGAGAATTATTCATTAGTTTTGATAGGTTGTAACATGATTGAATGGTATAGAATGAAGCCCTTACTGGCTTTATTGACCAATGGGGTGGTGGTCTATTGACAAAGACAAAACCTTTAAATATCTTGGGAGAATAAAAGAAACTTGCCGTTAAAAAGGGCTTTATTGCATCACCTTAGAGTCACGTATGTGTCCCCTCAACTAGGGGTTTCATTGTCTCTTCTCAATAAAGCTCGCAGCTCGGAAGCACGGAAACGGCTAGTAGGTGTCGTCTCCCGTCCCGGGGACGGAAACGCCACGGGGACGCCGTGGAAACGTTTTCGACATGCTGGGGAAAGCCGGGATACGCGATGCTGCAGGGGACAGTTTATGGGGACGGCTTGGGTACGTTTCCAGCAAGTTTCCTTTTATTTATTTTTTTTGTTTAAAAAAAGATTATTGAATCCTATCTTAAAATACCCGACCTCCTATTGAAACATAACAAGCGACGTTCAAGTTTCCAAACCCTACAGATCATCAAACTTCTGCCGATCCTCTTCTTCAGTTCTTCTTCTCTTTTCCTATTGAAACTTCAAAATTATGGGTTCTAATGAAGAAACACAAGGATCATCATCATCATCTATAGATGAACCTCCATTGTGGGATTATGTGGGATTATGTGGAAAAAATAGAAAAGCAAGGTTCGGGAGGAACTTGGAAATTCAAGTGCAAAGTTTGTGGTGAAAATCGACAAGGATCGTATTCAAGAGTTAGAGCACACTTGCTCAGTATAAAAGGTATGATTTTTTACCAGCTTTTAATTTTTGGTTGTGGAAAAAACAGGCTGCGAGTATAATTACAGTTAGTTAATGTGCAGTTAGTTAAATTAATGTGCAACAGCCATGATTTATGGTTATGGCCATCATGTTGACTTGTTTTCAGTTTAAAGTTAGTTGATTATGGTTATGGCCATCATGATTTATGGCTTTGTTGTTGAAATAATGTGCAACAGCCAACATGTTTACATGTTTTATGTTTATAGTTAGTTGATTAATGCACATGTTTACATGTTTACCTCTATGATTTATGCACATGATTAATGCACATGTTTACATGATTACAGTTAGTTGATTAGTTGATTATGGTTATGGCCATCATGATTAATGCACATGTTTACATGATTTATGGCTCAGTTGATTTTATTGTATATTTATTTTTTAAGAATATGGTAGTTGATACTTGATAGCAGGGCCGTCTCCAAAAATCACAAATAAAAATTTGGCCCTGTGCGAGATAAAAAAATTAGGCAATGTTCGCAAATTTTTTTGGCCCAGCAGCGCCCCTCAAGAACGTAATAGGATTTTGTTAATAATTTTCTACTATAGAACAAATAACTTATCATCCATATCAAGCTTACATCTTCCACTCTGTAGGGGTACACTGGTACGTACATAGCCTAACTAAATCATAAAACCAAACATAAATATATTACAACAATAAAGCAGCAATATATGGCTCCGGTTTTCCTCAACTACGTAACCTTTATTAACTTGCTGATAATTTAAGGCACTAAGTGGAAGAAATATTAGTAACAACTAACAAGAGACAATTCAAGGCTTGTTAACTCTGCAACATTCATTATGTATCTATATACCCCTCAAATGGACTGCACACACCCAAGTCATAGAATTCTCCATATTTTCCTGAAAATCTAGACTCTCTACTTCCTTCATTGTCACCAATGATGTATTCATCTCATTCGAATCACTCATATTTTTCAAACAATATGCCATCGACTGCCATAAATGTTCCAATTTTCCAATGTGTATTTAATAACTTATAATTAAAAGTTCCAAGCAAGCCATAAATGCTCTAATTTTTGTAGCAGCTTTTCGTTTCTTGTGATCAATGGATGTTTTGAATCAAGGCCCTTAAAGATGGGGGTGGGGTGAGACGAAAAAGGTTTTAAAATTATAGGGGATACCTAGTTTCGAACCTGTATCCCATGTGAATTAATCGAAGCGCTCAACCATCTAAACTATAGCAACATATGAGTCATGTTTTGACTCGTATTTAAATTAAATATAAAACAGAAAAATTTTATGGGCCCTATGAGACTTTGGGCCCTGTTCGGTGGCCCATCCTGCACACCCTTCGGGCCGGCCCTGCTTGATAGCATTGTGCATATACAGAATTACAATTACAGATTACTGATTAGTTGATTATTGTTGATTTGTATAAAAGGTAGTGGGATTGCTATATGCAAGAAAGCAACACAGAGTGATAAAGTTACAATGAAAAAGTTAGAAGATGCATATGAAGAGAAAAAAAAACAATTCAAAAGCGAAAGAAGTCGGGTTGCCATGTGAAGCTGGCAATCCCTTAAAGAGGAGAAAACCCGCTTCAAATCCTATTCAAAAAGCTTTTGGTGTGGAAATAAGGGACCAACTTGATGAGGAGATAGCAAGGATGTTCTATACTGGAGGTTTACCTTTCAATCTTGCAAGAAACCCGCACTACCATAGGGCTTTTCAGTTTGCTGCAGAGAACAAAACTGAAGGGTATGTACCTCCTAACTATAATAGGCTTAGAACAACCATGCTACAAAAGGAAAAGGAGAATGTGCACAAGTTATTGGAACCGATTAGGTTATCATGGAAAGAGAAAGGTGTGTCTATTGTTAGTGACGGTTGGACAGATCCTACAAGAAAGCCTTTAATCAACTTCATGGCTACCTCAAGTAATGGTCCTTTATTTCTAAAGGCGGTTAATTGTTTTGGAGAAGTCAAAGATAAGTTTTTTTATTGCTAATCTGATGAAAGAAGTTATCAACGAGATTGGTCATGAAAATGTTGTGCAAATCATCACCGACAATGCATCAACTTGTAAGGCGGCTAGAGAGATTGTCACGAGTGAGTTTACTCGCATCTACTGGACACCATGCGTGGTACATAAGCTTAATCTTGCATTGAAGAATATATGTTCACCAAGGAATGTGGAAACCAATCAAACAACATATGATGAATGCAAATGGATAACAGAAGTTCACATGGATGCGGTTGCAATAAAAAACTTTATCATGAACTATAACATGAGACTCTCCATTTTAAGCAAGTTTACTCCTCTTAGATTGCTTTCGGTTGCTGATACTCGTTTTGCTTCAATTGTTGTGATGCTTAAGAGATTCAAACTTGTCAAACGGGGTCTACAAGCTATGGTCATAAGTAATGAATGGGCTTCTTATAGAGAGGATGACACGGTGAAAGCTAACTCTGTTAAAGAGAAGATTTTGGATGACGATTGGTGGGATAAAGTATCATACATTCTTGGTTTTACTGAACCGATATATGATATGATTAGATTTTGTGACACCGACAAACCATGTCTACATTTGGTGTATGAGATGTGGGATTCAATGATTGAGAAGGTGAAGGCCGAGATCTACAAGAAAGAAAAACGTCCCTTATCTACTCGTGGTATCTTTTACGATGTTGTGTATCAAGTTTTAGTGGCTCGGTGGACGAAGAATAACACTCCTCTACATTGTTTAGCACACTCTTTAAATCCAAGGTATATGATTTAAAATTACATGCTTGGTTTCTATTATGTATTTATATTTTTACTTTTAAATGTTGTAGATATTATAGTGACGCGTGGTTACTTGCGGATAAGAAAAGACTCCCTCCTCATAGGGATGGAGAAATTTCACAAGAGAGGAAGACTTGTTTTAAGAGATTGTTTCCTAATGATGATGAGCATGATAGAGTCTTGGATGAGTATGCTTTGTTTTCAATGAAGGCCGGTCCTTTTGAAGATTTAACATGTATTACAAAGATGGATACTATGGAACCCAAGTCATGGTGGGCTAACTTTGGTGCTCAAACCCCTCTTCTCCAAACTTTAGCTTTTAAATTACTTGGACAACCTAGTTCGTCTTCATGTGCTGAGCGAAATTGGAGCACCTATGCATTTATCCACTCGCTTAGGAGGAACAGATTGACTACAATTCGTGCTCAAGACTTGGTTTACATCCACAACAATCTTCGGCTTTTGTCTAGGGCCCCTAATGATGTTGTAAATACGTGGGATGTGGGTGGAGATGCTTTTGACTCAATGGAAGATGTAGGATTTTTGGAGTTTGCTGATCTTTCATTAGATGAACCGGAACTTGAAAGTGATTTGCTTGTTAACGTTTGATTAGATGTGGAAGATATGAGATTTTTGAACTTTACATCAATATATAACTATTTTGGGGTTTTGTGTTACATTATCTTTAATATATATTTATTTTTTATATGTTTTTATTCCCGTACCCGTCCCGTCCCCGCTTCTTGAATTTTTTAGTTTTGCCGTTTTCCGTTCCCGTACCCGTCCCTGTACCCCGTTCCCGTACCCGTCCCAGTGCATCATAGGCTTGCAGTATGGAATAAAGCTCCTCAATCATTACTTAATCATTTATTATTTTTTGTTTTTTAATATTTATAACATTTATCTCTCAACATGGAATTTATGGAAGAATAGGAACAACAAAGTTTTCAATGAAGCAACAACGGATCCGAACAAGTTAGTAGAGGATATTAAAGAGGAAACTTTTGACTGGGTTTGCAAGAGGTCAAAGATTAAGGGGATAAACTGGAACTATTGGAGAAGATTTGTGATTCTTGACTAAAGTTTTTATTAGTCTTGTTTTGGTTTATGTAATTCTAGATGTAATGAATTTTATCTTGGTTTCTTAAGATGTAATCTTTGACTACATAGCATCTTGATGTGTCTTTTTGGTGCATGAATAAAGGTTTCGTTATTGTTTAAAAGAACAGAACATTAAAATTTTAAATAAAAAATAACATTTAAATAAATTAAAAATAAAAAACATATGATATAAATAAACTGATAACATTTAATTAAAGCAAACCTAAATAAATATTTTAATTATTAAAACTAAAGTTACGACAAAGTTATCCAAGTCGGTTTTGCAAAATCCTCTAAGCCGCAATGTAATCAAACGGCCTTACCTACAGTGTTTAGAACTCAGTACGTGCCACGACAAGCGCTTCATCCTCGGTTACACCCTTCTCACGGTTCAACACAGTGACATGGCATTTCTCAAAATGTGTACACTTTATGCGTAGGTGCATAAATCTTCCTAAAATTTGATCTGTTCCACGGAAATTCTCACCCACACATTCGTAGAATGTGGGCCTAATCCTACAACAACATTGAGACGAATCTGAAGGGAATCCTAACTCGATTGTATGCACCCGACTCGTGACTAACGCGATATCCGCAGTCTATTTTCAACGACGTGCCATTGAAAATAAAGAGCTTTTGAGAGTATATAAAGAGGTTAAGAGTGAAATAGAAAAACAGTGTGTGTGTGTGTGTTTATAAAGACATGGACTTAAAAATGTTAATTTTTTTAAGTTATTGTTTGACAACGGTCAAATTCACATGGCCCACCATTTTCTATCCGTGGTTGCTCGCTATTGCACTCGCGACTAATCAATAGCGCCCTTAAATAGTTCGCAGGACGGTTAGAGGGGGGGGGGGGGGGGGCTATTGATGAAAAATGACTGAGGTGGCATGGCATTAACGCCCCATACCACCCAGCCCAAGTGTCTTTATATCACAATTTTTTTAACGATAAATTTCTTTTCTACTATTGTGGGACTTGAATCCATGACCTTATTAACTTATTATTAACTATTTAACTTAGATGCTCTTGAAAACTTTGCTACCCCATTGGCCATATCACAATTATAAGCACAAAAAATGATATGGTGATCTGAATTGGAGTTAGCTATTGAAACTACCACATTGATAACGGTTAAGTGCATAAAAAGAGCTAAACAACAAGAGATCGCCATGTTCAATGAATCAATGGTTATATTCTTCAAATCATGATTTCTCTAGAGTTGGAAGTGCCAAGTATTCATGGCCGCGGTTCAACTTATTTTTTTCTTGGCCCACAGGGTTCAATATAATTTTTTTTGAACGGCCACATTTCAACATATTCCCACCCTCGTGATTCATCATAGGATTTCACAAAGACACCGATCCCATCAAAATAATTACCAGCATAACATGAGATCACCATGTTCAATGGTTACATGAATTTTTTAGGCGATCCACCAACAAGGCAATTATCCGAAAATGAATATGAAAAAAGTTGTTTTTCCGTATCCTAGTTTTTAGGCTTCAAATAGACGCCAATCCCATCAATATAATACCCACACAGGCCGTAAAAACCAGCAAATGAACCAACTTCCCATGGTACCAAATGGCGTCCCTCTTGTGGTACCAAATGGACCATAGGTTTCTTTGATCGTCACAAATGATATTGATGAAATGATCGTGTAACCCGCATATATTCCCCTTGATTTTGCAACTGTTCCACTAATAGCAATAATTTCTTCATTCCAGTCGAGTGTTACCTGAGCAATTATTAAGATTATATTTACGTTTTAACCAATCCCAACAAAGAAGCTACACTGTACATTTAACATTTGTAGCGTTAAATTGTTTGAGTTAGGATATCTATACCTCAGAAAGTTTTTCCCCACCATTCCAACCACCGGCTTTTGCAGAAGTGTGCGTTAACCCTCTATATTGTGTGGTGAACATTAGAGAATAGATGAGATCGCCATGTTCAATGGTTATATTCTTCAAATGATGATTGCTCTTGAGTTGGAAGTGCCAAGTATTCGGTGGCCGCGGTTCAACATAACGCCCTCCCCATGTTCCCACCCTCGTGAATTCATCATAGGCTTTCACATAGACACCGATCCCATCAATATAATTACCAGCAAAACCATAGAATCCAACTAATGACCCTTTCTCCAACGGTATTGAGAAAACGGAGTTGGATGGTCGACCAAAAGGACCATGGGTTCTCTTGTTCGTTATAAAAGAAAGTGACGAAATTATTGTGTCACTATCTTGAGTACCAATGCTTCCATTCATACCAATAATTTCCTCATCAAAATCAAACTTGACCTGAATATATATATATATATATATATATATATATATATAGGTAAAGAGTACTGTACAAATCTCCTTATCGTACATTACGTACGCTACAATCTCAGCCGCCCGATCATCTTCCCGCATTGAATTCGCATGTTGTTTTTTGTACCACATGCGAAATTGTTACAAAAAACATGCTATTTCATCAAAATTAACACATGCTATTTCATTAATTCGCATGTGGATTAATTAGAGACATATAAAATTTCGCATGTGGACAAAAATATAATTAGAGACATACAAATTTCGCATGTGGACAAAAACAAATTTCGCATGTGGACAAAAATATAATTAAAGACATACAAATTTCGCATGTGGACATGGCACTAATTCGCATGTGCATGGCACTAGCATGTGGACATGGCACTACTTCGCATGTGGTGTTGATCAAATTCGCATGTGGTGTGGACATGGCACTGTCTTTGAGAACAAGAGAGAGAAACAGAAAGATGATGATTATTCGAAGCAGTGGATCTTGTTTGTGATGGAGTTTTCTGGATGGTGGTCGTAGGAGGTACGGTGGTTGAAGGTGGTTGATGATCGGAGAGAATGAAGGTGTTCAACGGTGAAGATGATTAAACAGTGACCGGCGACGAAAGGTTGAAGATGATGATGAACTGATGAAGATGAGTTGCAGGTTTTAGGGTCGGAGTTCGAATAAGATGATTGAACCGGAAACGAAGAACGAAGGTTGCAGGTGACCGGAGGGAGGTTAACGTCGCCGTATTGTTGCTTGCTGATCTTTTTCGAGTCCGGCGGTAGTGAAGGAAAAAGGCGACGAGGAATAATGGTGATGGTTGTTTGAATTTACGGTGGTTATCAATGTTTGCCCGCGTTTGATGGATTGAAGATCGTACGGCTGTGGGCATCGCGTACATAATGTAGGATAAGAGGTATTGTACGTTAACCGGCCTCTATTAATAGCATGTGTTAATTTTGATGAAATAGCATGTTTTTTGTAACAATTTCGCATGTGGTACAAAAAACAACATGCGAATTCAATGCGGGAAGATGATCGGGCGGCTGAGATTGTAGCGTACGTAATGTACGATAAGGAGATTTGTACAGTACTCTTTACCTATATATATATATATATATATATTCAGGTCAAGTTTGATTTTGATGAGGAAATTATTGGTATGAATGGAAGCATTGGTACTCAAGATAGTGACACAATAATTTCGTCACTTTCTTTTATAACGAACAAGAGAACCCATGGTCCTTTTGGTCGACCATCCAACTCCGTTTTCTCAATACCGTTGGAGAAAGGGTCATTAGTTGGATTCTATGGTTTTGCTGGTAATTATATTGATGGGATCGGTGTCTATGTGAAAGCCTATGATGAATTCACGAGGGTGGGAACATGGGGAGGGCGTTATGTTGAACCGCGGCCACCGAATACTTGGCACTTCCAACTCAAGAGAAATCATCATTTGAAGAATATAACCATTGAACATGGCGATCTCATCTATTCTCTAATGTTCACCACACAATATAGAGGGTTAACGCACACTTCTGCAAAAGCCGGTGGTTGGAATGGTGGGGAAAAACTTTCTGAGGTATAGATATCCTAACTCAAACAATTTAACGCTACAAATGTTAAATGTACAGTGTAGCTTCTTTGTTGGGATTGGTTAAAACGTAAATATAATCTTAATAATTGCTCAGGTAACACTCGACTGGAATGAAGAAATTATTGCTATTAGTGGAACAGTTGCAAAATCAAGGGGAATATATGCGGGTTACACGATCATTTCATCAATATCATTTGTGACGATCAAAGAAACCTATGGTCCATTTGGTACCACAAGAGGGACGCCATTTGGTACCATGGGAAGTTGGTTCATTTGCTGGTTTTTACGGCCTGTGTGGGTATTATATTGATGGGATTGGCGTCTATTTGAAGCCTAAAAACTAGGATACGGAAAAACAACTTTTTTCATATTCATTTTCGGATAATTGCCTTGTTGGTGGATCGCCTAAAAAATTCATGTAACCATTGAACATGGTGATCTCATGTTATGCTGGTAATTATTTTGATGGGATCGGTGTCTTTGTGAAATCCTATGATGAATCACGAGGGTGGGAATATGTTGAAATGTGGCCGTTCAAAAAAAATTATATTGAACCCTGTGGGCCAAGAAAAAAATAAGTTGAACCGCGGCCATGAATACTTGGCACTTCCAACTCTAGAGAAATCATGATTTGAAGAATATAACCATTGATTCATTGAACATGGCGATCTCTTGTTGTTTAGCTCTTTTTATGCACTTAACCGTTATCAATGTGTTAATTTTGATGAAATAGCATGTTTTTTGTAACAATTTCGCATGTGGTACAAAAAACAACATGCGAATTCAATGCGGGAAGATGATCGGGCGGCTGAGATTGTAGCGTACGTAATGTACGATAAGGAGATTTGTACAGTACTCTTTACCTATATATATATATATATATATATATTGTAACATGAAAGATTATGTTTAAAATTTTTCTATACATAAATTGATAAGATTTTGGAAGGAATACGTAGAAAGTTCTTATGGGGTGGATGTAATAATAATAATAAAATTAGATGGGTGAAATGGGAAAAAGTGGTAGCTTCAAAAGATTTTGGCGGGCTCGGTATAGGAAATATTAGAGATATGAACTTAGCTCTTTTAGTTAAGTGGTGGTGGAGATTCAAAATGGAACCGGAAAGTTTATGGGTAAATGTTATTACTTCGATTCATGCTAGCAAGAGGAAAGTAGAGTCGATACCGTTTAAAAAGTCTATGCCAGGAGTGTGGAAAAATATTGGCGAAATAGTAAAGGATTATAGAAAAAATAATATTAATATTAATACAAATTTGAGAAGTAAAGTGGGGCTGGGAGACAGAACATTATTCTGGATTGACACTTGGTTGGGCAACGAGTCGTTGAAAGTACAATTTCCAAACCTATATCTATTAGCCGTAAAGAAAAAAGCAAAAGTTCAGGAGAATTACAGAACTTTGAATGGGGGTAGAGTGTGGGACTGGGTATGGACAAGAGCACCAGCAAGTGGTAGAAAAACAGGAAATGGAAGATCTAATGGGGCGTCTTCAAAGTCAGATATCAGCACAAGGGTGTGACGTTTGGTATTGGAACAACAGTGAGAAGCAGGAGTTCAGTGTAAAGATCGTGAGAGCATCATTAGGTCAGCAGCTAGACTTGAATTCGGCAGTTAACGAGTTTGGATGGAATAATTGGGTGACTAGTAACTAGTAAGTGCATAATGTTCGTGTGGCGTGCGATTGAAGAAAAAATTGCGTCTGCAAAGGCCCTAGAATCAGAGGTTTAAACATACCAGATATTGTTTGCAAAACATGTGGTGCCGATGAGGAAACTGCAGTTCATATTCTCTTAAGATGTAATTTCGCAAAAAGAACTTGGGAGCAGGTGACGAGTTGGCTGAAAATTCCGATGGTAAATGTAAATGGCAGTTTGAAAGACATCCTGTTGGAGATAAATGAAATTCAGCGGGAGCAAGGGTACGCGGAAAGTGATTTATGCAGCTACAATTCAAACTATGTGGCATTTGTGGAAAACAAGAAATGAAAGAGTCTTCAAGGGTAGGCAAGGAAAGGTACAAACTGTACTAGAGGAAATCAAGGAGGCATCGTATCAAGGGGTGAAACTTAGATCAAAATACAGCTCGTTAACAAGAAATGAATGGTGGGATTTCAATGTAATGTGGTAGTTTGGTCTGTGTCTTTATTTTTCTGTTTTGTTTTGTTGTTGGTTGTCCAGCTCCTGGCTGGGGTCTTGTGGCTATGTTGACTGTTTCTTATTTATGAAAGTTTCGTTTGCTATTCAAAAAAATAAATTGATAAGATATTTCTATTAGCTCACCTCGGAAACTGTTTGTCCCCCAGCCAAACCACCAAGCTTCTTAGACGTGTGCAAAACACCATGACATTCAGCAATGAACATGAGAGAGTGTATCACATCATTACCATAATCAATAATTATCTTTTGCATCCTAAGACCTGGCGCAAGTTCAAAAGACCAGCTATTCATAGGATCTCCACTTTGTTTTCCCCAAGGTCCTACCCGAATGAATCCTGCAACTTTGCTATCAACCTTCAAAAAAAAGGTTATAGATCATCAAAGGAAACCTTGAAAAAGAATATAAATTATGTAATGGTGGTAATTTTTGTCATGAAACTTACTTGAAGCTTTAATGCCTCTTCGAGTTTCTCAACTATCCATGCCATCGTTGGCCGCTCAACACGGTTTTCTTTCAAACATTGATATGCTACCATAGAGTAAATGTTAAAGGAAGATTCCTTCATATCATGCCGGATACTAGGAAGGGTTATCTCATCTAAACTATGTTGTTCACAAGCTCGTGGTGCAAGTGAATCTAGAAACCGACGTTCATCTTGATATTTATTAACAAGTGCAAGCCTTCCACACAATATTTCAAATAGGACCACCCCAAATGAATACACGTCTGATTCTTTGGTAAGAATGCCGGTTTTCCTATATTCGGGATTAATATAGCCAAAAGTACCACAAGCACGCTTGGTTTAAAAAAGCGCGAAGCGCTCCGAAGCGTTTTGGTTCCAAAAGCTTTAAGCGAAGCTTCAAGCGCGAAGCGAGAGCTTCACGTTTACGAAGCGCTCCATATTATATATAATTATATATAATGTTAATTTTATATATATGTATAAAAAATAGCTATCCATATTATATATATGTATTTTATAATGTTAATTTTGTACTTTTATGCATAAATTAAAAAGTTTAAGGATCAAATGTAAACTACTGAAGATAGAGGGGGTTAAATGTCTAAATAGACAAACTATCTTTACACTTTTTAAGTAAAAAGTTAGAAGTTTCAGGGACTGAATGTAAACTAATGAAAGATAGAGGGGTTAAATGTTTAAAAACCTTAACTTATAAAAACCCTAAAAGCCTAAAAGACAGCAACCGCTCTCAGCATCTATCTTCTTCTTCCCCCTTCTTCCTGGTTTCCGGCTGAAAGCAACTCCGTCGCCGGAATTTGTCGCCGGATTTCACATAGGAAGTCGCTATATCGTCGATATAAGGTCGATATGTACCTTGTAAAGACTAAGACTGTTGGGCTTAAAAAATGGCCCAAATGGTGATCTGATTGGCTGGAGCGTCGCTTCACAACTTCATCGCCTCATCGCCTCAAGCGCGCTTCAGATCGCTTCATGTAATGTAGCGCTTCAGACCCAAAAAAGCGTTTTTCCCATCGCTTCATCGCCTCATCGCCTCAAGCGCGCTTTTTTAAACACAGAGCACGAGTCACGAGAAATGTGAACTCAACATTAGAAGGGCCAATTTTTGACAATCCAAAATCAGATACTTTTGCTTCCCAATTCTCGTTTAGTAGAATGTTTGAGCTCTTTATGTCCCGATGCAAGACCCTGTGTTGGGGTCCCACATCATTATGAAGGTAATTGAAACCACGAGCTGCACCAACGCTTATTTTGAGACGTTGCACCCACGAGAGCGTATCGTCGCTTAGATATTTGTCAAGACTTCCATGTTTTGCATGCTCATAAACAAGAATACATTCTCCACTTTCTTCGCAAAAACCAACAAGAGTAATGAGGTTTTCATGCTTATAACACGTAAGCATTTGAATTTCCATCAAGAACTCATGAACCCCTTGTCCGTGTGTACGGTCAAGCCTCTTAACAGCGACAGTATGTTGGTGCCCAGGTATGGTGAGTTTGCCTATATATACTGAGAATAGGTGAAAACTCAATAAATTGTATTACACTTACAACACCTATAAATACAGAAGATGTTACAACAATTAGAGGAGACTTTTTCTCCTATTTACATATTTAGAGAATTTGATTTATTGCTATAGCTTTGATTGATCTCGTGATTGATTGTGAAGGCAAATATTGTGGGATTGCCTAATACCCCCCGTCAATGCGAGGCGGAGGATCTAGACGAAGCATTGCTCGAAACTTCTCAAAAAGCGGCTTTGGAAGACTCTTCGTGAAGATGTCTGCGACTTGTTGATCCGTTGAGATGAAACGAGTGTGAAGGCGACCTGCAGCAACTAATTCCCGAACGAAGTGGTAGTCAAGATCTATGTGTTTGGCTCTTTTGTGAGAGATTGGATTTTGACTTAAAAATAGAGCACTCTTATTGTCGCAGAATAACGTTGGAGGTCCCGGTGGTAAGGCATGAAGTTCTCGTAGAAGATGAGTGACCCAAATGATTTCAGAAGCCGTGTTAGCCATTGCCCGATATTCTGACTCGCAACTTGAACGTGAGACCATCGGTTGTTTCTTTGCACTCCAAGAGACCAAGTTGCCACCTAGGTAAATGCAATAGCCATAGGTGGATCTTCGTGTGTCAATACAACGTGCCCAATCTGCATCAGAAAAACCTAATAAAACAGTGTTAGGTGGTCTATCAAACGTTAGACCATGTGATAAAGTTCCCTTGACATAACGAAGGATTCTTTTGACAAGTTGAAAGTGAGTGGTGGTGGGGTTTTGTAGGTATTGACTGGCTTGGTTTACGGCAAAGGAGAGATCGGGACGGGTAATGGTGAGGTATTGGAGAGCACCGACAAGAGAGCGATAAAGAGTGGGATCATGAAATGGTTGTCCGGTTTTGTTGAATATATCTTTGGGAGTGAGGGGTGTGGCGACAGGTTTAGAATCAAGGAGACCGGCCCGTGATAGTATGTCATGAGCATATTTGGATTGGTTTAAGAATAGACCAGTTTGTGTGTGAGTTACTTCCAATCCAAGGAAGAAACTTAGAAGACCAAGATCCTTGATTTTGAATTCTTTGTTAAGACGTGAAGTAAATGTGGAGATGAATTTTTCATTGTTGCCTGTAATGATTATATCATCCACGTAAACTAGAAGATAGATTAAGGTGCCTTCACGATTAAGGATAAACAAAGAGGGGTCGGCTCGACTACATATGAAACCAACGGTTAGAAGAAAGGAACTTAATCGTTGAAACCATGCTCGTGGAGCTTGTTTTAAGCCATAAATGGCGCGATTGAGTTTACACACATGAGTGGGGTGGTTCGGGTCCTCAAAACCCGGTGGTTGTTCCATGAAAACGGTTTCGGTGAGATTTCCGTTTAGAAAAGCATTGTTTACATCAAGTTGTCGAAGTTTCCACTTATGAATGGTAGCGAGACTAAGAACTACACGAATGGTGGAAGATTTGACAACGGGACTAAAGGTATGAGAGAAATCTAGGCCCGGTACTTGATTAAAACCTTGGGCAACAAGACGTGCTTTGTAGCGATCAATGGAAACATCGGCTTTGTATTTTATCTGATATATCCATTTGGAGCCGATAATGTTTGAGGAAGAAGAACGAGGTACAAGATGCCAAGTATGATTTCGTTGTAAAGCATCGAGTTCCTCATGCATAGCGTGCACCCATTTGGGATCCTTGGACGCGGTTTTGATCCCTTTTGGAACATGATTGGATAGGAGAGAGTGATGAAGGGGATGGTTGGAGAACTGAGCTAAGTTGGCGAAGTGTTTGGGTTTAAAAATGCCGGCTTTGGATCGGGTGGTCATGAGATGGTTATTGGTGGTTTGAATGGTGGGAGGTGGTTGAGAGGATGTGGATTGTTGGTCCGATAATGAGTCGTTGGTGGGAGAGGATGGAGCGGAAGAATTGGATGAGTGTGGAGTAGAGGTTTGGACGACATCGGGTTGGGTTTCGGATGTAGGTGGGCTGAGTAGGTCAGCGGGTGGGGCGGTAATGTTTGGGGTTGGGCCGGGTGATTGGGACGAGGTTGAAGGTGGGCTGATGTTTGGTGAGGAGGTGTCGTAGTGGTGTGGGCCGAGGTGAGGGGTTTCTGTTGGGCAGGAGGTGCAATTTGGTGGTGAAGGGTTTGGCATAATTGGTGATGAATGTGGTGTATTATTACTTTGGGCTGGTGGTGGAAGGGTGTCGTCAAAATTTGTGAAGGGAATGAGAGAAGGATTTGAAGGTGTGGAAGATGAGTGAAAGGGGAAAATGTCCTCATCAAATTTTGCATGCCTAGTGGTATATATGCGGCCGGTTGTGGTATCTAGGCATCGAAAACCTTTGTATCTTGGACTATAACCAACGAACACGCAAGGGGCGCTTCTTGGTAAAAGTTTGTTTTTGGTGTAGTCGCGAAGATATGGGTAGACAAGACATCCAAAAACCCGTAAGTTTGAGTAGGTAGGAGGATGTTTGAAAAGGACTTCAAAAGGAGATTTATTTTCAAGAATTTTGGTGGGTAGACGGTTTATGATATAAGTAGCGGAAGTAAAAGCATCAAACCATAGAGTGGATGGGGCATGTGCGTTAAACATCATGGCTAATCCGGTTTCCGTTATATGACGATGTTTTCGTTCCGCCCTTCCGTTTTGTTCCGGTGTATAGGGACAAGAGAGCCGATGTTGTATGCCATGTTGTTGAAAGCATTTTTGCACCCGATTATTTGTGAATTCGGTTCCACCATCACTTTGAAAAATTTTAACGGTTGTTGAAAATTGATTTTGGACGAGAGATAAAAAGGTGGTTAGAACATTGAAAAAATCGGATTTAGCCTTTAAAGGATAAAACCAAGTGAACCGTGCGTGATCATCAACAAAGATAACATAGTACAAATAGCCATCGGCGGAGGGTATGGGTGCGGGTCCCCAAAGGTCACAATGAATAATATCCAAAACATGTTGCGCGCGTTTAATATTTTCAACAAAAGGCAAATGTTTAGCCTTTGATAGCTCACAAGAATTGCACAAACCCGGTTTGGGTAATAACGATGTAACAAACACATGACCAAGTTTGTTTAAAGTAGTGATAGTATCAAAGGAAACGTGTCCTAGACGGCTATGCCATTTATTAAAAGAAGCACGAAGATGAGATGCAGAAAGCTCAGCAACGAGTGACTTGTGACCTTGGGTAAGAACATAGAAGCCATTTTCGCAAATGCCTCTAGCGAGAACTTCCGCCGTCTTTCGGTCCTGAATGTGAAAAAAATTGTTAGAAAATAGTACATCAACCGGTGAATCATTTGTGAGTCTACTTATGGAGAGTAGATTCTTGGTAAGATTAGGAACGACAAGAACATTTTTTAACGAAATAGAATCATTTAGAGGTGTGGTCCCTATATTGGTAACGGGTAATGATTGTCCATTACCAAAAGTGACACGTATGTTACCCGTATGAGGTTTAGATATTTCTAGACCGTTATTATTTTGAAGCATATGTGTTGTGGCACCTGAATCGGCTGTCCAATCCGGAGTTTCCGGGTTGATGTTACATTGAGCATGGAATGCTTGTGCTAGATTAGCATCTAGAGGACTTGAATTTTTGGCGTATGAGGCAAGATTTGGACAAGCCGGGGCGTAGTGTCCGTCTTTCCGACATAATTGACAATGAGGAGATCGTTTAGGATAAGTGCTCCCTCGACCTCTAGAAAAGGTGGAGCGACCACGGCCTCGAGAGGAGGGGCGGTTATGTTTGGTTTGGTTTGCATAAAAGGCGGCTTCTGGTGGTTGGGAACCATGAAGTTTCTGGACAAAGAGTTCTTGGTTTTCGGCATTGGCTAGAAGGTCACGGAAAGAAGGAGCTGGGTGAATGGTGCGTTGAGCGGTGGAAAAGTTTTCGAATGTCGGGCCTAAACCACAAAGGAACCAGTGGCGCTTGTCCTCATCGCTAATCGGATGACCGATTGCAGCGAGTTGGTCAGAAATTCCTTTGAATTTTCGACCGAATTCGGATACAGTGGAGTTTCCTTTTTGAAGATTTCGAAGAGAGTCTGTCAGGTTATGAACACGCTCGATAGAGCAGTGACTATAGGCGTCCGCCAAGGCTTTCCAGACCGAAAGGGCGGTGTTATGTCCGATGGTTTCAGCCATCGCTTCTTCGGTGAGGGTGGAGTTTATTAGAAGAAGAACTTTTTGGTCAGTAGCTTTCCAATCTGCAAATTTGGGATTGACAGTGGCTTTGCCTTCGGAGGTGATAGTTTCAGACGGGATAGGGATAGAGCCATCAATATGTCCGATGAGTTTGAGATAGGCGAGGACAGGGGTAACTTGCTTTTCCCATGGAAGGTAGTTGGTGGAATTGAGTTTAATATTGATTAAATGGGTCAGGGAATGGAGAGGGAGGGAAGACAATTCTGAGGTGTTAGACATGTTGATGGCAGAAAAAATAAAGGAAGACAGAAGGGGTTGCAGAAGAAAAAAAAAGAAGAGGGATCGGACAAGAGGAGAAAAGGTTAAGAGGATCTCAAGGCTGATACCATGAGAATAGGTGAAAACTCAATGAATTGTATTACACTTACAACACCTATAAATACAGAAGATGTTACAACAATTAGAGGAGACTTTTTCTCCTATTTACATATTTAGAGAATTTGATTTATTGCTATAGCTTTGATTGATCTCGTGATTGATTGTGAAGGCAAATATTGTGGGATTGCCTAATATATACATTTCCAAACCCGCCTCTTGCAATAAGATTTTGATCACTAAAGTTGTTGGTTCCCGATTTGATCTCTTCGAGAGGAATTTTTAAGTGTTGTACTCTTTCCATGGTGACAATGTTATTTTAGCTAAAATGAAAATCCAACTAGGGCTAGCTAATTCACTGCAATCATTAATTAAGTTCGAAATTCAAACAAATGAATCAACTGGAATTTTATTGTGCAATTTCAATGCTCTCTCTCCAACCAACCACCAAATCCAAAACAATCAGTATTCGATTCAAACAAAATATAACCTAACTTAATCGACTGTATAAACTATAAACCTAAAACAAAAATCGCATATGTGAGCAAAAAACAACGTAAAATCATAAATCCAAACGAAAACAATAACTACTGGTTCTGATTTGTGTAAATTGAACTATAACAAAATTCAAACAAGATGTAACCAAATCAGCTATAAAATCAAAATACTGAAACAAAATCCAGATGAAAAGTGATTAATTTAATGTGTGAATTGAACTATAACCTGTGGATTGGAACCACAAAGATCGTAAGGCGGTTGAACTGTGAGTTGAGAGAGAATCTGCCAGGCATCGCTATTTGTGGGTCAAATAGAATATGAATTGAAACAGAGATGAAGAAAGAGCGAGATGGAGATGGAGGATGGGGGTGTTATTCGATTAATCAAGTGAAGTGAAGTGAAGTGAGGGAGGCGGTTTAGTTTGTAAATTGGTCCTTTTAACTTATATGATGATGAATCACGAGAGGCGGTTTAGTTGTAATGGTGTTGTTGAATCAGTGGCGGATTCAGGATATTTTTTTTTATGAGTTTACTTTTTTCGGTTGTCAAAACTTTTGCAACCAATCGTTAAAATTTTGGGTCGGGTCGAATTTCTCACAATCAAATGTTAATATATATTAAGTTTATCTCAAATCTGAGTGACGTCGGATACTCAAGTCTAATTCACGAATGGGGATGCCGGAGGGGGAGTGTCGTCATGCCAGGTCTGAAACAATGGAGCTTAAAAAATCGATATAACCTATTAATGAAGGGATTAAACTAAACAAAGAGGAACTCAACCAATTAGAGATGAATTATACAAAAAAAAAAAAACCATACATAATAGAGATCGAAGAGATCAAACTTGAACAAAGAGACACTCAACCTTTGGTCATTAGAGATGAATTAATTTATACAATTCTTTTCAATTATTACCTACCTGAAAAAATGGAGCTTATTAGGAAGGGTGATTTGGTGAACATGTGGGTCGGTATGCTTCAGTGGATCGTTGGAGAACAAAGCAGGGGCGAGTATTGGGTGTTCGCAGGAGGATGATGATGATGATATTTTAAAAATAGAACAAAATAAGCAATTATAGATATTTGAAGGTGATTTGGTGATGAGTGATGATGATGCTGCCTACTTGTGCCACAAATTCGCCACGTCGTCCTGTCCAACTCATCAGCTATGTGCCACGTCGGACAAATAACTAACCAAGTTAGAGAATATTTAACTGAGTGGTGCCAGTGCAAACAAAAAGTCAAGTTGGGGGTGCCGGGTGTCAAAGTGTTAGTTGCGGGTGTCAACGGCCAAAGGCCGATAGTTGCGGGTGATAAAATCCAATAACCCTTAAATATAAATATATTATATGGTCTTGATTATCATTTATCTTTTTTTTTTTTGAAAAGAGAATCTCATAAAACAAAAACGAACTCAACAGAACCTCAAACGAAAGGCCTGTGAGACCACAAACGAAACAACCTCAATCCAACGGATACTTACGCCACATAGACTGTGACAACCCGCACTAAACCAGGTATCCGTACAACTTAATTAATGATTAATTACTACTTGATTACTGTGCTTGATTGAACTAGCTGATAAACTGCTACCTGCATACTGATACATGCACTTACCTGCATCATACTTTATTTGCTGTCACTACATTGATTACATACTGAACCTTAGTGACAAACATGATGCACAAAAAGCACAGTAGCACTAAACGGATACACAGTGAACATGCTGATATAACCAGCATCAGGCAGACACTGCCTCTAAGGCCTGTTAAGAGCCTCACATATTTTGGCTACACTGGTAATGAGTGTAGGATATAAGGGTTGTGTTACCGCGTCTCTAGGAATAAGATACACTGATTCGGATGTGCCTAAAACGTACTTTAAGTACCAAACACAGCACTTTAATAAATTAAACCAGCTTCTAGCTGACTAGTAAAGTGCCAAAATATGGGGAAAATATTACTAGACACTTTCCAAAGTGTCGGATATAAATTGTGTCACTAAAAATGTCAATAACGACACTTTAAAGCTTTTGTAACACTTTAACGGATTTCTATCCAACCGAACAACCGGACTATACCCGGAACATGAAAATATTAGTATTTTCACTATTTTTATTTTTCTGAGCCAGTTAGGGTCCCTGATAACCCTAACACCCGTCATAACATGCAACATATAACTAACGAGGTTAAATATTTAACTAACCTTTTTAACCTAAACTATATCCTAACTATCTAAGTTTGGATCGAACCCCCCCCCCCCCCCCTTGTTCTCGTAACCGGCCCCAAATATAGGGGAACACACCATGTACTTGAAGGATTATTTTATTGTTGGATGCTTAGTATCATGGGTACATAAAACCTTTTGGATATTACACCCTAATCTTGCCTATAAAATAACACTTAGACACAAAGCACTTATCATAAACAAACACCACATTTCACTCTCTCTTTTCTTTCTTTGTGGCTCACGGCCGAACCCACCAAACCCACACATCATATTTTCGATTTTTGATCTCATCATTCCAAGATCATTCAAGCTTCACGGGTTACATATTAGGAGCTCTTGTGCACTCGGAACACGAAGGACCTCCACCGTTAGCTTTTATCCACCCGGTTTTCGTCACGATTCTTCCCTAGCCCCGAGCTAGAGGTATATTGTTTAAAACTTGTTTTTAAGCTTATCTAAAGTGGTTAAAAGAACTTTCGTCGGTTAAATATTGTAAACATGCGTTTTGAAACTTTAAAGTCTACTAAAATCACAAAAATGGAGGTTAATAGCATATAACTTGTGTAAAAGTCGTAGTATTTGAAATTCGTGTTTATCTAGACCCGATCTATGATGTGGTAGCGCGAATCTCCGTTTAACCCGACTTTGTAAAATCACGTATCATCACATAAGCTCGTTCTTGAAAGATACAAGGGTTAAAGGTGAAACACTACCACATTTAGAGCATGAACTTGTGTAAAAGAATTTTACTTGTGTAAAAGTGATTTAACCGGTACAATGGTGTTTAAAACTAGCAGATCTACGCATCTGCAAGTGGTACTTTTGAAGGACCACACTTTAAAAGAAACCATGTTTTCTAAGAAACGGATCTTACAATACTAAGAATGATATTTAGAACGCACAAGTGTGTAAACACTTGTGTGACACATGTTTCGACAAAATAACTATTTTTGGGAAAAATAACTAGAAGTTGTAAAGACGGATTTCTCTAAAAACGAGGTTTTTACGAGGTTAAAGTTACTTTATATAAAGATCCACGAAATATAATGGGATTTACAATATAGATTCGGAAAAACTACAAGTTCATGCGATTATGCGATTTACATATTTATTGACTAGTTTGATGTGCCGGAAATTGTTTGATTGAATAAAGAAGTTGATTGATTTGATTATTAAAAGAAAATGATACGCTTGAAAGCGTGGCCACCTCCAGTTACAGAGGAAACTCTGGCGAAATTTTCTTAAAAACCTAACACTTAAACCTGTTTACATTACAAGTGTTAGAATCATTTTTGACATGATTTCAAAACATAAATTTCGCCATGACTTGAATTACTAAATATTCGGAGGTGGGATTTTCACAAAATATTAACGTGATAAATATATATTTTCACACACTGTTTATGATTATTTTGTGAAATACATAAATATTATTTTTAGAGTAAAAAATAATGTTTACGAACGACAACGACTCCAAAAGTAATACAAACGCTTCCGCCATAAACATATAAGTTACACCGGTAATTATATTGCCACCTGTATGTTAAAACGTAACTTACACAATTACGGAAATAATTATGAACGCGTACTTTAACAACGTATTTTGGGATAAATACCTATATTTTGGAGATGGATATATATATAAGGATTAAGTGAGACTTAATGACGGAATTATACGCACATGTATTAAATCCCCCATCCTTGGGAAGGAAGATAACTACCAAGTATATACGGAACATAAACACGAAATAGTTGTCTAACTATTTCCCAAAGACATAAACTATAAAGCTAAGGCACGGCCGTCCGTCTAATAGAATTAGCACTTGTAGGTCGTTGCACAGCTTACTGTATTGGAGACGCTTGATAGAGATACGCATTCACTGTGAGTTCATGTCCCCCTTTTCTCTAACTGTTTTCAGTTTTCTTAACTGCGGGGGTGAAATACATGTTACTTTGTTTACAAGTACTTTATACACGGTATGATTAACGTAAGGAGGTTTAGATCATGTGAATGGGTAGTTAGAACACCGAGGGACTCGAGCGGTAGATCTATCTGGGTGTAGCGAGCCCAGCTCTAGGCCAAACGGACCTCTCTGAGGCCAACAGAACGGACCTGGAGTGACTTGGTTGCCCAACGCAAAAATCGGCTAGGTCGTGTCTTACTATTTGCATTTCACAACATGCTAATGGCCTTGCAAACCATTGGTGATCACAAGTCCTCTTACACTACTACATACCAGGAAACTTTTATACTTACAAGTGTTTTACTTACTCACTTGCACATGAACTCGCTCAACATTATTGTTGATTTTTCAACTCACATGTATTTCAGGAAATTAAACGGATCTGGCACGGTATGGAACGTTTTCCGCTGCACTTGTCATGGAGTCATCAGGGTTTAGGGGATGTGTCTCTTTCCTGGACAAGACACAGTCCTTAAACCACGTTTATGTTATGTTTTAGTTTGTAATGTTGTTGAACAAGGTTATGGTTGTTGGTTAAAACAATGGTACTGTATTTTGTTTTCAAAACTTAATGGATGACTTGCATGGTTTTTAAATTCATATAGCTTGTTATGATTAAGCTATGGTATTAAGAAGTCACACCAAAATTAACCACGCTTCCGCAAAGCCAGGGTGTGACAGCTTGGTATCAGAGCTCTGATCATAGCGAACTAGGATTCTCTCTCGAGTCTAGACTATGATCACTAGGGCTCTCACGAAAACATTTTACTGCATACCACTTAAGTCCAGATCCACAAATTTTTACAAACAAATGTTGAGCACATTTTATTTATTATTCTAGGCTCAGTCTGGGAGGCTGAGGTAGGAGGCTAGTGGGACTAGAAGTGTTGGCTAGTGGGACTAGAAGTGTTGGCTAGTGGGACTAGAAGAGTTGGCTAGTGGGACTAGAAGTGTTGGCTAGTGGGACTAGGAGTGTTGGCTAGTGGGACTAGGAGAATTATGTGATATCTTACTTGGAGACTTATGTGATTATATGATTATGTGATTGAATATTATACGTATATGCGTTTGTGTTACAAACATCATGCTTTCAGCATATACCAGAAAGATGGGCACTACAAATCCCAAGACCATAGTATCAGACGACATAGTTCATCGAAGCACGAGGTGTACATTTCTGATACTACCGGCACAGACAATGACGACTTTCAGCCCTTTGTGCACTGCCTAAAGTCGTAGCAGAGCCTACTAATGGCTACCTCGTTGGGAATTTGCCCCCTGCCGCTTATCTCGTTGTCGATATGCCCCCGACGTTGTCTCTGAAGACGATGTCGAACTACTAAGAGGAGGACCCACTTGAGGGCGAGGCCTTATTACTGCTGGCATTAGACTACTGCATGCGGACGCTCCTGTACGGGGAAACTCATGTCCATTCCCCTATCCCAGACTCATTTGAGTTTCTAACATCCGCATCTTCGCACATACAGGGAATGCAGCACTACTTACACGACGCTGACCCTGATAGGGCATCATTAGCTGCACCGGATCCCGCACACAGTTTTGAGTTTGATCGCGATATTGAGGACAATCCTGTTTTTCCGCCTGGTGTTGATCCAGACCATGACATTGAGTTCATGCACTTAGACCAGCCCTTGGGGGATCCTGTAACCCCTGTGATTGTTGATCCAGCTGATTTTGAGATGGAGCTTTCGATTCGAAGCTAGCCGTGGCCCCTGAGCCAGGCATTGCTCCTGACCCCGCATTAGAGTATGACCTTGTTCATACCAATGCACCGGCTGTTGCTCCTTGATTAATCATCTGCTTGGATGAGAGGAAATTTGGGGTAACTGTGCAAGACAATTTATTATTACGGGGGCCCACGTAATAACGATTTGTAGTGCACAGGAATCCTGGTGGACTCTGCAGGCCAAGCTGATGATAACCAATGCAGTAGGAAATAACCTAAACACAAATGACCTAGGCGATGTAGCCTCGAGATCATTCTATTACAAGCAACAAGCCAAATTGACAAGCCTATGTGAAGGCTCAGGAATTTATTTCCCCACTTATACAGTGAGTATATATTTGCGTGTGAAATGGGTGATTACATGATGTCTTATGTTACTATATACCTCATAGACAATTGGAACGTTGTCTAACCCGCTTCACACCACTTCGACAAAAGGGAATGTCACCCAGACGTGACACAAACACCAGTACGTTGCCAAGGACAGAAGCCGAGCTGCAAGAACGCATCTCACCGATAAATGCACGACATGAAGCCCTCCACTCTAAGTACAACGATGGCATTACTGGGAATAACCATCCAACTGGCTGCACCTATAAACAGTTCCTGAACTGCAAGCCTTTGAACTTTGATAAAACAGGAGGCACCGTTGCATTTGTTCGTTGGTCCGAAAAGACCGACTCCATTCTAAGGGTGAGTAACTAATCGCCCCAACAGAGTGTTACCTACATCTCGGGGATATTTCTAGATGGCACACTCTCTTAATGGAACCTCCAGGTTCAGACCCTTGGCACAGACACTACTTATGCACTGAGCTGGGACGAGCTCAAGGAAAACGATTGAGAAGAAATGTTGTTTTAGGACGGAAATTCAGAAACTTGACGTGGAGTCCTGAAATTTGAGAAAGGACGAACCAGAGACTCCTGAACATGACCAGCGATCGCACGACTTGTCTAGGGTCGTCCCCTACAAAGTCATTGATGTAGTATGATATAGTAGTGCATTTGTGAGCTTTACATTGTGGTCTCGAATTGTAGCAATACAATCGCAGTATTCTCATCACATGTTCAATCAATTGTTTATGTCTTATAACATAAGGGGTTATGTGATTGACTTGTTGATAACATGAAATGTTATGTGTTGGTATTGTTGAATGCATGCGTACACTTCACTAACCTATGTGAAACGTCTTTTAGAAGATGCCGCCAAGACGCGAAACGCGCATGCTCACTAACGAGGCAGAACTGCAACAAATCATTGCCGCTGCCATAGCACAGTATGCAGCATCTCAGCCCGGAACGAGCGGAAGTATTAACCAGGGCAACAATAATCCACCACACGGGTGCACATACAAGCAGTTCTTAGACTGCAAGCCCACCAACTTCGATGGCACCGGAGGCGCTATCGCTTTTACTCGTTGGGCCGAGAAGACTGATTCCACCATCCGCATGAGCAAATGTGCGCTCGACCAGCAGGTCACTTACATCTCAGGGCTGTTTCTAGACGGAGCCCTATCTTAGTGGAACTTACAAGTCCAGACGCTAGGCGAAGCTGCCGCCTACGCACTGACCTGGGCAGAGCTGAAAGAGCTTATGCGCAAGAAGTACTGTTCCCGCGCAGAAATTCAAAGGTTGGAGACTGAATTTTGGCACCTAAAGATGGATGGACCAAAGGTTGCAGAATACGTCCAGAGGTTTCACGACTTATCTCAAGTGGTTCCTTACATGGTTACGCCAGAATACAAGCGAATCGAGCGCTTCATTTGGGGTTTGGCTCCCCAAATAATAAGCATGGTAACCTCCTCCAAACCAGCAACTATCACGGAAGCCATTGATTTGAGCGTGGCTCTCACCGAGGAGGCAATTCGTTTAAACAAGTTTGATGAAGTCAAGGCGAAGAAGACAGAGACTCACGTTGAGTCCTCAGGAGATAACAAAAGGAAGTTTTCAAACTTCAAGCAAGGCGTCAGTACGGCAGTAAAGAAGGGAAAATCAGCTGGCAGTACCAAGAAAGGAAAAGGGTACCAGGGCACCCAGCCCAAATGCAACAACTGCCAACGCCACCATACTGGCCATTGTAACGTGAGAGTTTGTGAATCTTGTGGAAAACCGGGCCACTCAAAGGAATCATGTTGGGCTAGTGAAGGCCGGGGAGGCCAGGGAGGATATATGAATAGAAACGATAATCGTGGTGGTTTGGGAAATCGCCCACAAGGGAATAATCAAGGCTACAATGCAAATCAAGCCGGAACTGCCAATCAAAACAACCCGCCAGTTGGGGATGGTGCGGGAAGTGGAAAAAGATTAGGATGTTTTCATTGCGGTGACGTTGGGCACTTCAAGAGGGACTGCCCGGGATTGAACCAAGCCCGGGGAAGAGTGTTCCAAATCGGTGCACAGGAAGCGCGCCAGGATCCCAACGTTGTCACTGGTACGTTCCCTGTAAATCAACGCTATGCATCTGTTTTATTTGATACTGGTGCCGACTATAGCTTCGTATCACTAGAATTTAAGAATATACTTGGATTAGCCGCTAATAAGTTAGATGTCCCGTACGCAATCGAATTGGCTAATGGAAAGTTAGTGGAAGCCGATGAAGTTATCAGAGGCTGTGTGATCGAACTCGGAGAACGTGATTTTGCTTTGGACCTACTACCAGTCCAATTGGGAAGTTTCGACGTGGTAGTAGGAATGGATTGGTTATCGGGCAATAAAGCTGAGATAGTTTGCCACGAAAAGGTTGTTCGTATTCCAACCGAGAATGGTGAGACCATTGTTGTTCATGGAGAGAAGCGTGAGACGCCGTTGCGGATTATCAGCTGTTTGAAGGCAAGGAAGTGTTTACAGAAAGGATGTGTTGCTTTTCTGGCACACATTGTAGACAAGAAGGCTGGGGAGCCAAGGATCGAAGACATCCCTGTCGTAAGGGAGTATCCAGAAGTCTTCCCAGAAGACTTACCCGGACTGCCACCTCAGAGGCAAGTGGAGTTTCACATTGACTTAGTTCCAGGCGCCGCGCCTGTGGCTAAGGCACCATACAGACTTGCTCCATCTGAGATGCAGGAATTGTCGACACAACTCCAAGAGTTGTTAGACAAGGGTTTTATCCGACCAAGCTTCTCGCCTTGGGGAGCTCCGGTCTTGTTTGTCAAGAAGAAGGACGAAAGTTTCCGCATGTGTATTGACTACAGAGAATTGAACAAGCTGACAATCAAGAACAGGTATCCTCTGCCTAGAATCGATGATCTGTTCGACCAACTTCAAGGTTCAAGCTGTTACTCTAAGATCGATCTTCGATCCGGATACCATCAACTAAGGATACAGGAGGAAAGTATCCCGAAAACAGCCTTCCGAACTCGTTACGGACACTACGAGTTCCTCGTGATGCCATTTGGTTTGACAAACGCACCGGCGGTATTCATGGATCTAATGAATAGAGTTTGCAAGCCATACTTAGACAAGTTCGTGATTGTATTCATCGACGACATCCTGATTTACTCAAAGACGAAGGTTGAACACGAACAACATCTTAGAACCATATTGGAGCTGCTAAAGAAGGAACAGCTGTACGCCAAATTCTCCAAGTGCGAGTTTTGGCTACGCGAAGTCCAGTTTCTTGGACATGTGGTTAATGGGGATGGAATTCATGTTGATCCCACAAAGATCGAGGCAAACAAGAATTGGGAGACGCCTACAACGCCAACCGAGATTCGACAATTCTTGGGTTTGGCTGGCTACTATCGAAGGTTCATCGAGGATTTTTCGAAAATCGCTCAACCGTTGACGCTCCTGACCCAGAAGGATAAGACGTTTGATTGGGGAATCAAACAGGATGAAGCATTTCAGATATTGAAAGATAAGCTCTGCAACGCGCCAATCTTAGCTCTACCGGAAGGTACCGACGACTTTGTGGTATACTGCGACGCATCGCGTCAAGGATTGGGTTGTGTGTTGATGCAACACCAAAAGGTCATTGCTTACGCATCACGCCAACTGAAGGTGCACGAAAAGAACTATACCACCCACGATTTAGAGCTTGGCGCAGTGGTTTTCGCTTTAAAGATCTGGAGACACTACTTGTACGGTACAAAATGCACAATCTTCACAGATCACAAGAGCTTACAGCATATATTCAACCAGAAAGAGCTGAATATGAGGCAAAGACGTTGGGTTGAATTGTTGAACGATTACGACTGCGAGATAAAGTATCACCCAGGGAAGGCGAATGTAGTTGCCGATGCCCTAAGTCGTAAAGAAAGAATCAAGCCCATAAGGGTTAGGGCTTTGGAAATGATTATACGAACCGACCTTTCTTTGCACATTCGTGCTGCACAAAAGGAAGCTCTCAAGGAGGGAAACCTTGAGGAAGAATATCTCCGTGGGATGGAGAAGTTACTGGTACCAAACGAGGAAGGAACATTATGTTTTGAGAAAAGGATTTGGGTTCCTCTGTTTGGTGGATTAAGGGAAGTTATTTTCGACGAAGCGCACAAGTCACGGTACTCTATCCACCCTGGATCGGATAAGATGTACCAGGATCTCAAAGATTACTATTGGTGGCCTAGGATGAAAGGCGACGTTGCTGTTTACGTAAGCAAATGTTTAACGTGCGCTAAGGTCAAGGCGGAATACCAGAAGCCCTCGGGGCTGCTGCAACAACCTGAGATTCCCAAGTGGAAATGGGAACAAATCTCAATGGATTTTGTTACAAAACTGCCAAGAACGCCAAGAGGCCATGATATGATTTGGGTGATTGTTGACCGTCTAACAAAGTCCGCACACTTTCTGCCAATCAAGGAGAAAGACAGTACTAGTAAACTTGCGGAAATTTACATGAGAGAGATCGTAGCACGTCATGGAGTACCTCTCTCGATCATCTCTGATAGAGACGGAAGATTTGTGTCAAGAATATGGCAATCTTTCCAAGAATCTTTTGGCTCACAATTAAATCTGAGCACTGCGTTCCATCCGCAAACTGACGGCCAGAGCGAGCGAACGATACAAACTTTGGAAGACATGCTGAGGGCATGTGTTATGGATTTAGGCGGTAGCTGGGATGAACACTTACCCTTGGTCGAATTCTCATATAACAACAGCTACCACACCAGTATTGGTGTTGCGCCTTTTGAGGCCCTATACGGACGCAAGTGCCGATCACCACAATGTTGGTCTGACGCAGGTGATAGGCAGCTTGCTGGTCCCGAGATCGTCCAAGAGACGACAGACAAGATCGCGCAAATTCTTAAACGCATCGAGGCCGCTCGCCACAGAAAAAAGGCCTACGCGGATCCAAACCGGAAACATGTGGATTTTCAAGTTGGAGAAATGGTTTTACTGAAGGTTTCACCCTGGAAAGGGGTAGCGCGCTTTGGAAAGCGTGGAAAGTTAAATCCGCGCTACATTGGTCCCCTCAGAATTCTAGAAAGAATTGGGACGGTAGCATACAAGTTGGACCTACCCGCTGAACTAAATGGTGTTCACGATACATTTCACGTATCCAATTTAAAGAAAAGTCCAACTCAAGTTGACGTTGCCATTCCTATCGATGAGATTCACATTGACGACACGCTCCACTTTGTTGAAGAACCTGTTGAGGTCACGGATTGGAAAGTTAACAAGACCCGCCGGAGCAGTGTCAAACTCGTCAAGGTTCGTTGGAATGCCAGACATGGTCCTGAATTCACATGGGAACGTGAGGACCGGATGAAAGAAAAATACCCCCACTTATTTCCTAAGAACTCTGCATCTACAAGCAGAACTTAAATTTCGGGACGAAATTTATTTAACGGGGGGAGAATGTGAAAACCCGCACTAAACCAGGTATCCGTACAACTTAATTAATGATTAATTACTACTTGATTACTGTGCTTGATTGAACTAGCTGATAAACTGCTACCTGCATACTGATACATGCACTTACCTGCATCATACTTTATTTGCTGTCACTACATTGATTACATACTGAACCTTAGTGACAAACATGATGCACAAAAAGCACAGTAGCACTAAACGGATACACAGTGAACATGCTGATATAACCAGCATCAGGCAGACACTGCCTCTAAGGCCTGTTAAGAGCCTCACATATTTTGGCTACACTGGTAATGAGTGTAGGATATAAGGGTTGTGTTACCGCGTCTCTAGGAATAAGATACACTGATTCGGATGTGCCTAAAACGTACTTTAAGTACCAAACACAGCACTTTAATAAATTAAACCAGCTTCTAGCTGACTAGTAAAGTGCCAAAATATGGGGAAAATATTACTAGACACTTTCCAAAGTGTCGGATATAAATTGTGTCACTAAAAATGTCAATAACGACACTTTAAAGCTTTTGTAACACTTTAACGGATTTCTATCCAACCGAACAACCGGACTATACCCGGAACATGAAAATATTAGTATTTTCACTATTTTTATTTTTCTGAGCCAGTTAGGGTCCCTGATAACCCTAACACCCGTCATAACATGCAACATATAACTAACGAGGTTAAATATTTAACTAACCTTTTTAACCTAAACTATATCCTAACTATCTAAGTTTGGATCGAACCCCCCCCCCCCCCTTGTTCTCGTAACCGGCCCCAAATATAGGGGAACACACCATGTACTTGAAGGATTATTTTATTGTTGGATGCTTAGTATCATGGGTACATAAAACCTTTTGGATATTACACCCTAATCTTGCCTATAAAATAACACTTAGACACAAAGCACTTATCATAAACAAACACCACATTTCACTCTCTCTTTTCTTTCTTTGTGGCTCACGGCCGAACCCACCAAACCCACACATCATATTTTCGATTTTTGATCTCATCATTCCAAGATCATTCAAGCTTCACGGGTTACATATTAGGAGCTCTTGTGCACTCGGAACACGAAGGACCTCCACCGTTAGCTTTTATCCACCCGGTTTTCGTCACGATTCTTCCCTAGCCCCGAGCTAGAGGTATATTGTTTAAAACTTGTTTTTAAGCTTATCTAAAGTGGTTAAAAGAACTTTCGTCGGTTAAATATTGTAAACATGCGTTTTGAAACTTTAAAGTCTACTAAAATCACAAAAATGGAGGTTAATAGCATATAACTTGTGTAAAAGTCGTAGTATTTGAAATTCGTGTTTATCTAGACCCGATCTATGATGTGGTAGCGCGAATCTCCGTTTAACCCGACTTTGTAAAATCACGTATCATCACATAAGCTCGTTCTTGAAAGATACAAGGGTTAAAGGTGAAACACTACCACATTTAGAGCATGAACTTGTGTAAAAGAATTTTACTTGTGTAAAAGTGATTTAACCGGTACAATGGTGTTTAAAACTAGCAGATCTACGCATCTGCAAGTGGTACTTTTGAAGGACCACACTTTAAAAGAAACCATGTTTTCTAAGAAACGGATCTTACAATACTAAGAATGATATTTAGAACGCACAAGTGTGTAAACACTTGTGTGACACATGTTTCGACAAAATAACTATTTTTGGGAAAAATAACTAGAAGTTGTAAAGACGGATTTCTCTAAAAACGAGGTTTTTACGAGGTTAAAGTTACTTTATATAAAGATCCACGAAATATAATGGGATTTACAATATAGATTCGGAAAAACTACAAGTTCATGCGATTATGCGATTTACATATTTATTGACTAGTTTGATGTGCCGGAAATTGTTTGATTGAATAAAGAAGTTGATTGATTTGATTATTAAAAGAAAATGATACGCTTGAAAGCGTGGCCACCTCCAGTTACAGAGGAAACTCTGGCGAAATTTTCTTAAAAACCTAACACTTAAACCTGTTTACATTACAAGTGTTAGAATCATTTTTGACATGATTTCAAAACATAAATTTCGCCATGACTTGAATTACTAAATATTCGGAGGTGGGATTTTCACAAAATATTAACGTGATAAATATATATTTTCACACACTGTTTATGATTATTTTGTGAAATACATAAATATTATTTTTAGAGTAAAAAATAATGTTTACGAACGACAACGACTCCAAAAGTAATACAAACGCTTCCGCCATAAACATATAAGTTACACCGGTAATTATATTGCCACCTGTATGTTAAAACGTAACTTACACAATTACGGAAATAATTATGAACGCGTACTTTAACAACGTATTTTGGGATAAATACCTATATTTTGGAGATGGATATATATATAAGGATTAAGTGAGACTTAATGACGGAATTATACGCACATGTATTAAATCCCCCATCCTTGGGAAGGAAGATAACTACCAAGTATATACGGAACATAAACACGAAATAGTTGTCTAACTATTTCCCAAAGACATAAACTATAAAGCTAAGGCACGGCCGTCCGTCTAATAGAATTAGCACTTGTAGGTCGTTGCACAGCTTACTGTATTGGAGACGCTTGATAGAGATACGCATTCACTGTGAGTTCATGTCCCCCTTTTCTCTAACTGTTTTCAGTTTTCTTAACTGCGGGGGTGAAATACATGTTACTTTGTTTACAAGTACTTTATACACGGTATGATTAACGTAAGGAGGTTTAGATCATGTGAATGGGTAGTTAGAACACCGAGGGACTCGAGCGGCAGATCTATCTGGGTGTAGCGAGCCCAGCTCTAGGCCAAACGGACCTCTCTGAGGCCAACAGAACGGACCTGGAGTGACTTGGTTGCCCAACGCAAAAATCGGCTAGGTCGTGTCTTACTATTTGCATTTCACAACATGCTAATGGCCTTGCAAACCATTGGTGATCACAAGTCCTCTTACACTACTACATACCAGGAAACTTTTATACTTACAAGTGTTTTACTTACTCACTTGCACATGAACTCGCTCAACATTATTGTTGATTTTTCAACTCACATGTATTTCAGGAAATTAAACGGATCTGGCACGGTATGGAACGTTTTCCGCTGCACTTGTCATGGAGTCATCAGGGTTTAGGGGATGTGTCTCTTTCCTGGACAAGACACAGTCCTTAAACCACGTTTATGTTATGTTTTAGTTTGTAATGTTGTTGAACAAGGTTATGGTTGTTGGTTAAAACAATGGTACTGTATTTTGTTTTCAAAACTTAATGGATGACTTGCATGGTTTTTAAATTCATATAGCTTGTTATGATTAAGCTATGGTATTAAGAAGTCACACCAAAATTAACCACGCTTCCGCAAAGCCAGGGTGTGACATAGACCAATCTACGTCTTTCCATCTAGACCTATTACAAATCCAAAAGAAAGAAGTAAATTTAACAAATTCTACAATCTCGATCGGACGCCGATGCATGTTATTGAAGATACGATTGTTGCGCTCATTCCAAATCGTCCACATAGTAGTATATACAATACCTCTTAAAACTTGCTTCGCTTTCTTGTTTTTGGCTTGCTCTTTCGGCATGTTTAAAACGTTCAGCACATCGAAGAAAAAGTTGGGACTTAACTTACACCAGGCCTCAATCCGATTCCACACCTCTTGAGAGAAAAAGCAACCTGTAAATATATGATTAGCTGACTCTAAAACGTCTCCACACAGAGCACACTGAGATTGTTGAATGTTCACCCCGCGCTTCAACAACTCTTCAACCGTCGGCAGCCGATTCAGAGCAGCCCTCCAGACCATAATTTTGCATTTAAGAGGAACCCAAACCTTCCAATTTATAATCGAACTATGCCCCATCGTATTGTTAGTCGACAACAACCATTTAGCATCTCTAACAGAAAACATACCGTCCACAGCTGGGCTCCACTTCCATTCGTCTACCCCACCCTTCCACGCAAAGTCATGAATGGCCGAAAGGAGCTGGAACAACTCCGAGACTTCAGCAGCCATATTTGGTTGGTTTTTCCATTCCCAAGACAAAGTTTTTTCATTATTAATCACCCGAAGCCGCGCTGAAACTTTGACCCATTTATTTTTTTCAAGTCTAAAAAGGTTGGGGTAGGCAACTCTAAGCGGCTCTTCCATCAACCATCTGTCACACCAGAAGCTAATAGCATTACCATCGCCAAGGACACTGCTGAAAAAAGAATTAAGAAGAGAGCCGTTCGAAGATTTTGATTCTCCAACTTTAACAATTTGTTTCCAACACCCATTAGATGTAGCCTTACATGGCAACAAAGCCCAAGGTCTACTCGCACCATGACAACCCACAATAATTTTTTTCCAAAGGCAATCCCCCTCCTTTTTGAATCTCCATGTCCACTTTAAGAGAAGAGCCTCATTAACCGCTTGAAGTTTCGATACCCCCAAACCACCATATTTTTTTTGGAGTAGTGACCGTCTCCCACGAGATCTTCCTTTCGACTTGAGCACCCGCCCACAAAAAACGTCTCATAATAGCTTCAATCGAGTCAATCACCGCTTTTGGGGCCTTGTAAAGAGAAAAGTAGTATATTGGTAAGCTTTCTAAAACCGATTTAATGAGAATAAGACGACCGCCAATAGAAAGGGATTTAGCTTTCCAAGATGCAAGACGGTTCTTAATGACTTCAATGACCGGGTCCCAATTATGAATGCGCGACATCTTAGCCCCAACTTGAATTCCAAGGTAAGTAAAAGGAATACCTCCACTTTTACACCCAAGGAACTCCATCATCTCATCGACCTCATACTCCTCCGTACCAACCCCGAAAATATTAGATTTATGAAGATTAATACGTAAACCCGAGCATAGATAAAAAATCCGAAGGACCCTAGCAATGTTGCTAATGTTATCCTTCGACCAATCACCCAATATAAGAGCGTCATCAGCGTAAAAAAGATGAGTGATATCCGAACCATCTTGCGAAATGTTAATCCCTTTCAAAACCCCAAGCCGTTTAGCTTTCTCAAGAAGCCAAGACAGAGCTTCCATAACTATCAGGAACAAAAAAGGCGACAACGGATCGCCTTGACGGAGGCCCTTCTCGCATCTAAAATCGAAGGTAGGGGACCCGTTGACCAAAACCGCAGCTCTAGAGGAGTAGCAAATGCCTTTGATCCACTTGCACCACAAAGGAGGAAACCCCATTTGAGATAAAATTAACAACAAAAAAAGCCAGTTGACGTTGTCATAGGCCTTCTCAAAGTCAATTTTCAAGAGGAACGCCTTTTTCTTTTTACTTTTCAACAAATCAATAATCTCGTTGACCATGAGAGGACCATCAAGGATAAAGCGGCCCGAGAGAAAAGCCGACTGAGACTCCGAAATAATCTGACCCATGGCTCTTTTAAGACGGTTAGCAAGAATTTTAGAAATGACTTTACTAATCGCCCCAACTAGAGTAATGGGCCTATAATCCTTAAGACCCATAGGAGTTTTAGTTTTAGGAACAAGTGTAATGAAAGAAGACCCGCACCCCACATTAATCACACCAGTCGTATGAAATTCAGCCAAGATGTTAACGAAATCCCCTTCAAAATAATCCCAAAAACGCTTGATAAATCGGAAATTAAAACCATCCGGGCCGGGAGCCTTGTTTGACCCGCAACCGAACACTGCGTCTTTTATCTCTTGCCTAGAAAAGGAAGCCAGCAACAAATCACGATTCGGCTCGTTTATCTTGTTAATACCTGAACATGTTAACATCGGCCGGTTACTAACACATTCCTTGAAGTGATTTCTGAAAAAACTCAAAACTTCACGCTTCACCAATGACGGTTTTGAGACCCACTCCCCATGAATAATAAGGCCCGGTATTGAGTTTCGCGCCTTTCTCCCGTTGACGACGCCATGAAAGAAATTTGTATTTTCATCACCCAAGGAAGCCCACTTGACCCGAGACTTTTGGCGGATGTCTTGAGCTTTGCAGGACTCGATTTCCTCAATAGCTTTGTTGCACTCTGTCCAAGTCCATATCTCGGATTCATCTAGATCGTCATTTTCCAATAACAACTCAAGGTCTTCTTTTTCTTTCCTTAATAAACCTTCTTCTTCTTTTTCATTAGCACTGTATGTATCAAACCATTCTCTAGTCGACTTCTGAGACATTTGAACTTGTTGAGGAGATTAATATCTGCGCTTCCTCTATTAGAGCACCCACCCAGAACCGAATTAATAACTTCAATACAACCGGGTCTCTCAAGCCAAGAATCAAACATTCTAAACGGTTTAGGACCGAAGTTCGAATTATTAACCGAGAAAACCACTGGAGAATGATCCGAAAATTCTTTCTTTAAGACACGAACACAAGCATTTGGCCAGTTGTTGAACACATTATCACAAACCAAGAATCTGTCAATTCTGCTAAGTTTACATACACCTTTACGAATGACCATATACGTGTACTTAAAACCCTTCAGATTATACTCACGCAAACCACTTTCATCTATAAAGTCATTAAAATTACGAGCACAGACCTGGTCAAAAACCGAATTTTTTCTTTCTTCCCGATTACGAACCGCATTAAAATCCCCAAACACAATCCACCACCCTTGGTTCGAACTAATCACATTAGACAATTTCAGCCATAGAAGTCTTTTACCTTCGTTGGTTTGTGGCGCATATACATTAATCAAATTAAGTCTAATAGACCCGGCTAAAATCAAACCCGAAACATGGAGAAAAAAACGATCTTTTGTCACGGCATCTTTAGCAAAAACTTTGGGATCCCATAAACAAACTAAACCACCCGAATTACCAACCGCATCTATAGATTCACAGTCAAAACCATTACCTCCCCAGAAAGCCGACAACGAGTTCGAAGAGATGTTACTAACCATCGTCTCTTGCAAACCCATGAAAGAAATCCCGTGCACCTGTTTAAGATTCTTAATCCACCCCGCTTTGCCTTGATTCCCAACCCCACGAATGTTAATAGAAAGGCAATTCATGACATACCTATTTGTACTCCTTCATTGACAATCGCTTCTTGAATCAAATGATGTGAGTCTTGTAAATTCGCACCCAATTTTTCACCCAACATTATAGTAGCTCCAACTTCATTCTCCATTTGGGACCTCAAAGGGACGGTTGCTTGAATAACTGAAGTAACAGGAGCATTATGACCATCCTTCTCGTATAACAAATGCTCATTGAAAAGACCCGGGTTTTCACTATCCACCTGATGCCCAATATCACCCTCTAAGCCCAACAATGGATCCAGCCCAAAGATGTCTTCAACACACTTGGACTTTTTACCAGCCTTGGTCTTCTCTAAGCTGCTTGAATAAGCAGGATTGGGCCGGGCCTCATTTCCAATACCTGATTTCTTTTTACGTTTATTAACAACATTCCCTTGGCCCACATTTTCACAATATTCCCCATTATTCTTTTCAAAGTCAAACAAGTTTCCAGGGATAAAGCCTTCTAAATCGCCATCAGTTTCCTGAAAATTCTCCTTAGATTGTGGGCCATGAATGTCCTCATTAATTATAGGAGTTACCATATTTGCCACCTCTTCTCTGTCTGCCGGAACCGGCGAGGATACGACGGAAGGAATAGCTTCAACCTCCATATTACTCTTAACAGCATCCCTACCGGGCTCATCTTCGTCTACATTCACAGGGTCTGGGTCCGAATTCGACGATGGCGTAGGGACCTTGTAAAATTCCGGAACCCAGTCTCCGGCCTCTTCCGCAACCCACGAGCAATATTTTCTATCTCTCCAAACCAGAGTAATTTTTTCTCCAATCCTTTTAACATCTCCAACTAACACACCGATATAATCGTACGAAAGATCATCGTCAAAATCCGATCTAGACGCTTTGTGAACTATCTTACCATAAGAACTACCGATAACTTCTAGGACTTCATTAGATATCAAATGTAAAGGAAGCCCCGAAACTTTCAGCCAAGCTAGTCTCTCGAATCCGAAAGATTGACCCTGCCATACATCGATCGCCGAGAACCTGCCAATCACCTCCTTGGCAGCCTCCATTGCCCTGGTCATCACCTCCTCATTCTCGAAGGATATCAAAACTGAAAGACCTCCTATATATTGAACCTTACTCAACCCTGGACAAATGTCATTCAAAATAACATAGATACTTTTGAGCGCATCCAAATCGATCATACGAGCCACCAATGCCCTTCCATGCAGCCCGCTGAACGCGTTAATATTAATATCTATATTGAGCGATTTTCCGTCAGTCTTGCCAGAGAGAGTATCTGAATAGGAGCGAGCACCGTTGTGAAACACCGACGTAGTCCTAGGCTGAGTTCTCTCTTGAGTTTGATCCGAATGCTTTCTGACCGGAGGGGCAGGATCCGGCCTTATTTCTCCTTCCTCAAACGTGAATCTCGCGATGTTTGCTATCAACCAACAATCTCCAATCCTAGTGTTGCATATCTTCCTGATCAGATCCTTATCATCTTTAACGTCGAGAAAAGAAACAAATCCGAATCGGTTCCCTAATTTGTCTCGCTTCCGAGCAATATAAAGATCATAGATATCACCAAATTCCCGAATAAACCTTGAGAGATCATTGCCGCTACACTTATCCGACAAGTTCGTGATGAAAACCTTCGTTAGTCTTTTATCATTTATCTAACAAATGATCATTGATATTGTTATTATTGATATATTATAGTAGGTAATTATTTGCGCGATAGACATACTTACCTTTACAAAATAAACATATGGTTTCCTCTTAATTAGTGTGTAAAGAGAGAGATTAATAGAGATGTTAAAGGTTACACGATCACAACCACAACATCATCATCAATTTTGTCCCCTCCTTGTCTCTCTAAAAACGTGATTATCAAGATCACCTTAGGGTATAAGGAGTGGTTAGACACTTGAGAGTGGCAAACTAAAAAATCAACCAATGAGAGTGTGCCATGTTAAACTGGTAAACTATGCTCAAAAGTGTTGGCAATGGTTAGACATTTGGTAAAGTGGTAAACTATTAAAAAAAATGTGTTATTGGTTGAGATTGGAATGGACCCCACCCCACACTACCCTCTCTCTCTCTCTCTCTCTCTCATACCCTCCCTCTCCCCGCATCGGTGTTCCCTCACCGATCTCTTCCCCATTTTCGGTAAAACTCAAGCGGCAAAGGAGTTGGCAGTGGTTGCCGCTCGGTGCCGAACCAGTTTGCCGCTGCCACTCCGGACAACCTTAGTCATCTTAACTGTACACACTAAACGGAAACTCAATTAGAATCAAGACATGTCTACCTCTATCTCTTTGATCTCAGGATTAACAAGTACTCACGTTCTATCTTCTAGTTTCTATTACGTTTTACTAAAGGAATTGATCAACATTAGGATATAAAAATTCACAACTCTTAATCTAATAAAGCAATCCCTTTATCTGAACATAAAGTCAAGCAAATTATATAGGATTTATCCATAAAAGAAACTTTATTCATAGAAGACTTTTGGAACGAGTTGGAGAGGAATTTTGAAGTGTTGTACTCTTTCCATGGTGACAATATTATTGTAGCTAAAATGAAAATCCAACTAGGGCTAGCTAATTCACTGCAATCATTAAATAAGTTTGCAATCATTAAATAAGTTCGAAATTCAAACAAATGAATCAACTGGAATTTTATTGTCTAATTTAAATGTTCCCATGAGAGAGATCCATATGTACTGACTAAAATAAATTATCTAGAATAAAATTATTTGAGGATATAAATTTTAATAATTTAATTCACAAAATACAAATATACAACTCTAGGTTGCTTGGCTTTATTAAATAATTCAATGTTCCCATGAGAGATACCCACATGGACTGACTAAAATAAATTATCTAGAATAAAATTATTTGAGGATATATTAATTAATAAATTAATTCACAAAAATACAAATATACAACTCTAGGTTGCTTGGCTTTATTAAATAATTCCTTCATTGAGGTGTAAGAATAATTCACAAAACCCATTACACCTTTCGTCCTTTAACACTAACCAGGTTAAAATTTTAAGTTAAGTTTAATCATGTGACTTACACATGAGGGTAAATCAGTAATTTTACTCTTTTAATTTAAAAAAGTAAAAAAAAATTATATACGATTCACATAAATCCACTAGTCATCTTCTTTCTCTCAACTATACCCTCACCCCCTCGGCCCCTCCCTTTCTCTCTTCAATCAACCTCCACCAACCATAAAGTAAAGCAAATTATATAGGATTTATCCATAAAATAAACTTTATTCATAGAAGACTTTTGGAACGAGTTGTTTGAGTTCAGAATATGGTTGGAACAATTTTGGATGTGGATTCAAAGCTATTATTACCTTGTATTGTGATAAAGGATTTCATATTCGAATTTCCAATTAGTATAAATATTTAAGAGAAATAAAAAGGCTGGACACCAATGACCAAACCTCATTTGCTTGTCAGATTCGAATTTCCCACAAATAATTTCTTACAACAAGATTTATGTTTATCTAAAAGAACATGGTAGGAAACATTCAAACCTCGTTTGCTTGCTTTAGACGCTTTTCTCGATCGAAACTGAGACTGTAGAAACTATAGATCGATCAGCAGTAACCTCTTGAAGATTGATTTTCACGATGGAATATGTACATGAAACTATAGGTTTTTAAACACGGACCACCCAACTTGTAAACATAGCTTTAAGTAAAACAAGTTGCACTTAACTGATTATAATATAAATTTTACAAGTTGCACTTAACTTATCGATAAAATATATAAAAGTTAATTGTACAAATTTGAATACATGCGACGGTGAATCGGTGATAGGGAGAGGGAGACTAATTACATCAGCAAGTGTACATAAAGCAACGGTTTTTAGATAGTAAATTTTACTAAATTGTTGGTAATTTACGGACTTCAAATCATAAGTCGGTGAACTTAAAGGACCAAATTTAACAAATAGGTTAAATTGGTTAAGTTTGCTAATTATGTTATAATGATATTTGATAATGTCTTGATCATCAAGTTAGAGTTAGCCTATATAAACCATCTAGGGTTAGAGATTTTTAAGAGACAAGAGAAGAGTTAAACCGAGTTTTGGTTTATGAGTTATTCTAATAAAGGTTTTTTGAGTTGTATTTTCTTGGTTATAATAAAAGTTCTTGGAGAGTTATTCCATTCATTCGTGTTCTTGGTTTGATTATCGACTGGGACTTGAATTGGTATCAGAGCCAAGTTCAATCGTCGATATCAAACGGGTACTCGGGTTCTTGATCAGTGGCTAAGGAATAACGGGTCGGTGATTAGGAAGGTCGAGATCGAACTTAGCACAGCGGCTGAACCGTACCAGTCGGGTTCCTGTTCGAATCAGTTTCATATAGCAGGTTCGGTTTTTACGAGAGGTATTCGTGACCGAAGATAGCAACGACAACTCGGTTTCGAACCAGGTCGTCAAAGTGTTCGTTCCAAGCGGCGACGGTAATTAAAACATCAGACAACGTCAATTCCCCGCTGTCGTATGACGTAAATCGAAACAAAAAGGTATCCCATCGCAGCGGTTCACATTGACGCCGGTGTGGAGGAATGACCCGGCCCGGTCATTCTGGGTCGGATAGCCATCACTATATAAATAAATATGGAAGATATCCCCATGCAAATATAAGTGCGGAAGAATCTCCGACAAGTTAGGAGATGTCGTTAAACCGACTTCCCGACTTAAAGGGAAACCCTAATTCACCTATAACTATAAATAGGAGATAACATCGTGAAGGTAATGGACACAATTCTCTCTCATTACATTCTCTTTCACTCCCACAAACGAATTCTTATTCTCACGCTGGAGGGTGGTTACAGGAATAACCCAATTTCTGCAATGAGTCCTAACGGTGTTCTATTTTGTAGATTGGAGATCGGACTACTCTTTATCGGATCAACCAGTCGAGAGACATATCTCAGGTGACGTTTCTATATTGGCGCCATCCATGGGACCTAAAATACTAGGAATCAGTTACCACGATGAGTGCTCTGAACGTATGTACTACAATAGCTAGTACCGTTTCGACTTCCATTGGTGAAGGAAGTACAACGTCGGCTAGTATTACAATGACAGTTTCGGCTCCGACAATAACTAGGTCTCTGGCACTTGAGTTTGAGGCCGAGTTGCCTCCAGGGTACGAGAGCGGACGTGCCGGCACTGCAACCCCTGGAACGGGACCTTCTTTCCCTAGCACGAGTACTACACAACCTCTCGTTGTGTCGGTGACAACAACAACTATCCCACTTGCCTCAACCCAGGGGACATATCTAAGCACCAGTTCACCGGTGTTTACGCCAGCTTCAGGCTCAAGAAGTTACTACTATCAGCCAGCCCAACCCGTTTAAACGACCACAGTTGGAGTAGCGGCTCAGTATTTCTCACAGGCAGACAACTTCCAGTTCCTTCCATTGTACTCAACGACGCTTACCGCGGCAATGTCCACGTCGCCTCATCAACCGGTGGTAACGCTGAGGGCCGTGTTGAACACTCCAATTACCTTCGGGAACCAAGCTTATATTCTATCTTACTATTATATGCCGCCATACGGGTATGCGCCTCCCAAGATGTATGGGAACCCACATGAAGGGAGCCAGATGACCTAGTGGGGTTTTTAGTATCCACAGCCTCTGTTTTGGCATGGGGGTCACAATCCATACGCTATGCCCAGCCAAACTATTATGGTGTCCGCACCTTGCGGAAATACTACTAATACTGGACAACAGCTTAACTACGGTCAGACAGGTCCATCATTTGTAACCCAGACAGTAACTCCCCCAATCACCTAGGGCTCGTTTGTGGTAATCCCAATATATGAAGAAGATGAGTTAACCATGCCATATAAGTTGGCCGAGGTCACATTCAGATCAAATTTTTCTAGACGCATAGCGGAAGCTCATATTAAAGAAAAACCGAAGATTCCGCCCACTGTTGAATAGTATGATGGAACTAGTGATCCCGATGATCATATTAATCTGTTTAGGAGCACGGGGGAAGTAGCATGTGGCCAATGCCCCTATGGTGCAAGATGTTTGTTCAATCTTTGGTAGGGGCGACTCGTGTATGGTGGGACAGTCTCCAAGTTGGAGGAATCGGTAGCTTCGTGGAACTGGTGACAATGTTTTCACAACAGTTAAGCTAGTAGCGGAGACTCGCCAAGGATTGGAATGAAGTGTTGCACATACGCTGACGAGACAACGAAACAATAGGGAATTTCTTGACGAGACTCAACAAAGAAAGCATCGCGATTCCTTGCATAACCCAGGATTTGGCGTATGACGCCTTTTACAAGTTGTGAATGATGATGAACTCCTCAGAAAGCCGCATGACAGGATCTGGGTTCCTGATACCAATGAAGAAATTATGAGAATCGCCAAGGTCTAAGTATGCAAAGAGAAATCTATCATAGCCAGTCATGCGGCAAACAAGAAAAAAGAGTCATATCGAGCATCGGAAGAAACCGACCGCCGCGGGGGTAAGATCAAAAGTCAGAGCGAAAGGTTTTCAAGGGGAAGTCACACTGAATCCCAGGGGAGATACGACAGACCCCGAAGCACGTCATCAAAGAGTGAATACTGTTCAAGTGGAGCCAAGTCAGATTTTCCCGTGTTGAGTAAAACGCCTCCATCGGTGAAGGATAAGGATGGTAAAGCGGGTAAAAAACAACGCGAGATGAATAGGGTTTATGTCGAAGACGTGAGAGGAACCAAGCGGGGATTTGAGATCTTTGAACCATGGATGTCGGTCGACATGCACGCGGGTTCTCGATAGTGGGATACCCATCTTAGCACGGATCCCCTCATAATCAGTACAGCGGTAGGTGACTATAATATGAGAAGAATCCTGGTAGACACAAGAAGCTCAGAAGACATCATTTACGAACATTGTTATAACCGGATGCAGGGGGGAATCGAGCCCTCCTCAAGCCAGTCCACGCCCCCATTAGGGGTTTTACTGGGGAAAAGGTTGACCCAATCGAGCAAATTACTTTCCCGGTAACTTTTGGAGAAGCGTCGTGTGAGAGGACTTTAGTTATCCCATTCCTGGTAGTTAGGGTTGGGTCCCACTAGAACATTATTATTGGGCGTTATACATTGGGTAAATTGGACGCAATTGTCTCTACGGCGCGAGGGTTCATGAAATTTCCAACTCCGAGAGGGGTGGCAACAGTGCACCGTGATCACATTGGTGAAGTAATGAGCGCGAAGAGATACCGACACGGAACAACGGGTGTAATCGGACCTGAGAGATGGGTCCTGAGCACTGAACACCCGGACCAGATAGTCATGATCGGTGACACTCTTTCCCCAGAAGTAAAGGAAAGCCTCAAAATGTTACTACGTAACAACATGGATGTTTTCGTCTTTGATCATGGTGACATGACGGGCATACCTCGTGACAGGGCAGAACATCGACTGTCTACGTTGCCCGGAATCAAACCAATAGCCTAGAGAAGGCGTAGCATGGCTCCAGATAGGAAAGAGGCGATAGTAATGGATGTGCAAAAGTTAAAAGAGGCGGGAATCCTTAAGGAGACAAATTATCATACCTGGGTAGCCAACCCGGTCATGGTGAAAAAGACGGACGACACATGGAGGATGTGCGTGGATTACAAAGATTTGAACAAAGCATGCCCTAAAGACGCGTATCCACTTCCTGAAATTGACTTCAAAGTCGACTCCTTGGTTCCTTTCCGCTTCAAGTATGTGCTCGACGCCAACAAAGGATACCATCAGATCCAGATGGCGGAAGAGGATGAAGAAAAAATGGCATTCTATACAGACATTGGCATCTTTTGTTACACAAAGGTGCCTTTCGGATTGCGGAACGCAGGGGCAACGTACCAGAGATTAATGGATAAGGCATTTGCAAATCAAATTGGGTGTAACTTAGAGGTATACGTCGACGATCTGGTAATCAGAAGTATGGAAGAAAAAAAATATGTTGCAAAATATCGAAGAAACATTCCGAACGCTAAGGGAATATAACATTAAATTGAACTTTAAAAAGTGCTCGTTCAGGGTTGAGGGGTGCAAGTTCCTAGGAATCATCGTCACACACGATGGTTTTAAGGCAAATCCTGAGAAAGTCATGGCCATCACCAACATGCCTTCACCGCGCACGCTAAAAGAAGCCCAAACTTTGAACAGTAGGTTGGTACCCATTAACAGGGTTTTAGCCAAACACGCCGAACGATCGCTACCTTTTATAAAGATGTTGAAGGATTGCCTAAACAAAAACAGCTTCCGGTGGACGGCGGAAGCATAAGAGGCATTGCAAGAGATGAAAGGCTTTTTTGCACATTTGCCGACCTTAACAACCCCGAAGCCAAAGGAAACATTGAAGATGTATCTATCCATGACTTTTCACGCGGTTAGTGCGGTTTTCATGGTAGAACGTGGTGGAGTGCAAACACCGATTTTCTACGTCAGCAGAGTACTAGCGGGTCTAGAAACCCGGTATCCCACACTGGAAAAGTTGGTGTTAGCACAAGTCCACGCTTCTCAGAAACTTCGAAGATAGTTCCACGGGGATAAAGTTCAGGTATTGACAAATTATTCCCTACAACAGGTTTTGAACAAACCAAAAATCTCAGGCCCGCTCGCGAAATGGGCAATCGAATTGGGCGCATTGGATATTGAGTACCATAAAAGAACAATGATAAAAGGGCAGGTGGTGGAAGATTTCATTGCTGAAATCCCAGAGGGAGAGCAGATTCGGGAAATGTATTCTAAGAAACCAGAAACAAGTACCACCAACGAAATTTGGAAGTTGTATACAGATGGTTCCTCGAGAGTATAGGTGCGGGGCCGGCCTAATGCTCATAATCCCAGAAGGGGTTAAGCTGATGTATGCCCTAAAGTTCGAATTTGAGTGCTTAAACAATGAGTCAGAATATGAAGCTCTGTTGGCGGGGTTACGAATGGCGCATGCCATGGGAGCTACTCGGGTTGACGCATACATGATTCGCTGTTGGTAAACAACCAAATCAATGAGACCTACGAAGCGCGCGACAAAACAATGGCTTAATATCTAGCAAAATCAAAAGGTCTTATCACCTTATTTAATAACGTGAGCTTAACACATGTTCATAGGGGAAAAAACCAGATCCCTGACGCGATTAGTAAACTAGCAACATCAGGAATAGAGCATGAGGTAAGAATAGAGATGTTGCACACCCCATCAACAACGGAAGGGGAGGTTTCAGCTACGAGTACTGCAGAAGAATGCTGAATGACACCCCTTGTAAAGTACCTGACAAAAAGGGAATTGCCAGCTTCAAAAGGTGCATCAAGGAAGATACAGGCCAAAGCTCTACAATACGAAATGCAGGGAGGAATATTGTATCAAAAATCACACATGGGTCCGCTTTTACGTTGTGTTTCTCTAGCGGAGGCGGAATATTTTATTAAAGAAATACATGAAGGAGTCTGTGGCATCCACGCTGGGCCACGTTCGGTAGTGGCTAAGATTACTAATGTTGGGTACTATTGGCCCGATATGCATGAAGACACGGTAAAGGAGCTACGGAAATGCATGAGCTGCCAATGCTACGCGCCACAGACCTTGCGCCCCAAGAATAGCATGATATCAGTAACAGCGGTATGGCCTTTCCAAAAATGGGCCGTTGCCATCGTGGGTGCTTTCCCCCCAGCCCCGGGTAAAGTCAAATTCCTCATCGTTACAATAGATTACTTCACTAAGTAGACTGATGCTAAACCCTTGACAAAGATTGGGGCGGATAACGTAGAGAAGTTTCTATGGGAACACATAGTTTTCCGTTTCGGCTAATCATTGTACTTGGTCAGTGATAACGGAACTCGGTTCATGGATAAGACAATCCAGGAATGGTGCAAAGACCTGGACATACCGTAAATTTTCACCTCAGTGGCCCACCCCGAGGGCAATGGTCAGGTGAAGAGGGCTAATAGGAGTTTTCTTGATGGAATCAAAAAACACCTTGATCGGGAAGGTGGACGCTAGGTGGACGAGTTATCAACAATCTTATGGGCTCATTGAACATCGCCGAAATCAGGCAACAAAGAGACACCGTTCAGCCTAACATATGGCATAGAAGCAATGATTCAGCGGAGGTCGGACTCCCGTTTTAAGGTGCGTGACAACACAAGATGGCAATGATCAACGCCTCCGGGAAAACCGTGATCTCTTGGAGGAACGGTGTGAAGCAGTGGCTATCAGCGAGGCGCGATACAAACAAGCAATGGCCAGTTATTATAACAAGAGGGCAACCGTTGTCATCTTCCGGGTGGGTGACTACGTTCTAAGGGACAACGAAGCTAGTAGGACGGAGAATACCAAAAAAATGGGTCCCACCTGGGAAGGGCCTTACAGAATCAAGGAAGTTCTAGGGAAAGGGGCGTATACATTGGAACACCTAGATGGTACATCAATCCTGTGGTCCTGGAACGTTACCCAGCTCAAGAAATGCTATATGTGATACTCACCAGGCATGACAGAAAAGATTATTTCAATTTTTCTCATTTTTACAATATATCGTTATTTCATCCATAATTTCGATCTTTTGATCAATTTTTGTCAGACACTTCTATTCTATTTGAAATAAAAGTTCGATCCTTCGATTAAAGTTATCGTAACAAACATTCATGCACAATACATTTAAACCTTTTACTTAATACATTAAGTCACAAGGAGTATACAACACACCAACGTCAAAACAAACGACTTACATAAACATCTCGTTCCTGACCAAATTTTTTTTACAGTGCTAATAGATGGGTGCCTTGGTAATAGGTACATTAACTATCTACTATTAAACTAACATGGAACTTATACGTTCTCATCATAGTCTGCAAAACAAACAAAGTACTTGTACATACCCCCATATAGTAGGGAATAACAAACGCAAACTCTTCCATAGACTTGCTAATCGACACTCGATAGCATCTCCATCACCTCTGTAGGGGTATGGAGTATGCCAATGTCTAATACAACTAGGTCTGGAGACATAACCATGCCATCCTCTAAAGTAACAGGATGTGCCGTAGTTTCTTCCTCATCCAACGATGCTTTTGTCACTAGAGAGGAACCCCTACGGTAATATACATAGGAAAGACCACAATGATGAGCCTCAGGATCTCCGGCAGCTTTCCTCATCATCACACAGTGTTTCCCTCTTGGACCTTTGGGAAATGGAGGGTACAATCCAGGCATAACGGGGAGCAATCCACCATGATTCAGCCAGGGTTTACCTCTACCAGTCTCGGTCAACAGACATTGGCCGGAAGAGGGAGTTCCAGTGCTCTCAGGCATCCTATGAAGGTTTAGTAAGGCCTCGGGGGCCTCACAGACATCTAGCACCTCTGACACACGACGACAACGGTGGAAGTTACACCTGAAGTTACAAAATGGTCAAGAGGTGTTTCCATTGATAATATTTATGTAAGGATCAGAATCATCAATCGAATTGACAGTTGACAGTCACATCGGCCCCATGTCAGGAGGCGGAATCAGAGTAATCATGATAAGTCATTAAACACACAAGAGATGTTTACGTCATAACATTATAATTAAACAAAAAGGAAATAATATTCAACATACATAATTGTTTCAAATTGTTCACAACACGACACGTGTTAATAAAGTATCAATTATCATCAACATGGGGAGAGGAAGAGTCAAGAAATTGGCATATTACCTCTGGGATTGAGTTCTCCGCTACATCTTGGATCTGCTGAAACTCAGGGAGTGGGTAATTGGCCACAATGGATAAAGTCTCTGCCATACGGTTGGAAGCAGAAGCATTCGCAGCCCAGAACTCCTCAGTTATAAGCTCCTAGAGGTTGCAACTCAGATACGCGACATGTATACCATCATGCCACCCAGTCTCATACGCTGCAGTCGCCTTGTCATCTAGCAAACCACTAAAGTTGCCACACCCCTTTCTACGGCGGAAGCACGAGGTGTGATCATGAAAGGTTCTCATTGCATACGAAGAGTAAACATGCTACATGCTCGTAAAATAACATTCAAATACCATAATTTGAAAACATACGTTAGCGTTTACATCGCTAAGTCGCATAAAACATTGTCTTAAAAGTTTACAACTTTATTTAAAGTTAAACACAAGCGACATCCACGAGCATAAGCAAGACCGCGCGCACATCCATTCTAGTTACCTGAAATACATGTGAGTTTTTGGAAAAACGTCAACATAAAGTTGGTGTGAATTCATGCAGTTTTGTATTTCATGTTTGTATACTTTGTATGAAAACATAGTTTGTGAGTAAATCAAGTTTTCATATATAAATCCAGTTTCATGTGTACACCACGTACCTATTTATAATTCAATCTTTTCTTGAGTACCCCACGTACTTCAAGTTATATATCAATCCTCTTGAGTACCCCACGTACTTCAAGTTATATATCAATCTTCTTGAGTACCCCACGTACTTCAAGTTATATATATCAATTCTGTATGGTATGAATTTTATGTAAATACAGTATTTATGTAATTATCAGATTGTTAATGGGTTGCAAAGCCATTAACCTGTGGCACGTCATAGGAAGTCACCAAACCTAAGGCATTTAATTGGTATATTCTGAGACACAAAAGCACTCCTCGATTCTCGCCCCGACCAGGAGTGTGGCTGCCAGGCACCCGTTAGATCTAACCTTTTGTTCTGCGGTCTAGGTATATTGTTGATTAATGGTGCTTCTGTACCCTATTCGTGACACTATTTCTCATAACGCCTCCTACTTGGTTCTCGTTCTCACCAAGCGCGTTTCTTGTTATCATTTCTCATAGCGCCTTATACTTGGTTCTCGTCTCACCAAATGTGCTTCTCATATTCATATATTTCGTCACACTTGGTTCTCGTTCTCACCAAGTGTACTTCTTGTATTTATATCATACCATTTATAAATATTGTACTTTTGTACATGTATTTCACCCCCGAAGTTATAAAAACTGAAAACAGTTAAAGAGAAAAGGGGGAGCATGAACTCACAACTTTGCGTTCCTAGCGTCGTAAACTCCACCGGATTTGCTTAATTAACGTCGTAACCTATACGCGTTTTCTTAACGTTAGTCACTAGACTTGCGTCGCACAAGTTCAGTCACTCTCTTGTATATTTTCTTGTGTTAAAAATATTCTTATATTTTTAACTACGTATCTTACTTATTTTATTTTCTCCAAAAATAAATATAAGTCTTTTGTGTTTTGCACTTTGCACCCGAATTATGTATCTTGTATGTTGTATGTGTATTTTTATATTTCTACTCTTCATGAGTAATTAGTGTATTTTTAAGTCTTAATACACTAGCACGTATAACACATACTATATACACTTAGCACAAAAATTGGTGATAAAATAATATATATTTTTCTCTCAAAAATATATATACATAATATCCATTTTTATTCTTCAAGAAATCACCATTTCTTATCATCAAAAATTAGGGAAACCTTAGTAATACTTTTAAACACATTTTTAGGGAATAAGTTTCTCAAAAACTTATATTTTTCTAAGTGTCAAAATTTATAAAAATTTTGACAGAGTTTCCCCTAAAAATGGAGGTTTCCCACGTTTTCAAAACGTGTGTTTATTTTCTTTTAAATCATCATCAATAATCAGCAACAACAATTATCAACAATAATCACTACTTTTCCCCACTTCATGAACTTGGATATTTACCAAGATTGTGTAGTATCTTACTAGCACATTTAGTAAGTCTTGTCATCTTTAAAAATAATTTTAGTTTCTTAAAAACTTTATTTTTAAAGAATATGAAGTTTCACAACTTCTAGTCGAGATTCGCAAAAATATTTCTTTGTTAAATTTTTCTTGTGACACAAGTGTCTACACACTTGTTTATGTACTAAAATGCTTTTAGTTCGGATAAGATCCGGGTTTTAACAAAACTAATATTTTTGCTTGGTTCTTCCGAAAAACCACTTGTAGATCTTTAGACCTACATGTTTAGAGTCTTATTTTACAAGAAAAATTACTTTTACACAAGTTCATGTCTTATGAATGGATGGATCCATCATCTTTTAACTTTATAACTTTTACATCCTACTAGTTCATGCTTTCTAACATGGACTAGTATGTCTAGATGATGATCCATCTTGCTTTTACTAACAACAACATCAAATAATCATCACAAAACAAGCTTAGCAAGTTTTACACAATTATCCATCTATTAACCACCATATTCATCACTTTAATAGACTTTTAGTTGGTGATTTAGTATGTTCATGATTTTCAACCGACAAATCTCTTATTAACCACTCTAGACAAGATCAAGAAGGTGTTTTAGAGCACTTACTACTAGCTCAAGGCTAGGGAAGAAGCAAAGCGAAAACAAGGTGGATAAAAGCAAATGAAGGAGGTCCTTCAAGATCCGTTGCTTGCAACCTTCCTAATTAGGCTCCATACACCTTAGGATATGCTTAGAATTCTTGAGAATGGATTGAAGGATGATGATGATATGTGGGGGTGTTGGGCCGTAGCCTTGAGAGAGAAGAAGGAGAGTTTTGGTGTTTTGGAAGGTGAAGATGAAATGGGTTATGGACTTGTGGTTTTTATATAATGTTCTTCCAACATCTAAATACCCACTAGTCCTTATGTTCCTTTAGTACATGACATGTTTAATAAATAAATGGAGAAAATCAAAGTGGTGATTCCCACTTCATAACCGTAAGGTGAAGGGGGGTTGGTTTCTAGTTGTGATGCAATGGAACTTGTTACATAATCTAGTTACATGTTACATGTTAGATTTAGTGTTAAGTGTGTTAAGTAATATATAGTGTGTTAGGGTGTTCGGGGACCCTAACTAGCTTAGAAAAATAAAAACAATGCTTCTAGCATTATTTTGGTGTTCCGGGTATTATCCGGTTGTTCGGTTAGACACTGGTTCGTTAAAGTGCTAAATTACACTTTTTAGTGTCGTTTAAGTACCTTTCTTGTACTCTTTCAATTCCCAACACTTAGGGAAATATTCTGGATAATAAAACGACATTTCTGCATAATATTTATATGTCTAAATGCTGATTTATTGCTGAATTATATAAGTTCTGCACTTAAAGTGCGTTTCGGGTGCTTTTTAGTGCTTATTTTTGCTTTCGCAGTGTATATATATTAACCCTTGTATGTACTCTTGGGTTTTAATGCATTCTTGTTGTCGGACCTACACCTAGGCTCCAATTTTATTGTCTGACTGCTTTCTGCAGTTCTGTTGACACATTGTGTCTTACCGGTGAGTTTACTAGTATTTCTGACGCAACGCTCTCGTTTATGCATAAAGCAATATTTTGTAGTATACAACGTGCATGAATTCACTTGTTTAATCATGTGTTCAGACATTGCTGACAATTAAACTCATAATTGCAGTCATTAAGCAATAATTATAGTGTACGGAAATTACCGGTTTGTGCCAGTTGTCACAGTCTCCCCCCGTTAAAAGAATTTCGTCCCGAAGTTCAGACTGAACTAACTCTCGCTGGAGTCTTCTTGAATAGGTGGGGATACTTTTTCTTGAACTGGTCTTCACGTTCCCATGTGTACTCGGGTCCGTGCTTAGAGCTCCAACGTACTTTGACAAGTTTCACACTGCTCCTCCTGGTCTTGTTGACTTTCCAGTCAGTAACCTCAACGGGTTGTTCTGTAAATCGGAGGGCTTCATCAATATGCACTTCATCCAACGGGATGGTCACGTTTTCTTGCGTTGGACTCTTCTTCAGGTTGGATACATGAAACGTATCATGTACTCCATTAAGTTCTGCCGGTAACTCCAACTTGTATGCCACGGTACCAATTCTTCTCAATATTCTGAATGGTCCGATGTATCGTGGATTCAACTTTCCACGCTTTCCAAATCTGACTACGCCCTTCCATGGTGAGACTTTTAACAACACTTTGTCTCCCACCTTGAAATCTACCGATTTTCTATTTGGATCCGCGTAGCTCTTTTGTCGCTCTCGAGCCGCCTTAATGCGCTCTCGGATCTGTGCAATCTTATCGGTTGTCTCTTGTACAAGTTCAGGACCAACCATACGTTTATCTCCGGCATCTGCCCAACATAAGGGCGATCGGCATTTGCGGCCATACAGAGCTTCGAACGGCGCGGCTTTTATGCTTGTATGATAGCTGTTATTGTAGGAAAACTCAACTAAAGGTAGATGAGTATCCCAGCTGCCGCCTAGGTCCATGACACATGCGCGAAGCATATCTTCTAACGTTTGTATAGTCCGTTCGCTCTGGCCGTCTGTTTGTGGATGGAATGCCGTGCTTAGATCTAACTGAGATCCAAAGGCTTCCTGAAATGATTGCCAGATTCTTGAGACAAAGCGTCCATCTCTGTCTGAAATGATTGAGATTGGCACTCCATGACGTGCCACAATTTCTCTTAAGTATATTTCTGCAAGCTTTCCAGTGCTATCCTTCTCTCGGATTGGTAGGAAATGCGCAGACTTCGTCAATCGATCGACTATTACCCATATCATATCGTGCCCTCTCGGGGTCCTGGGTAGTTTTGTTATGAAGTCCATCGAGATTTGTTCCCACTTCCATACGGGAATCTCTGGTTGTTGTAGTAGGCCGGACGGTTTCTGATATTCTGCCTTAACCTTAGCACAGGTTAGGCATTTTCCAACATAGACAGCAACATCGCTTTTGAGTCTCGGCCACCAATAGTACTCCTTCAAGTCTTGATACATTTTGTCCGATCCTGGGTGGATCGAATATCTCGATTTGTGGGCTTCATTAAGGATGACTTCTCGTATGCCACCATAGAGTGGAACCCAAATGCGCTTTTTAAAGTATAAGGCTCCCTCTTCGTTTGGCACCATGTACTTCAATGCACCCCGGAGGTATTCAGCCTTACGATTCTCTTCTTTAAGAGCTTCTTGTTGTGCATCTCGAATGCGTGTAGTGAGGTTCGTTCGAATCGTCATTTCCAATGCTCGAACCCTTAGGGTCTTAACCCTTTCTTTTCGGCTCAACGCGTCTGCTACAACGTTTGCCTTTCCAGGATGGTACTTAATCTCACAGTCATAATCATTCAGCAGCTCGACCCAACGTCGCTGGCGCATATTCAATTCCTTCTGATCAAATATGTGTTGTAAGCTTTTGTGATCTGTGAAGATTGTACATCGAGTACCATATAAATAATGTCGCCAAATCTTCAAGGCGAATACCACTCCACCCAGCTCCAGGTCGTGAGTGGTATAATTTCTCTCGTGAACCTTCAGTTGTCTTGAAGCATAAGCGATGACTTTTTGGCGTTGCATGAGCACGCAACCCAAGCCTTGTCGTGAGGCGTCGCAGTATACCACGAAGTCTTCAGTGCCTTCGGGTAATGATAGTATCGGTGCATCGCATAGCTTGCTCTTAAGTAACTGGAAGGCTTCTTCTTGTTTGTGACCCCAGTCGTACTTCTTGTCTTTCTGAGTAAGGGTCGTTAGCGGTTGAGCTATCTTCGAGAAATTCTCAATGAATCGCCGATAGTAGCCCGCTAAGCCCAAAAATTGTCGAACTTCAGTTGGGGTCTTGGGAGCTTCCCAATTCTTTATTGCTTCAATCTTGGACAGGTCTACATGAATGCCCTTTTCATTCACCACGTGACCAAGAAATTGTACTTCGCGAATCCAGAATTCGCATTTCGAGAACTTTGCATAAAGTTTCTCTTTCTTCAGTAGCTCCAAGATGGTTCTGAGATGTTGCTCATGTTCTTCTTTCGTTCGCGAGTAAATCAGGATATCATCGATAAATACAATCATGAATTTATCGAGATATGGTTTACATACGCGGTTCATTAGGTCCATAAAGACCGCTGGCGCGTTTGTCAATCCAAACGGCATCACCAAAAATTCGTAGTGCCCATATCGCGTTCTGAATGCAGTCTTTGGCACGCTTCCTTCTTGGATTCTCAGCTGATGGTATCCAGATCGAAGGTCGATCTTGGAATAGTAACTTGATCCTTGCAGTTGATCAAATAAGTCATCAATCCTCGGTAGTGGATACCGATTCTTGATAGTGAGCTTGTTCAGTTCCCTGTAATCGATACACATCCGCAGTGTTCCATCCTTCTTCTTCACGAATAATACTGGAGCTCCCCAGGGCGAGAAGCTTGGCCTTATGAATCCTTTATCCAACAACTCCTGGAGCTGTGTAGATAATTCTTGCATTTCGGATGGCGCAAGTCGATAGGGCGCCTTGGCTACAGGAGCAGCTCCTGGAACCAAGTCTATACGGAATTCGACTTGTCGTTGCGGAGGTAGTCCTGGCAGATCTTCAGGGAACTCATCAGGAAATTCCTTCACCACAGGATTGTCTTCGAGTTTCGGCTCCACAGCCTTCTTGTCTATAACGTGTGCTAGGAAAGCGACACATCCTTTCCTCAAGCACTTCTGTGCCTTCATACAACTGATGATTCGAAGAGGCGCGTTTCGTCTTTCTCCATGCACGATGAGAGTTTCACCACTCGCTAAAGGGATGCGAATGATTTTCTCATGACAAATAACTTCAGCTTTGTTCTTGGACAATCAGTCCATCCCGACTACTACATCGAAGCTACCCAATTGAATAGGTAGGAGGTCGATGCTAAATCTTCGTTCGCCAAGTTCTAGTGTGCAGCCTCTGACAACTTCGCCCGATTCAACAAGTTTACCATTGGCTAGTTCTATGGAATAAGGAATTTCTAATCTACTAGATTCTATTCCAAGTATGCGTTTAAATTCCACAGACATGAAACTATAATCGGTGCCAGTGTCGAATAATATGGATGCAATGTGATTGTTAATGAGGAACGTACCGTTGACCACATTAGGGTCCTTGCGTGCGTCCCTTGCTCTAATTACAAATGCTCGGGTCTGAGCATTGTTTCCCCTTGGGCAATTTTTCTTGAAATGATCCATGCCTCCACAACCAAAGCATCCTTGGCTTTGCCCAGCTCCACGGCTATTCCGGTTACCATTGCCATTCTCATTCCCATTCCTCCCGTTTCCCCAACAGTTTTCTGCTTGGTGACCCAATCTACCACATTTGTCGCACCTTGGAATGCGACAAGCTCCTTTATGATGAAACTTACATTTTTGGCATTCAGGCATGGAGCCTTGGTATGCCTTGGTTGAAAGGGTCTTCGCCCCCGGAGACGGGTTAGTGTCACGCTTTTTGTTGAAACCTTCGTTGTTGCGAGTCGCTTGATTCAGATTCGAACGCTTTCTCTTCTTGTCACCGGACGACTCATCATGTGTCTCGGTCTTCTTTGTTGGGTTCAACGATAACTTCTTCTTACGAACACAATCTTTGGTCAGGCTGACAGCCAGAGTTACAGCCTCAGTGATTGTTTGTGGTTTGGCTGACGTCACCATGCCACGAAACTCTGAGGCCAGTCCCCAAATGTAGCGTTCGACACGCTTGAATTCGGGAGTCACCATGTAGGGAAGCACTCTGGACAGATCGTGGAATCTTCGAGTATAACTATCAATATGAGCATCCTCCATAGTCAAGTGCCAGAACTCCGTTTCCAGTCTTTGGAGTTCAGCACGAGAGCAATACTTCTCTCTCATCCTTTCCTTTAGTTCCTCCCAGGTTAGACTATACGCGGCATTATTGAGCAAGGTTTGGGCTTGCAAATTCCACCAAGTCAGAGCTTCATCGGCAAACAACCCGGTAGCAAAGGTGACTTGTTGATCCGCGGTACACATGCTCATGCGAAAAGTAGCTTCAGTCTTCTCCGTCCAGCGCACAAATGCTACTGCACCTCCTGTGCCATCATAGTTCATCGGCTTGCAGTCGAGGAACTGCTTAAATGTGCAGCTTCGAACTGCGCTGTCTCCAGATGAATCTCCATTCCCATTATGTCTAGCGTTGCTTGGTCTTTCACTGTCTTGAGTACGGTTTGCCTCGTACTGGGCGATAGCAGCGGAGACCCTTTCTTCCAGTAGAGCCTCCAGCTCTTCGGCAATTCTTGGCAGTGGGGGAGGAGGAGGTTGGTCACGAGCGTTCACAGCTTTCCTGGGTGTCATGTTCTGACAGAACATAACACAGCAGGGTTAGGTATTTGTTTGATATCGTCACACTAGACAGTAGTATCATATATATTCACAGGTATATATACCACATAAGTGACATCAAACAATCATTACTCTAGCAGAGTACTTAGTAGGCTTGCTCTGAGGGAATCTATACGTGATAAGACTTGCTGTGGTTTCTGTGCACTGAATTCCATAATTACGTATGCATCCATAATTACGTAACTCCTTGCACAGTCCGCACAGTTCGTTTCATCCTCGTATTTCTCCTTTCAGATGGGCCATCGCTTTCAGGTAAAATCACGTATACTCGTGACATTCTACTTCTAGTACATGCTAATTATCACACATAATTGCAAGTAGTTTCTAGTCAACGACAAGTGCTACTCAAGTGCACTCTAAGTCTTGAAGTGTCTTTTCTAGACTCATGTAGTCAGTTTCAGGCAGTGGATGTCGCGGGACGTTTTATGCAATGAAAACTCTTTGAAAAATTGTTTTCGTGAATGGATCCTAGAGATTGTAGACTAGACTCGAGAAGGAATCCTGGTTCACTACAATCGCAGCTCTGATACCAATCTGCCACACCCCTTTCTACGGCGGAAGCACGAGGTGTGATCATGAAAGGTTCTCATTGCATACGAAGAGTAAACATGCTACATGCTCGTAAAATAACATTCAAATACCATAATTTGAAAACATACGTTAGCGTTTACATCGCTAAGTCGCATAAAACATTGTCTTAAAAGTTTACAACTTTATTTAAAGTTAAACACAAGCGACATCCACGAGCATAAGCAAGACCGCGCGCACATCCATTCTAGTTACCTGAAATACATGTGAGTTTTTGGAAAAACGTCAACATAAAGTTGGTGTGAATTCATGCAGTTTTGTATTTCATGTTTGTATACTTTGTATGAAAACATAGTTTGTGAGTAAATCAAGTTTTCATATATAAATCCAGTTTCATGTGTACACCACGTACCTATTTATAATTCAATCTTTTCTTGAGTACCCCACGTACTTCAAGTTATATATCAATCCTCTTGAGTACCCCACGTACTTCAAGTTATATATCAATCTTCTTGAGTACCCCACGTACTTCAAGTTATATATATCAATTCTGTATGGTATGAATTTTATGTAAATACAGTATTTCTGTAATTATCAGATTGTTAATGGGTTGCAAAGCCATTAACCTGTGGCACGTCATAGGAAGTCACCAAACCTAAGGCATTTAATTGGTATATTCTGAGACACAAAAGCACTCCTCGATTCTCGCCCCGACCAGGAGTGTGGCTGCCAGGCACCCGTTAGATCTAACCTTTTGTTCTGCGGTCTAGGTATATTGTTGATTAATGGTGCTTCTGTACCCTATTCGTGACACTATTTCTCATAACGCCTCCTACTTGGTTCTCGTTCTCACCAAGCGCGTTTCTTGTTATCATTTCTCATAGCGCCTTATACTTGGTTCTCGTCTCACCAAATGTGCTTCTCATATTCATATGTTTCGTCACACTTGGTTCTCGTTCTCACCAAGTGTACTTCTTGTATTTATATCATACCATTTATAAATATTGTACTTTTGTACATGTATTTCACCCCCGAAGTTATAAAAACTGAAAACAGTTAAAGAGAAAAGGGGGAGCATGAACTCACAACTTTGCGTTCCTAGCGTCGTAAACTCCACCGGATTTGCTTAATTAACGTCGTAACCTATACGCGTTTTCTTAACGTTAGTCACTAGACTTGCGTCGCACAAGTTCAGTCACTCTCTTGTATATTTTCTTGTGTTAAAAATATTCTTATATTTTTAACTACGTATCTTACTTATTTTATTTTCTCCAAAAATAAATATAAGTCTTTTGTGTTTTGCACTTTGCACCCGAATTATGTATCTTGTATGTTGTATGTGTATTTTTATATTTCTACTCTTCATGAGTAATTAGTGTATTTTTAAGTCTTAATACACTAGCACGTATAACACATACTATATACACTTAGCACAAAAATTGGTGATAAAATAATATATATTTTTCTCTCAAAAATATATATACATAATATCCATTTTTATTCTTCAAGAAATCACCATTTCTTATCATCAAAAATTAGGGAAACCTTAGTAATACTTTTAAACACATTTTTAGGGAATAAGTTTCTCAAAAACTTATATTTTTCTAAGTGTCAAAATTTATAAAAATTTTGACAGAGTTTCCCCTAAAAATGGAGGTTTCCCACGTTTTCAAAACGTGTGTTTATTTTCTTTTAAATCATCATCAATAATCAGCAACAACAATTATCAACAATAATCACTACTTTTCCCCACTTCATGAACTTGGATATTTACCAAGATTGTGTAGTATCTTACTAGCACATTTAGTAAGTCTTGTCATCTTTAAAAATAATTTTAGTTTCTTAAAAACTTTATTTTTAAAGAATATGAAGTTTCACAACTTCTAGTCGAGATTCGCAAAAATATTTCTTTGTTAAATTTTTCTTGTGACACAAGTGTCTACACACTTGTTTATGTACTAAAATGCTTTTAGTTCGGATAAGATCCGGGTTTTAACAAAACTAATATTTTTGCTTGGTTCTTCCGAAAAACCACTTGTAGATCTTTAGACCTACATGTTTAGAGTCTTATTTTACAAGAAAAATTACTTTTACACAAGTTCATGTCTTATGAATGGATGGATCCATCATCTTTTAACTTTATAACTTTTACATCCTACTAGTTCATGCTTTCTAACATGGACTAGTATGTCTAGATGATGATCCATCTTGCTTTTACTAACAACAACATCAAATAATCATCACAAAACAAGCTTAGCAAGTTTTACACAATTATCCATCTATTAACCACCATATTCATCACTTTAATAGACTTTTAGTTGGTGATTTAGTATGTTCATGATTTTCAACCGACAAATCTCTTATTAACCACTCTAGACAAGATCAAGAAGGTGTTTTAGAGCACTTACTACTAGCTCAAGGCTAGGGAAGAAGCAAAGCGAAAACAAGGTGGATAAAAGCAAATGAAGGAGGTCCTTCAAGATCCGTTGCTTGCAACCTTCCTAATTAGGCTCCATACACCTTAGGATATGCTTAGAATTCTTGAGAATGGATTGAAGGATGATGATGATATGTGGGGGTGTTGGGCCGTAGCCTTGAGAGAGAAGAAGGAGAGTTTTGGTGTTTTGGAAGGTGAAGATGAAATGGGTTATGGACTTGTGGTTTTTATATAATGTTCTTCCAACATCTAAATACCCACTAGTCCTTATGTTCCTTTAGTACATGACATGTTTAATAAATAAATGGAGAAAATCAAAGTGGTGATTCCCACTTCATAACCGTAAGGTGAAGGGGGGTTGGTTTCTAGTTGTGATGCAATGGAACTTGTTACATAATCTAGTTACATGTTACATGTTAGATTTAGTGTTAAGTGTGTTAAGTAATATATAGTGTGTTAGGGTGTTCGGGGACCCTAACTAGCTTAGAAAAATAAAAACAATGCTTCTAGCATTATTTTGGTGTTCCGGGTATTATCCGGTTGTTCGGTTAGACACTGGTTCGTTAAAGTGCTAAATTACACTTTTTAGTGTCGTTTAAGTACCTTTCTTGTACTCTTTCAATTCCCAACACTTAGGGAAATATTCTGGATAATAAAACGACATTTCTGCATAATATTTATATGTCTAAATGCTGATTTATTGCTGAATTATATAAGTTCTGCACTTAAAGTGCGTTTCGGGTGCTTTTTAGTGCTTATTTTTGCTTTCGCAGTGTATATATATTAACCCTTGTATGTACTCTTGGGTTTTAATGCATTCTTGTTGTCGGACCTACACCTAGGCTCCAATTTTATTGTCTGACTGCTTTCTGCAGTTCTGTTGACACATTGTGTCTTACCGGTGAGTTTACTAGTATTTCTGACGCAACGCTCTCGTTTATGCATAAAGCAATATTTTGTAGTATACAACGTGCATGAATTCACTTGTTTAATCATGTGTTCAGACATTGCTGACAATTAAACTCATAATTGCAGTCATTAAGCAATAATTATAGTGTACGGAAATTACCGGTTTGTGCCAGTTGTCACAAAAGTGGGGTGATCTCCTAAGATACTCAAAGAAGGAGATAGTGCCGTATGTGCTCCACCATTTCTTTTCCTCCTTCATCACACCAATTGGGTGGTGAGCTCACTCACTTCAGCCAATGCCTGGTTTGTGGCATTTTCACTTTCCGCATCACGAGGCTTTTCAACATCAAGGTCATGCTGCAGACGAGCATTCTGAACTAACAGCTCATCACACCTTTGGCTGGCCTGTTCATATCGTGATTGAGTATCATCCATCTCCACCATTAAAGTGGTATAATGCTCCTACACCTATGATACAAACTCATGGTAAATACATAACCTTACCACGTGGGAGGATAGAGCACAAACCTTTTGCACCACCATCACAACTTTCCTCTCCAGCTCCATTTAGGTTTTGAACGCGTGCGATATCATCCTCTCTTGTTCTTGCCAATCATGAGCCCATACCACACGATCCTCTGCAAGATTCGAGGTGACCCATTTCTGGTCTTCTTCCGCTTTTTGTTTCTCTGCTAAAAGGCGGGACTCCCTCACCTAGGCGGCGTCCAACAAACTATCTCACCGCTGGAGCTCGTCCATCATCTGTTGCATAGCTTGGCGTGCTTGATGAAGCTCACGATTGTCTTGAACCCAACAACGCTTTATCTCGGTGATCCTCTTAACCCCGGACACAGCGTTTGTCAAAGTTACATCTAACAGTTGGCTGCAATCTTGACCCTCCATGTAGGAAACTTCCGCTGGGGGGAAGGCATGATCCACCCAGTGACTGACCACATGAGGGTAAATAAGACGTGTCGATTCAGCAATCTTCCAATGCGGTTTGTAGGGTCTGTCAGGCATACGAGGGTCCTAGGAAATGGTAGGCAGGTATAAACCTTCAATGTGGGTTCCTTCGTCATGCATCACGCCACTTGATCCCGATGCTTCATTAAAGATGTCACACCCCAATTTTTCCACGTATTACCGGTGGACCCGGTGGGGAGTATCGTGACGTAGTTGATATCATCATAGTCAAACAACACAATTTAAAATGCATAGCGGAAGCAAAAGATGAATCACATTACAAACCGAATAAAAAGTAATATCAAAGTATTACAAATGGACTGTAAGGATCCACAGGCGGATCAAAAGATAAAAAGATCATTTGTTCAACAGACTTTAACATCTAGTGCTTGCAAGACTTGATTAATGATGCCAGGAGTAGCCAGCCTATTTCGTCTAGTACCTGCACTTAGCCTTTTTGGAAAATACGTCAGTTTACACTGGTAAATACAATTAACTGACTCATTTTGAAAAAGAGTGTAGGAAAAATTAGTTTGAATGCACACGGCACAAAATATCTTTTATAACTTGGGACAATTATTTATAAATAATCTTGTATACAGTTTTACTTATTTGTCGTCCGTCAGGGCCGGTTAGAAGAGCCGGACAAGATTAATTGACACGCCACAGGTATAATGCCCACAAGGTTGATTCCTTTAAGTGGATTACCAGTTTTTACATAATGCAACTGTCAGGTGTATGCCTACACCCCGTGCTTAGGTCGTGGCCATTTCTTTGAATGATGCCAAGGATATCCGGGACATGGTCATTTAACCCCCAAAGTCCATACACCAAATAATACATATTAAAACGAGTTATGTAAATACATTAATCACAATCTGATTTAAATGACTACACACCCGACCAAGCGGTATTATTATAATACCGTATCCCAAGCCCGTATAGGGAAAATAAGTTAAGAGTATTTACTTGAGCAAATATTCAAATTTATCTCAACCGTATTCAATCAGCAAATGCAAGTAGCTTTTACCGGGCTCCTAATCTGGAACGAAGGTTTTAATAACATATTAGATTCCTAACGGGTCTTAATTAAGCCTAAACTTAGACCGATTAAGCGAAGACCGGATTAGAGTATGGTTTAGACCCTACAAGTTTGAAGACTTGTATAATATGGGTAAACTAAACACATTCTAGATTTTGAGACAAAAATGATAAGGTTTGACCCGTTTCGGCTAATTTATGCAAACTAGTTACATAGATCGCACCTAACGCGAATAATGCGTTACGGGTAACCAAATGAGTCATATGCAGGTTTCCTAAGTCAATATGCCTTAAATATGTTGTGATATCAGTAGGATACCTTCCATTATGCCCAAAATGAATTTAAATTCAAACAATGCCCTGTATGGGCATTTTGGTCATTTTAAAGCTCATAAAAGAGTTTAAATATAATTCTGAGTTTCAGGTCTGAGTAAAAATACTTATTTTTATAAGTCATAACAGTAGGGTATCGCATATATGTGAAATTTACCTTTTATAACCAAACTATGCACCGTAGGGGCATTTTGGTAATTTCACATAAGCTTTAAAGGTCGAAATTTGAAATCTGAGTTTAAAAATTTTGCTTACTGTTAAAATATAAAAATTTGCTTAAAACATCAGTAGGTATAAAGTCTGATATGAGAAAAATGGTTTTAATACATACTATGCGTTTTAAACGCGTAAAAAGACGGTTTTAAGCGATTTTCGGGTTTTTAAAGAAAAGCTGATACTTTTGTTATTCCAGAAGACTCAAAATATTTTATTTATTATATAAAATCAGTAGCAAAAGGTTTGGTATCAAAATAGTATGTAAAACTCATTTTATAGGCCAAAAGGGCAAAACCGACAATTTCCGAATCAAAGCTATAACCCTATGTTATGCTCAGCCTAAAAATAAATAAAAATTTTCAAAAATCTCAAAATATTATTTTACATCAGTAGGCAAAAAATTTGGTATCAAAAATTTGGTTTAGATGGGCTCTATGCTAATTACGCCGTTTAATTAATAAAAAGCTTTCTAATTACGCTATTGAGCATAACTATTAATCTAGACCTCTAACTGATGTGAAAATTTAGAGACATGTTTATAAATCAGTAATAAAGATTTTTAATGTCGTCTCACATTTTCAAAATTCTTGTTTTAAGATCAAATGGGCATTATGGTCAACATTTAGGCATATAACGGAAACATGCATATGAATCGGATAACTAATGAACCAAGTTGTATAATCACAGGGGGTTATACTAACATGTAACCTGGTCCTATTAAAGCTCTAAGGCATTTCTAAAATATGCTCTAATGGGTCAGAACTGAAAGTCAAAGTAAAAGTCAACATATGCGACTTTCGGTTCCGAACCGAGCTTATACTGAAAATTGTCGGGTTGAACATGTTTAGACATGTTCTTACATTAATTACCAAGTTATATTAGTGATAAAAAAGGTTGCATGGCTTCTACATTGCTAATTATGCATTTATTTTAAAATTAGCTTTCTGTTGACTTTTTATGATTAAGTTTGACCCGACAATTGACCTAGTTAGAGTGGGAATCAGAGAGTGCCCTTTTAAGGGTTTATTACCCACATAATTACCAACTCATAGGTACTTTCAATTCGAGATTTGACTGGAAAAATTGTGATTAATCATGAAGTCAAACTCTAATTACGACGGTTTGACTTTAGGCTATTAAACTAAGTAAAACTGAATTAAGAAGGGTTAAGGACACTTACTGAAGTCCTATGCACGACTAATGATCACTAGGAATTGGTCTTGAGCTCCAGGGATCTCCAGAAATGAAGTTGTGAAAGTTTTCAAGTGAGTGTCCAATTGTTGCAACAAGGAGGAGCTTATATAGTGGGTTTAATTCATCAAGATCATGACAAATAGGTCTACAACTGATGTTAGATCATGCCCAAGTGTCCCTACTGCATGTATTCCCAATTGCACAGCCCCTGGTATCATTTTACAGGCTTTTGAGTCGGTTAACAGGCTGAAACAGACACCTGCAGGTGTTTTCCATCGCTGGTAGTCCCAGGCGGCCCGCGTAAGACTTAAGGGTGTCTTACGCGGCCGGTATGGCTCCCGGGGTCAGGTTACACAAGTTTCAGAAATTACATTTTGGCCCCTGCTCCTTTTAAAAGTGGTTTTAACTTCCTTATTTGCACTTTTATCTCACCAAATTGATTTCTAAGGACCTTAAGACATAACCAAACTTTGTTAAGTCCTTGGTTAACTTTATGATCACCCGAAAAGCCTTAAGTTTCAATGTTGATGCTTTTAACCCCTCATATACGAATGTTATCATAACTTTCTCATACTTTATCGAAACCTTGTGAAATTTTTATCACTTATTCTAGTGAGCATAATTAATCGTTACAAAGCTTCAGGTTCGCTAAAAGGTAAGTCAGAGGTATAAATTAAACATGTTGACACATTTAACCCTTGTAGTTTGTAGTCTCTCACTTTCTTCCACAATTGGCTTCGTATGATCCATAATTCATTCGTTTAAGGTTATAAACATCTTGTAGGGTTATTGAAAGGTACATTTATCCATTGTTGACACTTTGAATCCTTTTTCACACATAGATTCCTTGTTTGTCAACTTTAGTCCTTTTAAATTAATCTGTTACACGTTTAGAGCTCATGACACGTGTCGATATAATATTGGGCATGAAATTACAAGGTGTTACGTCCTCACCCCCTTAAAAGAAATCCTGACCTCGAGATTTACTGAAATAAATGAGGGTACTTTTCTTTCATTGTGGATTCTACCTCCCACGTGTACTCGGGACCTCTACGGGCATCCCATTTAACCTTTAAGATCGGCACATGCTTCCTTCGAAACTTCTTAACCTGTCGATCCTCAATCGACAAAGGTTTTTACACAAATTTCAGGCTCTCATCTATATGCACATCCGTATGTGGTATGACTAGTGATTCATCAGCTAGACATTTCTTCAGATTGCAGATGTGGAATACATTATGAATACCACTGAGCTCTTCAGGTAAATTTAACTTGTAAGCCACTGTTCCAACACATTCGATGATCTCGAATGGTCCTATGTATCTTGGGCTTAACTTACCTTTCGTACCAAATCGCATCACCCATTTCCAGGGTGAGACCTTAAGTAACACTTTGTCACCAACCTCAAACTTTAGAGGTTTACGCCTTTTATCTGCGTAACTTTTCTGCCTATCCCTGGCAGCTTTGAGACGATCTCGTATTTGCACAATCTTATCTGTCGTCTCCAGGAATATATCGGGTCCTGTTAGTTGGACATCTCCAACTTCTGCCCAACAAACGGGCGTTCTGCACTTTCTTCCATACAAAGCTTCAAAAGGTGCAACTTGAATACTGGAATGATAACTATTATTGTATGAAAATTCGATTAATGGAAGATGATCATCCCAGCTTCCTCCCAAGTCAATAACACAAGCTCGTAGCATATCCTCAAGTGTCTGTATAGTACGTTCACTTTGACCATCCGTATGAGGATGATATGCAGTGCTGAAATTCAATCGAGTGCCTAGGGATTGCTGAAAGCTTTTCCAGAAATGCGATGTATACCTTGTATCCCTATCAGAGATGATAGACACTGGCACTCCATGGAGAGATACAATCTCGTCCACATACAGCTGAGCTAACTTATCTGAGTTGTGTGTTTCCTTAATCGGTAAGAAGTGGGCTGACTTAGTCAGTCTATCCACTATAACCCAAATAGTATCATTTCCTCGCTTCGTCTTTGGCAACTTGGTGATAAAATCCATAGTCACCATTTCCCACTTCCAGGTGGGAAGTTTAGGCTGTTGTAGCAGACCTGATGGCTTCTGGTGTTCTGCTTTAACTTGAGCACATGTCAGACATTTGGCTACATAAGTAGCTATAGACTTCTTCAAGCCTATCCACCAATAATTTGCCTTCAAATCCTGGTACATCTTATCACTTATAGGATGAACAAAATACTTAGAACTATGGGCTTCTTGAAGAATAACATCCCGAAGTCCTCCATAGATCGGAACCCATATTCGTCCATTCAATCTTAGGATTCCATCCTTGCCATAAGATAACTGCTCAGCAGTTACTCCCAACTTTTCATTAGGATATTTAGCTTCTAATACAGCTTCCTTCTGAGCGGCTAACAATCTTTCATTCAAACTGTTCTTCAATTCAATGCTCTTGGCATTGATTCTTATGGGTTTAACCCTTTCCTTCCTACTCAAGGCATCGGCGACTACATTCGCCTTGCCTGGATGGTATCGTATTTCACATTCATAATCATTCAGTGTCTCCATCCATCGACGCAGTCTCATGTTCAGATCCTTCTAATTGAACAAGTGTTGAAGGCTCTTGTGATCAGAATAGATCACATACTTGGTACCATACAAATAATGCCTCCATAGCTTTAGTGCGAATACAACGGCACCCAACTTCAAATCACGGGTGTTGTAATTCTTCTCGTGCACCTTCAATTGTCGAGAAGCGTAGGCAATGACCTTGCCTTTCTGCATAAGCACGCACCCCATACCAGTGTGTGATGCGTCGCAGTAAACTACAAATTCTTCAATTCCTTCAGGCAATGTCAACACAGGAGCATTGCTTAACTTCTGTTTAAGAATATCGAAGGATTCTTGTTGCTTCAGACCCCAATCAAACTTAATATTCTTTCTAGTCAACGAAGTTAGGGGTGCTGCAATCCTTGAGAAATTTTCAATAAAACGCCTGTAGTATCCTGCCAGACCTAAGAAGCTGCGAATCTCTGTGGGCGTCTTCGGCTCTTGCCAATTCATGATAGCTTCAATCTTAGCGGGATCCACCTGGATACCACGCTCACTAACCATATATCCAAGGAATTGGACTTCACGAAGCCAAAATTCACACTTTGAAAACTTGGCATAGAGTTTCTCTTGTCGAAGCAGTGATAGAATACAACGAAGGTGCTTCTCATGATCGGTCTGATTCTTCGAATAAATAAGAATGCCATCAATGAAGACAATGACAAACTTGTCCAAGTAGGTTTTGCAAACGCGATTCATGAGGTCCATGAACGCTGCTGGTGCATTAGTGAGCCCGAGCGGCATCACTAAGAACTCGCAGTGACCATAGCAAGTTCTAAACGCAGTCTTGTGCACATCTTCATCTCTAACCTTCAGCTGATGATAGCCTGACCTTAAGTCAATCTTGGAGAAGTAACTTGCTCCTTGCAGTTGATCGAACAGATCGTCGATCCTGGGCAATGGATATCTGTTCTTGATTGTAACCTTGTTTAGCTCACGATAATCAATGCACAACCGCATTGATCCATCTTTTTTATTAACAAACAGAATAGGTGCTCCCCAAGGAGATGAGCGCGGTCTAATAAATCCTTTTGCCAACAAATCATCCAACTGAGTTCTCAACTCTTTCATCTCAGTTGGGGCTAACCGGTAAGGTGCTCTTGCAACAGGTGCTGCTCCAGGTATAATGTCGATTCTGAACTCCACTTGCCTATCTGGCGGTAAACCAGGTAGTTCTTCAGGGAATACTTCTGGATATTCAGAGATGACAGGGATGTCTTCAACCCTGGGTTTTGGTTCATCAATGGTCACTTGCGCCATATAAATGACACAACCTTTCTTCATACACCTTGACACATTAAGCACATACACTTGCTTAGGCAACCCATACTGAGTATCTCCTTGTATGGTAAGTGGCTCACCATATGGAGTTTTGATCACCACTTGTTTCTTGTCACAAACAATCTGGGCTTGGTTATGAGATAACCAATCCATGCCTATTACTATGTCGAAACCAGCTAATTTCAAAGGAAGTAAGGATAATGGAAAGGAGTGGTTCCTAATGGATATAAAACATCCATCTAGCACAGTTGAGGCAGTTTCTAAGGTACCATCGGCCAACTCTACTTCATATTTCACGCTTAGGGTTTTAATAGGTAAATTCAACAACTTACAAAACTTATCATCTACAAATGACTTATCTGCACCGGAATCAAATAATACCCTTGCATAAACATCATTGATGAGAAAGGTACCTGTGATCACATTATCATGCTGAACGGCTTCTCGTGCATCCATTCGAAAGACCCTTGCATTGGTCTTCTTGACTTCTTCAGGCTTTTTGGCATATTTAGGGCAGTTGGTTTTGATGTGCCCCTTCTCGTTACAGTTATAACACGTTGCTTCCTTTATCTTCTTGCACTCTATCGTCTTGTGCTCCTTGGATTTGCATATCCCACATGCAGATGGTTTTGACTGAGATTTGGATTCAAACCTGCATTTTCCGAAGTGACGTTTCTGGCAGGTTTTGCACTTTGGATTTTCATCTGCTTGCTGACTACCCTTGCCAGACCCAAACTTCTTCTTGTGGTTTGTGGTTCCCTTAAACTTCTTCTCAGACCGTCGTGAGTTATCGTCCTCACGTTTTCTCTTACCTTCCTCCGAGTTCTTATGTGATCTTAGCCTGACCGCATCAAAGGTAAGGGATAAAGATAGATCTGCAGCTGACCTAAAAGTAGCAGGGCGTGATACCTTGACACTGGCCTTGATCTCTGGGGCTAAACCCCCAATGAAACGAGCTATTCGCTTGGGCTCTGGTGTTACCAAATATGGAACCAGTTGAGACATGGTATTAAAGCTAGTAAGGTAAGCCTGACAGTCTAGGTTTTTCATTACTAGAGATAAGAAGTCGGACTCAATCTTTTCAACCTCGTGCTGAGGGCAGTAATTCTCTTTGATGAGTGCAACAAACTGATCCCAAGACAGATTGTACAATGGGATCTTCCCAGTAGCCTGGATTAGAGACCTCCACCAGGCTAGTGCTTCTCCTTTAAACGACTGAGACACATACTTCACAACATCCTTATCAGCGCAACCACTGATGTCAACCACGGTATCCATTTCGTCGAACCATGTCATGCAGTCCACAACCCCTTTTTCCCCAGTGAAATCCCTGGGCTTGCAGGAGACAAAATATTTGTAGGTACAGGACTTACCACGTGGTTCTCGTTTGAGCTCAATCTTCTTCGACCGAACACTATGCTGATTTGAGGAGTGATGATCGTCATCCCTCCTCGATCCATTATGTTTAGAGGGTGGCTTACTATGAGCCTCAGAGTGAGTCTTAGGTTTAGAATGGGGTACTGATAAGGTCCTACTTCGAGTACCACTTGACTCATTAAATTGCCTATCTATGGCCTTGGTAACAGCATTATCAATCAGTGCTTGAAGTTCCACACTAGTTACGTTGATCCTGGTGGTATCATGATTCTCCCTTGGATGACTATTGACTTCTTCAGACTCAGCCATGTAGCTTGATTGCTACATAAAATGATGACAATGACTTCTTCGAAGTTTATAATAGATTTGTCATCTCATTAATTTATTAACCATGGTATTAAAGAACCATATTGGCTAATTTATTAAGTATTTCATTCAGGATTTTTTTAATAACCCTTAGTTATAATTAAATATAATAATGGCACAAAAGGCCAAGTCACAGGGACAAATTTAATTTATAAACCATGATTTCAGAGAATCGAGGTATTTAAGGTTTGAATCATAATTCATTACCTTTCTTGACAGGGAGTTATAAGCTACGACTGTCCTTTGTCTTATATGACAATAATTATGGCTCGTAGGCCCTACATCACAAATGGATGTTTAAATAATAAAGTGGGATTTTGAATAATCCAATGTAAGGATGACACATGTGATTTTACGAATCACGCTAGCCAGGAAAGTTAACATGTTTTCAGATGTTAACAAGGATTTGAATCTCTTTTTTAAACACGTTTTACCATCATGGCCAGGTCTTATAATGACATGCAGGCTAGGTTATACCCTTTGAGATTCTTATTTAATATTTAACGTGGAGCAAATCTTAAATTGAGACTGTTAATCAGAATCTGAATCTAATTGAGGAACTACCATCATGGCCCTGTCTTAAAATGACACATGGGCTAGGTTTTGTCCTTTTTAGATTTTATTATAATGACAGATCTTATAAAAGGAATGATAATTTTTTTTTATTTATTTATTTCATAATTTATGTTTATGCATATAATTAACAAAAATGAAATTTTAAATTAAACCATTCCACTACAAAATTTAAAGAGTACATGTTTGCCCTAAACGAGACTTTAAAAGAAATAACTTGCCCACGCAGGGGCTAAACAGAAACTACAAGTCCTCGCAGGGACTGGTTACAGAAACAGATGTCCACGCAGGGACTGATTAAACATTAAAGAAATGCAATAAACAAATAAAGGATTTAATGACCCTTTTTGGTCTTCCCTTTGATTAAGCTCGCCAGACCCTTGAAAATTCCTCGGTTTTTCCTACGCTCTTCTTGGATCTCCCGCTCGACTTGGCTCAACCTTTCGAGAATCTCTTGATGCTACGGTGGCGATATCACTGGCGGCTGTGGGGGCTGCTGATACAGCGGAGTTTGAGGAGGTGGCGGTTGTTGATACCCATAGGGTGGGTACCCATAGTGTGGATATCCAACTTGATATGGGACTCCAAAGGGTCCTTCCGGATGAAGGGCATTGTAGTTTGCCGCTACCAGGTATGGGTCAGCCTCGGCGTAGTTGTAGTTGGTGTGGGCCGGCTGCTCAAATGGGTTGTACGCCGCTGAACCGGCGTATGTAGGAATTGGGTTGTTATAACCCACTGGTGGCGGTGCTACCGGCACAGACTGCACCTCAGAAACAGGGTTCGAAGGCCCACCCATCTATGGGTCTTCGTATAGTGGCGGATAATGACTGCCACTAGATGGTTGAGGAGTGCTGATTCGGATTCCCCCTCGCACGGACATCCGTGCGGTTGATCTCCTACGCCTCGGTGGCTCCGGAGGCTGTTGCTGCACTAGTGGTGGTGGCGGTGGAGTAACCGCTACAAAGCGCGAATCCTCCGAAGGATCCTGCTGCAGCTGCTGCGGTGAGTTGTGGTAACTGGGAGTAAACACCCAGTCGATCTGGTTAAACCTCGCCTCATAGGTGTCGGGACCGCTATAAGGTGATCCGAGAAAAGGTGACCCATCCGAAATCTCGATGGGGTGAGTAGGTGTTCCGGATGGCGGTTGAGCAGGTTCCGGATCTTCGTCCATATCCATGGAGAAATGGTCCTCTGGTCCCAACGGGTTATAACCCATTGGTTCTTCAATTAGGTTTGCCGGGTTGAACCGACTCTGAAAATAGGGTGTTGGGTCGTTGAAGGGTGAGTTGTTGCTTTGCAGGGGTATGAAAGAATGGTGTGAGTTGTGGGGCTCATTTTCCGATTGAGGCCCGTAAGAGTTTAGGTAAGACGGTGAGGAGCTCAGCGAGACTGAACGCCTCGCGGGTTCTATATGGGTCCTCCAGTTTTCCTGAGGACTTTTGCTCAAGGAGTCCGATGGGGTTCGCCGGTGTGATGGCCCGACCTCGTGATCGTTGGGGGCTACGAGTGGCCCCTTGCCTCTACCTCTTCCACGAAATCTAGGTGGCATCTTGTTGAACCTGTCAAAACAATTAAAAGAACAACAAAGAAAAATAAAGGACAAAATTAAAATAAAACAAATTTGGATTAATCCTAAGTTCTTTGTCAGAGGAACATATAGATAGATATAGAGTTTAGGAGGAGAAAACTCAGAAAATAGAAAAAGAGTTTGCTGTAAATATGTATTGTTTTAGGGGGAGAAAATGAGAAAAATACAAAAACATTAGAAAAATGAAAAGCCAAAAAGAAAGATTGCATGATATGGGAAGTGAAATAAATGTTCGTGTTAAAGGGTTTGACTAACACATGTAAGGTGCCATAGCTGAAAAGACTAGGATCTACTGCGATATGTCGATAGGCTTGACGCTCAACATGATAAAAGATACTAAGTGATATATACATAACGAACTATGTACCATGTGGGTAACATACCAACGGCGTATGATTTTATGGTCTTAAATCTTGCGTTGATAGATAGCCAACATCTGAGGTTTCGGGTCTTTATATTGTTGAATCATCCGGGGATATCTTGGATGTCTTTCTGTTCAGAACTAAAATTGTACATGACCCCAGGAAAGAAAGTCACTTGGAATTAGCTCATTTCTTTGATATCTATCTCTGATATCTTCCAGTTCCTTAGTCACAGTGCACAGTTTCTCCTGAACATATAAGAGTTGACTGGATTTCACACTTACATCATCCTTGAGTTTGACGATGTCTTTTCGCTGAGCTTCAATCTTTTCTTTATAAAGTTTTTCGTTTTTTGATAAAGTAAAGTTTTTATTTTTGATATCTTGATAATCTTGTATTAGCTCAGCGTTGTGTAAATGATATGCCTCAACCCTCTCTCTACATTCAGGAGTGCAAAAGACAGAAAGTATCTTTTCACGTTCTTTAGTAATTCCTTGAGCCAGGGGTTTGTTAAACATAAATGCTGAATTTTGTGTGGATGAGCAAACTGCAGCAGATGTGTTGCCTTGAGTAGACTGTTTGTCAGCATTGTCATATGATTTGATGATTGAGATCAGCTCATCCGGCTTCATTTTGTAACAATCGGTTGTCACTATTATTTGATTAACATTGGTAAACCAACTACAGTTTGCCTGATCTGGAATCTCTTTTATAGCATCCAGAAGCTTTCTGTTGCTCATGCGAGTAGACACCACCATCTCTGCCTTCTCCATTTCAGAGAGCAGTTTAGCGAACCGGCCTGTAAGTGCTTCTATAGATTCACCATATGAGTATCTGAATCCTTGGAGTTCCTGCTCAAGCACCTCTCTTTTAGAAGACATTTTTTAAGATTTGTGAGCCCCTAAAAATGTGATCTTTTAACTATTTCTTCGAATGCACCTTCTATCTGAACCGCACCTCAAAACCTGTCAAATTGCTATCACAAAACCAACAAAACAATTTTTTTATTTTTATTTTTTTTAAATATATAAGATAAACCCCTTTTTTTTAATTTAATTAGAATGTAATTTTATTTTTATTATAAAAGAATACTTATTATTATTATTATTAATATTAATATTATAATGAAAACCTAAAAGACAAAAGATGCCGTTGTAGTCTGTACGTCTTCTTCGATCACAACCAAAACCGAAACCCTAATTTCAAAAGTTTAGCCACCAAACTTTATTTTCTCTATTCCAATATGTGCTGCAACAATGAAGATGATGATGACAGTCTACAGTCGACGGAAATGATGATGATGAACAGTAAACGCAATGATAAAGATGATGACCAGAGACGTAGACCGAAGACGGAGGTGATGACGATTAGCCGGAGTGGCAGAGTTGTCGGAGGTGGAGTTGCTCGGAGAAGGTAACCGGAGGTTGTTGGGGGTCACCGGAGAAGATGGATGTTGAGTGGAACGGAGATCGGAGTTTAACAGAGATGATGAGCTCGAGACCGGAGATGATGATAATGATGACGGTTGCGGTGCTCGGAGATACGATGGTTGTTCAGAGGTGGTGATGATGGCCGTGGATGAAAGACGACCGGAGTTGCAGGTTGTCGGAGGAAAACGGCAGTCGACAAAGTTGACGATGATGAACGATGACCGGAGACAGAGTTGCAGGTTCCGTGAAAGATTGTTGTGACTCAGATGATCAATGACTCGAGACCTTTGATGATTGCGACTCGAAAACAAAACGAGATGACTCGAGATCTCGGTTGCGACTCGGAACCGTGGATGGTTGCGAGTCGAAACCAAACAGGATGAACCGAAACAGATGATGGTTGCGAGTCGAAATCAAACAGGATGAGCCGAGATCTCTGATGCGACTCAGAACCGAGGTTGCGACTCGAGACTATGAAGACGATGAGTCGAGACCGCAGAGATGGGACTCGAGACCTGTGGAGAGCTTCTTTGCACGTGAAGATTGATGACTCGAAACCGTGAATGAAGACTTTGGAATCGAAACCAGTTGTTTCCTTAAAAATGGGACTCGATATCTGTTCTAGGATAACTCAAAACCATCAAGTTGTTGTATTTTTTATAAAAATATATGGAAAGTCAACAACTCTCCACCGAAACTTTGGGAATTTTTTTTAATTTGGAAACAAGAATTTTTTTTTTTTCAAAACAACTAAACAACCAGATATTTCGAAAATTTTGGGATTGATTAAATCCTTTTTCAAACTTATCAAAAATAAAAATTCAAAATATAAACAACTACCATAATATACAATTACAAATGCAATGGGATCAAAATTCGTTCTCAGGCAGACTAAGGAACACTTTTCAGTACGAGCCTAATCAAACTGGTCTATGCGATTGCCAATATGTTTGTCCACTTAAACTTTAATGCTCAACTTTCAATTTTTCAACTTCGTGATATGCTTTAGGTAATATTATACTATTATACCCGTGTGTCCCATTCCAAGGCATACCCCCGCGATCAAGGTAAGCACAATGATTCATCGTAGCAGGTGAGTATACTGATGTCATCCTTTAAGATATCCTGACTGTGTCTAGGTCTGCATATAATCTGTTTTATCATGTTTTGATTTCTTAACAATGAACACCCAAATAAATACTAATCAAATCCTGGAAATATAAACAACACACTCTATCATGCAAGTATCTTCCCTACCACATATTTCACAAGTCCAATCCAGATTTCTGAAATCTTAACTGGGAATAGGTTGAGAAGAGAACATAATAGATCTTTTTGCAGAGATGGTATAATATAATAGATCTTTTTGCAGAGATGAAAGCAAACCTAAATCGGATTCACATGATACATGTGTTGACGAAACATGTGTTGATGAAATTTCAACTTGTTCTAAAATTAAAACTGAATCTGGATCTATTAAAGAAGAAAAAGGAGTTGAAATAAATGAACAGTCACCGAAAAATGTTTCTAAAAATAAAGATAAACCTGAAACACCGGTTTTTCAAAATGATCATGATAAAAGTGAGAAGGATGAATCTCATCATCCGTCTACATCTCATGCTTGTGCTAGTTCTGATCAACAGGTACAGAAGAACTCAGAAAAGCCACATGGAACACAAGCAACGCAAGCTCGGTCATCTAGACCCATCAAAACAGCTAATGCTGCTAACTCTCAGAATCTCCATACATTGAAACGACATACATGTTTCAACTGTGGAATTCCTGGACACATTGCTAGAAATTGTGTTCATCATCCAAAAGTGCAACAAAATACCAACACTCACTTGTGTGCTGATGTTTGTGAGCCGGTTCACAACACGCAAAAGGATCCAAAACGAGCAGATCAAAATCGAGGGTATAAGAACTCTGCTCATCAAGGACAAGGCAGCAATAATCCTCATAAGGCTCGTGACAAGGTGAATGAAAGATCCAATCAGGGAGAAAAGACGAAGAATGGTGCTCATAGCAACAAGAGTTCTGCAAACAGCAAATATAAGCACCCAAATTCGTCTTCGTCTGAAAGTCATGTGCAGGCGCATCCAACACGAAGAGGACCGGTTTGTCCTTCAGGGCCTGCAAGAGCAAATCCAGCTGATTAGAATGCTTTCTACATGAAGAGACAAACATGCTTCAATTGCGGCATTGCTGGTCACATAGCTCGGAACTGCACACATCGTTCCTACGTACCATATTATATGCAAAATCGGAGGGTTACACCAAAGGATAAATACCATTCTAAGCCAATGAAGGTATATTCACCTAAGGCAATGAAGAATGTGAATCCCAAGGTTAAACCTTCTGATGGGGATTGGATCGCTGCCAAAAACAAACGCAAAGCTTTTCAGGAACAAAAACGTGTTTCTAAAACTAACAAGCCTGAAACAGCTAAAGTTGCTCAACCGAAGGAAACAAATACGTTTGTTAAACCAAAACAGATTTGGAAACCCAAATCCAAAGTGGCAACGTCTCCAATCCTTGAGACAAAAGGGGACTTGTGTTTGAAAGAAGTGTCTTATTTTGATGCTTCAGGAAATCCCAGGACCACGATGGCCTGGGTACCCATGTCTTACTAATCTCCTTACCTTTCAGGAACAACCAAGGAGGAGCTGTTGACAATCTCTGGAATGTTGATAGCGGTTGTTCCAGAGATAGAACGGGTAACATTTCACTGTTGCAAAAAGTTCAATTTTTTTTACAGATGATATGTTTCCTTTGGAGGAGATAACATAAGTAAGAAATGATCAGCAAAAGGTACCGTTTAAATTCAGTACTTTGATTTGAATTTTGATTAGTCTTCAATCTGATGACAGAACGGTTAAGCAAAAATATTTTCTCTCTTTCTTAGTTCATTATTTTGTATAAAATGTGTCCTTTCTCTAGTAAATGGTAAATTTGCGCAAAAATACAAGATTTATGCACAAATTTAGGGGGGGAGAGGAACATATAGATAGATATAGAGTTTAGGAGGAGAAAACTCAGAAAATACAAAAAGAGTTTGCTGTAAATATGTATTGTTTTAGGGGGAGAAAATGAGAAAAATACAAAAACATTAGAAAAATGAAAAAGCCAAAAAGAAAGATTGCATGATATGGGAAGTGAAATAAATGTTCGTGTTAAAGGGTTTGACTAACACATGTAAGGTGCCATAGCTGAAAAGACTAGGATCTACTGCGATATGTCGATAGGCTTGACGCTCAACATGATAAAAGATACTAAGTGATATATACATAACGAACTATGTACCATGTGGGTAACATACCAACGGCGTATGATTTTATGGTCTTAAATCTTGCGTTGATAGATAGCCAACATCTGAGGTTTCGGGTCTTTATATTGTTGAATCATCCGGGGATATCTTGGATGTCTTTCTGTTCAGAACTAAAATTGTACATGACCCCAGGAAAGAAAGTCACTTGGAATTAGCTCATTTCTATTTGAATGTCTGTATGTTGTCCCGATACACACAATTTTGATCCGATTCTGAAATCTTCTTTGAAAAAGTCGTGTACCTCCTCTGCTGCATCCAGATATATGCTGACCTGGAGGTGCTAGGCAACGACAGCTTCTGCTGCATCCAGATACATGCTGACCTAGCTGTACGTTGTCGCGCTATAGATCTAATACACCCGAAAGAGGCCCTCAAGTGCCCAAAAGAAACCCGAGAAACCTATATCAAATTGAGAAAAACTCATTTGATTTGTATATTATACCATCTCTGCAAAAAGATCTATTATGTTCTCTTCTCAACCTATTCCCAGTTAAGATTTCAGAAATCTGGATTAGACTTGTGAAATATGTGGTAGGGAAGATACTTGCATGATAGAGTGTGTTGTTTATATTTCCAGGATTTGATTAGTATTTATTTGGGTGTTCATTGTTAAGAAATCAAAACATGATAAAACAGATTATATGCAGACCTAGACACAGTCAGGATATCTTAAAGGATGACATCAGTATACTCACCTGCTACGATGAATCATTGTGCTTACCTTGATCGCGGGGGTATGCCTTGGAATGGGACACACGGGTATAATAGTATAATATTACCTAAAGCATATCACGAAGTTGAAAAATTGAAAGTTGAGCGTTAAAGTTTAAGTGGACAAACATATTGGCAATCGCATAGACCAGTTTGATTAGGCTCGTACTGAAAAGTGTTCCTTAGTCTGCCTGAGAACGAATTTTGATCCCATTGCATTTGTAATTGTATATTATGGTAGTTGTTTATATTTTGAATTTTTATTTGTTTTTAGTTCTTTAAAATTAAAAATTAAAAAAATAGAAAAATTCAAAAATACAAAAATAGTGTCTTGTTTTTCTATAAAACCAAAAATCCAAAAATTGAGTGTTTATTTGTTTCTTTAAAATAAAAATGTAACTGTTCTTGAAGATTTGATTGATCATCAAAAGTTGAAAGAATTTAAATTGTGAAATCTAAGTACAAGTACTTGGATGTACCTAGTGTTCATATGGTACTCTCTCTGTTGCATAAGAAATGTTTGCTTATGAGTTTGTGAGCATGTGCAGAACTTGATGTCAATCAAGAACAGGGGTTGATGAAGACTGAGATGCTGTTAGTTGCTGAAGAAGCATAGAGCATCACAACAACAAGATGTACCTGATTCAGAAGAACCGGATACGAAACGTCGTCTGACAATGAAAGTGCATTTAAAGAAGTACCTTGAACCTGCTTGAAAGATAAAGACTGAAGAAGAAAAGAGCTGTTGAGAATCCTCCTCTCACATTCTTTTTAACAAGACTTCAAGCAAAGCTGATCGAGATCCTGATATGAAGCTAACCACAAGAGCTAAAGGAAAGAGACCCAGTGCTGAGAGTTCAGAAGTCAAGAACTTCCACAACATCTGCAGCATAGCGACGACCATAGACTACGTTGAAGACGTTGCTGAATTCATGATATGAAGACAATTTGATGGCATCAGTCTAGGGGGAGATTGTTAGGCCCTAAAGTGTGAGACTGACGCATCAAATTAATACAACGAGCCATGGTTACGAACTGGGCTTTACTGGGTTAGTTTATATTAGGTTTTGGACCTTTATAGGTCACTTGGGCCAAGCTTTAGGCCATGTGGGCCAAGCAGGCCCAAGGGGAGCCCATGTAGGGAAGTGGGCTTGAGTTAGTATAAAAACAAGTTTCTAACTTGTTTTTAGGTTTGAACCTTTGGAGCCTCATAGTTTTAGATTTTCCTACAGAGAGAGAGATAGAGGCGATCTTGGTGTGTCATCTTGTACCAGACGTTTTGCTAATTCATAGTAATAGAACGTGTGCAAGTTTGATAGTGATTCCGGTTTGTTCTTCATTGTTCATATTTCTTGTTGGTTTTCGTCTTATTTCTTGAATCTCACCAAGTTTGGATTCCGCACAAACTTGGTGATTGTTTGATATCATTGAAAGATCCGGTTAACGGGACTTACAAATTTACTCAATGTTGGCTCTGATACCAACTTGTCACACCCCGATTTTCCACGTATTACCGGTGGGCCTGGTGGGGAGTATCGTGACGTAGTTGATATCATCATAGTCAAACAACACAATTTAAAATGCACAGCGGAAGCAAAAGATGAATCACATTACAAACCGAATAAAAAGTAATATCAAAGTATTACAAACAGACTGTAAAGGATCCACAGGCGGATCAAAAGATAAAAAGATCATTTGTTCAACAGACTTTAACATCTAGAGCTTGCAAGACTTGATTAATGATGCCAGGAGTAGCCAGCCTATTTCGTCTAGTACCTGCACTTAGCCTTTTTGGAAAATACATCAGTTTACACTGGTAAATACAATTAACTGACTCATTTTGAAAAAGAGTTTAAGAAAAATTAGTTTGAATGCACACGACACAAAATATCTTTTATAACTTGGGACAATTATTTAAAAATAATCTTGTATACAGTTTTACTTATTTGTCGTCCGTCAGGGCCGGTTAGAAGAGACGGACACGATTAACTGACACGCCACAGGTATAATGCCCACAAGGTTGATTCCTTTAAGTGGATTACCAGTTTTTACATAATGCAACTGTCAGGTGTATGCCTACACCCCGTGCTTAGGTCGTGGCCATTTCTTTGAATGATGCCAAGGATATCCGGGACATGGTCATTTAACCCCCAAAGGCCATACACCAAATATTACAGATTAAAACGAGTTATGTAAATACATTAATCACAATCTGATTAAAATGACTACACACCCGACCAAGCGGTATTATTATAATACCGTATCCCAAGCCCGTATAGGGAAAATAAGTTAAGAGTATTTACTTGAGCAAATATTCAAATTTATCTCAACCGTATTCAATCAGCAAGTGCAAGTAACTTTTACCGGGCTCCTAATCTGGAACGAAGGTTTTAATAACCTATTAGATTCCTAACGGGTCTTAATTAAGCCTAAACTTAGACCGGTTAGTTTTAAAGGAAGATACGGTTCCAAACGCACGATTAAGCGAAGACTAGATTAGAGTATGGTTTAGACCCGACAAGTTTGAAGACTTGTATAATATGGGTAAACTAAACACATTCTGTATTTTGAGACAAAAATGATAAGGTTTGACCCGTTTCGGCTAATTTATGCAAACTAGTTACATAGATCGCACCGAACGCGAATAATGCGTTACGGGTAACCAAATGAGTCATATGCAGGTTTCCTAAGTCAATATGCCTTAAATATGTTGTGATATCAGTAGGATACCTTCCATTATGCCCAAAATGAATTTAAATTCAAACAATGCCCCGTAGGGGCATTTTGGTCATTTTAAAGCTCATAAAAGAGTTTAAATATAATTCTGAGTTTTAGGTCTGATATATTCAGTAAAAATACTTATTTTTATAATTCATAACAGTAGGGTATGGCATATATGTGAAATTTACCTTTTATAACCAAACTATGCACCGTAGGGGCATTTTGGTAATTTCACATAAGCTTTAAAGGTCGAAATTTGAAATCTGAGTTTAAAAATTTTGCTTACTGTTAAAATATAAAAACTTGCTTAAAACATCAGTAGGTATAAAGTCTCATATGAGAAAAATGGTTTTAATACATACTATGCGTTTTAAACGCGTAAAAAGATGGTTTTAAGTGATTTCCGTGTTTTTAAAGAAAAGCTGATACTTTTAAACCCGAAATCGTCCAAGAGACGACAGACAAGATTGCGCAGATTCTTAAACGCATCGAAGCAGCTCGCCACAGACAGAAGGCCTATGCGGATCCAAACCGGAAACATGTGGAATTCCAAGTTGGAGAAATGGTGTTATTGAAAGTTTCACCCTGGAAGGGTGTGGCACGCTTCGGAAAGCGTGGGAAGTTAAATCCGCGCTACATTGGTCCTTTCAGAATTCTGGAAAGAATAGGACTAGTAGCATACAAGTTGGACCTACCTGCTGAACTCCATTCAGTCCACGATACATTTCATGTATCCAACCTGAAGAAAAGTCCAACTCAAGATGACATTGCCATTCCCATCGACGAGATCCATGTTGACGACACGCTCCATTTCGTTGAAGAACCGGTGGAGGTTACGGATTGGAAAGTAAACAAGACCCGCCGGAGCAGTGTCAAGCTCGTCAAAGTTCGTTGGAATGCCAGACACGGTCCTGAGTACACCTGGGAGCGTGAGGACCGGATGAAAGAGAAGTACCCCCACTTAGTCCCTAAGAACCCTGCATCTACAAGCAGAACTTAAAATTTCGGGACGAAATTTATTTAACGGGGGGAGAATGTGACAACCCTCACTAAACCAGGTATCCGTACGACTTAATTAATAATTAATTATTGCTTAATTACTGTGCTTGCTTGAACTTGTGAATAAACTGCTACTTGAACACTGATACATGTACTTACTTGCATCATACTTTACTTGTTGTCACTACATTATTTACATGACTGAACCTTAGTGACAAACATGATGCACAAAAAGCACAGTAGCACTATAACGGATAACCTATTGAACATGCTGATAAAGCCAGCATCAGGCAAACACTGCCTCTAAGGCCTGTATGAGCCAGAAATATTTTGCTACACTAGTGGTGAGTGTAGGGATATAAGGGTTGTAGAACTGCGTCTCTAGGAATAAGTCACAATGACTGGATGTGCCTAAAACGTACTCTAAGTACAAAACTCAGCACTTTACATAACAATTCAGCTTTTAGCTAACTAATAAAGTGCCAAAACATGAGAAAAATATTACTAGACACTTTCCAAAGTGTCAGAAATGAGTTGTGTCACTAAAAAGGGTATTAACGACACTTTAAGCTTTGTTAAGCACTTTAACGGATTACTATCCAACCGAACAACCGGACTATACCCGGAACATGAAAATATTGTTATTTTCATTATTTATCTTTTTCTGAGCCAGTTAGGGTCCCTGAACACCCTAACACCCACTGTAACGCGTGACACACTAATAACTGGGTTAAACACTTAACTAACTTGGTTTAACCTAACTAATACCTAACTAACTAGTTGGAATCGGACCAAGACCCCCCCCCCCTCTAACCGTCCCCAACTAGAGGGGGACACACCTTGTACTAACTTGATTTGTTTAATCTCTTATGCTTAGTATCAAGAAGACATGGTGACCATTGGTTAATACTCTTGAAAATTGTCTATAAGATTAAGCTTAAACACACATGATCATTATCATCACACAACACACTTCACACTCTCTCCTCTCTCCCTCTAGAGCTCTCGGCCGAACACCCCCCTCCCCTACATCCATTTTCGAGTTTAGCTCATTCCATTCCAACATCATACAAGCTTCGAGGATCACGTATTAGGAGGCTTGGTGCAAACGGAAGGCGAAGGACCTCTCTACTTTGCTTTTATCCACGCGTTTTTCGCATAGATTCTTCCCTAGCCTTGAGCTAGTGGTATGTTGCTAAAATCACCTTCTTAAACTATTTTAAAGTGGTTAATACGATTTGTAACGGTTAAAACTCGAAATCTTACAAGATGATACTTTAAAGTCTACTAAAGATGCTATAAGTGTTGGATAATAGCTCATATGTTGTGTAAATGTTGTAGTAATTGAAATTTGTGATTATGTAGACCCGATCTATGTTGTGGTAGCTCGGATCATCACTTAACCCGGTTTGGTCATGATCACGAATCATGACATAAGGTTGTTTTGAATAGAACAAGGGTTAAAGGGTGAAACTCTACCACACACGAATCATGAACTTGTGTAAAAGTGTTTTAGCTTGTACAATAGTGTTTAAAACTAGCAGATCTACGTATCTGCAAGTGGTATTTTCAAAGGACCAAGCGTTAAAGAAATCATACTTTAAAAGACGGATCTTACACTAACAAGAATGGTTTTTAGAACACACAAGTGTGTAAACACTTGTGTAACACAAAGTTTCGACAAAATAACTATTTTTGGAAAAGATGACGAGAAGTTGTAAAGATGGAATTTCTTTAAAAACGAGGTTTTTACAAAATCGGATTGTTTTATATAAAGATCCACTAAAAGTAATGAGATTTACTTCACATTTTGGATAAATCACAAGTTCATGAAATTTATGCGATTTATATACATATTTTGACTAGTTTGTGATTTGAACATGGTTTTGATTGAATAAGAAGATTGTTGGTTTGATTTATAAAAGAAAATGATACGCTTGAAAGCGTGGCCACCTCCAGTTACAGAGGAAACTCTGGCGAAATTTTTCTAAAAACCTAACACTTGGAATGATTTTCACTATAAGTGTTAGAGATACTTGTCGACTTGTTTTCAAACTATGAATTTCGCCACGGCTTTATTTATAAAATATCGGAGGTGGGATTTCACAAAATAAAACGTGATACATAAATATATTTAGTATATATTTTTCACAACATCACTTGTATAAGTGTTTATGATTATTTTGTGAACTACGTAAATATTATTTTTAGAGTAAAAATAATATTACTAAGTATTATTTTGGGGAAAATCACATGTATGAAAATATAATATTTTTGAGAAGAATATTCATATTTTGAAGTGGAAATAAAATATATTAAGTGAGACTTAATAGTGAAATCTGAATGTTACGAACACACATGTATTAAATCCCCCATCATTGGGAAGGAAAATAACTACCAAGTATACAGAATGTAAACACGAAATAGTTGCCTAACTATTTCCCAAAAACTTAAACCATAAAGCTAAGGCACGGCCGTCCGTCTAATAGAGTTAGCACGTGTAGGTCGTCATACAGCTGATTGATTTGGAGGCATACTTGGTAGAGACGCACCACTGTGAGTTCATGTCCCCCTTTTCTCTAACTGTTTTCAGTTTTCTTAACTGCGGGGGTGAAATACATGTTACTTGATTACAAGTACTTTATACATGGTATGGTTAGCGTAAGGAGGTTTATTACTTAGATCATGTGAGTGGGTAGGCAGAAACTGGAGGCCATTAATCCTCATTGTAGGACCGAGGGACGTAAGCGGTAGATCTATCTGGGTGTAGCGAGCCCAACTCTAGGCCCAACAAAACGGACCTCTGGAAGGCCCAACAGAACGGACCTTGGAGTGACTTTGTACCCAACGCTAAATCTGCTAGGTTTGAGTCTTCCTACTTGCACTTCACATATATCAATGGCCTTGCAAACCATTGGTGATCTCTTTTTCCTTATTTGCTACATACCAAGACCATTTTTATACTCACGAAGGTTTACTTACTCACTTACACATGAACTCGCTCAACATTATTGTTGATTTTTCAACTTACATGTATTTCAGGAAATTAAAGATCTGGCGCGGTATGTTATGTTTTCCCGCTGCATAAGGGTTCCAAGGTCATCCCAGTTTAGGAAATGTGACTCTTTCCTGGACAAGTCACAAATCTTAAACTGCGTTTATTCCATGTCGGTGTTTATGTTATTCAAGACAATGTTTTATGTTATGAGGTTGTAAGTCTCTAAGACAATGTTGTGTTACTCTGGTTTAAAAACTTAATCAAATGGATGATCTTGCATGATTTTATTTCATATAGCTTTGTTATGGTTAAGCTATGGTATTAAGAAGTCACACCAAAATAACCACGCTTCCGCAAAGCCAGGGTGTGACACAGATACCCCTTGCTTAACAGGTAACTTATCTCTTTCCTTAAAGCAATGCAATCCTCGGTCATATGTCCGAAGTCTTCGTGGAAGGCACACCATTTGGATTTATCCTTCCAATCAGCTTTCTGCTGGTTCTTCCGAGGCCACCTAGCTTTGTCCCCTAAGCCCTGCATAGCATACATTAATTCAGGTATATTAACAGAAAAACAGTATTCAGATAAATCAGGATATTCTTCAGGATCCTCGTCTTCAACAGCGTTCACTTTCTTGTTATCATTTCTGCCATATGGCCTAGAGCAATATGGCTTATATGAGGTTTCTGATTTCCTGTTAGTTGATTCATAGGTTGAGGTAGAATTCATCCTCTCCTGCATCTTCTTGTCATCTTCCAGACGGATATATCTCAAAGCCCTGTTACGAGCTTCGTCGAGATTCCTGCAAGGATTCATTACAAGATCCTGATAAAACTGAGAATCCTTTTGCAACCCCATCTTAAAAGCTTGCACAGCTGTTGCAACATCAAGATGTGGGATATCCAAGGATTCTCGACTGAATTTGTTCACATAATCCCTCAAGGATTCCTGAGGCCCTTGAGTTATCTTGTAAAGATCACTGGTTAGTTTCTCAAAACTCCGACTACAAGAAAATTGACTGTTAAATAAATTAACCAAATGAGCAAACGAAGTAATTGAGTGAGGAGGGACGTTTAACAGCCATTTTAAGGCTGACCCTGTCAGGGTAGAACCAAATCCCTTGCACAAGCATGCTTCCTTGAGCTCCGGAGGGATAGGGTTAATCTCCATTCTTTCCCTATACTGGGCAATATGCTCTTCAGGATCCGTAGTCCCATCATACAGCTTCATGTTGGGAGTCTGAAATCTTTTTGGGATTTCAGCATCACAGGTGGGATATGCAAAGCGGGATATCCTGTGGCTGTCCGGGGATACTTCCGAAATTGGCTGGACCACTCCAGGTACACTGGATATCATGTCCTTCAATTTCTAGAGCTCCCTGGTAAATGTTGACGTCATACCTGCATCCTGCAAAGAGCCATTATTGTTAGTAGCAAGAATATTATTATTTGACACATTACCGTTCTGAGGATTTTGGCCATATCCCGAAGCATATCCTGAGCTTCTCACAGTCGATATCCTGACCGAAGAGGGTATCTCAGGGGTATGATTCTGAGAATGGCATGGGACGATATTCCCCCTATTATCCTCAGTGTAAACTGCGGAACTGAAGTTCAAAGCCCTGGGCTGTATAGGAGTGACAGTTTCTTCAGCGGGTCTACTCGAGCCAGCTTTTAAGAGTTGTATTTCTCTTAATAGCATTTGGTTAGTCTCCTGTTGCTGCCTCATTTGTTCCTGCACACTTCCAAATAAAGTCAAAATTTCATCATTAGAGGCTAAAACGGGAGCAGATCCCTGGACACTCCGAGTAGGGATAACATCTTGAGATTGTGAAGAAAATGGCATCCTTGGAGGAGGTGGTGGAAGCACCGAATCAATAGTAGCAGAGGTTGTAGCAGGCATAGTGGAAGAGCTCATGTTTGATCTTGAGGCCATTGCAAACAACGTGGCAAAAAGTTTTGAAAATAGAAAACCGATTAAGGATTTTGCAAAGATTTTTAGTAAAAGTAGCACCACTTGCCCCACGGTGGGCGCCAAATTATTTTGGTCAAAAATTACCTAAGCAATTTAGTGATCAAATTAGTTAAGTGAGGTAGTGTGCTAGAAATATGTATGAAAAATGTGTTAACAATATTTTATATAAAAACAGTTTCAGGATGCAGCTCAGGATATAAAGCTGTGTCTATGATCAAACAATGAGCAAAAAAGTAAAGGTTGACACGTGATGTACGAGGAAAGCCCTTGATCAATCTAGATCGCCGGCATAAAACCTCGGGAGCTGACAATCGCAGCAGCCTTGTTCTTCTATTGCTTCAAATATCAGGATACAGTGCAGGATGTGGTGCAGATCGACTATGTGTTACAATGTAATTTGAGTACAAGTGTTGTGTGTAGTGTTTGAAATGAACTAGAGAGGAAGTGTTCGAGAGTGTAAGTGTGAAATTGCGTGCCTTAAACTGATCCGCCCTCATCTATTTATAGTAAAGATAATGTAACAAACTATCCTAAACTTCCGGGATCCAGCGAATATTCCCACTCGAACGTTGAGGACCAAGTCTTTCGGGTTCAACGGCTTCCTCATAACAAATACGCCCGAGTCTTGAGGAGAAGAAGTCCTGATGACCGTTAGTAACTTACAGCCATTAACCTGCACGTGTTTAATTCACTCAACCTTAGGATATCGCCCGGGATGTTAGCAATATCCCCGTCCAGTATCCTGGTCACAAATAAACAATTGAAAGCGGGATATTAGTCAGGATATGTATACTCAGAAAATGGCCCATAACAATGCTTATGAATCAAAAAGGACTTACGGGTTGTAACGGGGCTAGGTGAAAAGGTAGGAAAATGGTGGAATATATATGCGAGAGCTAATTGATTTGACCCGGTTTTTATTTCTACCACTAAACAAAGCAACCATCAAATATATACACAACTTCTTCAACATTCTCAACTACTATTGCAACTAAATACATTTTTTTTTCATATTTTTTCTCTTTCTCTTTTTTTTCCTTTTTTTTTTTTCATTTTTTTCATAACACATCAAACTCAACAATATATACAAGAACATCAATACTACATACTAAATCTCCTAAACCGGGTCATCTAAAAAGGTAAAATTTTGTAGGAAGTAGGTTTGGGGCACAACCGAATGGTATAAGGCTCAAACATGGCTTTCTAAAGACCAAAACCCCCACCCCTCACAATACCAAGCTCATATATGTAAAGTATGAGGTCCAACCCACCAATCCCACACTCTCACACGTCTAGACGAGGCTACCTAAAAGTCCCCTATCATTTTCAAAAGCATGCTAACTCTAGGATTTAACAAGAATTCGTACACAAGTTCTATTAACACAAAACACACACCGCCACTCAAAACAAAGAACTATCTATAATAATCATATGTGGCTCAAATTCTCACCAAGAAAAGACTAGGAATGGGTATCGGTGTGTCAAGTGGAACAATATCAAGTTTTCAAATTTTGACAATTTTCGCTTGGCTTCACAAAAATTTTTAAAATTCTCAAAAAAAATTCCCCCCATCCCCACACTTGGGATACATTGTCCCAATGTATGGTTTTGAGGAAAAGATCGCTTTTAACCAACAACATTAGCTTTCGCTAATACTCTCAAATCCCAAATTTCTTTTTATATATATATTTTTTTATTCTAATTATTTGAAACACCACCAATCCTTCACAACCCATAAACTAAACACATCAAAACACCACCCAACCGCCCAACCAAAAACTTAAACAAGAATATATACAAAGGTGCACAAGATGAGAACAAGACACGACCTGATTAGTAAATCAACAGTGTTGGTAGTGATGCAGCTGCGGTAATCGAACCGGTTCAAAAACATCTCTTAGATTAGCCGATATCTCAACAGGGATGTTGCCAAACATCCCCACACTTGAATCATTGCATCCGCGAGAGTTGAAACGTAATAACCTGCCAAAACACAAACACAACACCAAAACAAAACCAAACAAAGCAAAACAAAACAAACAAAACACAAATACAATACTCTACATCCTCGGGCTGCCTCCCGAGAGCGCTAAGTTTAAAGGTCTTCAGCCAGACCATACCTGATATGCGTTATGGTGGTCTTAACGCACACTTACCCGCAGCATTTCCAACAAATGCCCGGAAATTTACATGCCATCTCCATAGATTTGTCAGTATATTTGGCATGTTAAAGCTGCTCCTGCGGGCTTTGCTAGTCCACTTCATGACATATACCTTGATGTCTGGTAGTTTCACCCTTCTCATCTTGTTCCTTGAACCCTCTTCCCCACACTTGTTAATTTGAATCATTGATATGGGAAGAGGTTCGGTACACATATCCATCCCAACAGCCTGCTCTACCTCATAATCTGCACACATCATCTGATCTACAAGTGACTCTTCATCAGATAAAGGACTCATTGGTGTGGTATTATCCTCCACAACCTCCTCCTTCATGTGAGAATAATCTCTAATATCGTCAGGTAATGGTGAGAGGCGTTCTTCTATCTCTATCTTCAATTTTAAAGTATGACACTTAGAAACTAAGCAGCTGATTCGGTCTTCATCGGACAGGTTGGGTGATGCTAAATGTTGCTCGAGCTTGGACAAAGTTACTTCCAATACAGCAAGCTCTTTCTCCTCCTCGGTCTCATAAACATAAACACCCTTGGGCTCAGAATAATCTTCGGGATGATATTGTCGATATCCCTGATACGGTCTATAGATGCGCGTTTCCATCATCTTTTTATCCCAATACTTCGGGTTTTCCGAATACACCGTGCACACATCATAATCATAAGTGTGATCGCGACCGCAACAAAAACATAGACCATCCATCCTTGCCTCATAATAAACTTCCTCGTCCAGATCGTATCCATATGCATAATAGTCATCCTCCATTTCTGATTTATAATCGTTCCACGTATGATGGAGGTGGAAGTTGTGAAACATAAGACACCGGTTTTCCATGTGCCCTCCTGTAGTAAGCCTCGTGGCAACCAATACATGGATGTCGTGGACCCCGCACAATCTACACGTAAATAAGCTGAAATTTGTGTAATGCCCTGTCATCCTGCACAACACAACTCAACTACCAAGTGTAAATCATGAACATAAAAGAACTCTTTTTGGGTTTTTTTTTTTAATTTTTTTTTCAAACTAACACACAAGATAACACACGTTGCGCACTACTCCCCGGCAACGGCGCCAAAATTTGACGTGATGTCGTGGTCACAATCAAATTTAATCCAATTACAACTAATTAGCTAGCGGTAAGTGGGTATCGAACACAGGGAGTTTGTAGAATATGTGTTATCTAAATGGTTTATCTATAGTACTAAAGTTAACTAAATTTCAAGAAAAGTAAATTCAGAATTTGGATTGATTGGTTTTAATTAACTAGATTAAACTAAACTAGATTGCAATTCAAATGTTGGTTTTGAAAACAGATTAGGAACAAGCGACCATCCTAGATTTCAGGTTTTAATCCACACTAATGTTTATGCCCAACTAGAAAGAACCACATAGACATGGCTCGTGTTTGATTATCTATTTGTGATGAAAGGGAACTAAGTACTCGGATTATAAAATGCGAGGTTGTTACCCGATGATCAATTGACAATTATCCAACCCTAATCCCTCCCATGATATCTCGATTGCCAACGGCACCAAGAACGTATGGTTTAGACTAACATCAAACAAGAATCAACACTTTACAAATAAACATTCAAACACCATAATAACTTAAAAAAAACATTCAAAGTCATTATTCTAGAAATTCAAGCACAAACAAAGTGTTTCAAAAGTAAACCTTACATCTAGGATGATCACCACGAATTTAGCCACTCATGACTTGGTACATCATCATCACACAAGGATTAATGTTCATATGAATCGAAAACACAAACCAATTGTTTAGAACTAAGAAGAAACTAGCCAAAATCGCCCCAAGAACTGCTCCAAAACGTCCCACAATGATTGCCAATGAAAAACACCATAAAACACCTTAAAAGTGGGGAGTTACACTTTTTTCGCAGGCTCCACCGTAAGCTACGGTGGCCACCGTAGCTTACGGTGGCTTAAAATGGCTTACGGTGGATTTAAACTGTCTTACGGCATCAATTTTTGTCAGAGTCTACCGTAAATTACGCTAGGTACCGTAATTTACGGTAGGCTTCAGCAATCAATTTTGTTTTCTTCATAACTTTCTCGTTTCAACTCCGTTTTCTTCACCGTTTTCGCCTACGTTCTCGTAATTTCATCCTCTATCATGTTATCTTCTTAATTATTCAATTCCAAGATTTTATTTTTTTCATTTATTCTCCGTCTTTCAATCTCCAATCCAGTCGTGTCTATTCGAAGCTTTATTTCCATACTTTTAAGCTCCAAATGTACCTGAAACACAAGCAACCGTAGTTATCTAATTCAAGACAATTACATGATCAAATGAGGGATTAACTTGTCTTTTAACACACTTAAGGGTTGTCCCATGTACCACCCGTCAAACCTCCTATCGCACAATACCCCACTGGCTGCCCTCCATCTACACCAGCCAGTCTGTATGCGATGGGTTACATCACTATCTATGTCACCATCTCTTTGTACAAACGACCCCAGATACTTAAATCTAGTTACCTGCGGGACCAATTGATCCTCAATGGTGATTTGGGTGTCATCGTCAACGGCTACACCGCTGAAATCACAGTGTAGAAACTCAGTCTTAGATCGACTAATCCTTAGGCCCTTGCCCTCTAAAGCTACTCGCCACTCCTCTATCCTCGCGTTCAGGCACTGTTTAGTCTCTGCAATCAACACAATGTCGTCTGCAAAAAGCATGCACCACGGTACTGTCCCCTGAATCAACTTGGACAACTCATCCAAGACAACCACAAAAAGAGAAGGGCTCAACGCAGACCCCTGGTGGAGTCCTACCTCCACAGGAAAGAAGTTTGTATCTCCTACGGGCGCGCGGACACTAGTTTCCGTTCTATCATACGTATCCTTAATTATGTCTGTATACTTCCCCGGTGTCCCTCGACCCTCCAAACTATCCCAAATCAGTTGGCGTGGGACAGTGTCATAAACACCATATGTAAATCTTGCTTCTTCGCTCTATATTTTTCCATCAGCCTCCTTAGCATATGTATGTATAGTCGGTCTAAATAGCAGAGAAAAAAGAATGAATTTAAAAGTTAGCAGTAAACCCTAAAATAAGTGTACAACGACAAACGCAAGTTGGCAAAATCGAACTAAGATCTCATTTCGTCTTCCTCTTTGTGATGGAAGCTTTTTCTATCATGATAAGGAAAGCTAGTTCGGTAGGTGCCATAAGGAGATTTTTTTTGCCTAACGATGGACCGACTCTCACTCATTTATTATATGCAGACGATTACGTGATTATGGGAGAATGGGGGCTTAATAATATTAGAAATGTTGCTCGGTTACTTAGATGTTTTAATATGGTCTCAGGCCTCAAAATCAATCTTAAAAGGTCGAATCTGTTTGGTTTGGGCATGAATCCGGCTGATGTTACCGAGATTGCTTTGGTCCTCAATTATAAGGTGGGGGAGTTCCCGTTTGTTCATCTTGGGGTTCTGGTGGGCGCTAAAATGCATAGAATTAATAATTGGAAATCGGTTTTTGATACATACGAAGCTTGGTTGGCTTGATGGAAATCTTCTTTGCTATCCATTGGAGGGAGAGTTACTCTTATTAAATCGGTCCTTGAAAGTGTAACGCCTTGTTTTTGTAACTTTTCGTATTTAGAAAGTTATCTTGTAATTCTATTTATAGCAACTTGTATTCTCTTGTAATCGTCTGTTCCTTGTAATCCGAGACTTGAATCATAATAAAACTCGATCTTTTATTCAATCATGTTATACTTAATTCATACATACTTTCCAGGTAAGTTGTTACGATACTTATATTCATTACGATACTTGTTATACATGCAAACTTGATTCAATCATACGCAAATTCATACTCATTTATACATGCAAAATGCACTTAGGGGCTGTTTGTTTACCTCTTAATGAGGCTTTTAATGGTTCACACCTCTTACTGGTTCAACACTTAATGGTTCAGACCTCTTTCTGGTTCAGCACTTAGCCATTCAGATGTTGCCAAAAAGCCCCTTATACATTCATTTATTTATACACTATACTCATGCATTGCACTTGCACGTTTAAAAAACTTAAAAAGGGTTAATTATATGCAAAACCAGACAAAATCTGACATCCTGAACGAAAGACCACCTTTCGTGCGAAAGGATTTGTTCTGCGTGAAAGGGACCTGTCGCCTAGAGCCCTGTCGTCCCAATTTCCCCTCTCGTTCCAAACTCCCACCTAACCCTATAAATACGAACCCACACCCTCATTTCTCACCTTCCACAACTCTGAAAATTCTCTCAACTTACTGAAAATGCACATTTGCACTCAACTATTTTGAGAACCATTCTAAGTGAGTTCATAACTCACCAACCCATAAACTACTTCTAATACATCCTATTTTCTTCAATTTTTACAAATCTTCTCTTCCAAACAACTTGGTTTCTCAGATTACTTGGGTAATTTGATATTAACTCTCACACGTGAGGACCAAGTTAAGGAGTGAAGGTTTCCTTTCAACTTTTTTATAAAAACAAACTTTCTGAAATCAAACTTGGTAGAATCTCAGACTCAACAAGCTCACAAGCTAAGTTCATAGCTTTGGGGTAGGGCTAGAGTCGATTCCAGCCAAGATGGTGGACAGTTCAAACAAAACCGAACTATTTACACCTCGAACCAGAGCCTTTCGCACCAAAGGATATCCCTTTCGTGCGACAAAGCACCTTCTCGCGTGAAAGGAACTGTTTCACCTTGTTCTGACGATTTCTAAGTGTTGAACTTTAATCAGACCTTCATTCTCAATATGAATAATTATGATATAACAGTGTGTGAACCATGGAAGACTTGGCTTACAATCTAGTTCCACCACCTCACTTGAACTTGTAAAATGAACACCCAAACAATCTCCTAGACCTAGAATAAGTTAACCCCGTCTAGCCTCCAACACTTGGTTTGCACCTTCCATGTTGAGACGACACACCCGAGTTGTACTTATTCGGTTGTTTGGTTATTTAATTTTGTCATTTACATTCTGTCTTATTATTCTGTTATTCATGATCAATCGGTTCGTTAACTAAGTTAACGAATTTGTGCTTTGGTGAACTATAACGAAGTTGTTACCTCCGTGCATGACTTTTGTGACATAATTGATATTCTGGACTGTTAGTATACTAAATACTATATACTATAACCAAACTAGACACATGAACATAGCCGAATGATGGATAAACTTCGAATAGAAACTCAACCTAAGTGAACAACCTCCATTCGCACGAAAGGGTGATTCCTTTCGTGCGAAAGGAACCCTGTCGCACGAAAGGCCCTTTCGCACGAACTGTTCATGTCGTTTCAGTTTTCCAATTTATTCCATTTCCTCGTTCCTCATTACTGATTCTGACGGGCAAATCAGGACCCGTGAAATCACATAAACTCAGTGCCTTAACGAGTGCTTGGATAGAATATATTTTCTGTTATAAATATATACTTTTATACCATATACTTACGTATTTTAATTCCGAATCCAATTTCCCCGATCAAACTCCAACTCACACCTTCGTTTACCCCATGTAGGGTAACCTTGGTGTTCCTTCGCTCATCTACAACTTCTCACTCGCGGATTACTAAGAAGACTTTGAAAACCGTGAGTATACTCGACACCCATTTTACCATTTTACACTTTGGGTGCAATATGTTTATCTATATCAAAAACACGGAATGCACACTAACTTTTGATGCAATCACACAATCAAACAATCCAATACATGCATGCTCATACGTTATACTTAATTCGTGTTTCTTGAACATTCTTATGTGATAAACCTTTCATTAACTTCGTACGGGCCTCCCCTAAACATGTATAGCGCTATAGGAGTAACGCACCACCCGTATTCTTGTGGTCATGCTAAGTTTTTAATCATTTGCGGTACATAGAGGGTTGACTTATTATTCGCATGCCAGTTTTACGTTAATCTTGATAACTAGGTTTGGCATCTGGATTCGTTTAATCTTTTTATACTTATACTATCTATCAAACTTGTATACTCGCCAATACTTTTGTATTGAACCATGTATTTTAAACATATTTGCAGGGTGATGATGATATTAAAATGGGCTTAGTGAGGATGCTTTAGATACCCACTTAAAATATAGATTACTTTCGAATTGTTGTAGCTTATTGTATTTTGTAACAAACAATGTGGTATTTCCTTTCAGATGTTGTACTTGAATTATCATGAAATGAAATGAAATCAGTTTATTTAGATATTTTTGCAAATCATGTTATAAAGTCTCGAACAATCTCATTCTCTTTCTCACTCCGATGTTTCCGCCATCGGTTGGAGTGTGACATATTGGTATCAGAGCCATAACTATAGGGAATTAGGTAGAATTTCCATGTTCGACCTAGTCTATATAACCATTCTTGCTTATCTTGCTTAAATGTTACAATTTCTTCCTATTTGCTTCTATCTTATTATTTTGTCTTAATACTACACACGTCTTTCCTAAGACGTTGTAACACAAATACACGTTGAAGACACTCGTATCATATAAATGAGACGACTTCACCAAATAGGCGTGAAACCCATAATTTGGTGAACGACTTTCAATCTGCTTATTCGATTTTGCACGAAATTACGCTATCAAGTTAGGAGTGAAATCTACATCTTAATAGTAAATTTCCAATTCTAACTCTAGTGGACCCTCGTTAATGTATCAGAATTAGTTTTCTGGACAGGACGAGTACTAACCACACTCAAGGTATAACGTTGTCAAGTTAGGGGTGAAACCTGCATCTTGTCAACTAGTCCCATTCCTTGATTTTCAATCCTGCCAAAGTTTTGAGTTTTTAATCGATTAGGGACGTGTAGTAATTGGAAGGGTAAAACACCGCTAATCATTTCTCGACAAGATTATTTTACCTATATGCCAAAGCAGGTTTCCCTAATTTGAAAGGATCTTCGATTTACTTTGGAGAAGTCTTATTACGTTAGTGATACTCCATATTTTACATTACCTATCTTTATGTTACCTCAATTTCTATGTGTTTTACTACTTGTTACCTCATTCATTTTGAAGCCGATGCACAATTCGCACATCTCTCACAATAAAAAAACAATAATAACCCTCATGAACAAACTAAATTTATACTCTTTACGCATTTATACGTGACTATATTGTGAATACACTTTAAATTCATGCAATTTATTTGAATCAAACGTGCTACATGATACTTATATGCTCAAACATGCAAAAATGTGATTTTTATATTATGATCAAGTCTCATCTTCTATTCCTCTTTCGATTCTTTAGATGTCTTCCAACAGCCTATCCAACATCCTCAAGAAATCCAAGTCCAAATCTGGATTAAAGTCTGTTTTAAAGAAGGGTTCCAACAATGATGAGTCAATGTCGAAGAAAGACCTCATTAAGTTTATGGAGAAACAAATGGTTAAGGTCATCCCTGACATCGTTAGCAAAATTCAACCCCCACCAGCCACCGATTCACCCAACGGCTTCGTTGACTCCAAGGTGGAAACACCTAATTCGACGTTTATGTTCAAGCAGTTTTGTTCTTGCAACCCACTACCCTTCGCTGGCGAAGAGGGCACCACCAAGATCTTCAATGGTTTGATGCTATTGGGGTCACTTTCCTCCAAAGTGGTTGCCTGACCACCTGCGTGCCATCAACGTAACGAGTGTTTTCTGATCAAGAGCCTTTGATTGGTGGACCTCCGAGCGTAATGCTCGTGGAAACGATGTCACCCACGCCCTCCCTTGGGATGAGCTTAAGAAAGTGATGAAGGAATTTTTTTTCCTCCGCATGAGCTTCAGAAACTAGAGAATGAATTCTGGAATCTGAAGCAAGTGGGGAATGATAACGCTGGCCTCACAACTCACTTTAAGCAATTAATTGCGATTTGCCCTAGCTAGGTCGACTCCGTTAACAAGGCTATTGCGAAGTACATTCACTGCCTAACTCCTTCAATCATGAACCTTGTTAAATCTACCTCACCCAAAACCCTCGAGGATACCTACCTCTTAGCTACCAAACTCAACAACAACTGCGTTCTTCATGGAACATCCGATAAGGTTTCACTCAAGAATGCCTACCAAGCCACCACCGATACCACTGTTGAACCTTCACCCAACAAATCACCCACCAAAATCAACAAAGGAAAGAAGCGAAAGGCTTCAAGCCAGAATTGCGCGGTTGTCACTAAACCAAACCCCGCTCTTCCCAAGAAAGCCTACACTGGGCCTCATCCGCAATGTAACACCTGTTTGTATCATCACCCTACCACCGCACCGTGCCGCCTATGCACGAATTACAATAGGTTTGGGTACTTTCCCGCCCAATGCCGAAGTGGCCCAAAGCCACAAGGCAATCAAAACCAAGCTCTCGTTGTTAACCCTGCTCCTAACCAAGCTCAACCTCCAGCCAATACCGGTCCTTAGACTATTAATAATGTCATTGTATTTCAATCCTTTTAATTTGTTGTATTTCGTTCATCAAATGTTGTACTTTGAATTTTCCATGTATTGTATTAGACAGCTATTATCAATGAAATGAAACTTGTTTATTAAATACTTGTCACAATTAGTGTTATGAAGTCTCGGGCAATCTCGTTCGTCTCACTCCAATGTTTCCGCCATTGGTTGGGGTGTGACAGATTGGTATCAGAGCCATAACTATAGGGAAATTAGGAAAAAATGCCATGCTTTTGACCTAGTCTATAGTTAAGCACCATACTTGACCATACTTCATTTATGTGTTAAATTCTTGAACATCTTTTATGTGCTCATATCTATTTTACTATTTCAAAACATACGCCTTTCCTAAGGCAATTTCACATGATTATGTTAAACATGAAAACACTCGTATTACACAAACAGGAAGACTTCACCAAAATAGGTGTGGAACCCACAATTTGGTGAACGACTCTCAATCGGCTTATTCGTTTTTACATAAATTCACCATCAAGTTAGGAGTGAAATCCTTACATTGATGAAGAATTTCCATTTCAAATCTAGTGGACCCTCGTCAACGTGTCGGAATTAACTTTCTTAACCCGACGAGCACTAACCACACTTAGGGTATTGTTAGGATCTGAGTTTGGTTTTGATTGTGATTTACATTTGAAATAAGATGAAGATGGATGAGTAGTGCAGCGGAATTTAAGATGGAAACAAACTTTGCACACAATCAAACAGGAGATTTGCTTTTATCAAACATTTTCAACAAAGAACCGAAAGATTGAATTTATTTCAATAACGATTACAATGCATGTATGAATACAAAATCCCCCTCAGCCTGAGCTCACAGTGTTTGTTCGTGCAGGAAGAAGATTTTGTAAAGAGCTGATAGAACAGTGCATGGTACTGTTCTATTTATAGGCACGGACAAACCACTGAGGCATCAATGCTGACGTCACCATGAAAGTGACATCTAACCTCCTAACAACTTCTAACAACTGATCTATACAAACACTGCTTAAGCTAACAACTGCTATACAATACATTACATAATTAAACTAAACTACTGCTGGTCCTTCCACTGTTGTGACTTCAGCAGTACTTGATAACTACCAGCAGTGCTTGACCCAAAGCAGTAGATTGAACAACAGGGCTTTTGTAACACCCTGGTTACTATTTAACGGTTTTACATGTAATTACCAACATTTAGATGTGTATAAAAACTTTTACAAATCATAAGTTATTCAACATAACGTGATCGGATTCGTCGTTTAAATTTACGACGAGGCAATGTGCGGAAGCATAAATCTTTATGGTGTTCGGTTCTTCGTTGAGCTTGATCGTCTTCCGGCATCCAAAATGTACCTACATTTCATAAGCATGAAATGCTTTAGTTGTACGGGGTTTAAAACGTGTATAAACGAGTCCGGGAAACAAAACTGATTAAAATACATTAAATTGCAGGGTCTACCGTAAATTACGGTGGCTACCGTAATTTATGGTAGCCCCTGAATGTTGATTCTCCCACCGTAAAGCAGGGGGTTTGTGGCGTAAAGGCTTTTAGGCTACCGTAAGTTACGGTAGATACCGTAACTTACGGTGGTCTCTGCATGTCTTTCCAAGTTTGGCGTTCTCTAAACGAAAACCTTCATAACTTTTAATCCGCTTGTCCGTTTGACCTACCGTTTCTTCCTACGTGATTGTAATTTGATCCTCCATCATATGGAGTTAAAATCCAACATCCGGATTAACAAAGTTTAAGACTTTCAAGTTTTCGGCTTATTACCCTTTTTACTAAATTTTGACCCGTTAAGGGCATTTAAGCAGTTTTACGCAATATTTCACACTCATTTATTTCTAGCATCTTATTTCCACATTATTTATCAAATGATCTTCCATCACAACTATATTTGTGATGGGTTTAATGTGGCGATCTATATAATCCGAGTTTTACCCCTCGGATTATCATTTTACGGCAAAGACTCGTATAGAGTCTTTTGACCAAGGATTTACATCTTTCTCTTTTATACTTATTCTAAGTATTGACTTGATTGTAAAACTCGTTTTCAAGCGACTTCTAAGGGTTATTTGCTTAATTTTGCTTACAAGGGCGTTTTGGTCATTTTTAACCCTTCTTTTACGACGAATGGCTTGCTTAAGCCATGCACGCCCAAAATCTCATCTTTAACCAAATCTTGTTTTCAAAACACTCTGTCTATAATTTAAATCCTTCGGTTTACCTTTTAAGGTAACCGAATGTCCTTTTTACTTTGCCTAACTCTCATAGAACTTCAAGTTCTAAATGATGAGTTGATCTATAATACATACCTGGCTCGGATCAACTTATTACCCGGTTTTAATACCTTGCTTTATAATCGCTAATTAAGAACGATGCGAGTATCCATTGGATATCTATTCCTGTAAGCATATAACTCGACAAAAGAATCATTAGTCGATATTGTCAAAAGGTGATGTCTACACCTTTTGACCCGTTTGGCCGAATTGACCGTTTATCTATGCGAGATGATATTTATTATCATCTCAACTACATGACTCGTTCCGTTTAACACCGTACGGTCATTTTACTTATAAACCGTTTATTACCACTTTCGACTCTTTATGTCTTAGGCGGAAAAACGTCTTTTTGAAACTAACGGTTATTGTTAACGTGTGACTAAATTACTGTTTTGCCCTTATTATTTGTTTTGGCTTACCATAAAAGGTAACCATTAAAAGTTCATTTTTCCTTTCGTCATAATATGATCGAATTATCGATTTACTTCTTTTTAACCATTATTATGGTTTCTTTCATCTTTGATTATCTTGTTCCGTACGACTACACGACGGAACATCATATTTCAATTGTTTAGTTATCTCATTCGTAATTTATATGATAAGTGAATATTCCACAATTTAAGACTAGTTTAAGCTTTAGTTACCTTGCATCCGAATTATGCTTTTCCTCCATTCTTGATTTGTTTGACCCGCTTCCTTTCCCAAGCCTCCACCTAGCTCGTTAGGCGTCAAACTATTTTCAATCATTTACAAGGCGGTTAAATTGGTCATAAAAATCACGACTATTCCACCTCACTTATTTTCTATGCCGAAGCTACTATTCGACTTCATGATTAGTTAACTTAGCTTATCTAAAGTTAACTACTTTTTGATCACATGGGTTATAATATTAAGTCTAAATCAACATAATATTTAGAACCCTTTTCACTTCATATTACGCGTAATTTCCATATCAATCAAATACACATTTTCACTCTAATTTCAACACTTTAGTTCTCATTTAGGCATTTTAACAAACACCTAATGTGCATAAATTTTTACACATTTACAACTAGTTCATAACTAGTTATTTCTACTAAACATAAACATAATTTCAATTCCATTATGTCTAGCATGTATACTATTCTCAGATTCATCTCATGGAAATCAGTTAACACCATTTTAATAGTCAAAATTCTAGGGTTCATCTTATTTCTACAAAACCCATTTAACACATAAATGGATAATCATGAAATTTACAATTATGAACCTCAATTCAACAAGTAAATGACCAGGGTTTACTCATAGACATAAAATCATTCCTAATTTCATCCTTGGATCATAATCCATCAATTTATTTGCAAGTAACCTACTTGTCTTAAATTTCAACTTCAACCAATCTAGGTTTTGTGACATACCTTGTGATCCCCATGACTTGGTGATCGTTTCTACGCGTTCATGCACGAATTTGAGACCCAAATACTCCTTCAATTTGGTGATCTTTGATGAACAAGGGTTTCCCCTTGTTTTCTCTAGCCGAAGTCGACACACACACCCACACTTGGTGTGTGTGTTGTGTTTTGTTTTATTAATAAACCCACTCTTTTAGCATTTCCCCTTTTGATCCCTCAAGTTTAATTAGTTATTAAGTAGGACACAATCTAACTATTTCTAACACTATTCCCACTTATTAACTAGGTTAAATATTCCTAGTTAACTTAGTGGGTTCGGGGAAATTATGACTCAGTTTATTTTAAGTCCCGTTAATTCAGACTTCTTATAAACTTTATTTCCTTAAAAGCATTTATTCACGTTGTATTTAATATTAGGATTATCTGTTTGAATCCTAATATTTATCGGGTTACTCTTACCACTAACGGTACTTTACCCATCTTTTAGTATTAACGGGGTTCGATTACCAAACCCGTTTTCGGGGTGTTACAAGTCTACCCCCCTTAAAGAGGTTTCATCCTCGAAACCTTTTCTTAAATAATTTATTGAGTTTCAAACCCAATGTACATAAACTGAGTAACCTTCTAAGCATTACTCATACTTTAACCATTTGTTAGTGTCATCAGACAAATATGGTAACATCTTTTAATCACAAAACATATGTATCTTTTATGCGAATTTACGCAACTCGGAATAACACCATCTTGTTATTTCGACTTGTTTGATTAACTTAGCGAAATTCATCGCCTTTATACTTTCGGATTCTTTGTGAATCTGTTATTTTCACCCACTTGGATGTTTCTAGTGAGATCTTTCATTTTTTTTACAAACAAACCCTTTCCTTTACGAACTTATTCATTTGGTTCATTCATACAGAATTAGCCGCAAAATGAATTTCCTGATTTTATCTTATTTATTTAGCACTATCTAGATGTGCTATTAACGAATTTCTACAAGGCATAATACCACATACCTCTCGGCTTTATTCTTTTATCGTGCTTTTACTCGAACTGACTTCCCAACTCTTCGCTTGTGTTGTCTTGTCTTGTGATTGCTCAGTATAGGCGATCAATACTTTTCGTTATTATGACCTCATGGACCATCACTGCCGCTTTGTACTCACTTACCTTTATTGTTTGGCTTGACTGAGTAGCCAATTGGCCACTTGGTCATAGACGCTTATCAACTATGTTTATTTCACGCTAATCTTAATATAAATAGCGTGTTGAACATTTTCTTAATTTAAGTATTGACCTTAACCGGTCTCACTGACTAGACGCTACTATGTGATTTTATTCCACATAACTTTCCTGACCGTGATCGCGTCACGTCGTGTTTTAGGTTTAATTCCCAATCATCTCATACTATATATGTTTAATAAAACGTTGTTTTTGACTAAAACTGAATTTTAGTTTAACGTTATATATATATATATATATATATTTTCAAACAAATTAGACAACTTGACATTTATCCTTTTTGCAGTCCTTGTTTTACGCGGGGATTCTCTACTGGTTCCCTCGTTGTCTAAGTAACCCGTAGATTCTTTCACTTAGCCTCGTAGGCTATTTCTTTAGGCTTTCACCTCTTTAGGGCGTTGCCTTTATGATCCTTTTCCTTTTTTATTCATGACCCGTGGGTCATTTTAGTCCCGTAGACCTTTACACTGTTTATACCAGAAGGTTATAATTGATCCCGTAGGTCGTCCTTTTTATGTTCGAAAATCATTTGCTTTCGCATCAAAATTTCGTTCACTCCGACTGTGATTCGTGACTGCAATCACTTCATATTTAATTCCGACCCATTACATGGGTTCATTAATATCTCGCGCTTTCCTTTATTCGGTTTGCGCCTATATTTGCATTCAATCTCGTCCCATCACCGGGCTCATTGTCCTTTCCAATATTACGTTTTATCTAACCCGTTTAACTTGTTCGTGTGAGTTTCACCACTTTTGATAGTCAACTTTATCCTCTATGCCTTAGCATTCTTAGTGGTCGGTTCGTATTTTCATTTACTTGATTATTGTCCCTTCCCTTGGGCTCGTTACACTAACGTAATACGCTTCTGTCTTCAGGCTTGCGTTTACATTATTATCAAATATTTTACTCATTTGATTCATTTGGGTACTTTTTAATTTGTCCCACTCACCCCGTCCTTACTACATCGAATGTAAGCATGCACATCATAAAAAGTTCATGGTACCACATGCTCACCACTTACTTGGCCAGAGTAAGCGATCAATACCTGGTATCCATGACCTTTTTATGATTTTCACATTACACCCCATGTAAGTAATGCCCCTATTTGTTTCTCTTGGAAACAATATCCCGGATAGGTTTTCTATTCGGGTTTTTTCCAAGTTTTTAATCTACATATGCAACTTTAAATCTCTACGTATTTGTTGCATATTACTATTCACGTAATCATTTAAAATGCGCACTTGGTAAATGCTTGCCCTAACGGGCTTTCCTTGCCATTACTTATTTGCGATTGTTACACGATTTAGGTCCTTGATGAGTACGCTCTTCTTGTCATACCTCGACCGTTCCATTATCATATCCGCAATTCATTCATCCCTCGTCATCCTCAGACGCGAGTTTCCTTAAATTAAAACATTAACAAAAGTTAGTAATGTCAACTTCAATAATTGCCCGTATTATAATACAGGGCTTTTTCTACTATACGCGTCAACGTGCGAAATTTCGTCAACTACTTCAATCATTTAATTGGGGTAACGTGTATTACACGATAACCCTATGTGTTGTTTCCCCTTGTTTTCTCCAGCCGAAGTCGACACACACACCCACACTTGGTGTGTGTGTTTTGTTTTGTTTTATTAATAAACCCACTCTTTTAGCATTTCCCCTTTTGATCCCTCAAGTTTAGTTAGTTATTAAGTAGGACACAATCTAACTATTTCTAACACTATTCCCACTTATTAACTAGGTTAAATATTCCTAGTTAACTTAGTGGGTTCGGGGAAATTATGACTCGGTTTATTTTAAGTCCCGTTAATTCAGACTTCTTATAAACTTTATTTCCTTAAAAGCATTTATTCACGTTGTATTTAATATTAGGATTATCTGTTTGAATCCTAATATTTATCGGGTTACTCTTACCACTAACGGTACTTTACCCGTCTTTTAGTATTAACGGGGTTCGATTACCAAACCCATTTTCGGGGTGTTACAGCTTTAGTCTTTGACTTGATCAGTGGTTGTAGGCCAGCAGTTGTAACGATCAGTAGATAGGAGGTCAGCAGATGTAAAACCACTTTCAAGGGGAGAGACTTGTAACACAACATCTGCTTATTCTGGATCCACTGCCCTGATCCAGTTTTGGCTTTAATTATCTGTTCCTCTGATAGGGTTCAATCCCAACAATCTCCCCCTGGAACAGATAATGCCAAAACCCTTCATTATTGTGGAACTTTATTGCCTCATCAACAGTTCCCTTATCTGACCTTTAAGTTGCAACTCAAAGTCCAGGGCATCTGTGTCATCTTCATCCTTACGAAGTGGAAGATCAAGGAGATCATGCATATCTTCAAGACTTAGGCCAAGTGCTTGTTCCCTTGTTATTTTCTTCACTTCTCCACTAGACTTGAACCCAGTCAGTACATGGGTCTGTTTGTCAGTTTTCCACTTTAGTACTTTTGAGCCTGTTGGGTTTCTTGGGAGATTTTTATTTGATGAGGAGTTTGGTGATGCAGGCCTTGTGATGACTGTTTGAGAAGTGCTTGCAGGTTGGTTCAGGCCAAGAGTTTCAACTATCATTTGCTTAATGCCTTCTTTTACAAGTTCATCTCCTGCCATGAATTCTGCCACTGTTTCAGTTTCCAACTGTTTTTGTTGCCTTCTTTTAAAGATGGCTGCACCAGCTGGAGCAGTGGCTCTCCTGATTTGCAGTTTTGATGGTCTTTTTGAAACCTCTGCTTCAGAGTAGTCAGGTTTTTTTGCGGAACTTTAGGATCTTTCTTCCTTAATTCCTCCAACCTTTTGTAGGTGGACCTGACTGTGTCTTCTTTCCATCTTGCCACTTGATTTTTGGACCCATAGTCATCAACAACTAATTCCTCTTTCATTCTCTTCAGCTCTAATGTCTTCTCAGGCACATTCTTTTTGTACTTTGACCAATTTGGAGGAGTGAGTTTGACCTTATTCTTTATCATTTCTTGAATCCTGGCTGCTTCTTGTTCAAGCTCAGGAATGGTCCACTCCTTGTACATATGCTTTTCTCCCTTGTACTTCTTGGTTGCCATGATGCTTTCAATGTAGTCTTTTCTCAAAGTTTCATCTGCTCTTTCTGAGATTTGTTGACAAACATTTTTTGCAAATTGCTCTAAGGATCTGACTTGAGTAAATAGAAACTGGTAATGCCTTTGAATTTCTTTGTCAGTTTTTCCTTGAGAGTTTCTTTTGGAAATATCCTCTGCCTGTTCAGCCTTAACTTTCAAATATCCTTCAATGTTGTTAGGCCTTGGATATCCTTCAACTGATGGTAACTTCCTTTTGGCAGGGTCATCCTCATAGTAGAAGGATTTGATCTCTTCTCTAACTGCTTCAAGTTCTAGAGGAAATTGGACCCCTGCAGGAGTAATGACAGGGATTGGTTGTTGTACTGGAGCTGATGAGAGAGGAACAGGGTTTGGAATAAGTGCAAGTGATTGTGAAGATGTTGGTGGTGGTGATGGAGAATCATCATCAGGTATGAAAATCCTTCTCCTTTTTATTGAAGGAGAGGCTAATGATGTCTTGGGTGGATCAGTGGTGATATTTTGAGTGGTGGATGGTGGCTGACTAACCGTTGTTGAAACAACTGGTGTTTCAACCACTGTTGTCATTACAACAGATGTTGTAACATCTGATGTCTTCTGCTTTTTGGCAGGATGTGATGGTGGTGAGGTTGTTTTTGGTGGTTTTATTGGTGGAGTGATTTTTGGTAATGGTGGTAAGGCAGTGGTTGTGGTGTGTGTTGTAGTGGTAGTTTGAGGTTTGGTGCCTTTAGTAGGTGGTTTGGAAGCATGCTTTTTAGGTTGCCTCACTTGTCTAGTGGGCTTCTTCTTTTCTTCCTTGGGATTTTTATCATCCATAGGTTCAGAAGGACCTTGTGCATTTAGCTTCATGAAAGCTCTCTTCTCCTGTTCCCACCTGGCTTTATCCTTAGCCTCTCTATCCCTTTTTACACTTGCTTTTGCTTCAGCTAGTGCATTTTCAGTAACATCAATCTTTTTACTACCATCTGGCAAGGGAATGTTTTTAGTCATGTTTTCCTTTTCTGGTTCAATATAAATACCATCTTCAATTCCCTTCTTTATCCACTGTTTGATTTTCTCCCCCTTTTTGGCATTATCTGGAGGAGGGTTATCAAAGAAGAGAACAGTGGGAGGAGCAATGCCAGTGGTTTTCAGAATGTGGGCTTTTAAAGCCTTGATGTCAGCTTGGGTATCTTTAAACCTTGCTTCCGTGAGAGTTCTGATCTTTTGAATTTGGATCTCATGTTGCTGATCAGCTAATTCTCTTTGATGTTGGAGCAATGGTTGAAATAAACTCCACAGCTCATTTGATAATGGAGTAGCTATTGGGGGTGTTGCAGCAGTGGATGTAGACTTTTTAGAATTTAACACCTGCTGCAGCATTGTTTTGATGTCTGCAACAGATGATTCAATTATGTGCACTCTCTTCGTCAATTCTTTATATTTTAAACCATCACCCAAATGAATGGGATCATCTAATTTCCCACCAGCAGTGGTTGTATCAATGGTAGACTTAGGGAATGTATCCCAAAAGTCATCCATTGATGCCCTTGTTCTTGTTACTGGGGACTTCTTTCCTCATTTGTGGACACTTTGAACAGCTCACCAGTGGTTAAAGAAAACTCACTAGTGGTTGCCTTAGTTGTCTCTGAAGAAATTGCCTTTAAGGGAGTCTTATTGATAGAACAAATGACCCAATGTAGACCAGTGGGTCCAACACTAGTAGTTGCTGCTCCACTTGAACTACTGACAGGAGTTACTTGTAACTCCTGCAGTGTAACCTCCTCAATTGTTGCTGGGATTGCAGAGGTATAGGCATCAGACCCAGTCACTTGTAGGGGTGTACTCCCATTGATAGGTGGTTGAGAGGAACTGGTTTGTGTCTGAGCTATATCAACTGCATGCAACAAAGGTAGCATGGATTGTGGTAAGATGAGGGGTGAAGGTATTGGTGTAGAAAGAGACATGTCCTTGGGATCAGGACTGAGGAAGATGGATCCAATTGGACCCAGAGCTTCATAATGTGGGGTCCCTGTGCTTACAACCTGGTCCTTTTGTGAGGATGCAGGAGGAGTTTTAGGCAAAGGTGGAGATCTTTCTACCAACTGCTGTGAGGAAGCAGCAGCAGTGGTTATTGGTGACTTTTGTGTTGTCACTGGCAGTTGCTCTCAATGTTTTGAAAGCCGGTAAATACCGGCCGGTTATACCAGTATTACCGTTTTCATATGTAAATCTGGTACAAAACATCCCGGTAAATAAGTGAAACGGCATAAGGTTTGTACCGGTGGTAAAATCCGGTATACCGGTTTGAAACGTAATACCGGTACCGGCCCAGGGTTATTTTAGTTTGGGTTGTTACTTATTTTTATTATATATGTTACTTATCTTACGTAATTTTTATATATTATGAATATTCGTAACTAAAAGTTCTTATTTAATATTGTATGAAACGAAAATAGTTGATGTATTCAACACTCAAATGGCTTAAACATATCGTACACTTTCATTTAAAAAAGCTTATTGGAAAATTGAATGATTTTCGATTATCTTTTGGATTTTTTTATTATGGATTTACTTTTGGATCATCTTTTAATATGTAATCATGTATTTTTGAATTAACTTTTGAGTTGATGTTGTAATTTATGAAATTATAGAGTTAGCTAGTCAACCCGGTTGAACCGCTCGGTACAACCTGGTTCAACCGGTTGAACCATTTTTTAGCTTAATCTGGTTTGATTTAAAAACCGGTTTTTAAAACATTGGTTGCTCTGGGATCTCATCTTCCAGAGTTGCCTTTTTGATGGGTTTGGGGGGCTTTTTGGATGTTTTCTTTTTGGTCTTTTTGGTAAGGGCAGGTGTGGGTTTCAAAACAGTGGTTATGCTGCCTTGATCACCTGGAGCAGTGGGCTCAGCAGCAGATACCTGAGGAGCAGTGGTAGCTGCTAAATTCTGCTCAGGCACCTCTGCTTGTGTTTTTGTAGGTTTTAACATTCTTGTGAATGTTTCAGGTGTTAAACTGTTTATTTTAAAAGGAGGATCCTGTACAAGTACATGGGCATTATTTTCTGAATTTTTTTTTATCAAAATAGTAACTCAAAAATCTTGGAAATAATAGAAAAGCCTTTTTCTCAACATTTTTGACCAAATTATCGAAGATTGCCTGGGAATAATTAAAATTTTCACCTTTAAGTATAGCATAACCCAGGTATTGTATCTTCAATGGGATTTCATTGAAAGCAGTGGTTTTGTTAGAAACACACATAAGGAGGGTATGAAATAAAAACCTTATAGCAGATGGAAAACTGCCCTTTTGTAAAGTATCTATTTTCATTTCTTCTACATACCCTCTTTTAATGAAATCTCCTTGGTACTCTGTTTTCGGAAAAGAATTTTTACCTTCCAGATCATTGAGCTCAAATACTTCAGATATGGCTTGAGGTGTGATTGAGATGTTTACACCTTTTATTGTGGAATTGATGGCAACAACCTTTTTGTCCACCTTCTCAAGAGTAGCATTTTTCCAAAATTCTCGTTGAGTAGCAAGATAGACGGTTGTATTGTAAGTGAGCAAAGTTTTGTACTTTGTTGAAGATAATGTGTCTATGATGGAATCGAAGGTCTTTGTGTCACTGGGTTTTTCAAGAATACCCAAGTAATTGTGAGACCATTTGTATGGAATTTCAACCTCGGTAGGCTCCTTTGTTTTGGATTTGCTTGCCTTTTTCACCATGATTGAAACAGAGAATGAGAGAAATGAAGTGAGGATGATGAAGATTGTGGGAGAATTTTTGTGGAAAACTGTTTTGAGAAAAGAATTTTGAATTCGATTCGACAGTGAAAACCCTGTTTGGGGGTTTAGGGTAGGGTTTTATATGATGAAAAAGTGAATGCTGACGTGGCAGCGGTTACAAAGATCTGACGGATAAATACTGACCACGTGTCAGCCTCTGATGAAAGGATGAAATAATGGAGGGCAGTTGTTTAAGAAACCACTGATGAAGCAATACCAGTGGTTCACAAAGGAAAATGAAAACAATGGGTGACTTTTACTATCAGTGGATAGCTTATGTCAGTGGTTTTAAAGCACTAAAGTTTGTCAACAGTGTTATACCAAGAGAAATGAGAGAACAGGGGTTGACTTTCAGCAGTGGATAGCAAATAACAACAGATGTTTGCACCAATCAGTGGGCATGGCAGACTTTTAAGGATTTAATGAAAATTTCATTTTTAGCTATTTTTAAGGATGGATTTTTGATTTTCTGAAAACATTTTAATGCTTTTATTTATAGAAAAACAAGATTTTGCTTGTTATTCCATGTTTAGCATGCCAATCCTAGAGACCAAGCTTTCAAAGGTAGATGTATCTAAAGCTTTTATGAGCACATCTGCCAGTTGGTCTTTAGTTGGAACATGATGCAGAGAAATCAAACCTTTTTCATAGTAATCCCTCACAAAGTGATGTTTGATGTCGATGTGCTTGGTAGTTAAATGGGAAACTGGATTTTTGATGATATTTTCTGCTGCCTGGCTATCCAACATGAGTGGTGTCTTTAAGGCAGTGATACCAAAATCCAGCAACTGATTTTGAAGCCACGGGAGTTGGGCTGTACAGCTTGCAGCAGCAATGTATTCAGCTTCAACAGTGGATGTTGAAACGGCTGCTTGCTTTTCGCTTTGCCATGAAACCATGCAGTTGCCTAGAAACTGGCAACCTCCTGAAGTGGACTTCCTTGTGGTGTTACATCCGGCAAAGTCACTGCCTGAAAAGCCTGAAAGCAGGCCCTAGGTGCTTGTTTCAGGCCATACAAGGCTTTGTTTAGCCTGTAGACATGATCTGGATAAAATGGAGGTTGACATACATACACCTCTTCTTTAATTGTACCATAGAGGAAAGCACTTTTGATATCCATTTGGAACACCTTCATGTTGTGGTTGACAGCAAAGGCCAGGAACAGTCTTATAGCTTCCAATCTTGCTACAGGGGCAAAAGTTTCATCATAATCTATCCCTTCTTCCTGTCTGTAACCTTGAACCACAAGCCTGGCTTTATTCTTGACAACAATGCCCCTTTCATCAGTTTTATTTTTGAAGACCCACTTTGTGCCGATGGGACTTACATCTTTTGGCAGTGGTACAAGCTCCCATACTTGTTGTCTTTTAAACTGTTGGAGTTCTTCTTGCATGGCTTCTACCCAGCTGTTGTCTTTCAGTGCCTCTTGGTACTTGACTGGCTGATGGAGTGATAGAAAACCAGCAAAAAGACAAATGTTTTGGGTTTGACTTCTTGTGAGCACCCATTCATTGATGTTGCCAATGATTTGGTCAAGTGGATGAGATCTCAAGAAGATTAAATCTCCTTGGCATGGTATGATGGCATTTGTTGGTGAAGGCTGCAGATGTGTATCATCTGAGCTAACCACTGCTGGTGACTTTGATGATCCAGCAGTGGCTTCAAAAGGTGGTGGAATAGGAGGTAATGGTGTGGACACATGCTGACTTTTATCCACTGTTTGGGGACTTTTGTCAGCAGTGTTTGATGATGTGTAAGCAGAGGTTGATGGGCTACTTTGGTCAACAACTGTTGAGGTAGCAGTGGTTGAGCTTTGACAGCTGTTTTGTACAACTGCTGCTTTTCCCATTGAAACAGACTTTTGTTGAGGAATGATGATCTCATACCCATAGTCTGGTGATGAATCCTCTGATGGACCTGCACTGTTAGTCTTGACAGTAGTATTTGCAAAAGTGAATTTATCAAGATCAAATAAATCAGCAGGATTTGCTGGGATTTTCATTGATGAAAGTTCATTGAACTTCACATTCAAAGTCTCTTCCACTGTTTTAGTCCGTGTGTTAAACACTTTGTAGACCTTAGCAGTGGTAGAGTATCCCAAAAGATAACCACTGTCTACTTTGGCTGCAAATTTTGAGATGGAATCTTTTATATTCAAAATAAAGCAGGGGCAGCCAAATACTTTAAAGTATGAGATCAGTGGTTTGATTTTATACAGAATTTCATAAGCAGTCTTTTTGTGCCTGGGGTTTATTAAAACTCTGTTTTGGACATAGCAAGCAATGTTTACTGCCTCTGCCCAGAAAGTCAAAGGCAAACCTGAGTCAGCAAGCATGGTCCTAGCTGCTTCAATCAGTGTCCTGTTCTTTCTTTCAACTACCCCATTTTGCTCTGGTGTTCTAGGGATGCTGTACTGCCTTACAATCCCTTGCTTCACACAGAAGGCATCCAACTCCTTATTTTTGAATTATGTGCCATTGTCACTCCTGAAGACTTTTACTAGAAGGTCAAATTGTTTTTCAACCTGTGTCACAAAGTCTTGCAAAATGCCTGCAGTCTCATCTTTTGAGTGTAAAAAGAAAGTCCATGTAAACCTAGAGAAGTCATCAATAATAACCAAACAATATTTCTTCTTCTTGAGACTCATGACTTGAACTGGGCCAAACAAATCCATGTGCAACATTTGCAAACACTGGGTTGTTTTGGACTCTTCAATGGAATTAAAGGAGCTTTTATGCTGTTTTCCTTTTAAAAAGGAAACACAATGCTTAGGACATGAAAACAATTTTTGTGGTAAGCCTCTTACCAGGCCATTTTTTGAAATTTCAATGATTGTCTTGAGATTTGTGTGTCCCAATCTTCTGTGCCAAAGTTCTGTCTCTTTGTTAGAGGCAACTGAGAACAGACAGGCATCAGTTCTGGGACACTCTTTAGACATATCAACAACATAAACATTGCCACTTCTTTGAGCAACAAGTTTTGTTTTTCCAGTTTTTATTATTGCTTCAATCTTTTCAACCATTTCTGGTCCAACAATCCTACAACACTCCTTTGTGAAGAATGATCCATACCCCTTATCACTCATTTGTGAAACACTCAGGAGATTGAATTTTAGATTGTCTATCAGATTGACATTTTCAAATTTTACATTTCCAGTTTGTACTGTACCAGACCCAGAACTTTCCCTTTACTATTATTGCCGAAGGATATATCACCCCCTCCATGGATTTTGAAATCTTTGAGAAGGGCTTTACATCCTGTCATGTTCCTGGAGCCTCCACTATCTACATACCAAAGACTATCTAAGCATCCAGAAGCTCCCTGCACATGAAGTAAAAGGATTAGTTCATAAAGGTTTCCAAAGCCAATAAGGCTTTGGATGGAGTCTCAACAGTGTCTGTGATGAGTTCTGAAGGATGGGCAGTGGTTAGGTCAGGGGTATGGACAGTTTTAGGACAGTTTCTCTCTAACCACTGTTGTGGGTTTTGACCAATCATCTGCTGATAACCAAAAGGATGCCTGTTCACTCTTGGTTTAGAGGGCCTTTTGTAGGTCTCATAAACGTGTGGAATCCTTTGCTAAGATGATTGTCCCTTGCCTCTTCTGAATTGGTTTGCAGGGGGTGCATCAGTCACTTGAACATCTCTTTGGACAGATGTTTGATTCAGCTGTTTTGTAATAGCTGTTTGGACTGGCACGAACAGTGGTTGATTTTTAGTGAACTTGACAGATGATGTTGATGAACTCAAGGATGTTTTTGTAGTGTACCCATTCTTTTTTACATCAAAGTTTTTAAGATACCCACATTCTTGAGTTTTGTGGTTTGGTTTACCACAGATGGTGCAGCTTTCAGCAAGTACAATGATACTTGTTTTGTTTAAATCATATGCTTTTAAATGGAAACAGTCTTTTGTTAGATGATTCCTTTTTTCAAAAAATTCACAAAACAGGTTTTTGATCTTTTCTCTCTTCTTTCTCTTTTCAGACTCCTTTGCAACAGAGTTTTTAACCTCTGTTGGGATGTCCTTGAGAGGGATGACTTTTGCTTTTGGATCTTTAACACCATCAGTGGTTGTGAAATCCATGGGTTTAAAATTTTCAAGAATGTCACACTCGTCAGACCATGTGGGTTTAAATTGGTATTTCTGAATTTCCTCAAAAGTAGAGGATCCCACTGGTCTCTCAAGTGTGATTTTGTTACCAAGTTTATCAGTGATTTTCACTTCTTGGCCATTCTTGTTAGTGGGAATGAATTCAGTGGTTACATCAGTGGTTTGAACAGATTTTTCAAAAGCAGTGTTTTCATCATCATGTTTTCTATAACCAACACCAAATTTCACATTGCTTTTAATCTGTTTTTCAAGCATTACTTCATACCCTTTGCTGGATTCCACCCATTTTTCACATGTGATTTGGGTGGATTCCAACTCCTTTTTACAAACATGATATTTTTCTATCATTGTTTGGAGTTGGGTTTTGGTAATGCTTTGCTCTTCTTTTAGACAACAAATTTCTTTGTCTTTTTCAGCCAACTTGATTTTAAGTTCTTTTAATGACTTCTCAAATTTGACTTCATCAATTAAGACCCTATTCCGAAGGTTTTCATTCACCTCTTTGATGCTAGCAAATGCAATATTGCATTTGTCTGAACACAGATTTTTAAGAACCTGAGGTGATACCTTGGCAGCTGCCATCATAGCACAATCACATTGATGATTATTTTCTTCATCAACTCTTTCTTCTTTCTCACCCTCTTTCTCCTCTTCTTTTTCTTCCTTGTCTTCTTTGGACCAAGGATCAATCAGTGGTTCAATCAGGGTTTCTGAATTTTCTCCCAGCAGTAGTTCACCAGCAACTGCAGTAACCACTGCTTCAGCCACTTTATCCACTGTTTCAGCACTTAGCTGTTCACCTTCAGTTTCTACCCCTTCTGGTATTGACTCTAATGCCATCAGACAAAATTCATCATTAGAAGGATCGTTAAAAGCATAGAGTGCAAAATTTTCATCACCAAGCTCATCAGGTATGCTGCTCCAGTCAACAAAGCCTTGGGTGAAAAAGCTTTGTTGATCTGGTTGAACTACTGTTTGAGCAGCTGGTTGAGGTGCAACAGGTTGCACTTGTGCCTGAGGGATAGGGGTTTAAAGATATTGAATTTGTGGAACAGTGGTTTGAACATAATGCACAGGCACAGGGGTTGTAGCATAGTGAGCAGTGTTAACATGGGCTGCAGGGGTGTATTGGGTATAGTGCACAGTGCTTTGATTTTGTGGTCTAGGGTTTGAGCTAGGATGAGTTATTATTGGACCAGTGGTTTGACTCCTGCATTCCCTAGCAAAATGACCTAGCCTATTGCACTTATAGCACTTAATTTTTGACTTATCCAACCCCACTCTTAAATTCCCATGTAACCCTGGGAATTTTCTCCCTTGACCCAGAAGAGCTGTGTTACCAAATGAATAGTCATCTGTAACTTTTCCAGACTCTTGCAACTTCTTTTTCTAGTTTAACTCTCTTTCATAGGTCAGGAGTCTACCATGACGTTGGGTCAGTGTCAGGTCTTTGAACTCAGCAGAATTTCTAGTCACAAAAGCAATTGTGTCCCATTTTTCAGGTAGTGATCTAAGAAACCTACTATTTTGAGTTGATTTTGGAAATTCAACTTTAACAAGTCTTAGCTCACTAATGAGACAACTGAAACGTTCAAACTGTTGGGTCAATGATTCACCCTTAATGTGACAAAAGGTTTCATACTGCTGATTCAGAATTTCCCTGTTGTTTTCAGTTACTTCTTCAGTTCCCCCAAATTGTTCCTTAAGTGCATCCCATAATTCTTTGGCACTGTTACAATTTAACAGCCCAGCATAGATTTCATTTGGTAATGCAGATGCAATGATGCTAAATGCTTTGGCATCCAGTTTGAACTTTTGAAAATCAGTTTCAGTATAGTTTTCATAACTTTTAGGTTCGAATTTCTTTGGATCCTCAGCAATTGGCACCATTGGAACATGGGGACCAAAAACAACTGATCTCCAACATCCGGTATTTTGTTGAGCAAGGATATAACCCATCCCTCTCTCCCAGATGTTGTATTCATTACGTTTAAGCATGGGTGGTTTGAAAAGAGAACCGATGTTATTTTTATCATCTTGTGATTGTGACGTCATCCTGGTTGTTTTACAGGCACTGATTAATCAACTTTGATGGTGATTAAACCTTACTTTGTTTTTCAACAAAATGAACAAACTATCAGTATCAACGATTATGAGCTAAACTATTTATGTCAAAATGATTGTTAAATCAAATTTGACTGTCCGAGCTCTGATACCAATTGTTAGGATCTGAGTTTGGTTTTGATTGTGTTTTACGTTTGAAATAAGATGAAGATGGATGAGTAGTGCAGCGGAATTTAAGATGGAAACAAACTTTGCACACAATCAAACACGAGATTTGCTTTTATCAAACATTTTCAACAAAGAACCGAAAGATTGAATTTATTTCAATAACGATTACAATGCATGTATGAATACAAACTCCCCCTCAGCCTGAGCTCACAGTGTTTGTTCGTGCAGGAAGAAGATTTTGTAAAGAGCTGATAGAACAGTGCACAGTACTGTTCTATTTATAGGCACGGACAAACCACTGAGGCATCAATGCTGACGTCACCATGAAAGTGACATCTAACCTCCTAACAACTTCTAACAACTGATCTATACAAACACTGCTTAAGCTAACAACTGCTATACAATACATTACATAATTAAACTAAACTACTGCTGGTCCTTCCACTGTTGTGACTTCAGCAGTACTTGATAACTACCAGCAGTGCTTGACCCAAAGCAGTAGATTGAACAACAGGGCTTTAGTCTTTGACTTGATCAGCGGTTGTAGGCCAGCAGTTGTAACGATCAGTAGATAGGAAGTCAGCAGATGTAAAACCACTTTCAAGGGGGGAGACTTGTAACACTAACATCTGCTTATTCTGGATCCACTGCCCTGATCCAGTTTTGGCTTTAATTATCTGTTCCTCTGATAGGGTTCAATCCCAATAGGTACGATGTTGCCAAGTTAGGGGTGGAACCCGCATCTTGTCAACTAGTCCCACTACTCGATTTTCAAAATCCCGCCAAGTCTTGAAATTTTGATTGATTCGGAACATGTAGTAACCAGAAGGGTGAATATCGTTAACTGAAATTTTGGCGAGAGTATTCTACCTATTAGACCAAAGCATGCTTTTCAAACTCAAAAGAATTTTCGAGCACTTTGGTTTAGTCAAAGTTTCATTTTGGAACAATCCAAGTTTTAAACAAACCTCCATTTTACTAGTGTCAATTTTATGCTTAACACGATTCAAACTTTCCTTATCAAAATTCAAATTATTTTGACAATGGTTACACACACATCGTATGTCCTTTTTCATATACATGTACGTTATTTACATGCATGATTTCAAAACATCATCAATAAGATTTACACTACTCGTAATCCCAAAATGGAGGCATATCATCAAGATAGGAGTGATTCCCTTACCTTGACGATTAGCACCGCTCCTTCCCTTCTTAAAACGACTTCACCGACGGGCTAGGGGTGATTCCTTACCTCGGTGATCGTTACCAAACTTTCCTTTTTTCAAAGAGACTTTATAATGCCAACCACACTATCAAGTCTTATACTTAAACCTTTTATCATTTGTCGAATTTCTACTTTTGAAAAAGTCATTGTTTTATCACCCAATTTTCAAAATATCATGAAATGCTACCAAACAAACTAGTCGGTCCAACGAATCTTTTGCCCATGAAATTCGTATTCAACACATTACACTATTATACTAAAGACATTTTATTCTTAATTAGGAACCAAACCAACTTTCTCTCACATGATTATAAAATCGTATAGATGTTATAAGATCATTTTGCTAAAACTCTTTTCAAAACCACTAAGTTCATTTTGCTAAAACTCTTTTCAAGACCACTAAGTTCATTTTGCTAAAATTCTTTTCAAAGACCAAAGTTTTCATGAAAATTTCTGAAATACAACTCCTCGTATTTTAATACGAAATACTTTAAATAAAGCAAACTCACCGTTTTCAAAAATCTTTTCAGACGTCATTAACACACGATTATAAATCCAAACACATGGGCAAGAAAACTCCATAGGAGCAGACAATCTTCGATATACGTAAATCCCTCTCTTTTTGAAACAAAAGTAGCATTTTCTTCTTACAAAACACATCTCGCATAACAAATGGATACTTTATATTCTCTTGACATTTACAAACTTGATTCTCCACTCCCGACTAACTCAATCTATTTTGATTCAATAAACTCAACGATTTGCTCAAACAACTACACATGCATATCATCGCACACATTTTAGTCAATATTTCTTGACAATTTCACACATATTATAACTACACTTCGTTTTTGCACACTCAAAAATTTCTTGATCATTTTATATGCTTAAATTCGTTATGTTTCAATTTATACTATGTACGCAACTATCATCATTCATACTCATACATTCGTACCAATACGTGAGCATTACCCGAGTGGCTCACTTACGTTGGTCGCATACATACTTAAACATAATCATGCTTACGTGCTAAATTTTTATACGCTATCACACGCACGCATTCTCACTATTTATGTTACAACATACACTGACTAATGCTCTACTAGTACAAACTATGCGGATCATGCGAGGACCAATATAATTACGGATGCACATGGGATTATAGTGGTAGGCGCATGAGAACCATAGGGTGTTCTATAGGGTATTGTAAAACGTAGAACGTAACATAACACCGAACTACGAAACAGACGTAACATGGTGGATACGCCGCTGGTACATCCTAGTTACAAGTGTTTTTACATTATTACCAAACTTTCATAAAACGTGCCAGAGAAATTCCGTGTTGTAACACCTTGAAAATTCACGTCCTATAATGTGTTGACACGTGTCATAAAGTTTGAACGTGTGAAAGAATGTTATAAAAGGACTAAAGTTGACAAACATGGAAAGTATGTGTTTATACGGGTTCTAAGTGTCAACGGTGAATAAATATACTTCATAATAACCCTACATGATGTTTATAACATCAAACGAATAAATCATGGATCATACGAAGCTAAAAGTGAGAGATTACAAACTACAGGGGTCAAATGAGTCAACATGTTAAAGATATACCTCTGAGTGACCTTTTGACAAACCCGAAGCTTTGTAACTGTTAATTATGCTCACTAGAATGCACGACATAAATTTCATAAAGTTTCGTTACCGTATGAGAAAGTTATGATCAAATCCGTATGCGAGGGTTAAAGCGTTAACGTTGAAAGTTATGACTTTTCGGGTTAACCGGAAATGCCCAGGGACTTGGCAAAGTGGGTATAAGTCCTAAAGCCTTTGTAGGTAAATAAGAAGGGGTCAAATTGCAAGAAAGAAGTCGGTTGCCCTTTCGAATGCTTGAAAGGCCAAAGTTTTTCATTCTGCCTATTTGTTGCGCACCGCAACAAATATTTGTTACGGTGCGCAACAAATGCCCAGCGACCAGAAAACTTGCTGCAGCCTGTTATGCGCGATTGTGACCATTCTAGCCGGTTTTTCTCACATGTGGACGACCCCTAGGCACCCCCTAAGCACTAGGACAAGTGTTAATCAGTTGTGGATGGGTGCTAGACTAAGATGTCAAGCTTTTATGGTGTCTTGGATCACTATATAAAGCCTCTTTAGTTACAAACATTCCCACACCTTCTCCTGCATTGTTGGATCATTTCTGGAGCTATCAAGCAGCCTCAAGTGATCATATTTCGTGCATAGGACTCTTGTAAGTATGCTAGACCTTCTCTAATTGAGTTTAGCTTAGTATTTTAGCTAAAAGTCAAACCGTCGTAATTACGGTTTGACTTCGAGATTAGTCAACAATGGCTCAGTCATATCTCGAATTAAAAGTAGTTATAGATTGGTATTTATGTGGGTAATAAAACCCCAAAAGGGTTTCCCCTGATCGCCACTCTAACCAGGTCAAAAGTCGGGTCAAACCTATTCTTAAAAAGTCAACAGGAAGCCTAAAATGCTATTTATGCATAATTAGCTATCTAGAACATATACAACCTGTTTGATCATTGTTATAACTTAGTAATTAGTGTAAGAACATGTCCAAACATGTTCAACCCGACTATTTCCTGTTTAGACCCGGTTCGGAACCGAAAGTCGCATAGTTTGACTTTCACTTTGACTTTCAGTTCTGACCCGTTTAGGCATGTTTTAGAAATGCCTTAGAGCTTAAATTGGATTAGGTTACATGTTAGAACAACCCTCTGTGATTATACACCTTGGTTCACTAGTTATCCAATTAATATGCATATTTCCGTTAATTGCTCATATGTTGACCGTTATGCCCTTATTACCTTAAAACATGATTTATGAAAATGTAAAAGTGTAGAAACCTTAGTTACTGATATATAAACTTGTATGCAAAGTTTGACATCAGTTTGACTTATAGATTAAGAGTTATGCTCAATATCGCAAAATTAAAGCTTTATGTTAATAAAACGGCGTAATTAGCGTATAGCCTAGTTAAGCCTACTTTTTGGTATCAAACTTAATACCCACTGATATAATATATTATTTTGGGATTTTTAAAGATTTTTAATTAATTTTAGGCTGAGCATAACTAGTAGTCGTAGGCTTAATCCGGTAATTGTCGGTTTTGCCCTTACGGGCCATAAAATGAGTTTACTTATCTAAACGACTCCAAACATTTTGCTACTGATCACATATGATAAATAAATTATTTTAAGCCTTCTGGAAATATAAAAATATCAGATTTAAGTATCAAACCCGGAAATGGCCTTTAATCGCCTTATTTAGCGTTTTTAACGCATAGTATGTATTAAAATTATATTAGACATACCCGGGTTGATACCTACTGATATATGAGGTGAATTATGATATTTTAACAGTAAGCAAAGGTTGATAAACTCAGACCTCAGTTTTGAGCTTTTCGGCTTATGTGAAATTACCAAAATACCCCTACGGGGCATAGTTTGGTTAAAAATGATAAATTCCACATATATGCTTTAGCCTACTGATATAACATATCAAATTGAGTACGTTTTCTATTTACATCAGACCTGTAACTCAGTTAAACATCTAAACTCTTTTACAACCTTTAAAAAAATGACCAAACTACCCCTACGGGGCATAGTTTGTGTTTAATTTCATTTCGGGCATAATGAAAGACATCCTACTGATGTCACAACATATTTGAAGCATATTCACTTAGGAAACCTGTATATGGCTCTTACGGATACCCGTTACGCTTATTTCGCGTTCAGTTCGGTTTATGTAACAAGTTTACATAAATTAGCCGAAACGGATCAAACCTTATCGGTTTAATCTCAAAATCCAGAATGTGCATGAAGGACCCATATTAAACAAGTCTCTGAACTTGTCGGGTCTAAATCACATTCTATCCGGTCTTCGCTTAATCGTGCGTACGAACCGTATCTTTGAAACTAGCCGGTCTAAGCTTAAGCTTAATAAAAGACTGATGTGCGGTAAAGTGTTATATATATTAGGTGTATATTTTAAGCCCTTTTTAACACTTATTTTAGCCAAGTTTTAAATTTATAAAACACGATATTTCACTAACACTAAACACACATATGGGCAAGTGCACCCATCGTTGAGTGTAGTATAGTGTTGGTAAGATACCGAGGTCGTCCAAGGACACAAGAGCTTTTAGTACCGGTTTATCCTCAACGTCTAACCAAAATAAAAGTTTAGAAAAATGTTTTAAACTAAGAAAAGTAAAAACTAACTAAATGCTGAAAATAAAAATAAAAGAAAAACAGATAGACAAGATGAATCACTTGGTTCCGACTCGTATCTAGTATAACCTTTGATTATTTCCGCACTTTTGCACATAATTAAGAGATTATCTTAGTTATTGTAGTAGGCCCCTCTTTTGAAGGTGACGTTACCCTCACCCCAGTAGTTTGAGTCAGCAGGGATACAATCCTAAAAGGGTGGATTATTGGAAGATAATGAATTAAGTTATTAATGCAGTATTGTGGTAGGCCCCGCTTTTGGCGGTGACGTTACCCTCGGCTAAGTAGTCTAAGTCAGTAGGGATACAGTCCTAAATAGCCGGGTTATAGTATTAATAGTAGTTAACTTATGAGGGGATCAAAGAGTTTGGACCCCCGCCATCCAATACCGTGAAGTATTGAAGGAGGTCCTACTAAATTTGACCCAGGTCCATTGCAGGACCTCTAAACGCTGAACAATGGCAAGACCTTTACCAAACCGTTCCCTTAACCCCCTACCAGGTAGCCAACATATCTCCATATAGACCGTGGAGATATGAATGGTGAAAATCCTTTATTTTATATAGACAGAAAACAATGCCAAGACACCACGGACAAACGATAAGGAAAGATCACCTTCAACATAAGTAACTAGTTATTAAAGTCATTAATACAAAACCAAATAAAAAGTGCAAAAGATTAGAAATAAAAAGTATTATACTAGACACTTTGTCTTCACCAAGTGATGTAAGAGACTTAGGCAAACATGGCCTTGATTGTCAAGAACTCTTACGATCAATCTTGGATCCCGAGACGACTCACACACTCTACGATGGACAATGGATGATGGTGGTGGATGATGGTGTTGTGATGGTGGTGGGTGGTGGATGAAGTGTGAGAGAGGTGGTGTGCCAAGGGATGAGATGAAATGAATCCAAGCACTCCTATTTATAGGCTGAACAGAGAGCTGGGCACGGCCCCGTGTCCGCTGGGCACGGCCCCGTGTCCGTCTGACAATCTCTCTCCTCATTAATTGTAATTCGCAATTACAATAAATGCGCCTGTTGTACTTTCGACACGCCCCCATGTCCGCTGGGCACGGCCCCGTGATGGGCAATAGAAGCTTCTATAGGTTTGTCTTTTCTGCTGCTTCTTGGGCACGGCCCCGTGCTGGCTGAGCACGGGGCGTGTTCAGTCTTCTGATTTCTCTATTTTGCTTTGGAAGGTGCCATTGAGGGGTCGGGCAGTCCACTAACATTCCTTTTCTTGTATTTATGTTGGATTTAGCTGTCTTTTTGCTTCTTTTGCGTTTTTGAGCTCATTTAATCCTGAAAATACAAAAGGAAGACAAAAACACTCTTTTTCCAATATTAGTACTTAAAAAGGGTTAGTTTTATGCCTTATTTGATGTAATTTATATGTTGCATTTTACACACATCAAAGACCCGTTAGTATTCTAATAGGTTATATTAAACCTTCGTTCCAGATTAGGAGAACCAGTAAAAGCTACGTGCATTTTGCTAATTGTGATTTATACATTGCTCAGGTAAATACTTTTAACTTATTTTCCCTATACGGGCTTGGGTTACGGTATATAGCATACCGCTTGATCGGGCATCAAATCTCCACGCTTAGTGGGTAGTTGAATAATTTGATCGGCTCGTTTAAATAGTCTTGTTTACTTTACAGCCTTTGGGGGGTTAATGACCATGTCCCGGATATCCTTGGCATCATCTTACGAGATTGGCCACGACCTGAGCACGGGGTGTAGGCGTACACCTGTCAGTGTATAACTCAATAACGTGGTGTGTCTATTGATCTTTAACCCGGACTAGATCCGGGCTACTGAACGCATAAGTAACATGTAATTCGTTCACAAGATTATAATATTAAATAATTCTCCCAAGTTAAAAAGATTAAATATTGCCTCTGTGCATTTTAATCAAATTATAAAATATTTATGCCATGTGCATCCAAACCAATTTTTAAACCATTTTCCAAAATGAGTCAGTTGATTGTATTTACCAGTGTAAACTGACGTATTTTCCCAAAAAGACTAAATGCAGGTACTAAACGTAATTGGCTGGATTGTCTCCTTAGCATCAATAAAGAGTATCGCAAGCTTAAGATGCCTGAAGTCTGTTGAACTATTGTTTCCATTTTATGTTCGATCCTTCTGTGGATAAACTTCCGAATATTGTGACAGTTGATATTACAATAATAAATTCGGTTGTATTATATTTTAAATTGCTTCCGCTGTGCTTAATAATATTGTGTTGTTTGACCATTATGTTGCCAACCATGACGTCACGATACTCCCCACCGGGCCCACCGGTGACACGTGGAAATCGGGGTGTGACACGTGTTTTCCCAAACATTATTTAAACACGATTACACCAACTTTAGTAACTCACAACGCACTTCTAAACGCGCGACATCCGATTATCCATGACGAACCCTCATCCTCAATGCTTCATATCCGCATTATATCCAATAATCATAATATAACAACCCTCCTAAAATAATTACCGACACCCCTAATATAAGTATAATATCCCTATACTCCTAAAAATTCGCCTCGTATACGATGTTTAATCCTAAATACCTTTATATAATTAAAATAAAATAAAAATCAAATTTCAGTCATTTCTCGCGGGACGATGTTTAATCCTAAAACCCTTACTCTTCGGGCTACGCGGGACGCGAGCACCTGGACACCAGGCCTCCTCCGGAGCTGCCACGTGTCCTCACTCGTGTTAAGTCTACCCCATGACTGGGCCAAGCTATGCCATATACAATAGGTCGCGGGCCGCGTAAAGGTAAGCCCAGGGCTTACGTGGGGCGCGAAAAACCATCGACTAGGCCCTATAAATAGATGCAATCGGCCTCAGTTCACAATTCGTCCCACATTTGAAATTTTCTCTAAAATTCTGAATACTTGAAGTAGTATCAGGCATAATACCCCCCTAATTAATGAAGTTCTTCCCCGTTGTAAGTATTATAACCCCGGTTACGCATTAGATGCGCTGCCCGATTGATCTAGTGCTCCGTAACGGCTGTTGAGGTTCTTCCCGACGTAGTCGTTGGAGTTCTGTCTTGGGGAGGGTATTACTAATGTAAATATTAGGTTATGATACTAACGCATGTGCATTATTTTATTAGATTATAACCAGGAATCCTTTAGGAAAAGTCTAAACTAGCAATGTGAGTAATCTCCTTTTTGTAAACCATTTTGCAAACTGTTTTACAAAACCTCAATGCTTTATATTATAATTAAACAGTGATTGAGTATTTGTAATTCTACAATTATCATCGGTATGTTGGGGGTTTTGTATACAAAAATTGTTACTACACTGTGAGTAGTAACATGACCACAAGTCGGGTCGACAGTACCGTGGGTGGTAATTAAAGTAGAATGGTAAACAAATGTAATTGTTGGATTTCCCTCAATACTGTACGTTGATAAAAACCTGTTTTGATTAAACTAGGATTCACTCAACAGTATTTCCCACTGACATATGTTTTTTAAACGCGTTTCAGGTAACGAAATGTGAAAGCCAAATTAGAAGCCAGCTAGAGAGCACTAAAGGCTTGGAAAAGTGGCTATAAAGTTACCTAAAATAAAGAAGATGTTTTGTTAAATAAAATAGGGTTTATCCCTATAAACATGTTGTAATAGAAACTTGGGTTTTACCCATGTGTTTATTAATATTAAAGTGTGGTATTTTACTCTGATAAAATATTTCCTAACTACGGTCCTTATGAAAAATTCCGCTGCCAAATAATGATAAACACCGATACCACCATCTCTAAGTAGGCCGCAGCCGCCCGCCTCCCGAGGCAGGGGTCGGGGGTTGCGACAGAAGGTGGTATCAGAGCTTAGCCACTAATTTAAGCCAAAGAGGTGTTCTGCTGACATTGGAATTATAAATTTTGTTAGGAAGTAATCTACACAATTATGTGCATACGTGTATACTATTATTTTGTGTTATTTGACAATTTGTTAGTTTACAGTATGAGTGATCAAGGACCTTCGAACGCTTACCGTCAACTGTCCAACTCTCCTAGGGACGAAGGAACCACTTCCCAATCTACCCCCTCGGGTATTCGGCTGATACCGAAGATGGGATTTTCGTGTTTAAAGCATAATCTGAAGAACCATTCCCTCCCAAGAAAAGAGGATGGTTCAGCAGAGGAGCACATGAGCGTAGAAAACGGATGAAAAAGTTGCAACAACAACGGACCTTAGTAGAGGCCAATAAGGAAATGAATGTGCAAACACAGGATATACTCAATAGGAGATTAGCTAATTTTCACATATTAGCTACCACAGCTGCAGACCCTAATCTAGAACAACTCATAGCACCCCAACCGCTGCAGTTATTCCCGACACAATCCATGAAAGTAGAGATTGACCCAACTGACCTGAACCCACTACCTGACCTAGACCCAGCTGAAATCCCTAGAAACTCAGCACCCCTCCACCAGTTTATGACCCATGGTTTGACGACCACAGGGACTACCAGCCACTTTACCCAATAGAGGAGCCCATGCAAGATCTGGTAGAACCTTACCCAGACCTTGATCCTCTAGATCCCTATTATGATAATGACCAATATATCAGGGAAATTCTAGAGTACCCATACCCTCAGGAAGAACCTATGCCCCAATTCCCTGAACCAATACCAGCCCCAACCCCACCCATGAATACTGAGAACCTATAGGAACTCCGCACCTTTGGTGAAGAGATCCTAGAAGGAAGTGAGAGGATGAGACAGATAGGGGAGAGAATCGTCTGGAAATATGACGAGCGCAATATGCAATACTGGATGAACCCCTATCCGTAATAATATATATATATATATGTGTGTATGTTTGAAAAAAAAATGTTTTTCCAAACTAGGATAGAGAACCCTATAGTTATTGATGCATACTAGTATTATGTTTTCATTTCCAGTTATGGTTTGTAATAGATAGAGATGCATAATATAAAATAGATTAAAGGTCGCAATGATGACGATTTTGGATCAATGTGTTGTTGTGTGATTATTCGCTTTCAATATTATTTCATGATATTAATATTTGGTAAATGTTTAAAATCCAGATGGCCGACAACGCAAATCAGGAAAACCAGAATAATGAAAACCAGATAAATAACAGTGCTATTCGACATATAGTATCCCAAGGAATTAGAGATGCTATGCCAGCTATCATTCAAAATGTTAGGGAAGCAGAAAATTGTGACACCTGTGTCACTTCAACCATCAAACAAATACCAAACCAATGAAATATTGTATTTCATACTTGGGATATGTATAAATATGTGTATCATTTGCACATATCAATTCTTGTTCAATTTCGGGCTTTAAATCGCTTTCTGGAAGGTTATACACGCCCTGATGCGTAAATATAACCAGTTTAATGCAACAAACACTCCGGAATAGTGACAAAGGCTTAACATACCTTAAATAACCTTTACATAACTTATAAATAAGTTTTGGAAGGTTTGGTACGCCAAAATCAAGTTTATTCGCTTACAAGGACTAAATTCGACAAACTGCGAAAGTATGCCGATTTGAACTGTAACGGACATTCCGAAACTTGGCCATAAGTTAAACACACCCTAAATATCCTTTATATAGCTTATAGATAGGATTTGAGGGGTTCAGTGTGCTAAAATAAACTTTATGTTCATTCAGGGACTAAAAGCGTCAAAAAGTGCATAAGTTTGCATTTTCGCGCATATCTTACGTTCTGAATATATCCGGACATCCAAAAATTTATGTAATCATTAAAATATTTTATTTTAGTGATTGGCTTGATAAAATTCCATTCGTCGCGTAACTTGGATCGTTTTTGCGTTCGTTACGACTTCCGTCGTAATTAACCGAACAACGCAACCGTACGACCAAACGAGCTGACATCCGAGATTTTTTTGAGCATGTTTTGAGTTCCCTATACTTTAACTTCATTTCAGAGCCTTGAAATGAGGTTAACGGGGTTCAAACGCATCGAAAAAGGCCTTAAACACGTGCAGGGACTAAAACTGTCATTTTTGAAACTTTGCTGAATCTGGTACTTGGTAGCGTAGCGCGAGCACCTTCTGCCTACCCCGTAGCGCTACGCGAGCAACTGATCTGGGCAGAAACTCCATTTTTGCACTTGCAGGTCCATTTTCAGCACTTCTCTTGAAGTTTAAGGTCTATTTTGTAACCTTTTTCAATACCGTTAGCTGGTTTTTGGGCACCCCTAGTATCCCAAAACCATGGGCCACATGTGTACGGCCATGATCAAAGCTCATTTCCCGATGAACGATCCTAACGGTTCTAGCTTTCCTATAAATACCCAACACCCACTTCACTCTCAACTCACACCTTTGAATCTGAATTGGTTCTCTAAGTTGATGTGTTTATCACTTCATACCTGAGAATATTCGGACCAAAGCTTCCGTTCTTGGACCCGTTGTAAGTATTCTTTCGTTCTTTTCATTCGTTTTATCGTTAAAGTCAAATTGCGTTTGACTTTCTGCATTGACCAGTTTATGATCAATGCGAAATTCATTTGAACTTCATAACGTGAGCGTAATGACGATGGTTATAGTCCCTAGTGACTATACCTACTGATTACCACGTTATCTAGGCTCAGTGACGAGTCGTAGTTTTGGCCAAAATACGTTTTCTCGCATATTTTGTAACCAAACAACTCTAGGGTATCAAAATCGTTTGTTTTGACACCAAACCTGTTTTCTAACTTAACAAAACATATGTTTAGCTCGTCACTTTTAGATTTGTGCTTGTTTAGGGTCGTAAAGATAAGCGATCTAATCAATCGCTTATACTTTCGAACCCGACCCATTTGGTCGATCATTACGATCCGACCAAACACATTAGGTGACCATAGTTGTATAGGGAATAACCTTCCGAGGTTATACCTTATGGTCACGTCGTTTAGTTAGTTGTATGATAGGTAGTATATATGCCTTAGGAAAATTACCAAAATGCCCTTTTTACGCATAAATTCATTTTAAGCATATGTAACTTAATTTTTGACATCTAAACTGATTTAGCAGCAATATTAGACATGTTAAGGCATATAATACTTGTCATAGGACTAGTTAAGCGGTCCGAACGCGTTTTACGCGAATGACGCGTTAAAGTAGCATAAGCTACCTAAACGGGTCGTAATGTGTCATAATCACTTAGGTTAGGTTTCATTTTAGTATGTGGGCTTTGTTAAACGATATCATATGAGTTCCAATACTCATTTGGTTTACGAAACCTCATACTATCCAATCTCCCGATTTAGGTCCGGTTATTTATGTAGTTATCTATATAGGGTGTCGTTTGTTTCCGTGAGCCTCTAGCTTTGCTTGGTTGTTGTTCAATACTTCTAAGCGCCCTCAAGTGAGTACATAGTCCCCTCTTTTACTGTTTTCAAACATTTTGGGGTGAAACACATGTGCCTACTTGTTAATTTCATGCTTTCCATGTTTCCATATCATATACTTGCTATGTTCGTTAGTACATTATTAGTACATGATTTTATTGTGTTTTTGCTATGTATGTCCTTTGAGGCATACTTAGTACATCGTTTTACATTACCTTTTCATGCTATGTATGATCATCATACTTAGTACATTTGCTTTACATTGCATCTCTGTTGCATATGTTCCAGTAACATATGGGCACATTGTTTTACATCTCTACCTTGTATGTTTACTTAGCATACTAGGTACATTATTTTAATCACATGCTTACATTTTGATATGACATTTGGTTTTTTTAAATGGGACCATATACATTCATTAACTTTGATCACGCCGCTCGTTAGTAGGTAATGGTTCCATAGGAATTGACAACTCCCGTTCCTAAAGTCCTAGGTTTGTTTGGATGGATGGAATGACCGAATTCGATTAAAACATAAGACAGATAGTCCTTTCATTTGTTTAAGGGTTTATCACCACAGTCATAAGGCTTGAATGTATGCATTTTCACAATACCGCATAAATGTTTGTATTCAGTATAGCATGCATTTCCACAAAACATAACGTTGATTTAAACCACGTTTTACTTCAATACGTTGTTTTGTGCATTTTTTTTACCTATGGTTCAGTGGATATATATTTATATATATATTTCACTTACCATACATGACATTTTGTTTACACATTACATAATTGACATTTGACATAGACATTTTGATATTGATATACACATTTCATGGACTATATTTTGACATAAACATTTTGACATGATTTACACAAAGACATTTGACAAATGGTTTAGGCATGGGCAATTTACATTGGTGGTTTGTTTGGGTAAAGTGATTTAAGTAACGAGACGTGTGTAATATGATACAAGCATGGTGGATACGCCGCTGGTACTTCCTATATATAAGTGCTTATATGGTATTACATATCGTAGCGTTATTTCAATCATTTCAATTTAGACATATAACATTTTATACAAATAACATATTTTTCACAAGACATTGTTTTACAAACAACTTATTTTATACAAAACTCATTTTACTTGGTTATTCATTTAACCTCGCATTACTCTTTTACATGTCATCTACTTTATCATCGCTTTTCAAAAGATTTATAAAACAAAACATTTTACAAGGATCATGACTGACTTTTGTTAAACAACCTTTTTCTGAACTTATAAGTCATGAATCCTATTTTCACAAAACCTATGTATCTCACAGGCATTTTTATGCTAACGTACCTATTTTCACATGTGTTTCAGGAAATGATGCATAGGACTTATCAAGATACACTTAGGCGGACCTTGGGCCTTAGTGACATTAAAAGATGCAAGACTAGTTAATTATGTTATGTTTCTTTGTTATTAAGACATTGTAACTTCTTTTGAGGAAATAAAACAACATTTAAATTTCCATGTGTTATGAAACAATGATTCTGTTACAACACTCCCCGACGATTCCGCCACGATTTGTTGTTTTACGTAGTCGGGGTGTGACAGAAAAGTTGGTATCAGAGCTCATGGTTATAGGGAATTAGGTTATTAGTAATGCTTTGACCTAGTCTATAACCTTCCTAGAACCCTAACGCGAGTTTACTTGCGTTTAGTCATAAAACAATACCGTCACCTATCCTTAGGCGACAACCACAACAAGAACACAAATTTCAAATCCGCTTTGAAAATCAATCATCTGTTCTAGGATGATTTATTGTAAGGTTTTGAACCTTCAAAGTTTTCAAAATCTCGTCAAAGTTTGGATCTTTTAATGTGAACACGTGCAAACTGGAAGAGTGAATGCCTGTACTCTGAGTTTTCTGTCTAAGGCTAGAGTGTTCGTACAAATCCGCAGTATCGGACCAGTCACTCTTACCTGGGAACTCTTGGGGTGAGTGTTCACTTATAGGCGAGCATGTATTCAGTGATACATTAATATGACCCGTTTACTTTGATTAGTCACCGTCTCATTTGTTTGCCTTAGGTAACAAACAAATGATCGCAATTTTATGCGTTGCCATTCTGTTTTGATTTTCCGATAACATTTCACTTGTTTCTTCCAATGTCTTTCATTTCCTTCTATAATGTTTCTTCCTCTCAACAACGGTCAAATGTCCGAGCAAACAGCCAAATTTGCTCAGCAAATAGGCGAAGTGATCCTGAAGACGGTGGATTTAGGCATTGCCATGTCGCATCTCAACAATGAAGCCACTCAAGAGTCACCAAAGGAAGCAGAAGTCAAGCCTGCACCAAAATCAAGGAAGCGTAAGGCTTCAAGGAAACCCGCAGCAGTTACACCTAATCAAGCGGGACCTAGCCAAGTGGCAATGCCACCAGCTAGGAAGCCGTATTTGGGAGCTACCCCATGGTGCAAGCGGTGCAACCGTCATCATTCAAACCTCATACCCTGCTTCAAATGTACCTACTGTGGACGGTGGGGACATTTGGTTAACATATGCCGCTTTGCTATCCAAAACAAAGCTGGTATAAACCTTACTGCTGCTCAACCTCCTGCCAGGAAACCTTATGCCGGTACTGCACTGATGTGCAACAAGTGTAATGCACCTCACCGAGCTTACCTGGAGTGTCGTCTGTGTGCATCATGTGGACGACTCGGTCACCTGGCAAATGCTTGTCAATTCAACCCAATCCAAGGTGGTCCAAACCAACCTCAAGTCAACCCTACTCAAGCTCGTTTTCCATCTGTTGCTTTTGTTTCTTTTGTTGAACTCGGGAACAATATGTTCAGTTTATGAATAAATTGTTGTTCACAATTCTGATGTACAAGTGTAGTTACATATGTGTATGGCATTTCCCTATAATACCTGCATTAAGGAACTATGTTCTTTACAAACTACTCTTGTGATTCTCCCTTTCAAGTGATCGCTCATGATTTCCTCAAAAGATTTTAAGTACTTGTTTCATTCTAGGAGACGAAGTACAAGAAATAAAGCGAAATTATGAGTAATCATGCTTTTGCACATCTGTGCCTTTGAATCCTTGGTTAGATAACTAAGGGTATTTTTCAATCTCATACCCATTTATGTTTTGATTTTTTTTCAACATGCATAGCATAAGTTTTCAAAAACAACCTCCATGATTTCAAAAGCATTTCCTAAGTTTTCAAAACAACCTTCATGATTTCAAAAACATTTTATATATAGTTCGAAAACGTTTTTAATATAGTGTATTTACTTAACATGTCAAATACATGATTTCAAAAGCATTGTCTATGTTTTCAAAAGCAACCTTCATGATTTCAAAATATTATTAATACAGTATAATTACTTATATCAAGTGTATGATTTCAAAAGCATCATTCATATTTTCAAAAAAACCTTATGCATAATTTCAAAATTCATCTCGCATGATTTTAAAACAATTTTTTTTAAATATACATACCTAATACACCTACTTTAAGATTTCAAAAGTATTTTACATAAGGTTTCAAAAACATTAAACACATTTTTGAAAGAAACCTCATGCATAGTTTTCAAAAACATTTTCTCATACATTGACTTAACCTTCAAATTCTGCTTCATATGTCGCCTTGACATATCCAGCATCTCAACTTCATAAGCATTTTTACTTCATGTTTTGACTTAATCACATCTAGTGCAAGGTTTCAAAACATCTTCAACTTCTAAAATCCATATGGGATCTTTTTATCTTCACAATTAGACCCTTGTGGATGATTATCATTCAAATCAGTGTCCTTAATTGGATTCCTTGTGTACCTTAATTCGAACATTTCGGTTCCTTATAATCGAAATCGAATTTTCTCTTTAAGATCTTTCTATCTTCATAGTTAGATTCTTGGAAATATTTCAAGCACCAATCAAGATCCACTGATTGGATACCTGGTGTGCTTTGAATACATGTGCACAGTTAGCAGAACAAATTAACAAAATGATAACAAATCAAGATAAACAATTATGTGACTATGTGTTTATGCATTTTGTGTTTTCTTTTGTGTTTTCTTTTATGTTTTTGCATACTCTGGATATTCGCTTTCCAAATCCTCATAGAGCCTTTCATATCTTCATATGAAGGATTCGTAGTAGGATATTCAAAAAGGTACTACCTTAAATCCTTATTGGGCTTCTACATGATAGTTAAGACCCTTGGATTATATAGTACCATTCCATCTTTCAAAGAGACCCCTTGAGTGGTCTTGTCAAAAAGATTGATTCAGAATCTGGTTAAGAACGACACGTGGAGATATAGCTGAACAGACACCTTGGTGGTCCATTTAAATCACTTATTGATTTAATTAAAAAGGACCCTATGGTGGTCTAGACACAATCATCACAGGCTCGCTCATTATTTTCTTCCCCTACACATTATAAAATGCACTGTGCGAACTATGCAAGGAAATACGTAATTATGGACGCGCACATAATTAAGAAATTCAGTGCACGGAAACCACAGTACGACTTATTATGTGTATGAACCGATAGTGACAACTATAACGAAATGTGGACAATGTAATAGAGGAACGGTGGACGCACCAATAACGCTTTATATACTTGTATATAAGTATCCCTCTCACATTGCAAGCATGATGTTATTTAAATTTACTAGAAGTTCATAACTCTAACCAGTGTTGTTTGATCTTTTCAACTTCATGTTTCAACTCTCACAAGTTTCCTCTAAATAAATTTCAGGACGAAATTTCCTGAAGTAGGGGAGACTGTGACACCTGTGTCACTTCAACCATCAAACAAATACCAAACCAATGAAATATTGTATTTCATACATGGGATTTGTATAAATATGTGTATCATTTGCACATATCAATTCTTGTTCAATTTCGGGCTTTAAATCGCTTTCTGGAAGGTTATACACGCCCTGATGCGTAAATATAACCTGTTTAATGCAACAAACACTCCGGAACAGTGAAAAAGGCTTAACATACCTTAAATAACCTTTACATAACTTAGAAATAAGTTTTGGAAGGTTTGGTATGCCGAAATCAAGTTTATTCGCTTACAGGGACTAAATTCGACAAACTGCGAAAGTATGCCGATTTGAACTGTAACGGACATTCCGGAACTTGGCCATAAGTTAAACACACCCTAAATATCCTTTATATAGCTTATAGATAGGATTTGAGGGGTTCAGTGTGCTAAAATAAACTTTATGCTCATTCAGGGACTAAAAGCGTCAAAAAGTGCACAAGTTTGCATTTTCGCGCATATCTTACGTTCTGAATATATCCGGACATCCAAAAATTTATGTAATCATTAAAATATTTTATTTTAGTGATTGGCTTGATAAAATTCCATTCGTCGCGTAACTTGGATCGTTTTTGCGTTCGTTACGACTTCCGTCGTCATTAACCGAACAACGCAACCGTACGACCAAACGAGCCGACATCCGATATGTTTTTGAGCATGTTTTGAGTTCCCTATTCTTTAACTTCATTTTAGAGCCTTGAAATGAGGTTAACGGGGTTCAAACGCATCGAAAAAGGCCTTAAACACGTGCAGGGACTAAAACTGTCATTTTTGAAACTTTGCTGAATCTGGTACTTGGTAGCGTAGCGCGAGCACCTTCTACCTACCCCGTAGCGCTACGCAAGCAACTGATCTGGGTAGAAACTCCATTTTTGCACTTACAGGTCCATTTTCAGCACTTCTCTTGAAGTTTAGGGTCTATTTTGTAACTTTTTTCAATACCGTTAGCTGGTTTTGGGGCACCCCTAGTATCCCAAAACCATGGGCCACATGTGTACGGACATGATCAAAGCTCATTTCCCGATGAACGATCCTAACGGTTCTAGCTTTCCAATAAATACCCAACACCCACTTCACTCTCAACTCACACCTTTGAATCTGAATTGGTTCTCTAAGTTGATGTGTTTATCACTTCATACCTGAGAATATTCGGATCAAAGCTTCCGTTCTTGGACCCGTTGTAAGTATTCTTTCGTTCTTTTCATTCGTTTTATCGTTAAAGTCAAACTGCGTTTGACTTTCTGCATTGACCAGTTTATGATCAATGCGAAGTTCATTTGAACTTCATAAAGTGAGCGTAATCACGATGGTTATAGTCCCTAGTGACTATACCTACTGATTACCACGTTATCTAGGCTCAGTGACGAGTCGTAGTTTCGGCCAAAATACGTTTTCTCGCGTATTTTGTAATCAAACTACTCTAGGGTATCAAAACCGTTTGTTTTGATACCAAACCTGTTTTCTAACTTAACTAAACTTGTTCTAGCATTTTTAGCTCGTCACTTTTAGATTTGTGCTTGTTTAGGGTCGTAAAGATAAGCGATCTAATCAATTGCTTATACTTTCGAACCCGGCCCATTTGGTCGATCATTACGATCCAACCAAACACATTAGTTGACCATAGTTGTATAGGGAATAACCTTCCGAGGTTATACCTTATGGTCACGTCGTTTAGTTAGTTGTATGATAGGTAGTATATATGCCTTAGGAAAATTATCAAAATGCCCTTTTTACGCATAAATTCATTTTAAGCATATGTAACTTAATTTTTGACATCTAAACTGATTTAGCAACAATATTAGACATGTTAAGGCATATAATACTTGTCATAGGACTAGTTAAGTGGTCCGAACATGTTTTACGCGAACGACGCGTTAAAGTAGCATAAGCTACCTAAACGGGTCGTAATCACTTAGGTTAGGTTTCATTTTAGTATGTGGGCTTTGTTAAACCATATCATATGAGTTCCAATACTCATTTGGTTTACGAAACCACATACTATCCAATCTCCCGATTTAGGTCCGGTTATTTATGTAGTTATCTATATAGGGTGCCGTTTGTTTCCGTGAGCCTCTAGCTTTGCTTGGTTGTTGTTCAAGACTTCTAAGCACCCTCAAGTGAGTACATAGTCCCCTCTTTTACTGTTTTCAAACATTTTGGGGTGAAACACATGTGCCTACTTGTTAATTTCATGCTTTCCATGTTTCCATATCATATACTTGCTATGTTCGTTAGTACATTATTAGTACATGATTTTATTGTGTTTTTGCTATGTATGTCCTTTGTAGCATACTTAGTACATCGTTTTACATTACCTTTTCATGCTATGTATGATCATCATACTTAGTACATTTGCTTTACATTGCATCGCATCTCTGTTGCATATGTTCCAGTAACATATGGGCACATTGTTTTACATCTCTACCTTGTATGTTTACTTAGCATACTAGGTACATTATTTTCATCACATGCTTACATTTTGATATGACATTTGGTTTGTTTAAATGGGACCATATACATTCATTAACTTTGATCACGCCGCTCGTTAGTAGGTAATGGTACCATAGGAATTGACAACTCCCGTTCCTAAAGTCCTAGGTTTGTTTGGATGGATGGAATGACCGAATTCGATTAAAACATAAGACAGATAGTCCTTTCATTTGTTTAAGGGTTTATCACCACAGTCACAAGGCTTGAATGTATGCATTTTCACAATACCGCATAAATGTTTGTATTCAGTATAACATGCATTTCCACAAAACATAACGTTGATTTAAACCACGTTTTACTTCAATACGTTGTTTTGTGCATTTTTTTTACCTATGGTTCAGTGGATATATATTTATATATATATATTTCACTTACCATACATGACATTTTGTTTACACATTACATAATTGACATTTGACATAGACATTTTGATATTGATATACACATTTCATGGACTATATTTTGACATAAACATTTTGACATGATTTACACAAAGACATTTGACAAATGGTTTAGGCATGGGCAATTTACATTGGTGGTTTGTTTGGGTAAAGTGATTTAAGTAACGAGACGTGTGTAATATGATACAAGCATGGTGGATACGCCGCTGGTACTTCCTATATATAAGTGCTTATATGGTATTACATATCGCAGCGTTATTTGAATCATTTCAATTTAGACATATAACATTTTATACAAATAACATATTTTTCACAAGACATTGTTTTACAAACAACTTATTTTATACAAAACTCATTTTACTTGGTTATTCATTTAACCTCACATTACTCTTTTACATGTCATCTACTTTATCATCGCTTTTCAAAAGATTTATAAAACAAAACATTTTACAAGGATCATGACTGACTTTTGTTAAACAACCTTTTTCTGAACTTATAAGTCATGAATCCTATTTTCACAAAACCTATGTATCTCACAGACATTTTTATGCTGACGTACCTATTTTCACATGTGTTTCAGGAAATGATGCATAGGACTTATCAAGATACACTTAGGCGGACCTTGGGCCTTAGTGACATTAAAAGATGCAAGACTAGTTAATTATGTTATGTTTCTTTGTTATTAAGACTTTGTAACTTCTTTTGAAGAAATAAAACAACATTTAAATTTCCATGTGTTATGAAACAATGATTCTGTTACAACACTCCCCGACGATTCCGCCACGATTTATTGTTTTACGTGGTCGGGGTGTGACAGAAAATAATAACAGTAATAGGGGGAGTAAGCGAACACATACTGACCCCAGTCACAGTGTAAACAATGGACCGTTAATTCGATTGCCAATTCCAAAAAGAAGAACCATGTCTTATGGTTGTTCTTATAAAGAATTCTGGTCTTGTAAACCAATAGAATTCTCTGGCAATGAAGGTGCCATTGCAGCTCTATGCTGGTTAGAAAAGACTGAAGCAGTCTTAAAAATAAGCAAGTGCGCAGAAGAAGATAAAATAATGTTTGCTTCCAATCTGTTTAAAATGCAGCTCTAGAATGGTGGAACACTATCCTCCAGACTAGGGGAAGTGATAGAACTTATAGTATGGAATGGATTGAGTTTAAGAATATGGTTGAAAGGAAATTCTGTCCTCCTAATGAAAAGGTGCAGATTGCTAATAAATTCTTAAACCTTAGAATGACTTGAATAGACAGCAGGGGTTACACTACTACATTCTTCGAATATGCTAGAATAGTACCAACCCTAGCATCACCAGAACCAGTGTATTCTCCCGTTACATCTGGGGATTAATTGGTGAAATTAGGCATGTAGTCAAGGCAGCTAGACCATCAACTATAGAGGAAGCTGTAGAACTAGTAAACACCTTGACTTATGAACTGGTACATACACAAGAAGAGAACCAGAGGAGGAACCTAGCTCAAAGGCTTACCCAGGAATTTCGCTACGGTAATTCCAACCGTGGGAAAAATATAGGTTCTACCTCTGCACCTTACTACAAAGCCTGTAAGAAGAAGCATTCGGGAAGATGCTCTACCTACTGTAACTACTAGAAAATACCAGGACACAAGGAGGAAGATTACAGGAAGAAACCCAGTAACTGTGTATGCTTCAACTGTGGAGAGAAAGGACATATCAGGACGAAATGTCCGAAACTAGCTCTGGCCATGAACAACAAGACTACTAAAAATGCTAGGGCATTTGTTCTAACTACTGAAGAAGCAAAAATGATCCCGGACGTGATTGCCGGTACATTTTTAGTTAATGATGTTTTTGCCAAAGTATTATTTGACTCTGGTGCGAACCAAAGATTTATTAATACTTCATTTTGCAAAATTCTCAACCAACCATTAACTAAACTCCAACAAGAATGTCTAGTAGAAACTGCAAATGGATAAACCATTAAGATTTCTGAAATCTTGCAGGGAGCAAGAATAGAAATTTTAAATCAAAAGTTTATTGCAAATCTTTACCCAATGAATCTGGCAGGATTTGATATTGTATTAGGAATGGATCGGTTAATAGCCAATAAAGCCAGTATTCTATGTGATCAAAAGTCAATACAAGTAAATTCACCAAGGGGTGAAAAGATCACAATTAAAGGAGATAAGCCAACTAGACACACAAAATTCATCACCGTGATGAAAACTGCAAGTTGTGTAAGGAAAGGGTCAATAGTTTATATGATTTCCATAATTATTAACACTAAAGGGAAAGAATTAAAAGATATCCCTGTAGTATCTCAATTTTCAGATGTATTTCCAGAAGAATTACCAGGACTACCGCCAGACAGGGAAGTCGAATTCATAATTCATCTGCTACCAGGAACAGCACCGATTCCCAAAGCACATTACCGTTTGGCACCTGCAGAAATGCAAGAATTAAAGAAACAGTTAGACGAACTGTTAGAGAAAGGATTCATACAGCCAAGCTCATCACCGTGGGGAGCACCGATCTTGTTCGTCAAAAAGAAAGGCGGATCAATGCGTATGTGCATTGATTACCGTGACTTGAATAAGGCCAGAATTAAAAATCGGTACCCATTACCGAGAATCGATGATCTGTTTGACCAATTGCAAGGAGCTCGATTTTTCTCAAAGATCGACTTACGCTCCGGATATCATCAATTAAAGGTACAAGAAGAGGACATTCCTAAGACCGCATTCAGAACAAGGTATGGCCATTATGAATTTACTGTCATGCCATTTGGTTTAACTAATGCCCCAGCCGCATTTATGGACATGATGAACCAAATATGTAAGCCATATTTGGATAAATTCATAATTGTCTTTATTGATGATATTCTGATTTACTCTAAAAGTGAAAAGGAACATGCAGCGCATCTGCATACACTTTTAAATTTGCTGAGAAAAGAAAAGCTTTATGCTAAATTTTCGAAATGTGAATTCTGGTTAAAAAAAGTGCAGTTTCTTGGACATTTAGTTAACCATGAAGGAATTCATGTGGATTCCACAAAGATCGAGGCAATTACTAAATGGAAAGTCCCTGAATCACCAACAGAGGTTAGAAGTTTTCTAGGATTGGCTGGTTATTATAGAAGGTTTATTCCAGATTTTTCTAGAATAGCCATTCCTTTGACTAAGTTAACCTGTAAATCTGTTAGGTTTGAATGGGGATCAAAACAAGAAGAAGCCTCTAGAATTCTTAAGCAGAGATTAACCAACGCACCCATACTAACGTTACCAGAAGGAACGAAAGACTTTGAAGTCTACTGTGACGCTTCTAAATTAGGTTATGGATGTGTGTTGATGCAACGCCAGAAGGTTGTAGCATATGCTTCTAGACAACTTAAGAATCATGAAGAAAATTATACAACACATGATTTAGAATTAGGAGCTATAATTTTTGCCCTTAAGATTTGGAGACACTATTTATATGGAAATAAATTTGTTGTCTTCACTGACCATAAGAGTTTAAGGTACATTTTTAGGCAAAAAGAACTGAACATGAGACAGAGATGCTGGATGGAACTTCTTAGTGATTGTGATTGTAATATCCAATATCATGAAGGAAAGGCTAAGGTAGTTGCTAATGCTTTAAGTCGGAAGTATCACGAAAAGACAAGAAGAGTACGTTCTCTTAAATTAAATCTACAAGTAGATTTAAATGACCAGATTAGAGAAGTACAAGAATCAGTAATCAAGGATGATACTGAGAAATTGAAGGGAATGATTAAGGAATTAAAACAAGGAACAGATGGAATTTGGAGATTCCATAAGAAAATGATGTTGATACATAAATTAGGAAACCTACGCCACCGAATATTAGAAGAAGCCCATAAGTCTAAGTATATGATACATCCTGGAAGTGATAAGATGTATCAAGATTTAAGAAAGAATTTCTGATGGATAGGAATGAAAACGGATATAGCAGCTTATGTTGCCAAGTGTTTAACATGTTCATAGGTCAAAACTGAACATCAGAAACCCTCAGGTTTGCTGCAACAATTGGAAATGCCAGTATGGAAATGAGAATTGATAACAATGGATTTTGTTACCAAATTACCCAAAACACGAAAAGGTAATAATACAATCTGGGTGATTGTAGATAGATTAACCAAATCTGCTCAATTCTTACCAATGAAGGAAACATTCGGTATGGAACAATAAGCCAAATTATATGTAAATGAAATAGTTTCATTACACGGTATTCCTTTATCTATTGTTTCTGATAGAGATAGCCGTTTTACTTCTCATTTTTGGACAAGTTTCCAAAAAGCAATGGGAACCAAGCTAAATCTAAGCACCGCTTATCATCCACAAACGGACAGACAAAGCAAAAGGACAATTCAAACAATGGAAGATATGCTTAGAGCTTGTGTAATTGATTTCGGAGGAAGTTGGGACGATCACTTACCATTAACTGAATTTTCTTACAATAACAGCTATCATACCAGCATCAATGTTGCACCATTCGAAGCACTTTATGGACGAAAGTGCCGAACTCCAGTCTGTTGGGCAGAAATTGGAGAAAAGCAACTATCTAGATCTGAGATAGTGCAAGAAACAACGAACAAAATCATTCAAGTCAAGGAAAGACTGAAAGAAGCACGCGATCGACAGAAGAGTTATGCTGATAACAGGCGAAAGCTGTTGGAATTTCAGGTAGGTGACAGGGTGTTGTTAAAAGTCTCTCCTTGGAAAGGAGTGGTAAGATTCATCAAAAGAGTAAAGCTAAGCCCCAGGTATGTTGGACCATTTGAGATTATCAGAAGAATAGGACCTGTAGCTTAGCAGCTACAACTGCCAGAAAAATGGCAGGGATACATGATTTATTTCATGTATGCAATCTCAAAAAGTGTTTAGCTGATGAATCGCTAGTGGTACCTCTTAAAGATATAGAGGTAAATGAAAAACTTAAGTTTGTAGAAAAGTCTTTACAAATTGAAGACAGGAAAGTCAAGAATCTCAAACACAAGAGATTAGTTCTAGTCAAAGTGAAGTGGGATTCCAAGAGAGGACCAGAGTACACTTGGGAGCTTGAATCAGAGATGCAAAGGAAATATTTGCACCTGTTCCAGTAGATTTCGAGGACGAGTTCTAAAACAAGGTTGGGAGGATATAACAACCCTCCTAAAATAATTACCGACACCCCTAATATAAGTATAATATCCCAATACTCCTTAAAATACGCCTCGTATATGATGTTTAATCCTAAATACCTTTATATAATTAAAATAAAATCAAAATCAAAATTCAGTCATTTCTCGCGGGCCGCGAAGACTTACTCTTCGGGCTATGCGGGGCGCGAGCACCTGGACACCAGGCCTCCTCCGGAGCTGCCACGTGTCCTTACCTGTGTTAAGTCTACCCCATGACCGGGCCAAGTTATGCCCTATATACTCTAGGTCATGGGCCGCGTAAAGGTAAGCCCAGGGCTTACGCGGGGCGCGAAAAACCATCGACCAGGCCTTATAAATAGATGCAATCGGCCTCAGTTCACAATTCGTCCCACATTCGAAATTCTCTCTAAAATTCTGTATTTGAAGTAGTATCGGGCATAATACCCTCCTAATACGAAGTTCTGCCCCATTGTAAGAATTATAACCCCGGCTACGTATTAGATATACTGCCCGATTAATCTAGTGCTCCGTAACGGCTGTCGAGGTTCTGTCAGACGTAGTCGTTGGAGTTCTGTCTCGGGGAGGGTATTACTAATGTAAATATTGGGTTATGATACTAACGCATGTGCATTATTTAATTTATTAGATTATAACCAGGAATCCATCAGGAAAAGTCTAAACTAGCAATGTGAGTAATCTCCTTTTTGTAAACCTTTTTGCAAACTGTTTTACAAAACCTCAATGCTTTATATTATAATTAAACAGTGATTGAGTATTTGTAATTCTACAATTATCGTCGGTATGTTGGGGTTTTGTATACAAAATTTGTTACTACACTGTGAGTAGTAACATGACCACAAGTCGGGTCGACAGTACCGTAGGTGGTAATTAAAGTAGAATGGTAAACAAATGTAATTGCTGGATTGCCCTCAATACTGTACAATGATAAAAACCTGTTTTGATTAAACTAGGATTCACTCACCAGTATTTCTCACTGACAAATGTTTTTAAAACGCGTTTCAGGTAACGAAATGTGAAAGCCAAATTAGAAGCTAGCTGGAGAGCACTAAAGGCTTGGAAAAGTGGCTATAAAGTTACCTAAAATAAAGAAGATGTTTTGTTAAATAAAATAGGGTTTATCCCTATAAACATGTTGTAACAGAAACTTGGGTTTTACCCATGTGTTTATTAATATAAAAGTGTGGTATTTTACTCTGATAAAATATTTCCTAACTACGGTCCTGATGAAAAATTCCGCTGCCAAATAATGATAAACACCGATACCACCATCTCTGAGTTGGCCGCAGCCGCCTGCCTCCCGAGGCAGGGGTCGGGGGTTGCGACACATAACACTCCTACCCCTGCATTCATCTATCCAATCATTCGATCACTCTGATACCCTGATTATTTCCAACTATTCTTTTGACATTTTATCCAAACCTTATTAACAATAAATCGGTTTAAATGTTCAAACCATATAATACCTCCTTACTTATTAAACTATCTTCCATTCTTATTTACGCACAAACTTACTTAGTCGGCCCATTACCACCAGAACCTTTTTAAATCGTAAAATACCTACCATCCCAGTTTCTCACCAATAATCGATCTTCTACAAACATGTGATTTTACTAATACACCGTAAACCGACAAAACTTTTCTACAACCTACGGTGTGGGACGCCCTTTTCATCAAAATACAATTTATTTTTATACAAAAACTTTTCTTCTTAGGTAACATCCTTTTTAAAATACTTCCCCCATCGAGTTATTCAAATCTGGTCAAACTCACCATACCTATACACACATATGCACGTTTTATTCATACTTATGATGGGTTCCTCAAATCACCTTAGTCAAACAAACCACTTTTACAAACCTACCCTTCTCATTCCTCAAAATTTTCCATACATTTTCAACACACTTCAAACTTCAAAACCTCAATTTTAACTAACCCTTTTAGCCAAAATGCCTTTTACAAAGTCTTCCTCTTGAATAAATTTCGGGACAAAATTTCCTGAAGGAGGGGAGGCTATAACACCTCGCTTTTTAGAACTTCCTTTATTTAGAAAGCTCGCCTTGTATCCTATTAATGGAAACTCGCATTCCTTTTGTAATCATATTTAATTCCAATGATTATAAATCGACAATTGGATCATAATAAAACTTAATCGTTTTATAAGAATTGTACATTGATTATTCATACTTATTTGTCATTCAATTTATTCACATACTTGATACGCATTCATCATTCGCGCAAACAAATACTTGTTTTACATACAATCAGTCGTAAATACATGTTTATATACTCATTACACATGTAAATACTTGGTTATACATTCACGATACTCAATCTAAGCCTTCATACATGTTTTATGCTTAATTTCATGCCCTTGATACAAGTTATACCTCAAAACGCCAAGCATATCAAACTTCAGGAACTAAAATGCAATAAATGAAAGTCAGGCCAAATTGAGGCTTGGCTTTACGCGACACCTAAGTCATTTAGCCTTGGCGTAGTGCCAAGGCCCCCTATCCATAGAAAGTTGTTTCCGTTCAGCAGATTGTCCATTTCTTCTCCACCTTTCTCTTCCCCAATCACCATTCAAGCTTCTTAAACACCAAACCCTAATCCTTCATTATAAAACCAAGCCTCCATCACCTCATTTTCACTTTTCCAACTCTTCTACTCTCCAAAAACACTATCAAGTCAGTTACATTTGCAAGTTTGGACATAATCATGTTAAGTTCTAAAGTGAGCTTCATCTCACTTTTATTCACTTATTCTTCCTCTGCAAAGCTTGGAACACCTCTAGGAGTGTTTCCACAAGGTTACCATGGTAATCTAAGGTGGAACATCACCATTTTGAAGTCGAAACTTCCTGTTTTGGAAGGATACGTGTTAAACTTTTACAAACTATGTTTTTTTGATTTTATCATAGGCCTACTTGTTATTGAACCTATCTAAGGTTATGAGACTTGTTAGGAGTAGATTTGTTTTGAATTAAGAGGTGCAAACACCTCTAAAACTTTCGGTTTTAATAAGTTCATACCTGTTAATCCAACTGTTGAAAACAATCATGATTCACCATCTTCCATATGGTTGAACTTATGACTTGTAAAAGTGTGATCCGTGGGAGTTTTGGCTTTCCAATATAGTTCCACTACATCACTTTTGAACCATGAGTATGAACACTCTAGTGGCTTCCTAGTATCAAAGTAACATAACCCCCCCTCGCCTCCAACACTTAGTTAACTATTTCCATGTTGCGTTGGCTCACCCGGGTTAGGACTTACTTGACAACTTGAGAATGTATTAGATAGTTTTATGTATTGTTATTCATGACCCTCCGAATCATCTTTTAGATGATTTGTGTAGTGGTGAATCATACAACGAGGTTAAACCTCCATGCTTGACTTACATGATAATCTATGAATCTTATGATGGACTTAGCTTAGGTTAATATTACAACTATACTATATAACCTATAAATATAAACATAACCGAATTCTTGATGTTAATCGGATCATGATTATACGTCGCGAATATAAGTTATATTATCTTTGTTCTTTATTCCTCGTTTATGACTCTAATGGGCACGTTAGGACCTATGAAAGCACTTTAAAACTTAGTGTCCAAATGAGTGTCTAGACAAGGTATACTTTTGCATACATATAATTTTATACTTAATTCCGAAACCAAAACTCTATGAACTCCAAAGAACCATACACCTCTGTTTCCCACTCTCAACAAATCATCAATCCACCAATAATCGGAAAGCTTTTGCAAACTTGTGAGTATACTCGAACACCCTTTTTTAGTTTACACTTTTGGGTGCAATATGTTTACTTATTCAACATACACAATCACTTATACTTTTATGCAATCACACAAACAATCCAATACATGCATACTAATACGTTATACTTAATTCATGTTTTTGGGTGATTCTTATGTGATAAACTTGTCATTAACTTCATACGAGCCTCCCCTTAACATGTATAGCGCTATAGGAGTAACGCACCGCCCGTGAACGTGAGGTCATGTTAAGTTATTCATTCATTTATACCAGCAGTAATCAGAGGGTTGACTTGTTATTCGCATGATAGTTTTACTTTAATCTTGATAACTAGGTGTGCCATATGGATTTGTTTCAATCAATTTTATACGTATGCTATGTATCAAACTTGTATACTCACCAATACTTTGTATTGAACTATACTTTTAAACATGTTACAAGTTGTTGATGTTGATGCATATGGAATCTAGTAGGATATGCTTGGATACACACTTAGACTATTACTGATGTCATTGTACTTCGATCCTTTAAATTTGTTGTATTTTGTTCATCAAATTTTGTACTTTAAATTTTCCATGTATTGTATTAGACAACTATTATCGATGAAATAAAACTTGTTTATTAAATACTTGTCACAATTACTGTTATGAAGTCTCGAGAAATCTCGTTCATCTTACTCCGATGTTTCCGCCATCGGTTGGGGTGTGACAATATATATATATAGGATAAGGATCCGTTAGGAACCATCCTTTATTGCAAGAACCGCGAGAACCAATGTGAACACATGGCAAAGTTGTAATTAAGTGACATAATAAAAAAACACACGCTCCTATTTCTGTTCACGCTCCTGTTTATGCTCCAGTTCACGATCGTCTTTTACACTTTAGGGTTTCATTCGAGATCTTGTATAGATCGACGACGGCGATCGACAACGGTGACCGAGCTCTCCAATCTCACGGCAGCGACATCCACATTTTACGGCGGATTCATTGGGGATACTGATTACGACGAAATATGGCTTTGTCTGATTCATCTCCTGTTGAGCCTAATGCATCTGATGATCCTCATCCAACAACTTCTGCATATCATCGACATACATCCGATGCTGATTTTGGCTGTCCATCTGATGTCAATCCCATTTCTGCAGTCAATCCAATTGAAAGTCGCAAGCTTGTGTCTACAACAGTTGAAAGTCAACACACCCTTCATGGCTTTGAAATACAGACTCTTGATTCCATGTATACATCAGGCAATGTTGTATTATCATTTGGGAGTGCTAATATATCTGAACACTCGTTATCATTTGACGGTACTTCGACTGGCACAGCACCTACAAACACAAAACACAAGCAATTACAATTCATTCGGTTTGAGACTAAAGGTATTCTATGTCAACTTTTATGTAAATTATGATTCGTTCAATGATATACTTGTTTGCAACATGTTCACAGTTATTTTATGTTGTAAATAATGATTACACAATATTATATGCACATATGCATTGTGTTAAATGCATTGTATTACAAATTATGTTACATTGCAAATATATGCACATGTGCATTATGATTAAACATAACTTATGACATCATACATTATATGACATTACACATGTGCATTTTGATTACAATCCTAATATTCATCCGTGCATCATGTTGACCATTTTTTCATTTATTTATTATTTTCATAGGAACAATTACGGCTGCCATATATTGTACACCTAATGGCACCCCATATTGGATACCTGAAGTCGATGTTGAATACGTTCTTGTTTTAAACAGTACATTTACCCATTGGGAAGATATTGCCACGGTGTACAATACGTATGCTACAAAATTCGGATTTTCTACTCGTATTGGCACATCAAAGAACAAAAAATATCATGACAATCCTACTATGAACATCCGCACTCATAGATATATATTATGTTCAAGAGAAGGACAACCAAGGATCACAGAATCTGACCCAATGCTCCATCCAAGAATGCTCAAACCATGTATGATACATCCAAGAAACAACACCGACGAAGTCGATATATAGTTTCCGGTGCCGTGCGCGTATCAAAGTGAGTTATGATCGTGCCACCGAACAATATAAAATATACGATTTAATCGCCACGCACAACCATTGCATGATTAGTAGCGATAACGCCAACATGTTAAAACAAAATAGGAAACTCGGATTTGAAGAACAACAGTTCATCCACAAAGTTAGCCTTAACAAAATCGGCCCAAATGTTGCACATAACATCCAAATATCACTTAAAGGCAGACCTCATAATGTTCATGGCACGATAGAAGATTTCAAAAATTGCTCTAGAGATATACGTTTATTCATTGGTGAACGTGATGCATACATTATCTTACACACCATGAGATCCCGAGTTACCAATCTTAAATACTTCTATTTTGATTGCGTCATAGTTGATAATGAGTTACGATCGTTCTTTTGGGCTGATTTCGTATCATTGCTAAATTATGAGGCTTTTGGTGATGTATGCGCATTTGACGCTACGTATGACACTAACAAGTAAGATACTATACTTTCCAACATGTGCAATTATTATGAATTTTTTAACATCATATGTTTTATTTACATGTACAAAATGATTTTTGTGCCATTCACCAGAGTTGATCATCACAAGAAATGTGTTATTTTTGGCTCTGGCATGTTATATGATGAGACTATAGAGTCATATACATGGTTACTGAACACCTTCCTGGTTGCACACAAGAAACAACCAATATTTATTCTCACTGGCCAAGATGCATCAATGAAACAAGTTGTATCAACCGTTTTCACAAACTATATCCATCGTTTATGTATGTGGCACATAATGAGAAAACTTCCGTCCAAGGTAAACACTCTATTTTAATATTAACACAATTCCAATTAAACAATATAATATGACTAACTAATTCCAATTATTATTATTATTATTCACACATCTTTATTTACAGATTTCAAATGACATCCTTGATAATACCACCCTTCGTTCATCAATACATAAATTGGTGTGGAATCTATTCATCACACCGCAAACATTCGAAGAAAGATGGCATATATTAATGAAGGAATATCATCTAAACAACCATCTTTGGCTATGTGAGATGTTTGCTATACGGCCTGAATGGGTCCCATGTTATTTCAGAGAGATACCGATGTGCTGTTTGATGAAGACTACATCAAGATGCGAGAGCTCAAACGCGCGTTTTAAAGTTAACTAATCAGAAACTAACACATTAGTTCAATTTATGATGTGTTTCGATACCAGTATTGATGCTCAGCGACACACACAACGAGATCTCGAATTTAAAAGCGACATGTCGAACCCTCGCTTGTCTATCGGTCTTCGTATAAAGGCACACGCGTCCGAAACATACACATGGTCCATGTTTCTTGAAGTTCGAAAAGAAATATACATGGGCATGTTCCATTGCATACCAATTGAACGTCCTGGATCGACTGATATAAAAAATTACACTGTTCGTCACTTCAAATCAAACATGTCTTATGTCAATGAATTCGAGGTATATCCTTACTATCCAATGTTTTTTAATATTCAATATACACAACATAACATTTATAAATTACTATTTTTTTAAAATATTACAATTAGTGCATATTACCCTCAATACAACTAATATAACTGTTTGTCTGATTATTTTGTTATGCACATGTGCATGTATCAACCAATGTATTTGTGCATGTTACCCTCAATATACCATTAGTGCATATTACCCTTAATATAACTATTATAACTGTTTGTCTGATTATTTTTTGTTATGCACATGTGCATGTATCAAACATTGTATTTGAATCAATTGTTTTATTATACACAATAACCTATTCACCTGTGCATATTACCCTTCATGTATACATTATATTTACAATATCTGTTGTGCAGTGCAGGCGTCACTCAATGTACCTGAACAAATAGTAACTTGTACATGTCTTGGGTTCACTCGTATTGGATACCTATGCCGACATGTATTCTGTATATTCCATTACAACCAAATTGAATGAATACCGTCCCACTACATTATTCCACGTTGGAAACGAGATGCGCTCCCATCAATTGTGCATAGCATATCTGACATTTACCCATCCGACAACAACGAGTTTGCTATCATCAACAATGAAATAATGGATTTAGTCACCCAATGTACAAACCAACTCAGACGCAATCCTGATCATCTACGTTCGTTATCTTCTAAAATCAAACGCATCTGGAACCGCATATTCGAATCGTTCACGTGTGATCCTCAGCCTCGTTCCATCCAAAAAATCTCAAACATCAGTGATATATTAAACATACCTGCAAATCTAAGCACAGTTTTCCATCCTCCTCAAGGCATTAGAAACAAAGGTTGTGGGACCAAAAAACAACGGATTGGCCCCGGTGGTCAAAAAATTAAAGATAAACGAAAGAAAGCTGGTAAACGACAAAAAGCCGCCCGTTTATGCAATAAATGCAACAAATATGTATTTGACCATGATTCACGCAACTGCGAGAAAATCAAGGCTGCCAAACTTGCTGCACGAGCAGCAAAACGTGATGCTGCTATCGCCGCTGGACTACCCGTCCCGTCTGATTCCGGTTCTGATGATACTGATGTTGATCTCGATGACACCGATGATGACACCAATGATGGCATCGATGAGTATAATTCTTCTGATTATGGTGCATCTGAATACCCCGTCTCCATGCAAAAACCGTCATCTGTACCCGAACGAAAAAATTTTAGGCGTGAATCTGAACAATCTTGTGAACTTGATCTAACTCTTAGACGTTCAATCAGACGTCGCAAACCATCCAACCCAACTCGTGATTCTTGATTGATATATTATATATTACAACTTATGATTATCGAACTTATCTAATTATGACTATCAATGTTTGTTTTGGTTATGTTTATTAATGAACTTATCTAATTATGACTATCAATGTTTTTTTTTAATATATTCATCATTTCCAACATCTTATTTTGTTATCAATTATGTATTACATGTAATTATTTGTGATTATATTATTACCCACTTAACATAATGTAATTTTATTACTACCCATTTAACTTACAATATTGATATTAATTATTAACTTACCATGTGCACATGTGCATGCGTATCTACAAGTTGTATCTACCATTTTAATCCACTTGTTTATTTATACAACATTGTTTAACATTATACCTGTTACTAATATGAATATAAAACCATTTGTTATACCTTACATATAGATATACCCAATTGTAATATATTATATTAAACTCAACCTATAATCTGTACGTTATTCACTTTATGCACATACTATATGCACATGTGCATACACATCATTTAATTTATTAATCAACATAACATAAGATATTTTAACAAACATGTATTATATACTAATAACACGCATTTAACAATTATTACCATACATTACTGTGACTTTAACCATCTTAATGCACATGTGCATAAACAACAACCAATACGAACTGGAACTCCAAACATTGATTACCATATCGCCCATCCAACATACCAATTGCTAATATACCAACTGCTTAATATATCAAATATTATAACAACTGTTGTCAACCAACAAGTATTAGTAACACAATAAGCTAGTTCCAACCACAATTAACGAAAAATATAAACGACATCATAACGGTACCAACTTGCTACCTTCACAACACAACCATCTAACATGCCAAACCAAACCAAACAAACCAAAATACCAGTTTAATGTTCATAGATCACCAATAAACCAGAAATACTACGTGTCCTGATAGTTAATAAACTGAATTATTAACTCATACCCTCAAACTTTATCCCCATTCTTCCAGTTGCTAAGAATGTTCCAACATTTTTCTTGTTTCGCCCCTCTTTTTCTAACATTTTCCGCATTCTTTCATATCTCAAATTTTGTGTTGCCTTTCCTGCGAGGTACATAACCGTTCCCTTTTACACGTTTGCCTCTGATAATAACAGTTTTGTTGCAATCTTCATTCTCAAGTTTTGCAATTGCATGTCTTGAATATCTTTTCGCGTGCTAAAAACGCATTCAAACTCGATATCACTCCCTTTGTACATCTCCATGTGCCTCATAGTAAACACACCACAATCGTTGAAATTATCACTCGTTGCCCATTCCAATTTTTTCTTTGTCAACGTTGCGGCTGCCATGCGTGCCGCACTTGGATGTTCCACAGCCTTCAAATACCCAACCATGTAATTTTTCTACAAAAAAACAAAAAATAATAATACCAAATGTTACTACATATCCTTATTTACATATATAATATTTAATATAAAAATATAGACATACCACTTTACATGGCGTTCCAGTTTCTTTAAACTTCGTTCCTGCTGATATTTTGTAAAACCCGCTGTTACTCACCATATTTTCAATAACTTCGACCTTCGCGTTCTCTAAATCAAAGCATATTAGATAAAAATGCTTTCTTTCGATCATTGGTATTATTATGATGTTGAATTCTTTTAACTCCAACATTTTAATGTCACACTACACAACCTCCTTCAAGTGTGAAGTTTGTGTTGCAAATGCCTTTTTTCTGTCTGTTTTGTTTTCAACATAAACTCTGGCTGCACATTACATTAATACATATCACACACAAATATAACTATCCTAAATATAATTGTTAAACATAAATTATAACACACTTACGATAGTTGTCGTATAACACCATAATCGCCTTTTCCCTACTGTATTGTTTTTTTTCTCATCATAATTCAAAATAGCCGCCCAACAGTCTATCACGTTCTGTGAAATCCATTGCCCATCCTCCAAAGTGTTTATCAAATATGCTCGTGTTGTCATTCCATGTGAGGTTTCAAAAATATTTGTGCTGTAATCATCACAATAAATTACATCAGTTATGTTGTGTATGCACATGTGCATCAAATACATTACATATACTGTATACCATATTTTATGTGTATGCACATGTGCATCAAATACATTACATATACTATAAACAATATTTTATTTTAACGCACATTTTATATCAATCAAACAGCTTATATATATAAAAAAATAGCATGGACCTAAAACAAATACCTAACAATCAGCCGTAAATAGATCGGAAAAAAAAACCTAACATATCAAACAATATCACATACCTAAATTTAAACAAATTGATCTAAAACCCAACATATCAAACAATACGTAACAAATCTATAAATAAAAAATAATGCATAAGTAATCTTACTTGAACGTCAGGCTGACCTCCCTCATCTCCCTTTCAACATCTATTTCTCGATCGTCCACGTTATATTTTTTGCCCTCCGCCCTACAATATTAGTTTGTAAATCAGATTATAACTCTTAATTATTATGTCACAACAAATAATAACATAACATTATAATACACATCCATACCTTCGTTTGTCATCGATGGTTGTCAACAAATATTTCCATATCGTCTTTTCATTGTTGTTTAATGGTTCACTCATGTCAACCACATTTGTATCTTTAACGCTCACACGCGTGTTTGTTTCCGTGTCTGATTCTGGTGAACTTTGCGAGCTTTGCGACAACAACATAAAAGTCGGTATGGTGTTATCTACTTCTTTCTTCCTACGTGTTTGTCTCTTCATAACACCCTTTTCCGTTTCTACCAACTTAATGGTCTCACCAACAACTTTGTCTAATTTTATATTCACATCATCTTTTGTCACTCCATCCACCTTCATTGCATCACATTCGTTATTTTTCACCATCCAACACATCACTCTCATCTGTTAAACTTATTTTTTTGACCTTGTAAACACCTTCATCCCACCTTTGATTTTAACATTAACCTTTTTATCCTTCTCATCATCCTTAACTTCGTTTTCTTTGCTATCAACCTTCTCCATTCTACTTAACAAACCCGCCATTTTGTTATCACCTCTAAATGTTCTATCATACTCCCTGACCAACTCTTCAACCTTCTCATTATTTGGATATTTGTACCAAATATCATCCAACTCTTTATTTAACAATTCTTTATTCTTTAGTGTATCAGCCATTAACCTTTCGACCATACGCACATGCTCCTAATTAATAACACATTAATAAATCAACGTTAATAATAACAACACAATGTTATGCACATGTGCATCAGCTTTATGCTCATTATAAAACACCATTATGCACATGTGCATAAGTTATATGTTCATATCAACACAACATTATGCACATGTGCATCATTTTGTACAACATGAATTACATATCGAACTGTGTTATTTTAAAATTATATGAAATTCATTCCTTCTATCAGTTCTGATTTACAACATTATGCACATGTGCATCAGTTTGTACAACATTAATTACACGTCGAATTTTATCATTTTGCAATTATTTGAAATTCGTTTATTTTTAACAGTTCGGAATGAATCCGTTTTCATATTGTATCAAATAACTAACATGTATCAGATAGCCTAACCACCAACACCACCTCAGATCACTTAACCTAACACGGATCTATATCAACCACATACAAAATACAAAATACAAATTATCACTTAAACAGTATATGCAATCATTTTATCATCAACACACACTTCAGACAACAATATAAACACTATAAACCAAATCACAATCCTAATTCAACAGAAACAAAAAACAGTAAAACCTGAAAACAACGCCGCTATCTTGTGATTCAATCTATCCTAAATTCAACAATAACAAATATGTTAATTAATCTGTGCAAATATTAAAATTAATATCATTATACGTACCTCAAATGTCACATTTTTCTTTTCACCACCATACTCATCTACCACGTTCCTCATTATGTCATCTTCCACCATTTGTTCCACATTCTTCATTATGTTCTCTTTCATTACATGCTCCACGTCAAATTGAGTGTCGATGTATCCTTCACGTAGCACCCCTTTTCCAAACCCGCCATTATTTATTTCCCATCTCTCCCTTCTGCTCAACGTTTCTTTCGTCCAGAATGATAGTGGACTCAATGTTCGGACCGTATTGATGTTCCCGCACAAAGTTCTATCCACAAATAACATCTGCACATGTGCATTATTACCATATGTGAACAAAAAAAATATACAAACTAAAAAAATAATTTATACAAAATACAAATTAAATTATATATTTTTTCAAACATAACAATTAACTTACCACCAATATTTTAAGAGCACCATTAAAAAATTTTGATGTGCTATCCCGTTACCAACCATCTTTGCACATCTTAATGCTATCACAAATATACTTGCACCAGTTTACATCTTCACCCAAGCATTCCAGAAAATCAGTTTTGCATGTACCATCTTTATTTATTTCCACCATCGTATTCATGAATAATGTCAAAAAGTCATATTTGAACATTATGCCATCTTCCGTTGGGTTATCTCTTAATCGCTTGACAATTCTACACGGTGTCAATGCAAGCCCTTTGTATAAACGGCTCCACTCAGCCAATATCCCAGGTTCTTCATCTTCTTTTACATCATATTCTATAACAGCCATTGTTTTTGCCCTTATTTTTTCTCCTGTTGTTCATCCTTTTATTCTTTTTGTTCTTCCTTCTTTTTATCCTTCTTTTTTTCCTTCTTTTTTATATTCTATAACAGCCCCACTGTATCTTAATCCCAACAACCCACTAACAACAATCTCATTAACTTCAATGTTACCAACATTCAACTTGATTACCATATCTTTGACGCTAAACCTATCTACCATAAATTGTGACATTTTTGCTGGTAGTCTATCTGTTTTAAGCTTCAAAATACTGCCAAACCCCATATTTTTTATTGCGACCACCTGTTGTTTAGACAATGTGTCTAACCCCACCAAAAGTTGATGGGGTGACAGATGTGTTCGTATCGATCGCCAGTTAGCCATTCTCGTAACCTTTTTACTCCCCGTCTTTTTAACTATCAATGACATAACTTCTTTCTTTGAACCTGTTTATTAACATAATACCATGCATATGTTATAAAATGTATGTACATAATAATGCACATGTGCATTTGAAAGTTTGATTAATTATTTTCAATAACACGTACCATCACCATCATTGTTATCAACCGTAATATCTTTCACTGTGCTTCGTGATTTTACAAGCCTTTTGTTCTTCGTCCTACGTGTTACATCCAAACCTTTAGTTGTTTCCTCATGTTTCCGTTTGCTTGTCCTTCTTACTCTATCAAAATATTTACTTGTCTCATTTTGTTTCTGTTTGCTTTTATCCTTATGCGCATTCTTCTCCACGTTTAATATACCTGAATTCATAAGATTAATGCGTTTGCATGAGTTATAACATTCAAAAAACAAAAAAATATTTTGATAATGCACATGTGCATAACCACATATTTCATCATTAAAACTAATATTAACAATAAATAATCAAAATTTTCTAACCTTTTTGCTTAATAGTCGTGTGCTCATCTTCTGTCGCATCCGGCATTCTTTTTGACCCTTCATCCCTTGATTTCAGGAAAAACATAACTTTCATTGTTTTTTTTCCATTGATTATCTACAATGAGCATGTGTATCAACTTAAATTAATATTACTTTGTTAATATACTAATTCAAACTACGCACGCTTGCATATCAACCTATTACAACAATGTATGCACATGTGCATAACTGTTCATATCACAAATTTATGTTATTATCATATTGTGTAATTGTATTATGTCAAATTATGCACATGTGCATAAATACATGTCACACAATTACACCTTGTTAACATGTTTTGTGAAATTATGTTTGTCACAAAAAAAAAAAATATGCACATGTGCATATCCATACATATCACAGCATTACCTTAATATCATGGTCAATGTAAACATAATTTGACACAATGTGCACATGTGCATAAATATAACTATGCACATATGCATACATACAACTATGACATAACTTATCAACGATTATATATCAATACAAAAAAAAAATTTAAGACATACCAAATCAAAATATAGATGAACCAAAGCTATAGTCGGCTATGAAATCTAAACATAATTTATCACATTATGCACATGTGCATACCTATAAATGAACCAAAATTATAGTCGGCTACAAAATATAAACATAATTTATCACATTATGCACATGTGCATAACTATAACTATGCAATTATAACTATGCACATGTAAATATGACATAACACATACCAAATAAAATATAAATGAACCAAAACTATAGTCGGCTACAAAAATCTACATGAACAAACACATAACTACCACACTACCATATATTTATGAATCGACGATTAAAAGTTGCATTATCATATACGGCTTCAAAACTTTGTATGAACTTACGAATTCATAAAACGATGCAACGAAGAATCGAGTGTTTGTCCTTTAGTTAGACGACTTATGTTCTTTGGATTATCCCTCTTCGTGCAATAAACCTCACCGATTATGACCGTTTTGCCCTAATTTCGAGTCGACTGTGACCGTTTTGCCCTAATTTCAAGTCGACGACTAATGTGCGGTCAACGATTATGATCGTATTGCACTAATGACGATGATCGTAGGACGAATGTTGATGATGAACGGCTGAATTTGTGAGCATCGGTCTTGATTTTGTGAGATTCAGACTGGATTTTTGGGAGAGTTAACGGACTGGGAAAGTTATGTTGGGGATATGAGATTTATTGGACATGAGATTGTATATGGAACATAACTAAATTTCAATTTTGATGTCCGTATTCGTATAACAGTACAGCGGGTGTTTTAAAAATTGTTTGTATATTTACAAAATTGCCACCCGTTCACATTGGTTCTCGCAATAAAGATGGTTCTCACATGAACCCTATATATATATATATATATATATATATATATATATATACCCAAAATTGTCCAAAATATATACCCAAAATTGTCCAATATATATATAAGAGGCCACTAAAATGAAAACCACCCCAGTTGCGAGAACCACGATAACCACTCTACACCAATCAAATAATGACAACCAAAAGGGTAATATAGTCATTTAATCAAAACCATCAAATCATCTCTCTCTCCTCTTTAAAGTCTATTTTTAAAGTCATTTCAACTTGTCTCTTTTCAAAACCATCAAATCATCTCTCTCTCCTCTTTAAAGCCTTTTTTAATCAAATCTATCGAATCATTTATCTCTCATCTTTAAAGACTCTTTGTAAAAAAAAATTTATAAAAAAATTGTAAAAAATTTTTGGTAAAAAAGCTTTTATAAAAAAAGTTTAAAACCGTAGAAAAAGTTTTCGTAAAAAAGTTAAAAAAAACGTGTGTGTAATTTTTTTTTTTGTAAAAAAAGGTTAAAACCATAAAAAAGTTTTCGTATAAATCATTGTTCTTTATTAAAAAGTTTTTGTAAAAAAAAAGTTTAAAACCGTAAAAAAAAGTTTTCGTAAAAAAAGTTTAAAACCGTAAAAAAAGTTTAAAAACGTGTATGTGTAAAAAACGGTGCGTAAATACTGGACGAAAAAACGGGGCGTAAAAAACGGCACGTAAAAAAAGCTATTAAAAACTGCGCGTAAAAAACGGTTCGTAAAAAAACCGGGTGGTAAAACGGCGCGTAAATACGGGGCGTAAAAACGACGCATTAAAATGGGGCGTAAAAAACGGCGCGTTAAAAAAATGGCGCATAACACCGAGCGTAAAAAAACGGCGCGTAAAAAACCGGGGTTAAAAACGGCGCGAAAAAAGCGGAGCGGAAAAAAAACGGCGCGTAAATATGAATCTTGAAAAACGGACAATAAAAAACAGGGCGTAAAAAACGGTGCGTAAATACGGCGCGTAAAAAAACTGGGCGTAAAAACGGCGCATAAAAACGGGGCGTAAAAAACTTGGTGAAAAAACGACGCGTAGAAAACGGCTAGCAAAAACATTTTTTTTGTAAAAAAATCTTGAAAAAATTGTTTTTTTGGTTATTAATATTTTACAATTCAGATTTTTTAACAAAGAAAACAAATTCTTTATATTATTTTTTTCAAATCACGCTCCGGTTTTAAACTTTTTTTACGCCCCGGTTTTAAAAACTTTTTTAAACATTTTTTACACAAAAAAATTTTTACGGCAAAAAAATTTTTACGACAAAATTTATTTGCGGCAAATTTTTTTACGGCAAACATTTTTTTACGCCAAAATTTTTTTTATGGCAAACATTTTTTATGGCAAAAAAATTTACGCCAAAAATTTCTTAACAAACAAACTCAACCAAAATCAGGACTCGTATATGTATCAGATAAGTTGATACTTATTATACTTATTATCATCGACTGAAAAAAAAAAACTAACAACAAAAATCAAAACCATGTGTGGATCTTGAAAAAAAAAACAGAGTTTGGCTCGAAGTTTCCAGAAATCATGGCTGTAGAGTGGGGTTGCGGGTCAAAAACCTACCCTCCACCATCATTGCCACGCCATCGTCATCAATTGTCGGAAAAAAGATGCTTTGAACTATCACTGCCAACTCAACCCACTCTAAGGTTCAAATCTAAAACACTACAGTAAACAAACAACTAAACACAATCAACTATCAAGATCAAAACAACCATCAAGATTCAATAAAGCAACACACTTTATGCAAAAAAAAAAAAAACAACTAAACAGAATCAAGATCAAACAACCACAAATCCAAGATTCAAAAAGCAACTCACTTTATGCAAAACTCTCAGGCCACTGAATAGGAACATGCTACCTTTTAGGCGGAGGAACCAAACACAAAGCAGTCTCATCAACAACCGGAGTCCCAGCACCACCACATCATTCAATGGCCATAAATCAATGGCCAATAATTATGTATGTACAATTATTGTGGCACCACCGGCAACACCGAGACCACCGGCAACACCGAGACCACCGGCAACACCGGGATGAAACAAACCACCGGGACCACTGGCACCACCGGGACCACTGGCACCACCGGGACCACTGGCACCACTGGCACCACCAACTGAAATACAAAACCACCGGCACATCGGCGCAACCGGCATCAGCCACCTATGCATCCTCTCTCTCTCTACTGTCTCTCTTTCTCTCTCTGCCCCACACCGTCATCCAGCAAACCCATCAAACCATTTCATAAAGAAAACCCAGCAAAACCATTTAAGTAAACACCACTAGGCTGCCGGTGGGGTTGAATCCACCCACCACTAAGCTGCCGGACACCAACACCCACCACTAAGCTGTCGGACACCATCACCAAACCATCACCCCCTCTACCCCACCAAACCCCAACGCCGTCGCCAAACCCCAACGCCACCACCACTAGTAAGTGAGCAAAAGAGAGAGAGAGGGGGGGGGAGATCTGGTTTTCGAGAGACGAGAGAGACAGAAAGATCTGATTTCGGGAACCCTTGACCTACCACACCGCCACCTATTCGACCATCGGCAAACCCTCCACCCAACCCCACTGCCGTCCACCACCCACCGTCGAACCCCCTCCCCCTGAAACCACCAGAAACCACGATAGCTTCGTGTAGAGCCCGATCGTTCATCCTTAACCTGACCCCCCAACATAATCGAGCCAAGAACCACCCGTTGCCTTGAACCATCTTTGATTGGATCTTGAAAAAAAAACTTTCGCGATTTTTGATTTTATATGAGAGAGAGAGACAGAGTTTGTGATATGAGAGAGAGAAGAAGATCTACATTCTGATTTATGTATGAGAGAGAGAAGGCTGCTTATTAAAAAGGTGTCAGTTGGGTAATTACAATATTACCCTTGAAATAACATATGTGTAGATATGAGGTGACATCCTTTCATTCGTCTAAAACAGTTCTTGCGGTTCTCGCAATTGTGGATTATTTTCATTTGAACTGATCCCTATATATACACATAAATATACTTTTATTTTACAAATTTTATTTACAAAATACCTTTATTACAACACAATGTTTTAAGGCTAGAGGGTATGGTGATGGTCCATCCTTGGAGGACCATCCGCCACGTAGGCGCCACGTCATCGTCATCCCAAGGATGGTCCATCCCCCAAAAGTAGAGGGTATGGGAGGATGGTCCTAGTCATAGTCCTCCCCACCACTTTTATGTTTTTTTATTTTTTTTAATCTTCTACATTTTTTTAACATTTAACAAATAAACTAACAAAATATTTTCATTAATATTAAAAAACATTACATAAACTTAAAAAAAATAAACTCAAAAAAATAAATTTAAAAAAATAAACTTAAAAAAAACATAAACTTAAATCCTAATATATTAAAATAAGCTACTAGTCTTCGTCTTCCATGTCGTGGTCGGGTTCGTTTGGAGCGTTGTTCAAAATGTACTCCACCAAGTCCGCTTGTAGGTTATGATGTGTGTACTCGTTACGTAGAGCGAACATGTTCAAATCTTGTTGTTCCCCACTAACTGGAACAGAATTTCCAGTAGACGCGTTTTCATCGTACTCGCATATCGCTCTACCTTCGTCTTCAATGACCATGTTATGAAGGATGATACAAGCGTACATAATGTTTCGTAACCGCTTTGGTGTAGCCGAACGTGCTGGATGTTCAATGATTTGCCATTTTTTTGTAGAACACCAAAAGCCCGTTCAATATCTTTTCTCGCACCCTCTTGAAACTTCGCAAACTTTTTTCTTTTTTCGTCTGTCGGGTACGGAATTGTTTTAACAATTGTAGGGTACGTTGGGTATATCCCATCGGCTAGGTAGTAACCTCGCCTGTATTCCACCCCCGAAACCGTAAACCTTGTGTCTGGACCTGTACCCGCCACTACATCCTCAAATATCTGTGACTGGTATATGATGTTAAGGTCATTGAGCGAACCAGGTAGACCAAAAAAAGCATGCCAGATCCAGAGATCATGTGACTCAACATCCTCTAGAATAATAGTCGGATGTCCATGATCTCCCCTAGTATACTGACCTTGCCAGGCAACTGGGCAGTTCTGCCATGGCCAGTGCATGCAATCAATGCTCCCGAGCATTCCTGGGAAACCATGTCTCTGTTCGTGTGCTTGATATAATTTTTGAACGTCGTTTGCGTTCGGTTTCCGCATGTATCGCTTGCTATACAATTTGACAACCCATTCTCAAAACTTGTGCAAACATAGACGTGCGGTTCTTTCAGACATCCTTATATACTCGTCTAATGCATCGGGTGCGAAACCGTATGCCAGTTGGCGAATGGCCGACGTACATTTTTGTAAATTACTGAAACCCCTTTGCCCCATAGCGTCGTTTCGCAGTGTAAAAAACGGATCAGACTAGGCCATGTCGCCTGCAATACGTAAAAACAGTGGACGACTCATGCGGAACCGACGTCGAAAAATCTCGGCTGGGTACACGGGTTCGTCGGCAAAATAATCAGCTACTAGTTTAACGTGGGCGGCTATAAATTTAAAACGAAACATAAATGAAATTAATTATAAAATACATTTTCAAATCTATATAAAACATAAGGAAAAAATACTAAAATACCTTCTTGGTCTCGGTTTAATTTTGCTCGTCTAGTTAGCCGTTGGGACGACGCTTCATCACCCGCCATGATGACCTGAGCCGCGTTCATAACCATGTTATGCATAATAGCATCCTCTTCCGAAGATGAAGAATACCACGTAGACGAAGATGATGAAGAAATGGAAGACGGTGAAGGCATGATAATTTTTGAGAGGGAGATGGGGTGGTAGCGGGTAAAAAATGGTATAAAAATAGATGAGTTTTTATAAAAAGGGAAGAGGGGTTATAAAATGTGAGAGAGATGAGATTGTAGTGGGTGAAAAGTTGTGAAAAAATATGTAAAAGAGGTGAGTATTTATAAAAGTGGGAGTGAATTGGGTGAATTTTTGAATTATAACCGTTTGAAATAATAAATTAAATGAGAATTTTTTTTTTTAAATAACGGCTAGTTCTGGAGTTGGGCCCCACAATTTGGTCGGTCGCAAACGGCGATAAAAGGACGAAGAGGACGGGACGACAGGGGGGCGGCATGGTATGCCGGCCGTCGCCGCGTGAGGACAGGGTGAGGACGGGGCCATACCGTCTAGCCTAAGTTCTCTAGCACCACCAAAAAGTAGAAAATAACAAAGAGAGCACCGTTGATTTTTCGTCTTTTGGCGTCCTTTTTCTTGTTTTCAACTCTTGGTAGTTGGATCCATGGTTCAGGATGTACATACCGTTGACCCAATTTGGGTCACCCAAAAATAGAAAATTATAAACAGAGTACCGTTCATCTTTCCTTTCTTCAACACGTTAGAAAATAACGTAAGTGATTCCTATTTCTCATGTATGTTACTTCAAATCCCAAACCCTGATTGCTTTTCTTTTCAGGTAACAATTCTATTAATCAGCTTTTCTTCTTTGATCTTACTGGTAAGAGTTTTCAGCTGTTATGTTTGCATAGTTGAACCATTTAAGTTTGACCCTGTTTTGTGTTCAATCAATTTTTAGTGTTAAAATATCTCCATGTATACACTCTTCACTTTGAAACTAATATGGAATTAATTACCATATGAATCTTTGAACTCATGGTCAATTTCTATTCTTCATATTTTAGAAAGCAGAAAGCTAAACTATGAGTTCCGAGAATGTCGATATGCTTAGCAGGTTACCCGAAGAGATTGTTTCACACATACTCTCTCTAATGCCTACGAAACATGCAGTGAGAACTAGCATCTTATCGAAAAGATGGAGGTATAGTTGGATGTTTGTCACCAACCTTGACTTTACAGAAAACATTCGCCACAGCCATGGTTTAGATAGCTTCTCAGAATTTGTTGATCAGGTGCTAAAGTTTTGTAAATCACCACAACTTAATTTATTTCGAATGCACTTGGTTACATTGAGTTGGCTTCAAAGGCCAAGTGTATCAAAATGGATTGACAAGGCGGTCAGGTTAAACGTTCATGAGCTTGACATACAGGTTAACGTGCTTGAGTTGCCTTTAAGCTTTTTCACTTGCAAGACACTCACAAAATTAAGATTAGATCATATAGCCTACGATCACGATGTTTGGGAGAGTGTTCATCTTCCTTGTCTGAAAACCCTTGACATTGCTATATATACCAATCCTCTTGTCAATGCATTTAAACTCGTACGTGGCTGCCCAATACTTGAAAGTTTATCTTTGGAAGTTCAATGTTGCAAAGATGAAGAAGATTACCTATTCAATGTACCTACTTTGAAACGATTGAAACTAACATTGTATTGTTCACAATCTTTTTACAACAAAGTAGTTTTAATCGTCCCTAATCTTGAATATCTATTTGTTGGTGGAAATTTGTGTTCGCTTTTTGTTATGGAAGATGTGTCGTCTCTGGTTGAGGCAACTGTATCGTTTACTAATCTAAGTGTTGGTTACTTATGGGTTGAGCTTTCAAATGGATTAAACAGAGTTAAATCACTTTCCGCTCAAGCTGATGGTTTTCCTTACTTAGCGAACACGTTCTGTTCACCTCTGCCCATTTTTCCGAATATGAAGCACTTGGAGTTGAAGGGTTTTTGCCAATCTGGATTAATCTCTAAGTTTCTTGAAAGTTCTCCTGAGTTGAAACATTTATGCATTGAAAAAGTATATGAACTGCTTTTACAGGTTTGATGATTTTTCTTCTTTACTTGTTTAACTTCTTTTATCTCTATATAATATTGGGTTATGTCTAACTAGTTTGTGTTAAAAATAGGAGCCTGGATATACAAGTTGGATTGAACCGAAGTTGGTCCCTCCATGTATGCTAACAAACCTTACAACAATCAAGTTTTCAAATTGCAAGGGGCACAAGTGTGATATACAGTTTCTTGAATATGTGTTGGGGAATGCAGGGGTTCTGAAGAAGGTAACAATCATTTGGGAAAGCTTGAGCACAGAATTACAAATGCAGTTGTGTTCACAGTTGCTTAAGGTTCCAAGGGCTTCCCAGGATTGTGAAATCTGTTTTCATGCCAGAACCACTTATGTTGATAAGTTGATTTACGATTGGTAAAACGAATCATTTTTAAAGGCCTGTACCGAGTCTTTTTATTTTTGTTACTATAAACCATTCATGTTGATTTAAGACTGGTGAAGTTGATCCCCCTTTGTGTTTCCTGTTGTTTGAAGCTTGGACTTTAATCAGAATTTCACTTAATGGTTCTTAGTTTTATAGATCACAGGAGCATTTCACCAATGGTGTTATATTAGCACTTTCATATAGATAGAAACGGCCCTTTTGCTTGTTCGTGTAGGACGAAAGGTGGTCGATAACTGAAATGGTTGCAGATTTTAGAGCGTACAGGATTGCATTTTGAAAGTGATTTTCATAATATTATTAGCATTTTTAAGGTCTCAAATCGTAGTTATCAATAACCATAAGCAGGGCAGCAGCTTTGTGGGGGCCAGGGGGCGCCCGCCCCCCGAACTTTTCGCTTAGTGCCCGGTATGTAGTTTTCGTATAGAATTTTTTAGGTATATACATTTCCGACCCCCCGGTTTTATAATTTTTTTTTAGATATATACGTTTTCGACCTCCCGGTCGGAAATCTCAAGCTTCGCCACTGACCGTAAGGTATTATATGTATGAAGACCTCAAATATGTATGCAAGGCTAACTTTGCTATCATTCTGGTGTGAGTTGATATTTTCAAAACACTTGCATGAGGAGCCCCAGATATAAATCAGCTTAACCTTTCTATCCTTTTGGGGGTGGTTCTGTATGCCCACAACACAAATGGAAGTTCTTCCAGCCAGCCTTTCTGTTTCCTCCCAAGCCTACCCTTCATTCCTTTGATGACGCTTTGGTTAGCTCTCTCTACTAACCCGTTACTCTGGGCATAGGTAACGGAGGTAAACACTTGCTGGATCCGCATCTGCTCGCACCATGGTTTGAAGGGTCTCCCAGCAAACTGGACCCCGTTGTCACTTACCAACTCCTTTGGAACCCCATACCTGCATATGATGCTATCCAGTACGAACCTTCTCATCTGGTCTCCAGTGATCTTTGCCAAGGGCTTCGCTTCGATCCATTTAGTGAAATAGTCAATGGCTACCACCACGTATTTGACCCCTCCCGGATCCTCCGGGCAAGGCCCAATTATGTCGATGGCCCATTTCTGGAACGGCCACGACGTCGAAACTGGTACCATGGGGTGTTTGTGCTTGTGGGTCATCGGTGCATGCACTTGGCAGTTGTCACACTTCTTGATTTCCTCAGATGCCATTTCGTACATCCGTGGCCAGTAAAACCCCGCGTTCATTGCCTTTCTTACTATCGTTCTTGGTCCTGAGTGCATTCCGCAAATCCCCTCATGCATTTCCCTAACCACATATTCAGCTTCCTCCGCATCAACGCACTTAAGGGACGGGCCCAGATATGACCTCCGGTATAGCTCTCCCTCGATCAGTTCATACTGTAGGGCCCTGACCCTTATCTTTCGGGCAGCCCACTCCCCCTCGGGTAGGGTTCCATCCCGTAGGAATCTGACTATTGGGGTCATCCATGTTTCTTGAGGACTCCCGACCGTGGCAACCTCTGCTGTGTTAAGGGAGGAGGATGTCAGGACCTCCACTTTGACTTCTTTCGCGAGATGGTCGAATGCTACCGAGGCTAATTTGCTAAGTGCATCAGATTTCCTGTTCCTTCCACGAGGAATGTATTCCAGTTTGAAAGTTTTGAATGCCTTAGTCGTCTCCTTAACTTTCTCCACGTATCGAGCCATGGTACTATCCTTAGCTTCATATTCTCCTTGGTACTGTTTTACTACTAGCTGTGAATCAGTGCTGGCTTCTACATGTTTTTCTTTCATTTTTTGTGCCAGCCTCATCCCTGCTAGGAGGGCCTCATATTCTGTGGTATTATTGGTGTTCTCGAAATCCAGCCTTACAGCATATGTCAGCTCGACCCCCTCGGGACTTATCAGTGTGATTCCGGCTCCACTTCCCTCTTCACTGGATGCTCCATCGGTAAGCAACTTCCACACCGCCTCTTCTTCCTTCTCTCTTTCTTCTTTCTCTAAAGCTTCCCATTTCAATAGCTCCCTTTCTTCGTCCTCAGGGACTTCTGCTAAGAAGTCGGCCAGTATCTGTCCCTTCATTGCTGTCCTGGGCTTAAACTCTAGAGAGTGTTCCCCTAACTCCACAGCCCATTTAGCTAGCCGTCCGGACAGCTCCGGCCTCCTGAGTACCTTCTGAAGGGGCTGATCGGTCATTAAGGTGATCTTGTGCCCTTGGAAATACCTCCTGAGTCTTCGGGACGCGAAGACAAGAGCTAATGCGAGCTTCTCCAGAGGCATGTACCGTTCCTCAGGTCCTTTAAGTGTTCTGCTGATGAAGTATATAGGGATCTGTCTCCCCTCCCGCTCTACCATCATGACCGCACTTATGGTCGTTTTTGAGGCGGATAGATACAGGAGCAATGGGTCCCCGGGTACTGGGGTGGCCAGCATTGGGAGCTTGCAGATGTATGCTTTCATTTCTTGGAAGGCTGCTTCAGCCTCCGCGGTCCATTTAAACTTGTTTGTTTGGAGGCAGTCTTTCAATACCTTCATAAAGGGAAGGGTTTTGTCAGCCACCTTTGATAAGAAACGGTTTAATGCTATCAGTCTTCCGTTTAGTTGCTGGATGTCCTTCAGGGACCTGGGGGATCGCATCTCAGCCACCGCTTGGGTTTTCTCCGGGTTTGCCTTGATCCCGCCCTTGGTGACTACCACTCCCAGGAAATTCCCCTCCTCTACTCCAAAACAGCACTTCCCAGGGTTTAACTTCATGTTTACGTCCTGCATAGTGTGGAGAGTCTCGGCTATATCGCTTATCAAGGTCGTCTCCGTCAAGCTTTTGATAACAATATCGTCAACGTATACCTCCAAGTTCCTTCCTCGTTGCTCCCTAAACAGGGTGTTCATAAACCTCTGGTATGTGGCCCCAGCGTTCTTAAGGCCGAAAGGGCATCTTGGTGTAGCAGAACGTCCCCTCGTCTGTGATGAAGGCGGTTTTTTCCTCGTCTTCTATTGACATCTGAATTTGGTGGTATCCCTTGTAGGCGTCCAGGAAACATTTCAGGGGGTATTGAGACAAGGAGTCCACCTGGGTGTCTATCTCCGGAAGAGGATAACAGTCCTTGGGACATGCTTTATTTAGGTCTTGGAAATCGATGCACATCCTCCATCCCCCGTCTTTTTTCTGAACCATGACTGGGTTGGCAACCCAGGATGGGTATTTAACTTCCCTGACTATCCCCGCTCTGAGTAGTTTCCGAGTTTCTTCACAAGCAGCCCTTCTTTTATTAGGTCCCATACTCCGCTTCTTTTGTTTCACTGGTTTTGCCCATGTAAAGGTGTTAAGCCGGTGCTCCGTTAGACTCCATGGGATCCCCGTCATGTCTCTATGCTGAAATGCAAACACATCTATGTTATGGAGGAGCAACTCCTTCAGGGCGCTCTTGCATTTGTCACTCAAGTGACTCCCCACCTTGACTGTCTGTTCTGGGAACCTATCGCAGAGGACCCACTCTTCCACCTTCTTTCCCTGGGATTTCCCTGGTTCTTCCTCTTTGGATACGGAAGAAACTACCTCGTAGGCGGACTTAACCCATGCGAGACCTTTTGGTGTTTGGAATACCAAAGCTCCGTGGGGGGTAGAGGCCTGTGCCTGTAGATCACCAATTCCGGGTCTTCCCAAGATTGCATTGTACTTAGAGGGTGCCCTGACTACCGTAAAGGTCAGATCTACCGTCCGGACCCGATCCCCTACGCCAACTGTGAATGGGAGCCTGATTTTTCCCAGGGGATGTGACACACTGTTGTTGAATCCTACCAATGGGATTGAATCTTCCTCCAACCTATCCCTTATGTCCCTGTCGAACTTAAGAAAGCAGTGTTCGTATATTACCTCAACGCCTGACCCTCCGTCCACATGTATCCTAGACACCTTGTGTCCAGCTATCACAGCTGAGATGTTCAGCGAGAGTCGTTGTACCTCGCTTTCTTCTAAATATGGCATGAGGATGGGAGCTTTCATGCAGTTCGGGGAGCCTAGGATTCTGGCCTTTACACTTCGGGTGGTATCAAACTCATTTCTCCTTCTAATCATATCAACGTATGCCCTCCCCGGCTCCCGTGCATCTCTTCCCTTGCGATCCCCTCCCCCCTCCTTGATTTCCTTGACCAAATGGGCCAGTCTCCCCGTTTTCACCGCAGCCTCTATTTCTCTTTTGAGGTACATACAGTCATCGGTTTTGTGCCCAAAACCTTTGTGGAATTCACAGTATTCGTTTGGTTGTGCCTTTGGTCCCGGTTTTATGGGGGGTGGTCTTGGGAAGGAATTCTTTACCCTCTCTGTGGCTAGTATCTCACTTGGGGTCTTAATGAGAGGGGTGAAGCTATCGGGGTAAGGAGGGGGACCTCACCCTCGGGGTCTATAGGGAGAGTATGAGGGCCTTACCCTGTCATGTAACATTCTATCAAAGGCAGGTTTCCGGGAATAGGGTGTACCTTTGTCAGGAGGTCTTGCAGCCGGGGCAATCCTCCGAGGCGTGACATCCGTCTCCTTTGCTTTGCTGACCGTGTCCTTTCCCCGGACAAAGGCCCGGACTCTGTCCATAAGATTGTCAAAGGAGGGTGGAAACTCCTCTCCCAGCTTTTCACATAGCTGTGCATGTTTCAGCCCATTTATGAAACCACTAATCTTCATGACCTCCGGGACGTCCTTGATGTTCATACTCTCTTTAACAAACCTCTCCATGTATTGGTCTATTCGCTCGTTATCTCTTTGTCTGATATGAAGGATTTCGTTCGGATTTTTGACCACCTTCCTCTGTTGGCCAAAGTTCCTGAGGAATTTCTCACTCGGTTCTTCATAGCTGTCTATACTCCCTAGGGGGAGACTGTCAAACCAAAGCCGGGCTCCTTCCGTTAGGGTTTGTACAAACATGTGGCACCATACCGGCATAGGCCATCTTCCTAGTTGTCCCGCTCCTCTGAAGGCATGTAAGTGATCTTCTGGATCTCTCGTTCCATCATATCGATCAAAGCCTGGTGGTAGTTTTGTCTTGGGAGGCATAGGTGTTTCTGAGATTCTTCTTGTGAACTTTGAGACCTCGGCCAAATCTCGTGGTAAGTATGGCTGGTCCAAGTCGCTGTCACCAAAGTTGTCTTTCCCTTTTTCTTTCTCCTTGGACTTTTGGCCTGTGATCAGATCCTCCCTTTCTTCAGAGGACATCTGCCTCAGGGCAGACATAAACGTTTCCAGCCGGTCACCACTGTTGTTCTTGTTCTGAAGGTTCGTTCCTTCCTGGCTGGAGGGTGTGTCAAAAGAAAGTCTGGCCCTGAGGCTGTCGAGTCTTTCCTGCCTCTTTAAGTCTTCAAGACACTTAGTTAACCTTTTCCCTTTGCATGGCCACGAAATCAGGAGTGATATGTTCCGTTTCTCTCAGATTTCCTACCTGATTCTCATTATCTTCTTCATGAGTAATATCCTCTACAGTGACTTTATCCAAGTCGTTTTGTGCCGCCTGAGTGACACGTGAGTTATGTGGGGTTGTCATGTTGTTTCTGACAGGATAAGCTGCTCTCTGGACGTCGAGTGTTTGTGTGGGAACACCGGTCAGGCTGGTGTCCCACGGATGGCGCCAATGTCGAATACCCAACCTCCGGCTGTCGTTAGATGGATCTTCGGTGACGTCAGGAGCTTTTATCCTTGCTTGCTACAAAAGAATAAACCGTTAGCCTCGTCACGGGGGACCCCGGGAGGGGGATCCGTGACCAAGCTCCGGCGTGAGAGTAAGTAAACTTGCCGGAAATGATAGGAGCTTCTTCCGATGAGTATAGTCACCGGAAGGTTCCCTTTTTGGTGTGAATCTTATTTATATGTGTGTGTAGTAAATGTGAGAGAATATTGGTCGGAAGTTAATGAGAGGAGAGTAAATGAAGGGATAATAAATGGGAGAAGGCCGGAGCTCATACCTGCCTTGGCTCCTTTTTTCCTTCTTATATAATGGCAAGCCCTTATCTTTGTTAAGGATTCTCCCATGCACGATCCGACGGTTTTTGGAGGTTCTTGGGAAGGTCAGACACGTGTCTGACCCCCAACGGTAGGATAACCCTCTTCATTAATGGTCTGCCGGATAAGTACAGTGACTTAGACCGGAGCCGCCTCTTGTCAAGCATTTAATGAACCCTGTTTTCCTTAGCTGTTTCCCGCCCATTGTAAATAGAAGAAACCTTAGCGAGCAAGGTTATTATGACCGGTGGGCCTTTAAATAATTGGGCTTCTAGAGAAAAAGGCCCAAAGCGGGTAAAGTGGGTTTCCCCACTGGCCCGTCGTCACAAACGGTTATACTTGCATATTTGGTCCTTTGGTCAAACTCAATTGCATATTTAGCCATTTGGCTAAAGTGAATTGCAATTATGACATTTAGTTCGAAAAGTATCATCTTTTAGTGGGTTTTAGTGTTTTTAATTAGTAATTTTTTGGTTAGCTGGGGCTAACTCAAGCCGAGCTAGCTTATATTTTTATTGAGTCGATCTTGAGCCTCAATATTCAGCTCAATTTAGACTTTGAGCTTGAGCCAAGCCAGCTTGATCTGAGTTTGAGCCTCGAGCTGGGCAGTTCAACTTGGCTCGTTTACAACCCTAGCTACAAAGTATTGACAAGTGGAGACTAGATTAGTCATTAAAGGGTCCAAAATCCCAATCACAAGATCTATTTTCAAAGAGGGAAACATTAAAAAACCTTAAATTTCTAAATAGTCCCTTTGAAAAGTTTTATTTTACTAAATAAAAAACCCAACGGTTTGACAATCCGACACGCTTTCGAAAGTTGCGCCCCTGATTCCATAATGTTTTATTATTATTTAAAAAATAATAATCAAAGTAGTATTGATCTCAATAAACCTAATGCCAAGAGAGCTAAATTCTAAACCATAAAAATTATTTGTAAATGGGTTTATATTGAAATTGGTAAGTGTTTACTATTTGAAAAAAAATAACATATACGTATCGGATTATTTTTTAAATCACGTGCCTCTCGAAATCACGGGCCTTGTGCTGTGGTCCTCCCCGCACACCATCAAAGCCGGCACTATTTAGAACTAGCATGATCGAAAAGTTCAGGTTGACAATTTAAATGAACTGAACTCGGTTTCGTTTGATTGAATTTTGACTTTTTTTATTTTAATTTGGTTTTCGGTTTAATCGAAAAAGTAATCAAAACACATAAAAACCGAACCGGATAATCCAAAACCCTAACTGATAAAAACTTCTGTGAACCCATCAAACTGAGTTAAATATTATTCAGTATAATAATTTTTCAACAAGGTTATTATTTAGGGGTAAAATCAAATAAGAAGTTTATTTTGCCTAAGTATGATGAGAAGGAATCTTAACCATTGATTTGAATCAATGGTTAAGATGAATGTGTAGGAGAAATGAGGAGTGCAAGGATATCTTGGGAAAATCTTATTTATGGGCTTTCTCTCTCCACATGCATGACACATGCATATTCCACCCCCAATTTTTAAACGTTCATAACTTTTTTATACGACATTATTTTTTCATAAAAATTTCATCGTAAAATCGAGCGTTTTTTTATCTTTAATTTGAGTACCATATTGCTATATAAAATATGAAGACTAAAAAAACCCACTAAAATGTGTTGTATTTCTATGTTGTATAACATTTTTTTTGTGCTGGATTTTTGTACTATATTTTTGTGTTAAATTTTTTGTGCTGAATTTTTTTGTCTTAAATTTTTTTTTCTCAATTTTTTGTGCTGGATTTTTTGTACTACATTTTTTTGCTGAATTTTTTCGTGCTAGATTTTTTGTACTAGATTTTTTTTGTGCTATATTTTTTTGTACTATATTTTTTTATGCTAGATTTTTTGTACTAGATTTTTTTGTACTAGATTTTTTTTGTTGTATTTTTAAAAAACAAAATAGGTGGCACATGTCATTTTCACTTCTATTTATAAGGACCAAAATGCCCTTCATTCCTACTTATTAGGAGTGCCACATGTCATCATCACAATCCTTCTTAGGCTACTTAGGCAAAATCCACTTTTTAGTGGATCCTTCCCCTTATTATTCATTTAACCTAATATGATCTTTGTATATTGAGTAGGTATATAGATTTATGTTTAATTAATTTTATAATCTTTTTGTATTTGGATATTAGCTATCAATTTTGGGAGCTTCGACACGATATCAAATTTGATGTAAGCGATACCTACTAGTCTATCTTGGATTTTACTTTAAGATCCAAACCCTAATTGGTTTTCTTGTTTAGAACAAACAATGCAACCTGTAATTTTCATTTTCAACATATACAATTCCCATGAAGGGAATAGTGGTTGGCAGCCATTGGTTGAAACGGGCGGCCGGTCCTCCTCTATTGGAGCAACCGGTTTATTATTTTATACACGTTTTCGCCCCGGAATAGTGTTTCTCTGCCATTGGTTCAAATGGACGGTGAGCAATACCACTTGGACCAAACAGTTTATTATTTTATACCCATTTTAAATTTACGGTTTTGCCCCCCGTTAAAAAATACGGTTTTGCCCCAACTTCAAAATACATTTACCCTTTTGCCCCGAGCTAAAAAATACGATTTCGCCCTCGGTAAAAATTACGCTTTTACCCTCAGCCAAAACTACGTTTTCGCCCAGTTCAAAATAAAATTTTGTTTTTCCTCCTGGCTCAAAATTGCGATTTTATACTTGTTTATTATTTTATACCCACTTTAAAATTACGGTTTTGACCCCAGTTTAAATTAACGTCTTTGACCCCAGCTCAAAATATAATTATGCTTTTGCACCCAGCTAAAATTTACGATTTTCCACTTGGTTCAAAATTACGATATCACCTTCAATTAAAAAAAAAGTTTTTGCCCCCAGTGCAAAATAAAAATATTGTTTTCCCCTAGCTAAAAATTACGATTTTACTAAAAAAAAAATATGACTTTGCCCCCAACTAAAAATCGTGTCAATAAGCTGCCTAACACTCGCTCATTAGTCCTTACAAATTACTGTTTTGCCCTTAACTCAAAATTGCGATCTTCTCATCGTTTTACGTTTTCTTTCTAGCAAACCAATCAGGTATATTTTTTGCTGTTACTTGATCAAAGGTTGTAGTTTTTGAAACTACAGTTCTGATCCCTGTTGTTAATATACGCACCCTCTATAAGATCTTTCCTCTCTTGTCTCTGTTTTTCAATTTTTGTTGTTGTTGGATAGTTGAAGTCGGGGTAGTGAGGACCGGCACTTAATTGTTTCTTCTTGAATGCTCTATGTTACTTGGTTGTTTTCATTGTAGTGGTTTTGGTTCTGTGTTTTAGGTTACGGCTCCTGAGTAAAGGCATGTCCAGGCACCATAGAGTGTGATGAACCTGGAATCTTGTCCTTGACTCAGCTTCGCCTTAGGGTTTTACATCTAGTTAGTTGATCTCTGTATCTTATTTATTTTTTGTTTTTTGGCTGATTCATTGTTTGGTACCATGTGTCTATGTAGTTTGTGGTAAAGAGATTGTTTATTTTGAAAGTTGTTCATATGTTGAGTCTTGATCTGATGTGTATTTGTCTAGGGCTTGTTGTTGGTGTTTTCATCACGTAATAAATTTTTTTGTCATTGTTTTAATCTGTTGTTGCTTGGTCTTTGTATGTCTACGGGTTGGTAACATGTCTGTTTCGGAGTAAGTTGAGATCATTCTGTTATCTTCATTAATTCTCTCTCTAGTTCATCACATTTAAGGGTTTCTTGTGTTCTTAGATCCATTTTTTTGTGTGTTGATTCAGGTCATATATGAGATTCTTGTTGTTTATGTATTTGTTATCTGTTTAGTTCTCGTCTTTGTTCGAATTGGAGTGTTAGATTTTGTAAGTTGTGACAGTCTGTGTATATTTTGGGTTTGTTAAGTGTTTAAATATGTGTTTCAATTGTGTCTTGTTTTTCAATCTAGGACATTGTTATGTCTCTTGAATCTTGTATGATAATTGAATGGTCACGTATTTTCAATCATGACTGGCTGAGTGTTCATTGCATGATCCTGTTGTTTCATTCATGATTGGATGTTTGATTGTCATGTAATGTCCTACGTTTGTGGTTATACGATCTTGTATTTGCTGTCTAAATGTAGTTTAGATTGGAATGTTGTTTCTGTTGTTGATTCGTGTGTTCTGAATCTTTATCATGGATCTTGTAATTCGATTTTGTCTTGAACTGTCATTGTGTTTCGCACGTTGTCTGTATGTCTTGTTGTCTCTTGTTGTGTGGTTAGTCGTACTATGTGCTTCGAGTGTTTCTAACCAGCTGTGTTATCAAAAGTGTTTTTGGATATGTTGTACAGCCTTGTTTGCAGTTTATTTTGTTGTTCGTCTTGAAACTGCTAAAATGCTGTTTGTTTGCAGTTTTTGTGTCTGCCTGTCTTTCATCTTGTTTGTATGGTTAGATGAGATGTGTGGTTCATGTTTACCAATAGTATTGTCAAGATTATTTGTATATATGACAGTCTTGTATGTTATCTCTGGTGAGATGTTTTTTTCTGATTGCAAATTGTGTATTTTGTGTTTAATCAGAATTTGTTTGGCTGCTTCTTATTGTCTTGCGTATGTGTTGGTACACTTTATGTGGACGCGACTTGGTTTGGTTCGATTTGGTTCGGTTCGACTCGGATAGTTTCGGCTCAAGCCCGACGTCGCGACATTCCTCCGTCGTGCGCCCCAGAGTTCGACACGCGAAGCACGGAGAGCCGAGAACGTTTCCCGCTGACACATCATCATGACATCATCATGATGATGTCATGATGATGTCACAAGTTTGACTAAACTTAACAATATGAATTAGTTGAGAATTCATGTTGGGCCACTGCCTTTCGGCCGAAACAACTCTAATGGGCCAATCATTTGTTTTGTCTATTGTTTTGGGCTCATTGTTTTGGGCTTATTATAATCTGACGAAAACTCAAGATTAGACATGTATGACGAAAACACTCAGGTGACGAAATCAGTTGATTTCGTCGTAGACAGATGGGTGTTCGCCGAGGGGTTTTCGCCAAAGGGGATTTCGTCAATCTGATAGTATAAATACCCAGACACAGAAGAGAAACAAGTAGCAAGTCTGAATAGATTTGAGAGCGAACACATTGTAACACACACACACTGAGAGTTTACAGAGACCATTTGTAAACACCGCATTGTAACCGTTTTCTAGCATTAATACATTGAGTGTTAATCGTTGAATCTTGTGTCTTACGTGTTCGTAACTTGGTTTAACTTACCCGTTTGGATTCCGCACTCTAGGGTTTGTCGAAAAACAGGGAATTGAGGTTACTCGATCCTCCGGGTGGACCTACAATTGGTATCAGAGCATTGGCTCGATTCCTTGTTAAAACCAAGTTTGTGTTCTTGATTTTTCATCGTTTTTAAAGTGTTTTTCATGAGTTCTAAGTATAAAAATCATATATTTTCTGGAAAATAGTTTGAAATCCTTGAAAATCTTGTTGTTTTGCTTATTAGTTCATATAAAACCTTGTTATATTACATGCTTGTATGTTATGGTGGGTTTTTATTGAAAGTTTTAGCAAAAATTTAGGACTCGAAAATTTGTCTGGTGAAAACTTGGCCAGAATATTCAAGTTGTTCTTGTCTTTCTTCAAAGTGTTCATCTTATTCTTCATAAAAAAAAAATCTGTGTTGAATCTGAATTTCTTGTTTGAATTAAGTTGTTGGTGATATTATTATATCATTGTTTGACAATATTGCACATGTAATGATTTTTTTTCAGGTATAATTGTTCATATATCAAATATGAGTACTAATCCATTAGATTGGAGCATTAGCACGGTCCCTGATATGTCATGGGTTAAGTCTTTGATGCCACATGAAAGAATTCCGGCTAGTCAATGGGCATGCGTGGCAAATCAAAATCAAAGTATCCAAAACCTGCTCATAAGCGAAAATGAAACGGGTAGCAATAATCGTCCGTCAAAACTCAACCACATGAACGACTATCCATCGTGGAAAGGTCGTTTTCAGAATTATGTTTTGGGTCAAAACACCGAGTTATGGACGTGTTTCACCACAGCATATAACGACGCTCTTGAGGAAGCCGGATCAAATGCTACGACTTTGGCGGCCATGGCTGAAAACGACAAGAAGGCGTATGATCTTGAAAAGAAAGCGTTTGCTATTCTTACGCAAGCATTGAACAAAGATATCTATCATCAATTCGCCCATTGTACCAGGACCAAAGCCTTGTGGGACATCCTAGCAGTGTTGTAAAAGTCGTTAGGCGGTCCCTAGTCGGCCGACTGGGGAGTTGGGAGTAATCGGAGTACCCGAAGAGTACTCGGGGAGTACGCGGACATGGTAACTATAAATAAAATTAATTTTTATATATTATATATATGTTAAAATAAGCATAATTCATGTCAACTAAGTATAATTTAAAATGAAACATGTTTAAAGTTCAAATATTCTGAATACAAGTCCGACTAGTCTGAGTACAAGGTCGAGCAGTATAAGGACTCTCAAAAATGTCCCAATACGACTAATAAGTAAAAACCCTGACCCCTGAAACCTTACTGTACATGAAAAACCAAGAAATCAAAATTTGTAGGTTTCAGGCAGGCCGCGTAAGCCTTAAGGGAAGCTTACGCGGGCCGCGTCAAACATGGGTTGACCGGATAAGTGTTCCGGATCCACGTGTCGTCTACATGGCACACCTACTGGTGACCAATCAAGCCTACGCGTAGAATAGGTGGTTAGGCGGGCCACGTAAAGGTCGAACCAAGGTTTACGCAGGCCGCGTGAACCTTAATTTTCAGCTATAAATAGCTTGTCTCAGGAGCTTTCATCTGGTGTCGATATCACTTTACAAAAACGAAGTTAGGCTGCTCCAAAGTCGAAATTACTTACAATTTTTGTAGGGTACTGCTTCGATACCGAGTATTAACTCGATCGCTGCTACGATTCAATGTCCGATCGATTGAAACTATCCAATGAATGTTTAAGTGCTGCCCACATTGGGGTTATGCTTTGTCATTCGTCGTGAATTCGATGGATGTTTATGCATCGCACTTTGTCATTCGTTGTGAGGGTTTAATCTCTTGAGTTATCGTAAATGCTGTATTAGTTACTGACCTAGTTCTTGTGCATGTTGTTTAAATTTAGGTTAAAAGGCTAATCAGTAGGCTAAGCTCTGTCCATATAAAATCTGCAATGTGAGTCATTCTCTTTTTATCAAATTTGCTTTCAAAATCATGTGGTTTTCAAAAGTTATAATTACAGGAATTAAGTCTTTGTAATCTCCAATTTACAGCCGGTATGTGGGGTTTTGTATACAATACTTGATAACCGTCACCATTGGACAACGGGTTAGCCAAGGGGTGATATGACCATAATCACAGACACCATTGGACAACGAGATAGCCAATAGGTGGTCGAGTGATAAATACCGTGGGTAGATGGTTGATATAGAAACATTGTAATCGCTCTTAACACTGTAAATTATAACAATGTGTCGTAAAAAGAATGATTCACCAGTATTTCCCCGCTGACAAAACCTTTTTCAAACATGTTTTAGGTGATCTGTTGTGATCCAGGAAAAGTGCCGCAAAGCACTACAAGCTTGAAGAGGTGGCTCAGTTAAAATGAATAAACATGTTTTAATAAATCGGGGAATTTAGTTATGAAATTCACCTGTTGTAAATTTCGGGGTTTATCCCAAAATTATGAAATAAAATAATTGGGCATTTTGAGTTTTAAAAGATCCTGTTAAAAATCTTCCGCTGACGCATCATCGATACCACGGGTTCCTGTTTCGCGGCTCCTGACCGGATCAAACCGGAGGCTGGGTCCGTGACAGGAAAAGGTGGTATCAGAGCTACTGAACGAGCCACTGATTTAAGCCTATTAATTATTTCAAAATACTTAATTTTCCTGATTACCAAATCTGTGATTTTATGATTATATGCTTTATTATTTGAATATTTGGTTATAGTATGGGTAAGAAAAGACTTTCGGATATCTACCATAAATTAGATACTTCACCAGAAGAAAAAGGGAAGTTCATCCCGATCAAATTCCTCAAGATACTCAGTAGATCCTGAGGAAGGAATATTTGTTCGAAAGGCACAATATGAGGAACCACTTTCTCCTAATAAAAGAAGTTTGATTATTAGGAAAAGTCAGGAGAAAATAAAGAAATCACAACCAAAAGAAAGGAGAGTTAATCAGGAAACTCAGGAACTAGGCAGTAGCCCACCATGGGAAGACAAGTTAGATGAAAAATGGGCAGATCTATATATGCTAGCCACTGTAGCAGTAAATACAAATCTTTAAATACCCTGACTCAGTTCTAGCACCTTTATCACCTACAAGTCAAAAACTTTACCCAGTAAATAAATAAGTTTACAATAAACCTTAGTATGTTTTAATTTTCAGTTGTCCTTTGTATGAAATTAGTCACACGGTATGCAATAATACTTGAAGGTTATCTGTGAAATTTTGTTATAAAATCTTAACTTAGTATTTTTTTTTCATATATGCTAAAACAACATGAATGAGTTATCTAGAGCCCTAGAGAATCTCAACCTCTACCCTGTGAACATAGAAGTTTCCAAAGATTTTACTGGTTACTTTGCTAATGTGGAAAAACCTATGGAATTTCAAGCTCCACCTTTGGAGAAAGCCAAACCTAAGAAAAGAAGAAGATTTGTAGGCTGGAGACGTGTACGCAGAAGCAAACCAGCAACTAGGAGAATTCCTAAGATAGAGAATCCCATGGATAAAGGAAAAGGGATAGAAATTGAGGAAGATTCAAGGCAAGCAGGGATGGAAATTGGGGAAAATTCTAAGCAAGAGATTGGAGAAAGCTCTAAGCCAACCAAGGAAATGACGTTGCAGGAAGAGTTAAATGTCATCTTGGCAAGTTGTGATACCATTAAGCCTGTCAATGAAAATATTTTTACCTATCCTGTAGAAACCCAACTTCCAATAAACTTAGAACCAGCCATCCCAGAACCTCTGATTCACACTCAACCTCTAGGAATGGACGAATGGTGGACTAACGATTGGCAGTTCCAAAACCTTCTAAATAATCCTTATACCTTTTTCCCTCAGTTCAACCCAGAACCTGCACCAAATCCACCAATGAGTAATGAAAACTTAGCTGAACTCCGCCATTTCGGCGAGGAATTGATGGATGCAGGGAATAGGATCCGGGAGATAGGAGGACAAATCTCCTGGAAATACGATGAGAGGGAACATCGCTTTAAAATGCTAGTTGACGAGGGAGAAGTGGGTTGTGAATCCGTGTTTGTATAATAATAATAATAGTAATAATAAAAATCAGTATGTGTAATAATCTAAAAATAAAACGATTGTAAGATAACAGTGTGTACTGACGCATAATATAATATATATATAAAAATGGAAGTCGAGAAATTGACAATTTTGGATATATATTTGTTTATGTGATTATGTGAGATTATTTGTTATATTTGGTTGTTTCTTATTTTATACTAATTATTTATATATAAATTAATTATCAGATGGCAAACGTTGGTAATGAACCAGTAAATGAAGTAAATCAATCTGAGCAAAATCAGGAAGAACAATTGCTAAATAGGCAAGATATCGAGGATATCGTTGCTCAAGGAATAGCCAATGCTATTCCAGCAATCCTCGCTGCTGCCCAAAAACCTGTTGAACCTCAACCAATCATTCCTAGTAAACGTACTCAAGAAGATAACTTCAGTAATAGTGTAAACAGAGGCGGCAACAACAACAATAATAATAACAATAATGTTCTGCAAGCCCCGATTTTCAAGAAAATGAAAGCTGCAACGTCTGGTTGCACTTACAAAGAATTTCTTGCCTGTAAACCAGCTGAGTTTGCAGGAAACGAGGGGGCAACGGCAGCACTGTGTTGGTTAGAGAAAACAGAGGCAGTAATTACCATAAGTAAATGTGCAGAAGAAGATCAGGTCATGTATATGTCAAATCTTTTTAAAGAAGGGGCACTAGAATGGTGGAACACAGTGTTACAAGCTAAAGGAAGGACTGTGACGTATGCTATGAACTGGGAAGAATTTAAGAATCTTGTAGAAAGAAAATTTTGTCTCGAGTATGAGAAGGAACAAATGGCAAATAAGTTCCTGACCCACCGGTTGGTGGATGTGGACTGTTGAGGATATACTTCGACATTCTTCGAATATGCTAGAGTGGTACCAACACTGGCTTCGCCAGAACCGGTACTTATTTCTCGCTACATTTGGGGATTGATTAGCGAAATCCGTAATATCGTTAAAGCTGCGAGACCTCGCACTATTGACGATGCGGTAGAATTAGCTAACACCCTAACTGATGAGCTGGTACGCACAAGAGATGAAAATAAGAAAAAGGAACTGGCTCAGAAAATTACCCAGGGATTTCGTGTGGGTAATAATAATAACAATTTCAAGAGAAGAGGAACGGGACAATCCTCAGCTCCGCCGTTCTGCAGAAACTGCAGAAAGAAACATTTTGGAAAATGCAATGTAACCTGCAACTTTTGCAAAGTTGTAGGACATCGTGAAGAAGACTGCAGAAAGAAAACAAGGATCTGCTACAACTGTGGAGAAATGGGACATTTCAAACCAGAATGCCCTAAATTGGTTAAACCAGCAGACAATAAAGCCAAACCGGCCGACGGAGCTACCAAGAAGAATGTTCGAGCATTCCAATTAACTACTCAGGAGGTAGAACTCATTCCAGATGTGATAGCTGGTACGTTCCTAGTTCACAACGTTTACGCGAAAGTATTATTTGACTCTGGTGCAAACCAAAGTTTTATCAATACTTCATTCTACCAAGCTCTTAATTTACCCTTAATACAACTTAGGCAGATTTTTACAGTCGAAACGGCAGATGGAAATTCTGTTAACATAGATAAAGTTTTGCGAGAAGAAAAGATAGAACTTTCAGGTCATAAATTTTCTGCAAACCTATTACCAATGAAATTAGTTGAATTCGATGTTGTGTTAGGAATGGATTGGTTAGTAGCCAAACATGCTCGAATTCTCTGTGATAAGAATTCCATAGAAATTCCTACACCCACAGGAGAATTAGTGGTGATTACAGGAGATAAGCCACGAAAGCCAATGAAATTCATTTCAGTAATGAAATTGGCCAGTTATTCTAGAAAACAAGAAATGGTGTATATGATTTCGGTAATCATTAACACTAAGAGCAAGGAACTTAAGGAAATTCCAGTAGTATCAAAATACTCGGATGTATTCCCAGAGGAACTACCTGGATTACCATCTGATAGGGAGGTAGAATTTAGAATTCATCTAATTCCTGGAACTACACCGATAACTAAGGCACCTTATCGGTTAGCACCCACCGAAATGTTAGAATTGAAAAAGCAGTTAGATGAATTACTAAGAAAAGGATTCATACAACCTAGTTCATCCCCGTGGGGAGCTCCAGTGTTGTTTGTAAAGAAAAAAGATGGTTCAATGCGAATGTGTATCGATTATAGGGAACTGAATAAGGTTACAATTAAGAATCGATACCCATTACCTAGGATTGATGATCTTTTCGATCAACTTCAGGGAGCTAGATATTTTTCTAAGATAGATTTACGCTCCGGATATCATCAATTAAAGGTACAAGAAGAAGACATACCTAAAACTGCTTTTAGAACTAGGTATGGTCATTACGAGTTTACAGTCATGCCCTTTGGGTTAACAAATGCACCTGCAGCATTTATGGACATGATGAATAGAATCTGTAAACCGTATTTGGATAAATTTGTAATTGTCTTCATCGACGATATACTTATTTATTCGAAAAGTGAAGACGAACATTGTGAGCACTTACATGCACTCTTAACTTTGTTAAGAAAAGGAAAGCTCTATGCTAAATTCTCGAAGTGTGAATTTTGGCTGCAAGAAGTGCAATTTTTAGGACACATGGTGAATCACAAAGGTATTCACGTAGATCCTGCTAAGATAGAAGCGATCACCAAATGGAAGGTTCCGCAATCAGCAATGGAAATTAGAAGTTTTATAGGTTAAGCCGGATATTATAGACTGTTTATTAAGGATTTTTCCAAGATAGTTGTACCATTAACTAACCTAACCTGTAAATCAGTTAAGCTTGAATGGGGACCTAAACAAGAAAAAGCTTTTAGGATTTTAAAGCAAAAGTTAACCAATGCTCCAATTCTAGCTTTACCAGAAGGGACGGAAGATTTTGAAGTATATTGTGATGCTTCAAAGCTAGGATTAGGATGTGTGCTAATGCAACGCAAGAAGGTAATCGTGTATGCATCAAGACAATTGAAAAAGCACGAGGAAAACTATACGACTCACGAATTAGAATTAGGAGCCATAATTTTTGCCCTTAAGATTTGGAGACATTATCTGTATGGAAGTAAGTTTACTGTCTATACGGATCATAAAAGTTTAAGATATATCTTTGAGCAAAAAGAATTAAACATGAGGCAAAGGAGATGGATGGAAATCCTAAGTGATTACGATTGTGATATTTAATATCACGAAGGAAAGGCAAATGTAGTTGCAGATGCCTTAAGTCGTAAGTATCATGAGAAACAACGACGGGTTCGTGCTCTTAGATTAAGTCTACAATTAGACTTAATGGAACAATTGAAAAGTACTCAGGAAACAACAATCAAGGATGATGCTGAAGGAATGAAAGGAAGAATAAAAGAATTAGAACAAGGAAGTGATGGAATTTGGAAATTCCATAAGAAACAAATTTGGGTACCTAAGCAAGGTGAATTAAGAAATAAGATTTTAAAAGAAGCTCATAAATCTAGGTATACCATGCATCTAGGAAACAACAAAATGTACCAAGATTTAAGAAATAACTTCTGGTGGATAGGAATGAAAAAGGACATAGCTAGATATGTTTCTAAGTGTCTTACTTATTCGCAAGTTAAGGCAGAACACCAGAAACCCGCAGGCCTACTACAACAACTAGAAATGCCTGTATGGAAATGGGAACTTAGAACAATGGATTTTGTTACTAAGTTACCTAAAACCAGAAAAGGTAATGATGCGATTTGGGTAATTGTGGATCGATTAACCAAATCAGCTCATTTTCTACCCATGAAAGAAACCTTTAGCATGGAAAGGTTGGCAAAGTTGTATGGAGATGAAGTAGTATCCTTACATGGATTTCCACTCTCCATTGTATCGGATAGAGATAGTCGTTTCACTTCCCATTTCTGGAAAAGTTTCCAGGAAGTAATGGGAACCCGATTAAATTTAAGTACGGCCTATCATCCACAAACAGACGGGCAAAGTGAAAGAACGATCCAAACTCTGGAAGACATGCTTAGGGCATGTGTGATATATTTTGGTTTGTAACTGGAACGATCACCTACCTTTAATTGAATTCTCCTATAACAATAGTTATCATTCAAGCATCGAAGCTGCCCCATTCGAAGCCCTGTATGGACGAAAGTGCAGAACTCCAGTTTGTTGGGCAGAAATAGGAGAAAGTCAATTACCAGGACCAGAGATTATGCAAGAAACTACCGACAAGATCACTCAAATCAAGGAAAGACAGAAGACGGCTCGAGATCGCTAGAAAAGTTATGCAGATAATCGACACAAGCCGTTAGAGTTTCAAGTTGGAGACAAAGTACTATTAAAAGTATCTCCTTGGAAAGGAGTAGTTCGGTTTGGAAAGAAAGGAAAGCTAAGTCCAAGATACGTAGGACCATTTTCAGTGATCCAACGTATAGGACCAGTTGCTTATCGTTTACAACTACCAGAGGAGCTGGCAGGAGTACATAATGTATTTCATGTATCCAATCTCAAGAAATGTTTATCAGACGAATCACTGGTAGTACCTCTCCAAGATATAGAGGTAAATGAGAAATTGAAATTCGTTAAAAAACCACTTCAAATCGAAGATCGAAAGATCAAGTTTCTCAAGCACAAAAGATTGGTGCTAGTCAAGGTCAAGTGGAATTCCAGAAGAGGACCCGAGTACACTTGGGAGCTGGAATCGGAAATGAAGCGAAAGTATCCTCACTTATTCCAATGAATCTCGAGGACGGGATTTTAAATAAGGTGGGGAGGATATAAGGACTCTCAAAAATGTCCCAATACGACTCATAATTAAAAACCCTGACCCCTGAAACCTTACTGTACATGAAAAACCAAGAAATCAAAATTTGTAGGTTTCAGGCAGGCCGCATAAGCCTTAAGGGAAGCTTACGCGGGCCGGGTCAAACATGGGTTGACCGGATAAGTGTTCCGGATCCACGTGTCATCTACGTGGCACACCTACTGGTGACCAATCAAGCCTACGCGTAGAATAGGTGGTTAGGCGGGCCGCGTAAAGGTCGAACCAAGGTTTACGCGGGCCGCGTGAACCTTAATTTTCAGCTATAAATAGCTTGTCTCAGGAGCTTTCATCTGGTGTCGAAATCACTTTACAAAAACGAAGTTAGGCTGCTCCAAATTCGAAATTACTTTCAATTTTAGTAGGGTACTGCTTCGATACCGGGTATTAACTCGATCGCTGCTACGATTCAATGTCCGATCGATTGAAACTATCCAATGAATGTTTAAGTGTTGCCCACATTAGGGTTATGCTTTGTCATTCGTCGTGAATTCGATGGATGTTTAAGCATCGCACTTTGTCATTCGTTGTGAGGGTTTAATCTCGTGAGTTATCGTAAATGTTGTATTAGTTACTGACCTAGTTCGTGTGCATGTTATTTAAATTTAGGTTAAAAGGCTAATCAGTAGGCTAAGCTCTGTCCATATAAAATCTGCAATGTGAGTCATTCTCTTTTTATCAAATTTGCTTTCAAAATCATGTGGTTTTCAAAAGTTATAATTACAGGGATTAAGTCTTTGTAATCTCCAATTTACAGCCGGTATGTGGGGTTTTGTATACAATACTTGATAACCGTCACCATTGGACAACGGGTTAGCCAAGGGGTGATATGACCATAATCACAGACACCATTGGACAACGAGATAGCCAATAGGTGGTCGAGTGATAAATACCGTGGGTAGATGGTTGATATAGAAACATTGTAATCGCTCTTAACACTGTAAATTATAACAATGTGTCGTAAAAAGAATGATTCACCAGTATTTCCCCGCTGACAAAACCTTTTTCAAACATGTTTCAGGTGATCTGTTGTGATCCAGGAAAAGTGCCGCAAAGCACTACAAGCTTGAAGAGGTGGCTCAGTTAAAATGAATAAACATGTTTTAATAAATCAGGGAATTTAGTTATGAAATTCCTCTGTTGTAAATTTCGGGGTTTATCCCAAAATTATGAAATAAAATAATTGGGCATTTTGAGTTTTAAAAGATCCTGTTAAAAATCTTCCGCTGACGCATCATCGATACCACGGGTTCCTGTTCCGCGGCTCCTGACCGGATCAAACCGGGGCTGGGGCCGTGACAAGCAGTCCGAGTACAAGGTCGAGTAGTCCGAGTACAAGGCCGGTAGGCCAATGTTGACCGATTATGACTAATTAAAAGTCAACAAACCACGTTGACCGCCTAGACCGACTAGGCCTACTCTTTCCGACTATGTCCGACTTGGCGCCGACTAGGCCGACTAGGCGCCGAGTTTGACCGAGGCCGACTAATTGAGTCAGCCCAGGAGGAAGTCGCCTCAGAGGGGTTCAGAGGACCGAGTACTCGCCGAGTACTCGGCCTTGGAATCCGACTTTTACAACACTGAATCCTAGTTAACAGAGGAGAAGGAAATGCGGCCACACGGAAGACGCATCATGATTTACTAAAGAAGGAGTTTGAAGAGTTTATGTTTGTGCAGATTGAAACACTGAATGAGATGACAACTCGTTTTTATCATTTAATTAGTGAAATGATTTCTTACAAGGTTGTTGTATCTTCGCAGGAAATAGTCGCACGGTTTGCTGATGCTCTACCACCAAAGTGGAGCCCATTCATTGAGTTGTTAAAGCATACAGGTGTATTGGATACTGTCAGTATCTATGAGTTTGTTCAAAAGCTGGAGAACAAGGATGCAAAAGAAATCAGAAAAGCTAAACTAATTCCTGTCCCTCAAAATCCAGAGATGTACTTTGGAGGGATTGCTCCTGCTGCTAGTACAAGCCAGCAACCAAAGATACAAACAGCTTATGTGTCAAATGCTTTCGACCCAAATTCCTATTTTGGAGGAGTAGTTGCACAACCCCAATTTGACATAAATGCCTATCTTCGGAAACCTCAAGTTGCCACACCTCAACCCCAATTTGATATAAATGCCTATCTTCCGAAACCTTAAATTGCCACACCTCAACCCCAATTTCATCCAACTGCCTATTTTTCTAAACCACCTCAAGCCCAACCACAACAAGCCTTCTATGGTAACAAACCCGATACTTCAAATCTTTCCAAAGTAAGTGTAGAAGCTGCACGGGATCACATTACAATTCTTACCACAATGGTTAATGCCTACAGCGGATTAGTCGCAAGTCAAATTGGAAACATTAATTTGACCAATGAAAATTATTAGCAGATAGACAGAGATGAGATGGAATTGATGGACATTAAGTGGGCGTTTGCTAGCGCTGTGAGAAGGGCAAAGGATTATATGAGCAGAACGGGGAGAACCAGCTTGGAAAGCAAAAGGGATACCAAGTACGGGTTTGGCAAGGGTGCTGTCACATGCTTTAATTGCTGTGAAAAGGGTCACTTCAAACGTGAATGCACGCGACCGAGCAAACAAGGCAACCAAAATCCCTTCCAAAATCAAACAAGTACTTCAAATCAAGCTAACAATGAAAGAGGGATAGTATCTGCTAACAACCAAACCAACCAGTCAGGGACTTCAAACCCAAACCGAGCATTGATAGTACAAACCGATGAAGGATGTGATTGGTCTGTACAGTTAGGAGGAGGAAATGCATGCTATGCGAAGATCATCAGTCACATCAAACATGTGCACAAAGAAGAATTCTCTGAAGATGATGATAGTTCAGGATACAGTGGCAGTTCGGATGAAGAATCAGATGTGAATGAGAGAACTGGTTCTGAAGGTGATAGTTTGTTGAATGATGCTGAGGAGGTCAAGTGTCAGAAATATGTCTTGATCAAGAAAGCTAATGCTACATCAGAAGAAATGGAGAAGATTCTCACTGAAGATGGATCTTTCTCTTCTCAGACTGCCTTTATGGCTAACGTCTCAGCTTCTACAAGTCAGGTAAAATCTAAAACTCCTAGCATATGTAGTGATTGTGCTGATATGAAACAAGAATCTGAAAAGATTCACAGTCACAATCAGAGTTTGGTTATTGAACTGTCAAAGTACAAAGAGGCAAACATGGCCTTAGCTCGAAACAAAAAGATTTTAAATCGGTAATTGAAACACTCAAGAAAAGTGTTTCTGAGTTATCAAAAAACGGTTTTTAATAAGCAAACTGGTATTAATAATTACATTAATATCATTGAGGCAACTAAGAAAGAGCTAGCTGAGGCGAAATGTGAGCATGAAGCGATCAAGCTCAAATTGGAGAGTTACTCAAACTCCCGATATGTGCTTGATCACATCATTGACGTTCAACAACTAAAGGGTAATGTTAAAGGCGTTGGGTATAAGTCGTGTCCGCCTCCTTTGAGACACAACTATACTAAGATGCCCGATGAGGAGGAAATGCCACATTTTGAGCCAACTGTACCTCTTGATTATGAGGAAGTTACAACTGGCTTAGGGTTCAAAACGGACAATTCATCGGAGGGCTCATCTGATAGCAGGGAAAAGTCATCATGTGCTTCAAATCAAAGTCCTCCAACCGTTGAGGACTATGATTCTTCGGATGATGAATCAGATGTGAGTGATGAGGATAAATCTCTTGACGATAGAAAAGGAGTAGAAGTGCCTTTTGAGAATCACATTCTGCGTGATCCTCCTACTCCTGCTGTGCAATCAACTGGTGCTAAACAAGAGACAGATCCTATCACTGAGACAGAGTCTACTGTTAAAAGTGATAACGTGTTGTACACTTTAGTCGGTGATGACAAAATTTATTCAAACACAACTTTTCCAATTAAAAATGTCAATCAATCATTGATTGATAAAGTGTTTGAAGATACTACCAGTAAGTTTTTGGAAAAGGGGATCCCGAGAGTTTCAGTAACTCAGTGTGATCCAATTCCAAAAGCTGAAGTTAGAAGAAAATTTGGAAATAAAAAATCACCAACGAAGCAACAACCTATCGCTTTTAAGGGTAAACAACAACAACAACGAGCTCAAAAGCCTAAGGTTACACAACCAAAGGCTGAAACAAAAGGAGCTCGTTACAAGAAGAAATGCAAAGAAGTTAAATTTGTGGCCTCCAAAGGTACTGATAAAGTGGAGACTTTTAAAAATAAGTCAAATATCGATTTTGTTCAAAAAGTCAACATTTTGAAACGTAATAGTGATAACAATTACACCCAGCACACAAACGGGTGTGAAGCTAGTACCTCGGGGTCTACAAATTCAACGTCAGGTCATCGAACAGAATCTCCTAATTTTGTTGAAAGGAGATCATGCTTTAAATGTGGGGAGTTTGGACACATTATCAAAAACTGCACAAACTCTCCAAAACCAAATTTTGTAGAAAGAGCCCCTTTTGAACAAGGTCACCAACAACGTCGTCCTGTGTCACCCAAAAATGACAAACGTACGATTAAAGAACAAGAAATAAAACAACGACGTCAAAATGTGAAGGTGATAAAAAAGGCTTTACAACCAGAAACTGTTAAAAGGAAACCAATTTTGTTGCAACCGTTAAAACCGGAGATTTCTAAATCTGTAAATGATACACAATCCGGTAAACGGAAACAGGCTTGGAAACCGAAAACAGGTGAGGATTCAGGGGGAGGCTTGCAATTTAAGGACCTTCAAGAAATTGAAATTACATTTCTTGATTCTCAGGGGCAACCCAAGTCTATGAAGGCTTGGGTCCCCCTCTCCAACTAATCTCTGAGTGAGTGTACAGGATGTTCCAGGATGAACTATCGATAGTCATCAGATTGTTGATAGTGGAGTGTCCATGCACAAGATCGGCGACAAAGAAATTGTTGCCTTTGATGGAGAGAAAAAGAAAAGAAGACATAATTGTCTGTCGAAAGAAATTGAAAGCTTCGACAAAATGCAAATCATACCAAAGTTTGATTGTTCAAGGCTTTAATCGGGTCCCCGGGATAGATTCAATCAAAATGTACGCACCTGCAGCATGTATGATGTTCAAAATCAACAAGATGAACGTGCGGTGTACATTTCTTCGCAGTGTGATTGAAGAAAATGTGTTTGTTGAACAAATCAACCGGGTGTGCGGATGCCTTGGCATGGATTGAACAACCGCACACTACTTCTGAAAGAGAAAGACAAAGACCTTCGCTGGTGCAATGTGGAAGACCAGCCGGACCCAAAGGTTTATGATCTTGTTGCTGTGAAGAGATTTCTCAGTAGCTACAAAATCGACTTTGAAATCCACACCGGGTGGATATCCAGTTTGGGAGAGCACTCAGATTCCTTGCAATGCACGAAGCAGTTGCAGGATACGGTTTTGAATTTCTAATCTCTCCTATACTTGTCGATATTTAAGTTGCTTTATGAATTATTATCATCTCGTACAACACTCTTTGTCCTGACACGTTGATCTCAAATATCACCTCACACGTGATTGTTTCACTATGAAACTCGTCAATGTTGTCATGGTCCGCACCGCTTACCGACGTGCCAACTCATTTTTCCAAAATTCGATAAATCATTTCTGATTAAATTAATTTTGGTAAACGACATTGAGGTAAAACATGAGTTAACCAGCATCGGGAAATCCTTTTTGTAAATATCTTTGTGTCTTTTAAATTTATCTTAGTTTGTTGATTTTAGGGGGAGTAAATCCAAATTTGAAAAATTCAAAAACATCAAAAAAATTTCAAAACCCAAAAACATTGGAAAAACAAAAATGAGTTTCCTGGCGAGAAAAGGAGAAAATGATAGTAAATCAGTGGTCTGTCGAAACCTCTTCGAACTGAACTTAAAATGAAAAACGATAAGTAGCTCTATATAAGATGTATCGGTAGGCTCACAATCATTTTAAAGTGTGCAGGGTGATACAAACCTTAAATCGACTGAAGACCAGGTGGGTACCACACATTGGCATATGGTCTTAGTACCGAAATTTCGTTTGAGAGATTGCCGAGGTTCTGAGATATTCGATCTTTATGCTGCTTATCATCTGGGTATCATGGTTGTATCAAACCGTAAAAATAACGGAGACGAAGTCTAGATCTTCCATGATACTATACATACGTGTACATACTGCATACGACCTCAATAAGTGATCAACAATCTCATGTCCAAACAAAATAAGTGATAATATATCACATTTATCCGGGAGTCAAGTTCGTCTCTTTGCTGTACGAAAGTACTGACCTGTTCACGGACTTGCTCCTGTGCCCTCATGCATCTGAAAATCAAGTTCCTCATCAATAAGTGATTCTATCACATAGGGCTTGTTTTCAATCAAAATAAGTGAGTTTCTCACATCTTTTATATGGTCAAACGGATGATAAGCAGTATACTCACCAGTAAGATGAACTCTCGTGCATACCTTGATACGGGAATGTGTCGTGTGTGGATGAACATCGGTCGGTAAGTATAAATCATACACTAATCGTATCCCCTCGCCATGATTACATCTGATAAGTTGAGCTTATGTGGACAACAATACCGATAATTGTTATGGGATGCTTATCTTAATGTTAACTAATTGAACAAAAAGAGCGTTTTGGCGTGACCGTACACTGATATGATTCTCTTACCCTCGAAACTCGCAAAAAGAATGTCTGCAAATATTTGTTTACTGCTTTCGTTTCTGCATCTTTGTATATATTTATTTATTGCTTTCCGTCTTTACATTTGAAAAATGAAAAATTCCAAAAAGATTTTAGGTGTGTTTTAATCTAAATTTTATAAAAGCCAAAAAGATTTTGCTTCTAGTTTATTTTTTTATTGACCGATGTTGGAACTCGAGTCTATCCTATCCAAAATCCTGATCGTAAGCCGGAAAACAATTGCATCTTCATAAACTGTCGAAGTTAACAAGTTTTGAAAGTTAAAGGGATAAAATTGATCAATTTTTAAACTTTCAAACTATTGTCAGTCGGTGTTTAAATGAGATTTGATCTCATATGTGTCTTTTGTTTAATTTGTCTAAATTCCAAGCGGTTGTTCTCATCACGTGTTTAGCTTTCTTGTATGTGCAGATGCGACATCAGAATCAGCTAAAGGCGAAGAGAACGTGTCAGATGACAAGCCGTAAAGTGAAGACACGACAGTGATGCAATCTGAAGATCAAGATGATCGTGTTGCAGTTGATCACTCATCAACACCACAAGGATCTAAAGTATTGAAGATAAAAAGATTCACGAGCATCATTCAAGGGGGAGTTTGTTGATACACTCCCTGATTGTGTCACGTGAAGACGTTTTTAAAGATCCGACAATGTGAAGAACGAACCATCACGAGTAGCGTCCAAGGGGGAGTTTGTTGGTACACTTTATGTGGACGCGACTCGGTTCGGTTCGATTTGGTTCGGTTCGACTCGGTTAGTTTCGGCTCAAGCCCGACGTCACGACATTCCTTCGTCGTGCATCCCAGAGTTCGACACGCGAAGCACGGAGAGCCGAGAACGTTTCCCGCTGACACATCATCATGATGATGTCACAAGTTTGACTAAACTTAACAATATGAATTAGTTGAGAATTCATGTTGGGCCACTGCCTTTCGGCCGAAACACCTCTAATGGGCTAATCATTTGTTTGGTCTATTGTTTTGGGCTCATTGTTTTGGCCTTATTATAATCTGACGAAAACTCAAGAGGTGACGAAATCAGTTGATTTCGTCGTAGACAGATGGGTGTTCGCCGAGGGGTTTTCGCCAAAGTGGATTTCGTCAATCTGATAGTATAAATACCCAGACACAGAAGAGAAACAAGTAGCAAGTCTGAATAGATTTGAGAGCGAACACATTGTAACACACACACACTGAGAGTTTACAGAGACCATTTGTAAACACCGCATTGTAACCGTTTTCTAGCATTAATACATTGAGTGTTAATCGTTGAATCTTGTGTCTTACGTGATCGTAACTTGGTTTAACTTACCTGTTTGGATTCCGCACTCTCGGGTTTGTCGGAAAACAGGGAATAGAGGTTACTCGATCCTCCGGGTGGACCTACAGTATGTCTCATTATTCTTAGCCTTGTGTGTGTGAGACATTAAATCATGTGATTTTGTGTTTCTTTTTTGTTTAGGCTAGAATTGTTGTCTGATATAGAAGGGTATACTTCTCATATATCAGTGTTGTATGAATCTTGTGATTCGTGCCTGTTGTGAAGTTATAAAAAGTCTTTTGTTATTTACAACTTCATGTTTCTTGTAAAGTTGTAGAAGGTTTTTTTATCAAGTCAAATCGGTCTTTGAGTTCTTCACATGTATAGTTTTTTGGACTTGGTTTCAAATTCTTAAAAGTCATGAGGTTTTTAGCTTATGTGATATAGCTGTGATATTGTTGGTGAATCGTGTGGTTCATTGTTTGTTCAGACTTTGTTCTAAGTTGTGTAGTCTTTTGGGAATCTCTGGCTTATCAAAATGGCTGATCTTTAATTGCATTCTCAGAGTTATCCTGTTCATATGAGAGTTGATTGTTTGAAGATCTTAATTGTAACTTCTTATGATTGTTGAGGATTTGGTTTAGATATGTGCTAGTTGGTTCTAATTTACAAGGAATTCATGTATAGTGTATTCTGGTTGAGTTGATCAGAAGTTGTATCAATGTATGTAAAGTGTATTGTTGTCTTGCTAGCATCTTTGTGTAGAAGGTTGTTCTTGTATATTGTGGCTGTCTAATTTGCTCCTTCGTGAGAAGTTTTTTGTTCTTGTTGCAATATCATAGGATCTTTAGCTTCAATTAGAAGAATATTTGACTGTTATGTGTTCTTTCTTTGTCAGATTCGTGTTGAATCATGTGATTCAGATTGTGATTCATGTCTTGTGTATATGTAATTGTTTTTGATAAATACATATGAGTCGTTATGTTCTTTATGATATCTTGACTAGGTTTTTTGTTCAGATGTGAGTCTAAAATGTTAAGAAGTGTGATTTTATGTGGTGTTTAAGTATTTGATTCCTTTGAATATAGATTCAATGTCTATTGTTCAATTAGAATTTATATGTTGATATAAATAGTGTCATATGTGAATCTTTGCTATTTCAGTTTTATGTTGGTTAAAGATTCTTGCTATTCTAGTTAACATTAAACTTGGTTGTGAATTGTGAAGGTTGTTCAATTTTGTTCCGAGTGTTTAGTTTATGTTTTTGTTTGTCCGATTTACTTCTTGTTTTATCTGAGTCTTCAGTTGATCAGTTTTTTAATATGATAAGTGATTGCCAGATCTGGTGATTCTTGTCTTGACGGGATTATTCTGCATTATGTGATAATTTGGTTGTCTTCAACTCTATTAAAACATTTGTACGTGTGTTCATATATCATGTTGTGTGATTAATCATTTCTTCTGATTTGAATAGGTCTTATGAGATTTGTTAACAAGATTGTTTCTTGAGTGTATCAAATGTTTTTTTTTTATAAAAGTATGTGACTGTGCGTTTTGCCAAAGTTTGTGTTGGGTATCATGGTTGTTTGGTGATCTTAGTCATAAATTTATCTGTCTGACTGTCTGTTAAAAAGAGTTCTTTGATTTGTTGTTGGTATTTGTGTTACTTCAAGGGATCTCATCTCTAGTCTCGTCTTGTAGTTTGTCTGAATTGTTAGTATGACTGAGTTAGGATATTGGTTATAGAAATCCTAATTTTTGATTTGTTTCTCTATGATGTTGTGTTAGCCGTAGTTTGGTTGTTAAAATCTAGTAAAAGTGCCATATGAGTTTCTTTGAATTTTGTCTTTCATGTGGAGACTAAACATTTAAAATAGAACTGGAATTTGTTGAAAAAAAAATTGTCTGTGGTGTTATTATTTCTGTTTGTAAAATTACTAATGGTTTGAGTGGTGAAGTGAATGGTGTTATGTGCAATAAGTTGGAAATGGTTAACATGCATAGTATATGAATGATGGGGGCATGTTGAAAATATAAGATTAATTCATATACTATACATTTGTTAGTTATGTTTATTCATTGGGCTTGGCCGTTACATGTATAAGTTGTTTGCAGGCTGGTTATTAGCCTGTTATCTGTTTGGGCTTATGTTATAATGAGCCATGTTTGGTGCAAGTTGTTGCAACAACTGGGAGTCCGAGGGGACTATATGAAACTTATGGAGGACTGTGATCATCACTTAACATACTTGTGGACTTGAGTGTAATTTTGGTTGGTGAGCACATATGAATGAAGGGGGAATGTTAAAAATAACCTATATTATCATTCATATGTTGCACAAGTTATTTATTATGTTCTTACGTTTTGGTCTAGTGTTGGTTTTATAACAGGTTCAATACTTGGAGGGCCAGAGTGAAAATACATGTGAAGTCGGTGTAAAGAGCAAAAGGTGAAGGGGGCAGAGTGTAAGACTTGTTGCAGCTGATATAAGGCCGTGGGGTATGGGGCGTGGGTTGGGGTAAAATGCCCAAGTGACCACCCCGGCTGGGCTTGGGTTTGGGCGTGGCCCCTTAGGGCTTGGCTTTCAAGCCGGGCGTGGGGCGGTATGGCGAAGCGAGCTGGCATGTTCTCATTGGGTCACCCGCCACGTGGGCAGGCGGGTGTTTAAACTTTTGAAATTCAAACTGGTCCCCCCATCCCCCCATCTTCTATAACCGCCACCCGGGTCCCCAAAGTCCTATATATTGGAACCCAAACCCACCGGTCCCCCATCCCATGAACCAAAACCCCACCGGCTACACCCACTGTCTTGAACCCGCTACCCCGCTGGTCCCCCCCATCCCACGAACCCAACACCACTATGGCATCCTGGACCCGTCAAGAAGAAATGGCACTCGTAACTAGCGTCGTCGACGCTATGAAGGGGCGGCCACCGGGCCAAACAAAATATTGGGCGGAAGCATTCGCGGCCTACCGACATAACGTCGGTAACGACCGCCACAATCTCAACGCGTGCCAACATAAATGGCGCGACCTACGGCCCAAGCTCGAGCGTTTCAAGGCTTACTACGAAGCGGTTCCCGGTGGCGAGTTAAGCCACGAGGACCGGGTGGCGGTGGCAAACATAGAGTTTCGAAGCGTGGAAAAGAAGGCGTTCGACAAGATCGAACTTTTTGAAATTTTTTTAACGCTTTAGGTTTTTTTATTTTGTAATTTTTAGAAGTTATGTAATTTTTAGGATTATGTAATTTTTAAAATTTTAATGAAGTTGTAGGTTTTTTTATAAATGTTGTGTGATTTTTATAAATTTTTTGTATTTTTTTTTAACATTTATGCCACGCGGTGCACCAAACCCAAGCCCAACCCACGCCCCGCCATATCCCGCGGACACGTAACCTGGCAGTGGGCTGGCTCCCTTTACACGTGTCACCAAATGCCCAACCCAAGCCCCACGGTCTAAAAGGGTGAAAATATCAATTCTAGGGTTTCAAGACACTTGTTCTCTGTTGTTCTCTCCATGGGCGATAGGCAGTCTGCAATAATCTCACCTTTGAAGACTCTCGACTTTCTCATTCATCTTGACACCAACAGACCTCACGGTTCGTATAACCTGCAACAAGATAAATGACACCAGAAATTCACCGGAGTAAACCAAGCGTCACCGGAGGCTGGAATCAAGCCGGAGATATGTCAGCCTCGAGTCATCTCGCGTTCGTTGAAATTTGTTCAGTCTGCTGGAGTTTAAATGAAGATCTGTTGAAGATTTGTTCATCTTTTGCTTCATTTGTATCGATGATTCTGTGGATCAGTGTATATCAGGTTGTATCGTTTCGATTAATCAACTGATTGTTATCAGTTGATTACATATTTTGTATTGTTTGATTTCTGATCTTACATTTTTGTAAGATCTTGGGAGGTTGGGCGTTTTTGGTTTGGATAAATAATAAAGTTTTATGTCATGTTTTTGCCGCTATTTCTGGTATTCTTGCTATTTTATATTGGTTATCTATTGTTCATACCAGTTTTACAATCTTCCAATACTAAAATCAAACACAATTCTCCACTAAGAAATAGGTATTCAAGATTAGGGACATTCAAAACAACTTTGTTGATAGCTTGTGGCAATATTACTTTCAATCGTTTCAAAGTTGGAACCTTGAATATGTACTCTTGCCCACCGCAGTGAGATAATAATCCTAATGATAAACTTTTAAGCATTGAGCAGCTACCACTTATGAGTTTAAATGAATTTACAAAAGGTTGTGCAGAAACGACGGAATCAAGGTTTGTGAGAAAGGTCCAAATGTACCACCATCCTCAGGACAAGATGCTAGTTTGCACTGCAAATTTGGAAGGCATTAAAGAAAGAATGTGTGAACGAATCTCTTCCAGCAAACTACTAAGCCTGTCAACATTCCTGAGACTCATTGTTTAGCTTCTTTACTTCCTAACAATTATAAACACAAAAGTTTGAAATCGCCATAAGTCAAACGTTCCAATTGGTTGTTAACAATCACAACACTCAAGCAAAATCCACATTAGTTTCCAAGTAAAAAGGTGTTAAATTTCAGATTTTTGAATACTAAACATTTGATCAAGAACAGGCTCCTGTATATAATGTTGAATTACCCGAAGGGAAAATGTCACAGAATAGTAACCAAGTTTTAAAAGTGTTCTAATTAGGTCACTCGTATGGTTTTTGTCCCAATTAGATAACTTAACATTCAAATCGAGCTATGTCCTTTTTTCCGTATGTCAAGAAAAAAATGAAGCATAAGATGCTGGAGTCGGATTATTTTAATATATGAAATTAAATTTATTAAAAATAAAAACACTTTAATTACATTAAAAATTAAAAAAACAAGTTAAAATCATCATCACTCGATGCTAGCATCAAATAAAAGGGAAAAAGAAAAAAAAATCCACATCACCACGGTTACCAATGAAATAGATGAAAAAACCCTTAATTTTAATGAAAAATGAATGTTGAGGACCTGATTGGAACACTTTTGAAACTTGAGTTACCTAATTGGAACACTTTTAAAACTGGGTTACTATTCTACAAACGTACTAGAATCAATTGAATTGAAGACAACTTCTTTAATCAAAGAACACACTCGGTCTCGGTCGCTGTTTTCATTGATGAACAAAGAAGACATGATTAGAGGCTTGGAGTTGCTGTCGTTTGGGTTCCCATAGCGTTTTGGTTAGGTGTCTTGTATTTCCTCGGTTTGGATTTGGACCAACCAAACCCTAAAGTTCGCTAATATTCAAGAACGAGCCTACAACTAATAAAACTTACTTGGGCAGACTCGGGTAAGTCAGGTCACTAGAGGTTCTCGAGTTATTTGTTAAATTCTCAAGATTTACAAAAATATTTCAACGTTTCTATCATTAAATTTTCTAGGAGTAAAATGTACGGATAGTCCCTGTGGTTTTGTAAATAACATCTATAGTCCCCAACTTTTGGAAATTACACCGGTACTCCCTGTGTTTTGACAACTTGTTACTCGGATAGTCCCTGGAGTGGATGAGGGTTAATTTTCTCTGTTAAGTCCATCTGAAATTACTTATTTACCCCTTTCTTTTATGAAAATATAAAAAAATCTCTCACACATATAAACACTCACAAACACACACACACGCTCTCTCTCTCTTTCCCTCTCTCTCTCTCTCTCTGGAAAAAGCCACACCACCACCACCACTGCCACCACCACCTGCCACCACCGTCACACCACCATCCAACCCCATTCACTCTCTATTCCCCTCTGCATAAATACCTAAAAATCTTCCCCTCGTTACCGCACCGGATCCAACCCCTAAACAACACAATGGCGAGAGTAGATCTCGATGGAAACGTCATAAAGCCCATGAAGATATGCATGATCGGTGCCGGAGGATTCATCAGCTCGCATTTGTGCGAGAAGCTAATGTCAGTGACGCCGCACACGGTGTTGCCTGTTGATGTGTATAATGATAAGATCAAGCCTCTGCTTGAACCGGACTCGATTCCGTGGAATGGACGTATTCAGTTTCATCCGTTGAATATTAAGAATGATTCTCGCCTTGAAGGACTCATTAAGTGCTCCGATCTGGTAATTTGTTTGTTGTTTGTTCTAGATTTGTTGTTTTGCAGTGCGTATTATGTTGTTTCAGTGTTTTATTAGTCAATTGCATGATTAAGTTGGTTGATAGTTGAGGATTTGTTAATGTTAGTTTATTCTAGTAATTAGTTCATCATTTGTTTCAGATGTGTTGTTATAGAGTAGATATTTTGTTGTTTCAGTGTTCTGGAATGTTCGTGTTCGTTTGGAAGTGATTCATCATGTTTTATTAGTTAGGTGCATGATTAAGTAGGATTTACCAGGTGGTGGTGTGAGGGTGGTGGCAGTGGTGGTGCTGGTGACTGTAGGTGGGGGGGGGGTTTCCTAACAGAGAGATAGAGATAGAGATAGAGTCAGAGTGTGTGTGTGTGTGTTTATATTTTAATAAAAGCAAGGGGTAAATAAGTAATTTCAGATGGACTTAACAGAGAAAATTAACTCCAATCCACTCCAAGGGCTATCTGAGTAACAAACTGTCAAACCACATAGAGCACCGGTGTAATTTTCAAAAGTTGGGGACTATAGATGTTATTTTACAAAACCACAGGGACTATCCGTGCATTTTACTCAATTTTCTAGGTATGCAATATAGTAAACTATATTATAGTCCCATATATTACACTTGTTAAATAATGAAAAGTGTTTGTTTACATAGCATAATAATATAAGTATACAAACCTGTTAGTTATCTCACAAGCTTAAAATCTCTTGTTCATAATAATCAATACCCAGCCCGTTTCTAAAGTGTTTAACAACTCTCATTGCAAAAAATAAAAAATTAGATGTAGGTAATATATATATATATATATATATATATATATATAGCAAAATCATGGTTTGAATTTAAATAAATTTATGTATTTAAAGGTTTAAAATTAGATTATATTTGAAGCACTTGAGTTTTGCGAACACGTGTAGGAACATCTTCTAAGCAACTTGTGAGTACATAGTCCCCACTTTTACATTTTTCAAATGTTTTGGGATGATTCATGTGTGCCTAATATTTAATGAGTTTTCAAAACAACATATATGGTTTATATATACAATAGGCTTTCAAAATGTGGGAAACTCGGCGGTGCATCATTCATAACAAGGGTACGTTCATTAACTTTGGCCAAGCCGACCGGTAGTATGTTGTGGTACCATAGGATTGACAATCTCATTTCCAAATTTCCTAGTGTTTGTGGGGAAAGTTTGGGGTACGACAAAAACTGTGCATTTAACAAACCCTTTGGAGGTTTGTCCGACGAGTTAACATAGGCTGGAATCTGTTCACTATATGACCACACTTGTTTACATAAAACGAAACTATTGATTTAAACATGACGATTGGTTTATACAAAACATGATGATTAGTTTATACAAAACATGACGGTTGGTTTATACAAAACATGACGATTGGGTTATACACAACATGATGGTTGGTTTATACACAACATGACGAATGGTTTATACAAAACAAGACGGTTGGTTTTCAAGTATATATGTAAACTACACGATTTACGAGAAAACAATTGGTTACTTACACGATTTTACAAAGAAACGTTTTTATCAAATTTCATGACTACAAGGTTTACTCTAAAATACCAACTTTCATAGTTGGTAAAACATATTGTAATACCAAACACATTTGGTACAAATTTGGTTACAAGGGTTTTACTCATCGACTCCCATAGTCGGACGAAGTATTGCAATACAAATTCATAGTCATGAATTTGACCACAAAACCTATGTTACTCACCAACATTTATTGTTGACTGTCTTTTCAAATATGTTTCAGGTACAAATCTTTGATGCTTTTACAAGTATGCCACGCGTAGGAAAGGACTTGGGCCTTAGTTTTGCTTAAAATTAAAGAACACTTGTTTGTATTTGTTTATATTTCAAAAGATAATGTAATTCAATAATTTAATAAAACATAAACTTTAGTACCATGTGTTGTGAACAATTCGTAATGTAACTCCCAAACGTTTCCACTGCAGGTTGTTTTATGTGGTCGGGGTGTTACACCAAACACCCCCTAAATTAAGAAACTGTATAACTTTCATCCCTATAATTGCAATCATCAAGCACAAAATCAGGGATTCTCTCTCTTCACCACCCTAATCCGCCATTAAGCATACCATGATAAATCAGATGTAAAACACCATGTGTTAACGTATGGGTTTTAAGTCAGTGTGTTTAAAACAATCTGGAAACACAATATTGCGATTCAAGATACGGTGTTTTAAAATCTGGAATAAATGAATTACTATTCAAGTCATGGTGTTTAAAAATTTAGAAGGATTGTATACGATTCAAGACATGGTGTTTTAACAAATAGAAGGAATGTATTTAACGATTCAAGTCGTGGTGTTTTAAAAATCAGGAAACATTGTATTGTGATCCAAATCATAGTGTTTTTTCGGGCTTGTCTTTTCATCTTCATTGTATTTTAAAGTATAAAACACCATACTAAGAATGTATTCTGAAAATGCAGGTTTAAACCACCATGTGGAAATGCATGTTTAAAAACCATACTAAGAACACATTATGTAAATCAAGGTTTAAAACATCATACGAAGAACATCTAGTGGAACGCAGGTGTAAAGCACCATCAATTGAACTAAGAATTCACTAAAACACCATGTTATGAATTAGTCTTGATGTGTTGTGAATGATGTATCATGCGAATGGGTGGTTATCAAACCCTGAAAATCCTTTAGATTCGTAGCTGCATATTCATTACTATATTTGAATTGTTGATGCATTCACAATTATACCCTAAAGTCTTAATTTTAATTAGTGTTATATATCCTCACTATGTCCCTTCTTACACTACTCAAACAAAACATCCTTTGTACAATAACCCCACCATACACTTATATATATATATATATATATATATATGGTAAGGTTTATTTGAGAACCACGTTTATTGTGAGAACCATGAGAACTAATATGAACACAAAAAAAAACCTACCCCTCCCCTCCCAAGCTAAATGCTAAAAACTAAACCCCCCTAAAAACCTAAAAAAAACTTAACCCCCTTAAAAACCTAAAAAAATTAAACCCCCCCCCCCCACCCACCCCCCACCCAAGCTAAAATCATAAAAACTAAACCCCCAAATTTGAATTGTTGATGCATTCACAATTATACCCTAAAGTCTTAATTTTAATTAGTGTTATATATCCTCACCATGTCCCTTCTTACACTACTCAAACAAAACATCCTTTGTACAATAACCCCACCATACATATATATGGTAAGGTTTATTTGAGAACCACGTTTATTGTGAGAACCATGAGAACTAATATGAACACAAAAAAAAAAACCTAAAAAAAAACCTAACCCCCCCCCCCCCCCCCCAAGCTAAATGCTAAAAACTAAACCCCCCTAAAAACCTAAAAAAACTTAACCCCCTTAAAAACCTAAAAAAATTTAACCCCCCCCCCACCCACCCCCCACCCAAGCTAAAATCATAAAAACTAAACCCCCAAAAAATCTAAAAAACACACAAAATTTTATTATTTTTTTTAAATATTTTTTACATTAAAATCGCTACTTTTAGTAGCAAAAAAATTAAAAAAAAATTTCGTAACGATATATAGCGCTTTTTTTTATAAAAAATACTATTTTTTTGTTGTTAGCTATTTTTTGTTGTGTTCACATTGGTTCTCGCGGTTCTCGCAATAAAGGGTGGTTCCTAACGGATCATTCTCCCATATATATATATATATATAGAATGATCATTTAGGAAACACTATTTATTGCGAGAAACACGAGAACCAATGTAAACACAACAAAAAATAACTAAAAAAAATATAAAAAACACATAAATCTTTTTTTAATATTTTTTTTTGAAAAAATCGCTACTTTACGTTAATAAAAAAATTAAAAAAAAAACTTTTTTTAGATACTAAAAGTAGCGATTTAAAAAAAATTGTTTCTTTTTTAGATTTTTTTAGGTTTTTTGGGGTTTAGCTTTATGGTTTAGTTTTTAGCATTTAGTTTGGGTGGGGAGGGTGGTTTAAGGTTTTTTTTTTTTTTTTATTTTTTTTTATTTTTTTTTGGGGGGGGGGGGGGGGGGGGGGGGGGGGGGGAGGGTTGGGGGGGTCAGGTTTTTTTTGGTTTTCGGTGGTGTGGTGGGTTTATTTTGCAATGTTCACATTTGTTCTCGTAACAAAGTTGGTTCTCGCATGAACCTTACTGGTTCTCGCAATAAAGGTGGACCCAACATATATATATATATATAGGGTAAGGTTCATGCGGAGAACCACCTTTATTGCGGGAATCGCGAGAACAAATGTGAACACAACAAAAAATACCTAAAAAAACCTAACCCCCACCCACCCCCCCACCAAAAAAACCCTAACCCCCCACCCCCACCCCCTCCCCCCTAAAAAAAAACCTACACCCCTCTCCTCCCCCCCTCCAAAAAAAAAATCCTAAACCCCCCACCCAAGCTAAAATGCTAAAAACTAAACCCCCAAAAAACCTAAGAATTTTTTTAAGTTTTTGGGGGGTGGGGGAAGGGGGTTTAGGTTTTTTTTTTTTTTGGGGGGGGGGGGGGGTGGGGTTAGGGGGTTAGGTCTTTTTTACGTTTTTTTTTTTGGGTGGGGGGGGGGGGGGTGGGATTAGGTTTTTTTGGTTGTGTTCACATTGGTTCTCACAATAAAGGTGGTTCTCGCATGAACCTTACCCTATATATATATATATATATATATAGATTCTATATATATAGGGGACCGCTAAAATGAGAACCACCTCGAGTTGTAAGAAACGTGAGAACTACACTGTACGGGGCGAGGTGGACCAAATTTTTTTTTCATAAACGTAGATGCGTGTATTATAAACACATTTGTAAAAAAAATTCAAAAAAAATGTCGTGCGTGTAGTTTTGAGCACCACAAGTTTGTGTTTACTGGTACCGTAAATCCTACCGAAAAATTTATAGTACCCGTAAACACACACTTGTGGCGCTCAAAACTTTTTTTTTGAATTTTTTTTACAAATGTGTTTATAATACACGTAACTACGTTTGTGAAAAAAAAATTTGGTCCACCTCGCCCCGTACGGTGTAGTTCTCACGGTTCTTACAACTCGAAGTGGTTCCCATTTTAGCGTGATATTATATATAAATATATATATATATATAAATATATATATGGGATGGATTATGAGAAAACAAAAAAAACTAACTAAAAAAGCCTAAAGACATACCAATTTTTTATAAAAATTTGCTATATTTTATGTATGGAAAAAATTAAAAAAAAAATAATTTTTTGTTGTTGTACTGCACATGTGCACTATTACAGATATAATGCACATTTGTAGTACACATATAATGCACATGTGCATTACAACAATTTTTTTTTTTGAAAATTTCATTTTATATATTAAAAATAGCGATTTTTTTATAAAAATTTGTAAAAAAAATTGGTATATTTTTTAGCTTTTTTTTAGGTTTTTTTAGTTAGTTTTCTAGTTTTCTCATTTAGATGTAGTTTTCTCATGATCCTCTCCATATATATATATATATATATATATATATACATATGTATATATATATATATATATATACATATGTATATATATATGTATATATACATATGTATATATGGGGATCGCTAGAATGAGAACCACCACGAGTTATGAGAACCACGAGAACCGCGCCCCGCGGGTGGCCGTCGGCGACGAAATTTTTTTACACCTAGATCCGTATATTTTAGCGGGGGGGTTTAAATTTTCGGTTCAAACGGCGCGCCCGAGGGGGTAGTTTTTTACGCCCAAAGTTTGGGTTTTTTTAATTTTTTTTTTTTTACCAAACTTTGGGCGTAAAAAACTACCCCCTCGGGCGCGCCGTTTGAACCGAAAATTTAAACCCCCGCTAAAATATACGGATCTAGGTGTAAAAAAAATTTCGTCGCCGACGGCCACCCGCGGGGCGCGGTTCTCATGGTTCTCATAACTCGTGGTGGTTCTCATTCTAGCGGCTCCCATGTATATATATATGTATATATATGTGTATATATATATATATATATATGTATATATATATATATATATATATATATATATATATATATATATATAGCGGACCGCTAAAATGAAAACCACATCCAGTTGTAAGGATCGAGAGAACCACTCTCCAGCCACTAGATCAACAAGATGGATGGACAAGATTAAAAGTATTTAAAAATAATATGAAGTATTTTTTGTCTTATTATGTGTTTAATATTTTAATCAAAAAGGGTAGTTTAGTAAATTACTCTTTTTTGTCGTTATTGTTTTTTATTACATTTTATATTATTATATTAATTTTTATTTTTAAAACATTATTTTTTTATTAAAAGCATTTTTAAATTCATATTTTTTATTAAACTTTTTACGTTTTACGTTAAACTTTTTACGTTTTACGTTGAACTTTTTACGTTTTACGTTAAACTTTTTACGTTATACGTTTTACTTTTTACGTTTTAACTTTTACGTTAAACTTTTTACGTTTTACGTTTTACGTTTTACGTTTTACGTTTTATGTTTTACGTTTTACGTTAAACTTTTTACGTTTTACATTTAACGTTAAACTTTTTACGTTTTACGTTTTTACGTTTTACATTTTTACGGTTTACGTTAAAAAGTTTACGGTTTAACTTTTTTTTTACACAAAAACTTTTTTACGCAAAACGAACGCACCAAGAAATCGCAAACTCGGTAGGTGTCTCAGATAGATTGTTATCATCATCGACTGGGGAAAAATATAAAAAACCAACAACATTAAAACAATGTGTATCTCGAAAAAAAAGGGGTTTGGCTCAGATTTTCCAATAATCAAAAGGCTGCAAAAGTGGGGTTGCAAGTTCAAAAAACCTACCCTCCGACGTCCTTGCCGCGCCATCGTCATCAAAATCTACGTTTTTTTTTTGTCTTTTTTTGTTTTTTTTTCATCATCTCCCCCTAATCCAAGTAGATCAAAACCCATAGAATCAAAGAATACAAATGCATCATTCAAACAACCTGCATCGTTCAAAAAAACATTCAAACAAGTGCAACTCACTTTTTCCAGATCCAAAAAAATATTCAAACATCAAACAACGTCAAGAACAGAACCAAAAACATCAAACAACCCACCAAAACAGAGACACAAGAAAACCTCACTACCTTTGTTGGCATCCCACCAGCCACAGACGCTCGTCGGGAGGAGACCCGGACCGCCGGCGGCTCAGCCGTCGGCCCGTCGCCGTCACTGCCAGTCTCTCTCTCTTTGTGTTCCACCGCCACTGAAGAACAGAATCACCTGCATCACGCACCGCCACTACAGTTGGTGGCCGACCGATTACTGCAGAGACGGAGGGGGAGGTGTTTGGCTGGTGGTTGTCGTCGGAAAGAGGGGAATCGAGGGGTGTGGGTGGGTTGCAGGTAATTATCGTTAGAGAGAGAGAGGGAAAATCTGGTAGGTTGGGTGTGGATGTGAAACGAGATAATGAGAGAAGAGAGAGGAGAGAGGTGATTATAAAGTCAGTGACTTTAAATGAAGAGAGATGGTACACTTGATATATGGGGTAAATGACCAAAATACCCATTTTTTTATTGGTTGAGAGTGGTTCTCACGGTTCTTACAACTGGGGATTGTTTCTATTTTAGCGGCTCCCTATATATATATATAGGGAGGGGCTCATGCGAGAACTCCATTTATTGCAAGAACCGCGAGAACCAATGTGAACACAACCTAAAATAGCTAAAAAAACCTAACCCCCACCCCCCCCCCCCCACAAAAAACCTAAACCCCCCCCCCCCCCCCACAAAAAAAAAAACCTAACCCCCCCCCCAAAGCTAAATGCTAAAAACTAAAACCCTCAAAAAAACCTAACCCCCCCCCCCCCAAAAAAAAAAACCTAAACCCCCCTCCCCCACCCCCCAAAAACCTAACCCCCCCCCCCCCCAAGCTAAAATGCTAAAAACTAAACCCCAAAAAACCTAAAAAAAATCTAAATTTTTTTTTAAATATTTTTTTTGCTCAAATCGCTACTTTTAGTGGCCAAAAAAAATTTTTTTTTTGGCTTCGAAAAGTAGCGATTTTTATATAAAATATATTAATTTTTTTTTTGTGATTTTTAGCTATTTTTAGGCATTTTTGGTTGTGTTCACATTGGTTCTCGCGGTTTTCCCAATAAGAGGTGGTTCTCGCATGATATTCTCCCTATATATATATATATACGGCGGCTGCTAAAATGAAAACAACCACAAGTTAAAAGAACCTCGAGAACCACTTTCCAACCATTGATCTTTTAAGATGGATGGATGCGATTAAAAGTTATAAAAACAATATTAAATTTTTTTGTCCTATTATGTTTTTAATATTTTAATTTCAAAAGTGCAGTTTAGTAAATTTGCATTTTTTGTATTATTGTATATATCGTTTTTTATTATTTTTTTTTTGTCTTATTAAATTAGTAGTTTTTTATTAAATTCATATTTTTTAATTAAAAAACATTTTAAAATCTGATTTTTTTTTACAAAAAAACAATTTTTGTGAAGATTTTTTTACAAAAAAACGTTCTTACGAGCCGGTTTTTTTTACGAACCGTTTTTTATGCGTCGTTTTTTACGCGCCATTTTTACGACCCGTTTTTACACCCGGTTTTACGTGCCGTTTTTACGCCCGGTTTTACGCACCATTTTTTACATCCGGTTTTAAGCGTCGTTTTTTTAACGCGCCGTTTTTTACGCCTCGTTTTTACGCGCCGTTTTACGCCCCCTTATTCACGGCCCGTATTTACACGTCGTTTTATCACCCGGTTTTTTTACGAGCCGTTTTTTATACCCCGTTTTTACGCGCCGTTTTTTACATCCCGTTTTTTACGTGCTTTTTTTTACGCGCCGTTTGTTTCGCCCCGTATTTACGCTCCGTCTTTTTACACATACGTTTTTAAAACTTTTTTTACGGTTTTAAACTTTCTTTACGAAAACTTTTTTTTACAAATAACTTTTTTACAGAAAAAACTTTTTTACAACCTTTTTTTCGGTTTTAAACTTTTTTTAATTTTTTTTATAAAAAGTTAATGGAGATAAAAATTACAAGTAATTGGATCATCCGACATGTCCAGCCAATCTTGTGGCATTGCAAGTTTTCGGTAAGCGTCCACCCCCCGATCGTTTTAGTAGCGCGTTCGACATTCTCGGCCTTCTTATGGTGCCTTCTCAATTGTCCACCTTTTGAGGAAGTGGGTTAGGTTTGGGGTATGTTTTGGGTTTGCGGAAAAAATGGTGGTTGATTTGGTGCAGAATAGTATCCAAAAAAAAACCGGGAAGCGGTGGTGGCGTTGTCAGATGAGGGGAGGTTGGGGTGGTAGGTAGCATCGGATAATACCGAATCTCACCTGTTCATGGGTCTCTTCGGTATCGTTCTTCTTGCTCATTGTTTGCTAAATTACCCTAAACCGGATTGTAATGGGTATCACTCGTTTTGATAGTTTGAAAACATTGTGTGAGTTTGATAGAATGTATAAAAATTATGGAGAATAGATGGAAGAAATGGTTTGAGTAAAAATGGTAAGATACATATGGTGTGAAAATTTAAAAAAAAAAGTTAAATTCTTTTAAATTATCGTTGCCAAATGGTATTATTTATAGGGACCATCAAATATAGCCGTTGGCGCTAGGGCTGCAAACAAACCGAACAAACACGAACAAGACCTTGTTCGTGTTCGTATGTTAAGAAATATATGTGTTCACGAACTGTTCATGAACGCTTACCGAACGAGATTTTATGTTTGTGTTCGTTTGTCAAGGAAATGAACTTGTTCGTGTTCGTTTGTGTTTGTGTTTGTGTAACCCCTCGAAAACGGGTTTGGTAATCAAACCACGTTAATACTAAAAGACGAATAAAATACCGTTAGTGGTAAAATTTACTCAGTGAATATTAGGGCTTAAATAAATAATCCTAATATCAATTAAAAAGGAGAATAAATGCTTTGAGAAAACAAAGTTATAAGAAGCCCGAGTTAACGGGACTTAATTATGACGGGTCATAACCCCCGGAACCTACTAAGATAACTAGGAATAATTAACTTAGTTACTAATGGGTAACAAAGTGAATGACTAAAAATAAAAAAATCAAGACTTTTAACCCTCTTTATAAAACCTCTAACATGAGGGACTAAATGTGGCAACTAGAGAAGTGTTTTAATTAAAACACTTATATAAAAAAAAAAATCAAACACACAAATTTGTGTGTGTACGTATGAAGACCAGGAGAAGCTCCAAGGAGCTCAAAACCCTAGTTCAACAAATTCATCAAATTGAAGCTTGATTCAAGCCCAAAATCGATGCATGGATACATAGAAACGATCACCTAGTCATGGGGATCACAAGGTATGTTGAATTTTGTTATTTGGTGATACCTTGAAATTATGATGAACAATCATAATCGAAATTTTGGAATGAATGATGAATCTATGAGCATTGTTGTGATGAAATTCATGTTTAGAGACAAACCCTAGATGGAAACTTGATGAATTAGTGTTAAAAACTAGGGATTTGATGATTACCCTTATATGTGTTAAGTGGGTTTTGACAAAATAATGAAGATGATGATATATTTGTGCTAGAAATCAACATAATTGATAGTTAATGGGAGATACTTAGACAATTTGCAAGTTTGAGTATTTGATCATACATGATTAAGATGGGTTTTTGAACGTTGTAAAGAAATTGGTAAATTATTTCATGAATATGGATGTTTGAAATCATGATATCTACTAGTTGATATGTAAAACTTGGTTATATTAAGTGTTCGGATGAATGCTAGCGATATGATGAAACGGGTTTCACTTATAGATGAGAACCCTTAATTCTTGAGAAATAAATAAATAAGTTAGCTTTGATAATCCCTTGAACTAGTTGAAGTGTTAAAATATAAGGAACAGGGTTAAAAGATTAGTTAAAATGGTGGCTTAAAAGAACGCCTACCGGGTCATTTGACAATGCCTAAACTAGTTGATGAACTTGAATGTGCAATTCATGTATTAATGGCATTTTACTTTAGAAAGTCAAACTGACCTACAATGCGACGAATGATAATTTTTGGATATAAAGTGCGTAAGATGGAATAATCGTATTAAGTTATGATTAAACCAACCACCTTGTGAATGATGAATGATAGTTGGCGCTTAACAAGCTAGGTGAAGCTTGGGGAGAAAGCGGGTCAAACGAATCAAGTATGAGAAGAAAGGCGTAATCTGGATACGAGGTAAGTAAAGCTTACGCCCCTTTATATTATTTACAAAATACTTAATTGCAAGTATTTTATATGAATTCTATTAAGTGATAGGAATATGATGTTCCAGCACGATTTAATGTGAGTCGGAACAAGGGAGAATGGTAAGAAACCATGAAGTATGAAAAAAGGGTAAAATGGTAAATTAGTCATGTGATGATGAACAAATAAGAAATTTTGAAACCATACATTATGATGTAAACCATGACGGGTAAAAGTGGTAAAATAGTAGTCTGGACATGAGTGGGCGGAAGGGAACAAAGATTCAAATAGACACCATATGGCGTAAGTCATAACGGGCCAAACAAACAAGAAACGGTTTTTAGGTAAAACGAGTTTAAGGAGAAAACCAGGATAGGTTTAAGGGGTGAAATGGTAACTAAATACCATCTCATATGGATGAATGGTCATTTAGACTAAATGGGTCAAATGGTGTTGTTAACACCATTTGACAATGAAATCTGATAATCACTTGTTGAGTTTTGTGTTCACAGGAATTAACATAAGGTTCGCGTTACTATTAACAAGTGACTAATAGTGAAAGGTATTGAAACGGGTCGATATTATGACCTGAGCCAGGTACGCATGAATAAGCTATAGTTAAAAGTGCGATTTTGGTCAAATAATTAATGAAAGCCCTTCGTCGTAAAATGAGGGACTTAAGTTGACCAAAAAGCCCTTGATGGAAAAACCGGACAAACGACCCTTATGGATTGTTTAGAAATTTGTATTAGGATTATGAAATCCTTAAACACGTATAAAAGTAATAGGCATAAATTTCGTGGGTCAAATGCCTAAGAATGGGTCATTGCTTAAAATGACCAATCGAATGGTAAAAATTCGGGATAAGGGGTTCATTATGTTAAATCCACCACAAAAATAGTGTGGTGGAATATAAGTGGTTATTTAAATATGGAAATGTGAAGTGCGAAAAGAAAAGAACGAGTTTGATGCTTACATGCTTAAAAGTCCTCTAAACGGGTCAAAAAAATGTTATAATTGAATTTCAAGCCGAGAGCTTGAAATCTAAAGTTTTGTGAATTTAGATGTTGGATTTTTACTCCTTGAGATGGAGAATTAAATTACGAACGCGTAGGAAAAAGAATCGCGTAAAACGGACAAACGGATAAAAAGATATGATGGTTTTCGTATTAAAAACGGAAACAAGCAAAAACCTGCAGCAGACCGTAAGCTACGGTCCTGGACCGTAGCCTACGGTTCGGAAATTCTGGTTGAAGTATTAAAGGTGAACCGTAAGCTACGGTCTGAGAACCATAGCCAACGGTCAACTTCTAAAAAAAAAATCCTGATTTTGTTTATTTGATGGTTTTGAGCTTTCGGGTATGTTTAGACGGGTTCTAGGGTCTCATATACTAACGTTTGTGTTAAATTTACCATGTAGGTGTGTTTGAACTTAGGATGGGTGAAGATTAAGCGTCGAACATGAACTGAACACACGTTAAATGAAGCTTCCGCGTTAAACCTTGTTTTGTTTTGATAAAAGTGAATTATGTAAACACTTAGCACTATATTTTGAATACTTTAAACATTTATGAATGTTAACTTGACAAAGTTTTTGTAAAGTCGCATTTTTAGAATAAAATGCGTATTTTAATGTTAAAATCGTGTTATTTAAAAGATGGGTGTTACAAGTTGGTAATCAGAGCTCAAGTTTAAAAGAATAAAGTGTTCGGTTTGAGGCTTGATCGCTAATCCGGTAAGTACATGTATATTAATGGTTTTGTATGGTTGAAGTGTTGTAAACAACACATAGGGTTATCGTGTAATACCCGTTACCCCAAGCAAATGATTAATATAGTTAACGAAATTTCGTGCGTTGACACGTATAGTAGAAAACCTCGTATTGTAATACGAGCGTTTATCAAATGTCGACATTACTAACCTTTATAAACGTATAATTGAAGGACACTTGTACCTGAAGATGGCGAGAATCTAACAAATTGTGGATATGACAGAGAAACGGTCCGAGTATGACAAGCAGAGCATGCTCGCCAAGGACAAAAATCGCGTAACAATCGCGAACAAGGTTAATGGCAAGGAAAGCCCGTTAGGGCAAGCATTATCAGGTGCACCCTTTTAAATTTAATCGCATAAGTAGTAATATACAACAAACACGTAGGGAATGACGGTTGCATATATGTGATAAAACTTGGAAAACCTGAATAGGATATCTATTCAGGATGATGTTTCCAAGAGAAATTTAATAGAAACATGTGTTATTCACGATGAGGAATAACAAAGAAATAATAGGATTAGTTCATATGGAAACTTGGACGGGGGTAATTATCCAAGTGGAAAACTCTCATATAATGCTATTGAGAAAGGTAATGATCACATCAACGAATGTGATTGTAAAATAGTTCGATAGAAAGGAAAATATTTTATATTTTCAATAACAAAAAACAGGTAAAACTATTGATTGTTACATAACAACTAAGTAAAGTTTTACCGATCGAAATCAAGAATACGGAAATAAATAGAGGCGTTATTTACATAGGGTGTGATGTGAAAATTATAAAAAGGTCATGTGTGTCATGTGTTGATCGCTTATTCTGGCCAAGTAAATAGTGAACACATGATACCATGAACTTCTTATGATGGACACATTTACGTCCGATGTAGTAAGGATGGGGTGAGTGGGACAAATTAAAAAGTACCCAATTGAATCAAATGAGCAAAATATTTAATAATAATGTAAACGCACAGCCGGGCGACTGAAGCGTATTACATTAGAAAAACGAGCCCGAGAGAAGGGACGGGGATTAATGTAAATGAAGATATAAATGAATGACCTAAGGAAAATTCGCGAAAATAAGTCATTTTGGACGAAAGAGCTATGGTTGACAAAATGGGCAAGTAAAACCAAAGTATAGATGATCCGCAGGGTCATAAAAACGAAGGTATTGCCCACACGAAAAAGATAATCAATGTTGTTAACTTTGGTCGTAGTAAAGAAAGGATGATGATGATAATCGTCACTTAGAATCTATAAGGCCATTAAGGATGGTCACATAAAGAATAAAAGACATGGTTGAATAAAAGCGATGGATTTCGCTAAGATGACCAAATAAATCGAAGCGAAGTCTTAATGCATACCGGAAAGGTTGCAATGATAACGACTTTGGTAAAACTCCTGGTTGATGGGTAAGGATTTAAACACATGCGTAGACCGAGAAACGGTAACGCGAATGAAAGTCAAAAGACTCGGGTTTCGAGTCATGAATAAAAGATGATAAGATACTGCAATTAGAAATTTTGATAAATTACGTTCAACTATTTTAAAGTTGAACGGGTCGAACAAAGAATGAAGTTTGACATTCATAAGTGATGAATTTTCACACGAACAAGTCAAACGAATTTAATAAAGGATGAGGCTTGCTAATATAAGAAAGCGCGAACCGAATAAATAAAAGTGCGAAATATTAATAAACCTATGTAAAGGGTTATAGGAGTTAAAAACATGAAGATAAAAGAACCCGGGTAATGGGTTGTAAGGAGTTATAAGTATGAACCGGGAAACGGTAAGCATAGAACAAATCGACGTGTAAATGACGTAAGGAGTCATAAAGTCGGAAGATTAGTCTGAAAATAAACAAATGAGGCCTTAGACTACGGTCGAGGTCAACTGAAGTTTAAAAGAGATGATAAATGATTCTAAACGTAAAAAGGGGTGTCTTGACGCCATATATATAAATATAATATATATATATATATATATAAGCTTGAAAAAAAAATCTAAAGAAATAGCCTATGAAGCTAAGTGAAAGAACCTACGGGTTAATAGTGTAAAACGAGGGAACTGGATACGATTCCCCGTGTAAGACGAGAACGGAAAAGAATAGATTATAGGTTGTCAATTTCCTTGATGTGAGTAATTGACATAAGTTAAAGAGAAAAACTTTAAACTAAAATTCAGTTTTAGTAGGAAACAACGTTTCAATAAATATGAATACCATGAGACGAATTCGGAAATGATTAATATCAAAGGATATAGATCTTAACACGATAGATGATATGCAAGCGATACATTCGAAAAGAAGAAGTATGATAAAGAAAAGTTGAGGTAAACTTAAAAGCGACGTGACGCGTTCACGGTCAAGAAAAGTAGTATGGAAAGTGATCACGTTGTAACGTGAGTTACGGAATAGGAGATCATAAACTCACATAAGCCTCGGGAAGGCAAGGTGAATATACCCGGGCGATGGGGTATAAGGTAATCGGTGACTAACAAGTCTAACCACTAAAATAAATAATCAATAAAGATAAAAGATACAAGCTGAAAGTAATGGCCTACGAGGCCTTACACGTGAAAGGCGCATACGCCTTAAAAACCAAAAACACATTACCATACTTTTTGGTAACATTATTATATGTGAGCAATGCTCAAGTGATCACCGAAACTAAGGTTCAGATGATCTAAACTAATAAAGTACGTGAGAAAGGTTTCGGGGACGAAACCTCTTTAAGGGGGGTAGACTTGTAACACCCCGAAAACAGGTTTGATAATCAAACCACGTTAATACTAAAAGACGGATAAAATGCCGTTAGTGGAAAAATTTACCCAGTGAATATTAGGGCTTAAATAAATAATCCTAATATCAATTAAAAAGGAGAATAAATGTTTTGAGAAAACAAAGTTATAAGAAGCCCGAGTTAACGAGACTTAATTAAGACGGGTCATAACCCCCGGAACCTACTAAGATAACTAGGAATAATTAACTTAGTTACTAATGGGTAATTAAGTGAATGAATAAAAATAAAAATCAAGACTTTTAACCCTCTTTATAAAACCTCTAACATGAGGGACTAAATGTGGCAACTAGAGAAGTGTTTTAATTAAAACATTTATATAAAAAAAATCAAACACACACATGTGTGTGTGTGTACGTATGAAGACCAGGAGAAGCTCCAAGGAGCTCAAAACCCTAGTTCAACAAATTCATTAAATTGAAGCTTGATTCAAGCCCAAAATCGATGCATGGATACATAGAAACGATCACCTAGTCATGGGGATCACAAGGTATGTTGAATTTTGTTATTTGGTGATACCTTGAAATTATGATGAACAATCATAATCGAAATTTTGGAATGAATGATGAATCTATGAGCATTGTTGTGATGAAATTCATGTTTAGAGACAAACCATAGATGGAAACTTGATGAATTAGTGTTAAAAACTAGGGATTTGATGATTATCCTTGTATGTGCTCAGTGGGTTTGGACTAAATAATGAAGATGATGATACATTTGTGCTAGAAATCATCATAATAGATAGTTAATGGGAGATACTTTGACAATTTGCAAGTTTGAGTATTTGATCATACATGATTGAGATGGGTTTTTGAATGTTGTAATGAAATTGGTAAATTGTTTCATGTATATGGATGTTTGAAATCATGATATCTACTAGTTGATATGTAAAACTTGGTTATATTAAGTGTTCGGATGAATGCTAGCGATATGATGAAACGGGTTTCACTTATATATGAGAACCCTTAATTCTTGAGAAATAAATAAATAAGTTAGCTTTGATAATCGCTTGAAGTAGTTGAAGTGTTAAAAATATAAGGAACGGGGTTAAAAGATTAGTTAAAATGGTGGGTTAAAAGAACGCCTACCGGGTCATTTGAAAATGCCTAAACTAGTTGATGAACTTGAATGTGCAATTCATGTATTAATGGCATTTGATTTTAGAAAAGTCAAACTGACCTACAATGCGACGAATGATAATTTTTGGATAACAAATACTTAAGGTGTAATAATCGTATTAAGTTATGATTAAACTAACCACCTTGTGAATGATGAATGATAGTTGGCACTTAACAAGCTAGGTGAAGCTTGGGGAGAAAGCGGGTCAAACAAATCAAGTATGAGAAGAAAGGCATAATCTGGATACGAGGTAAGTAAAGCTTACGCCCCTTTATATTATTTACAAAATACTTAATTGCAAGTATTTTATATGAATTCTATTAAGTGATTGGAATATGATGTTCCAGCACGATTTAATGCGAGTCGGAACAAGGGAGAATGGTAAGAAACCATGAAGTATGGAAAAAGGGTAAAATGGTAAATTAGTCATGTGATGATGAACAAATAAGAAATTTTGAAACCATACGTTATGATGTAAACCATGACGGGTAAAAGTGGTAAAATAGTAGTCTGTACATGAGTGGGCGGAAGGGAAAAGAGATTCAAATAGACACCATATGGCGTAAGTCATAATGGGTTAAACAAACAAGAAACAATTTTTAAGTAAAACGAGTTCAAGGAGAAAACCGGGATAGGTTTAAGGGGTGAAATGGTAACTAAATACCATCTCATATGGATGAATGGTCATTTAGACTAAATGGGTCAAATGGTGTTGTTAACACCATTTGACAATGAAATCTACTAATCACTTGTTGAGTTTAGTGTTCACAGGAATTAACATAAGGTTTGCGTTACTATTAACTAGTGACTAATAGTGAAAGGTTTTGAAACGGGTCGATATTATGACCCGAGCCAGGTACGCATGAATAAGCTATATTTAAAAGTGCGATTTTGGTCAAATAATTAGTGAAAGCCCTTCGTCGTAAAATGAGGGACTTAAATTGACCAAAAAGCCCTTGATGGATAAACCGGACAAGCGACCCTTATGGGTTGTTTAGAAATTTGTATTATGATTATGAAATCCTTAAACACGTATAAAAGTAATAGGCATAAACTTTCGTGGGTCAAAAGAATGGGTCATTGCTTAAAATGACCAATCGAAGGGTAAAAATTCGGGATAAGGGGTTCATTATGTTAAATACACCAAAAAAATAGTGTGGTGGAATATAAGTGATTATTTAAATATGGAAATGTGAAGTGCGAAAAGAAAAGAACGAGTTTGATGCTTACATGTTTAAAAGTCCTCTAAACGGGTCAAAAAAATGTTATAATTGAATTTCAAGCCGAGAGCTTGAAATCTAAAGTTTTGTGAATTTAGATGTTGGGTTTTTACTCCATGCGATGGAGAATTAAATTACGAACGCTTAGGAAAAAGAATCGCGTAAAACGGACAAACGGATAAAAAGTTATGAAGGTTTTCGTATTAAAAATGGAAACAAGCAAAAACCTACAGCAGACCGTAAGCTACGGTCTTGGACCGTAGCCTACGGTTCGGTAATTCTGGTTAAAGTATTAAAGGTGAACCGTAAGCTACGATCTGAGAACCGTAGCCTACGGTCGACTTGTAAGGACCTGCAAAAACGTCCCAAAACAACTCGTAAGTAAAAACCCGGACCCATGAAACCCTAATCCTCATGAAAAACCAAGAAATTCCAATTTTTCAGACTTCTCGCGGGCCGCGTAAAAGATAGGCTAGGCCTACGCGGGCCGCGACAGCACAACAAAATGACCGGGACACGCTTCAGGCCACTCGTCAGCCATGTGTCGGGCCTACGCGTGACACGCTAGCCCTAGAAGTAGAATAGGTGGCTCTCGCGGGCCGCGTAAGACTCCCTTAAGGTCTACGCGGGCCGCGAGAAACTTAAAAATCAGCTATAAATTGATCAGTTCATGGCCTTTGCTCCTGTGTTCATAAAACTTTCTAAAAGACGAATTATACTGCTCAAAATCATAGTTTCACATAGAGAAACGCTGCTACGAGTACAGGGTATTAACTCGATCACTGCTACGATACAATGTCCGATCGATTGAAACCGATACGATGAATGTTTAAGTGCTGCCCGAATCCGGGCTATACTTTGTCATTCGTCGTGAGGGTTTTGATTTCGTGAGTTTATCGTAAAAGTTGCATTAAGTTTCTGACCTAGTTTCGTGTGCATTGTTATTTAACTAGGTTACGAGGCTAAATCAGTAGGCAAGGTTCTGTCCAAGTAAACCAGCAATGTGAGTCTATTCTCTTTTCTTACCCTTTGTGAGTCATTCACTTTTTATCATACTATTTTCCTAAATCTCAAAATATTTTCCCGTTATATTTTACAGGGATTAAGTCTTTGTTATCTTAAATTACTAGCAGTAAGTGGGGGTATGTGCACATCACTACTAATTATTTATCACTTCTGGGTGAACGGACCCAATAAGTGATATGTCCACAGTCACAGATCCGGTCGAGTGACATCTGGGTCAGCTAATTATAAGATAGGGGCAATTGTAATCGCTCTTAATACTGTAGTCTATAACAATGTGTCGTTTTGTACCAAATGAATGACTCACCAGTATTTCCCCGCTAATAAAAATTTTAAACTTGTTTCAGGTGATTTACTGTGACCCAGGAAAAGTGTCGCGTAGCACTAAAAAGCTTGAAGAGGTGGCTCAGTAGAATAAATAAACATGTTTTGTAAAACAGGGAATTTCCTCGTGAAATTTCTTTAATGTAAATTACGGGGTTTGCACCAAATTGTGAAATGAAATAATCGGGCATTTTCAGTTTTCACGATCCTGTTAAAATTTCCGCTGTTAAATTGATAAAAATACCACGGGTTTCTGTCCCACAGCTCCTGAACCGGGTAAAACCGGGACGGGGCCATGATAGAAAAAGGTGGTATCAGAGCCACTGATTTAAGCCAATTAAGTATTTAGAAATACTTAATTTTCCAAAATGCCATTATGTGATTCTGTGAAAATTTAATTTGCAATAAATAACATTCTAATTAGGATTTTTGTGTTTCTTCATATATGCTAACAGCATGAATGAGTTGTCTGAAGCTCTTCAGAATCTCACTATCCATTTTGCTGATATGGAAGTCCCCAGAGACCTTTCCGGTTATCTGGCCGACACTGAAGAACCAATGGAATTCCAGGCCCAGCCACAGGAGAAACCAAAACCGAAAAAGAGGAGGAGAATCTTGGATTGGAAACGTGGGCGTAGGAAGAAGCCAGCCGCCTAGAAGGTTAAAAAGACTAAGGATCCGAAGGATAAAGGCAAAAGAAAGGAGATCGGGGAAAGTTCTGGGCAAGTTCAGGAAATGCCACCATGGAGGAGCTTGATCGCAAACTTGCAAATTGTAACCTCATCGGACCTGCCAATGAAAACCTCTTCAATTTCCCTGCCCAATCTGAACTTCCCATAAACTTGGAGCCAGCAATTCCAGACCCCATTGTCAGCCACCAACTTCGACCTAGAGAATTGGAGGAATGGTGGACCAGTGATTGGCAGTTTCAGAACTTCATGAATAACCCTAATGCTTATTTTCCCCTGTTTGATCCACCTGCACCAAACCCACCTATGAGCACAGAAAACCAGGCTGAACTCCGCCACTATGGCGAGGAGCTAATAGATGCAGGAAATTGGATCAGGGATGTGGGAGAGAGGATCTCCTGGAAATATGACGAAAGGGAGCATCGGTTCTGAAAGGCCAGCTAGCGGGAGGGGTTGGATGTTTGTTTAATATTGTATAATAATAATATAAAAACCATATAATAAATAATAATAATAATATGATAATAAATAGTAAAAATATAATAATCTAAAATAACTCAAATAAAAATTTTGTAATATAACTGGTGTGTATCGATGCATACTAATATATAAAAATATATAAAAGTCACAATGACGACAATTTTGGCTAACGTGTTGACTTGATTAGGTGTGATTGTCCTGTTATATGTTTGGTTGCTATATATTTATTTTGTGACAATAATATAGAAATTGTTAATTATTCAGATGGCAAACGTAGAAAACCAACCGGCAAACGAAGCCAATCAATCTGAACAAAATAATGAAGACCAGTTTCTTAATAGGCAGGATATCGAAAATATTGTTGCCCAGGAAATAGCTAATGCTATCCCAGCAATCATTGCTGCTGCAAGAAATCCCGTTGAACCTTCGCAAGCCAACCACATCAAACGTACTCGCGACGACTATTTCAGTAATATTGTAAATGGAGGCGGCAACAATAACAATGATAATGTGGTTCAAGCCCCATTCCTTAAGAAAATGAAAGCTGCAACACCTGGTTGCACTTACAAGGAATTTCTTGCCTGTAAACCGATCGAATTTGCAGGCAACGAAGGGGCAACTGCCGCACTGCGATGGTTGGAGAAAACTGAAGCAGTAATTAAAATAAGTAAATGTGCCGAGGAAGACAATGTTATGTATGCATCACACCTTTTTAAAGAAGGGGCGTTAGAATGGTGGAACGCGGTACTACAAGCCAAGGGAAGTGACGAGGCTTATGCCATGAATTGGGAAGAATTTAAGAGATTGGTGGAAAGAAAATTCTGTCCTGAATATGAAAAGGAACAAATGACAAATAAGTTCCCAAACCACCGGATGGTGGATGTTGACTGTCGAGGGTGTACTTAGACATTGCTTGAGTATGCTAGAGTGGTACCAACCCTGGCTTCGCCAGAACCGGTACTTATTTCTCGCTATATCTGGGGTTTGATTAGCGAGATTCGTGATATCGTCAAAGCTGCAAGACCCCGCACAATTGACGATGCGGTAGAGTTAGCCAACACCTTGACCGACGGGTTGGTACGTACACGAGAAGAAAACAGGAAAAAGGAATTGGCCCAAAAGATTACCCAAGGATTTCGTATGGGTAATAATAGTAGTAATTTCAAGAAAAAGGGAACCGGGCAATCCTCCAATGCTCCATTTTGCAGTACCTGTAAAAGAAAGCATTTTGGAAAATGTAAGGGGTACTGTATTTCTGTAAAATTCCGGGGCATCAAGAGGAGAATTGCAGGAAGAAATCCCTGATCTGCTACAACTGCGGAGAAACAGGACACTTCAGACCAGAATGCCCAAAAGTGGTCAAACCTACTGACAACAAGGTCAAACCTGCTGAAGGAACTAACAAGAAGAATGTAAGAGCCTTTCCGCTGACAACCCAGGAAGCAGATCTGATTCCGGACGTGATAGCTGGTACGTTCCTTGTACACGATGTCTACGCAAAAGTTTTATTTGACTCTGGTGCAAACCAAAGTTTTATAAATACTTCATTCTGCCAAGCCCTTATGCAACCTTTAACCAAACTTAGGCAGATCTATACGGTAGAAACGACAGATGGGAATTCTGTTAACATAGATAAGGTTTTGCAAGAAGGAAAGATAGAACTATTAGGCCATAAATTTTCTGCAAACCTGTTGCCTATGAATTTAGCCGGATTCGATGTCGTGTTAGGAATGGATTGGTTAGCAGCCAACCATGCTCGAATCCTTTGTGATAAGAATTCCATAGAAATTCATACACCCACAGGAGAAATAATTGTGGTTATAGGAGATAAGCCACGTAAGCCAATGAAATTCATTTCCGTAATGAAAGTAGCTAGTTATGAACGAAAACAAGGAATATTGTATATGATTTCGGTGACCATTAACACTAAAAGTAAGGAACTTAAGGAAATTCCAGTAGTATCAGAATACCCAGATGTATTCCCAAAAGAACTACCTGGATTACCACCAGATAGGGAAGTAGAATTTAGAATTCATCTAATTCTTGGAACTACACCGATAGCTAAGGCACCTTATCGGTTAGCACCCACCGAAATGTTGGAACTGAAAAAGCAATTAGAGGAATTATTAAGCAAAGGATTTATACAACCTAGTTCGTCCCCTTGGGGAGCGCCTGTGTTGTTTGTGAAAAAGAAGGATGGTTCAATGAGAATGTGTATCGATTATCGAGAATTGAATAAGGCTACAATTAAGAATCGATATCCATTACCTAGAATTGATGATCTTTTTGATCAACTTCAAGGAGCTAGATACTTCTCTAAGATAGATTTACGCCCAGGATACCATCAGCTGAAAGTACAAGAAGAAGACATACCTAAAACTTCTTTCAGGAATAGGTACGGTCACTACGAGTTTACAGTCATGCCATTTGGGTTAACGAATGCTCCTGCAGCATTCATGGACATGATGAATAGGATCTGTAAACCGTATTTGGATAAATTTGTAATTGTTTTCATCGACGATATACTCATTTATTCCAAAAGTCAGGAGGAACATTGTGAGCACCTGCATGCACTCTTAACTTTGTTAAGAAAGGAAAAGCTTTATACCAAGTTCTCAAAATGTGAATTTTGGCTACGAGAGGTGAAATTTTTAGGACATATGGTGAATCACGAAGGTATTCACGTAGATCCTTCTAAGATAGAAGCAATCACCAAATGGAAGGTCCCACAATCAGCTATGTAGGTTAGAAGTTTTATAGGATTAGCTGGATACTATAGGCGCTTTATTAGAGATTTTTCTAAGATAGCCGTGCCATTAACTAAGCTAACCTGTAAAACAGTTAAGTTTGAGTGGGGACCCAAGCAAGAAGAGGCCTTTAGGACCTTAAAGCAAAGATTAACGAATGCCCCGATTCTAGCCTTACCAGACGGAACAGAAGATTTTGAAGTTTACTGTGACGCTTCCAAACTAGGATTATGATGTGTACTGATGCAACGTAAAAAGGTAATTGCATATGCATCTAGACAGTTGAAAAAGCACGAGGATAATTATACGACTCATGACTTAGAATTAGGAGCAATAATTTTTGCCCTTAAGATTTGGAGGCATTATTTATATGGGAATAAGTTTACTGTCTATACGGATCATAAGAGCTTAAGGTACATATTTGGGCAAAAAGAATTAAACATGAGGCAAAGAAGATGGATGGAAATTCTAAGTGACTACGACTGTGATATTCAATATCACGAAGGAAAGGCAAATGTAGTAGCAGATGCCCTAAGTCGTAAGTATTATGAGAAACAAAGACGAGTTCATGCTCTTAGATTAAGTCTACAATTAGATTTAATGGAACAACTGAAGAATGTTCAGGAAACAACAATCAAGGATGAGGCGGAAGGAATGAAAGGACGAATAAAGGAACTAGAGCAAGGGGTTGACGGAATTTGGAGATTCCACAAAAATAGGATTTGGGTACCTAAGCAAGGAGACTTAAGAAATAAGATTTTGGAGGAAGCCCATAAATCTTGATATACCACGCACCCTGGTAATAATAAGATGTTCCAAGATCTAAGGAAAAACTTCTGGTGGATAGGAATGAAAAAGGATATAGCTAGATATGTTTCTAACTGCTTAACTTGTTCACAAGTTAAGGCAGAACATCAGAAACCCTCAGGCCTACTGCAACAATTAGAAATGCCTGTATGGAAGTGGGAACTAATAACCATGGACTTTGTTACTAAGTTACCCAAAACCAGGAAAGGTAACGACGCGATTTGGGTAATTGTGGATCGATTAACCAAATCAGCCCATTTCCTACCCATGAAAGAAACCTTTAGCATGGAAAGATTAGCAAAGTTATACGTAAACGAAGTAGTATCATTGCATGGAGTCCCACTCTCCATTGTATCGGATAGGGATAGTCGTTTCACTTCACATTTCTGGACAAGTTTCCAAGAAGCCTTGGGGACGTGACTGAATTTAAGTACTGCATACCATCCCCAAACCGACAGACAGAGTGAAAGGACGATCCAAACCTTGGAAGACATGCTCAGAGCATGTGTGATAGATTTTGGTGGAAACTGGGATGACCACCTACCCTTAATTGAATTCTCTTATAACAATAGTTATCATGCAAGCATCGGGGCTACCTCATTTGAAGCACTGTATGGACGGAAGTGCCGAACTCCCGTTTGCTGGGCAGAAATAGGAGAAAGCCAATTATCAGGTCCTGAGATTGTTCAGAAAACCACCGACAAGATAACTCAAATAAAGGAATGATTAAAAACGGCTCGAGATCGTCAGAAAAGTTATGCAGATATTCGACGCAAGCCACTTGAGTTTCAAGTTGGAGATAGTGTTCTATTAAAAGTTTCTCCTTGGAAAGGGGTAGTTCAATTCGGTAAGAAAGGAAAGCCGAGTCCAAGGTACATAGGACCGTTTACCGTTACCCAATGAATAGGACCAGTTGCCTATCGCTTACAACTACCGGAAGAATTAGCCGGGGTACATGACGTGTTTCATGTATCTAACCTTAAGTGTTTATCTGATGAATCCCTGGTGGTACCTCTTCCAGACATAGAGGTAAATGAAAAGCTAAAATTTGTTGAGAAACCACTCCAAATAGAGGACATGAAGATCAAATTTCTCAAACACAAGAGACTGGTGCTAGTCAAAGTCAAGTGGGATTCGAAAAGAGGACCTGAGTACACTTGGGAACTGGAATCGGAAATGAAGCGAAAGTATACTCACTTATTTCAGTAAATCTCGAGGACGAGATTTTAAATAAGATGGGGAGGATGTAAGGACCTGCAAAAACGTCCTAAAACAACTCGTAAGTAAAAACCCGGACCCCTGAAACCCTAATCCTCATGAAAAACCAAGAAATTCCAATTTTTCAGACTTCTCGCGGGCCGCGTAAAAGATAGGCTAGGCCTACGCGGGCCGCGACAGCACAAAAAAATGACAGGGACACGCTTCAGGCCACGTGTCAGCCACGTGTCGGGCCTACGCATGACACGCTAGCCCTAGAAGTAGAATAGGTGGCTCTCGCGGGCCGCGTAACACTCCCTTAAGGCCTACGCGGGCCGCGAGAAACTTAAAAATCAGCTATAAATTGATCAGTTCATGGCCTTTGCTCCTGTGTTCATAAAACTTTCTAAAAGACGAATTATACTGCTCAAAATCATAGTTTCACAAAGAGAAACGCTGCTATGAGTACAAGGTATTAACTCGATCACTGCTACGATACAATGTCCGATCGATTGAAACTGATCCGATGGATGTTTAAGTGCTGCCCGAATCCGGGCTATACTTTGTCATTCATCGTGAGGGTTTTGATTTCATGAGTTTTTCGTAAAAGTTGCATTAAGTTTCTGACCTAGTTTCGTGTGCATTGTTATTTAACTAGGTTACGAGGCTAAATCAATAGGCAAGGTTCTGTTCTCTTTTCTCACCCTTTGTGAGTCATCCTCTTTTCTCACCCTTTGTGAGTCATCCTCTTTTCTCACCCTTTGTGAGTCATTCTCTTTTTAACAAACTATTTTCCTAAATCTCAAAATATTTTCCAGGGATTAAGTCTTTGTTATCTTAAATTACTGGCAGTAAGTGGTGGTATGTGCACATCACTACTAATTATTTATCACTTCTGGGTGAACGGACCCAATAAGTGATATGTCCACAGTCACAGATCTGGTCGAGTGACAACTGGGTCAGCTAATTATAAGATATGGGCAATTGTAATCGCTCTTAATACTGTAATCTATAACAATGTGTCGTTTTGTACCAAATGAATGACTCGCCAGTATTTCCCCGCTGATAAAATTTTTAAACATGTTTCAGGTGATTTACTGTGACCCAGGAAAAGTGCCGCGTAGCACTAAAAAGCTTGAAGAGGTGGCTCAGTAGAATAAATAAACATGTTTTGTAAAACAGGGAATTTCCTCGTGAAATTTCTTTAATGTAAATTACGGGGTTTGCACCAAATTGTGAAATGAAATTGTTGGTGCACTTGTGTCTGTACTTTGTCTGTATTTAGTCTTGATACAAAACGATGTCTTTGATGTAAGATTGATGTAAGTTTGACCAAGTCAACCATCCTCCGGTTTGACTCGGCCAAACAGTTAGACAATGGTTGAAAGATGTTTGGGTCGAAGGATGTGTCATCGAAGGATAGTTTATATCCTTCGATGAGCTTGAAAGATAACCTTCGAAGGATAGACCACGAAGGATATCATCCTTCGTGGTATATGTGATCCTTCGATGGGTTCCTGGTCGACAGATGATCTTACGATCAGTCTGTCTGATCCTTTGACCAGACAAGCTGTGTCGGGTACAAATACCCATGTGTTGTGTTCACTTTCTGTAGCAGACAAAAGAGAGTTCGAAAGAAAGGAGAGTGCAGAAAATAGAGAGAACACACACACACTGAGAGAGTTTGCAAAACAGATTTGTAAACATTGCATTGTAACCGACTTTCATAGTATTAATACAGAGGTGTTAATCGTTGAAGATTGTGTGTTGTGTTTGTGCTTGTTCTATCTCGGTTTTGCATGCTAGCTTGGATTCCGCACTTGCTAGTGTGTTAGACATAACAAGGAATAGGTTAAACCTCAACCTCCGAGGGACCTACAAGTGGTATCAGAGCCGTGGCTCTTTTCCTTGTTAAAAACCGAGTTTTTACAAGACTTTGGAGTGTTTTGGACAAAACTCACTTGGTTTTTGCAGCCGTTTTTACTGTTTTTCTCGCTTATCTTTACGTTAAAACGTGTTCTAAACTAACCGGGTGTGTTAAGGAACGGGTTGGGTAACTTAAAAACTTGTTTTTGAGTTGTTTGGTATTTTCCGGCCAAAATTCCGGCTTCTCCGGTGACTGGTTTCTGGATAAAGTTTGTCATTTTTGGGGTATATTTTATTTGTTCAAATCTTTTTTTGCAGAAAATGATGGTCTGAACCATACTTTCTGCCGAAAGATTTACCAACCCATCACCTTTTTCACCAACCTGTCACTCTTTGTCAACTGTGTCAGTTCAGTTTGAAAGATATCCTTCGAAGTCGAAAGACCATCTTTCGATCAGTGGAGGTTCGATAGATCATCATCCTTTGAACCAAGGAATCATATCGAAGCATTCATCTTTCGATCAAAGGAGGATCGATAGATAATCATCCTTCGAACATCCTTCGAAGTCTGTGACTTATCCTTCGATCCAAGGAATATTTTCGAAGGATACATCTTTCGTTTTACTGCTCTTATTCGAAAGACCAGGATCCTACGATTGGGGAGTCTTTCGAAAACAATTGTTCGAAACTCAACAGTAATCTTTCGAACACTGTTGATCCTTCGAACAAGTGTTGATCCTTCGAACTTAGTCTGTTTTTGTTTAACAAGTGTGTGATTTTCAGGTTTTATTATTTTTGATCAAAAATGAATCCAAGATGGAATACTCCGGTAAATACAGACATGTATTTTGGTACTCCGTCTCCCGCACCGGTATCTTCTAATGCAACTTCTACCGGTCAATGGGCATTCGTATCAAATCAAACTCCAAGTATTCAAAGCATTCTCTTAAGCGAGAGCGAAACCGGAAGTTTGAATCGGCCTCCAAAGTTGATGCACTTATATGAATATCCAGGATGGATTGATAGATTTCATACATACGTTCTTGGTCAAAATACAGAATTGTGGTTGCGGTTCATTACAGATTTCGATCAAACAATAGAGGTTGCCGCATCATCTGCTGCTACGTTTGCAGATCTTACGGAAGATCAGAAGAAGGTCTATGATTTGGAAAAGAAAGCATATGCCATTCTTACTCAGGCGTTAAGTAAAGATATTTATCATCAATTTGTCAGTTACAAGACGACAAAGAGGTTGTGGGACGCGTTGAAGACAAGGGGCGTAGGAAATGAAGCGACACGTCAATTGAGAAAAGAACTGCTAAAGAAAGAGTTTGATGGTTTTACTTGTATGGAGAATGAATCTTTAGGAGATTTAACAAGTCGATTTAATCATCTGCTGACTGAATTGTCAAATTTTGAGGTTGTTACAGCTTCAGCAGAGATTGTGAAAAAGTTTGCAGATGCGTTGCCACCTCAATGGAATACTTTCTTGGAGATCATGAAGTACAATGGCACTTTAGCTACAACAAGCTTCAATGACTTTGTTCAAATCCTGGAAAACAAGAATCAGGAAGAAACTCTCAAGGCAAAAAGAGTTCAAGTGCCACAAAATCCAGAAATGTATTATGGAACTTCTAGCACTTCTACAAAACCTTCTTCACATGCTCCAATTCAAACAGCGTTTGTGTCTAGCACTGACATGTATGGCAATACTATCCAAGTTCCGGTTCCTCCAAAGACAGACATGTATGGAAATCTGCTGGAATCAGTCCCTCAATCAGTACCACAACAACAACAACAAAGCCAACGACCTCTCAGACCAACTGATATGTTCGGAAATCCATTACCTGTTCGATCTTCCGGAACAACAGACGTGTATGGGAATCCACTTCCTCCTCAACAGCAAGCTTGTTATGGAAGCACATCATCTGCTGGTCAACAATCAAAGCCAAATACAGTACGGCTCGACACCTCAAACTTTTCTAAAGTCAGTGTGGAAGTAGCAAAGGAACACATGGAGCTGCTAAACACTTTGGTGAGCGCATACTGTGGATTGGTGGAAGGTCAGATTGGTAACATTAATCTGACACAAGAAGACTATCAGCAGATCGATAAAGAGGAGATGGAGATGATGGACATCAAGTGGGCCTTTGCCAGTGCTGTTAGGCGAGCAAAGGATTTCATGGAAAGAACTGGCAGAACCAGCTTGGAAAGCAAGAAAGACACCAAGTATGGGTTTGATAAGCAGGCGGTTAAGTGTTTCAATTGTGGTGAACGTGGTCATTTTAAAAGGGAATGTACAAGGCTATCTCAGCATGGAAACCAGAATCCCTTCAGAAATCAAGGCAACCAGCAGAACCAGAACAGGAACAATGTTCGTACGTTGGTACCTGTCAACAACCCGAGTCAAGCAGGACCATCTAATGCCAACCAGGCACTTGTGGTTCAAGTAGATGAAGGCTGTGATTGGTCAATCCAGTTGGGAAATGATGCTCCAGATGGAACAACATGTTTTGCTGAAGTGGTTAAGGATTTAAATCACGCCAGTGGTGGAGAATCTTCCACCAATGGTAGTGAATCTTCTGAAGATGAAGACAGCTCCGGTTACAGTGGAAGTTCAGATGAAGAGTCCTCGAGTTCAGGAAATGATCAGGAAGATGACACATCAACTGCGTCAGTTAATGCAGATATTGATGAACTATTGGAAGAAGCTACAGCAGGAATTCAAAGAAGATCTATTTTGGTGGATCAAGCTGCCTATTCTTCGTCTTCTCTCCATTCAGCCTTTATGGCTAATGTCGACAGTTCATCAAGTCAGGTATGTGTCGATGAACCCACTGCTGATATCTGTGATAATTGTGATAGATTGCATGTTAAATGTGCTGATTTGGATGCAAACATGTCTGAGTTGCAAGGCAAACATGATGCTTTACAAGCTAGTTTGTTTGACTTGCAAGACAAACATGTTTCGTTGAATGATAAGTGGTGTGAGTTGCAAAGCAAACACGAGGCTTTGCAAGAGAAATATGATGTGACATTCATTCACAACCAGAAGTTGACCGTTGATCTCTCCAAGTGCACAGAAGCCAATATGTTTTATGAAAACCATGAAAAGGAGTTTAAGTCGGTAATTGAAAAGTTAAAGAAAGATAAAACCGAGTTAACTAAAATGGTTTCCAGAAAACAAACTGACATTAATTTGTATATAACTCGTCTGGAAGTAATGCAAAAGGAAATGGCTTGTGTCAAAACTGAAAGTGAGGCGATCCAACTTAAGCTAGACAGTTATTTGAGCTCTAGCTATGTGTTGGATCACATCATTTGTGACAACCCGCACAAAACCAGGTATCCGTACAACTTAATTAATGATTAATTATTACTTGATTACTGTGCTTGATTGAAACTAGCTGATAAACTGCTACCTGCATACTGATACATGCACTTACTTGCATCATACTTTATTTGCTGTCACTACATTATTTACGTGCTGAACCCTAGTGACAAACATGATGCACAAAAAGCACAGTAGCACCAAACGGATACACAGTGAACATGCTGATATAACCAGCATCAGGCAAATACTGCCTCAAGGCCTGTTAAGAGCCTCATATATTTTGGCTACACTGGTAGTGAGTGTAGGATATAAGGGTTGTGTTACCGCGCCTCTAGGGGATAAGATACACTGATTCGGATGTGCCAGAACGTACTTTAAGTACCAAACACAGCACTTTAAATAATTTAACCAGCTTCTAGCTGACTAGTAAAGTGCCAAAAATGAGAAAATATCACTAGACACTTTCTAAAGTGTCGGGAAAACAAATTGTGTCACTAAAGATGTAATAACGACACTTTAAAGTCTTTTGTAACACTTTAACGGATTACTATCCAACCGGACACCCGGACTTTACCCGGAACATGAAAACTATACTATTTTTATTATTACTCTTTTTCTGAGCCAGTTAGGGTCCCTGGTTACCCTAACACCAGTCATAACACACTATTTATTACTAACTAAGTTAACATCTAACCTAACTTAGTTAACCTTAACTAAACTCCTAATTACCTACTTGAAATCGGACCAAAGGCCCCCACTCCCCAACCGATCGGTCACCTAGGGAGCACAAAATGGTACTTGAAATCTTGCCAAGATCTTGCCATGTTTAATATCCACCCTACACATGAACCATTGGACACTAACACTAAGTTTGCCTATATAAACCCTCACTAACCTCTAGAGATCTTTATCACTAATCCACACCACAACTTTCACTCTCTTTCTCTCTTGTGGCTCTCGGCCGAACCCCAACCCACACACCACCACAATTTCGGTTCTTGCTTCCATCATTCCAAGACCATTCAAACATCACAAGACACGTATAAGGAGCTTTGGTGCAAGCGGAACGCGAAGGACCACTCTCGTTGGCTTTTATCCACGCGGTTTTCGTCACAACTCTTCCCTAGCCTTGAGCTAGAGGTATAACCTTTAAAACTCGTTTTCACACATATCTAAAGTGGTTAAAAGAACTTTCGTCGGTTAAATATCGTAAACACGCGTTTTGAATCTTTAAAGTCTAGTAAAATCACTAAAATGGAGGTTAATAGCATATGTCTTGTGTAAAAGTCGTAGGACTTGAAATTTGTGCTTATTGTGACCCGATCTATAATGTGGTAGCTCAAATCTTCGTTTAACCCGACTTTGTAAAATCACGTATCATCACATAAGCTTGTTTTTGAAAGATACAAGGGTTAAAAGTGAAACACTACCACATTTTAGAGACATGAACTTGTAGAGAAATATTTTACTTGTGTAAAAGTATTTTAACCGGTAAAATGGTGTTTAAAACTAGCGGATCTACGTATCCGCAAGTGGTATTTTTGAAAGACCACACTTTAAAGAAATCATGTTTTTCTAAAGATGGATCTTGCACTAATAAATATGATTCTATAAACCACGGGTGTATAGACACTTGTGAAATAAAGAGATCCGACAAAGAAGTGTATTTGTCACTTGTTACTAGAAGTTGTAAAGACGGTTTTCTCTAAACACGAGGTTTTTACAAGATTAAAGTTACTTTATATAGAAATCTACATATATAAGGATGATTTACATTATTAATGCGGAAAAACTGCAAGTTCATGCGATTATGCAAATTTACATACTTGTTGACTAGTTTGATGTGTCGGAAATTGTTTGATTGAATAAAGAAGTTGATTGAGTTGATTTGTTAAAAGAAAATGATACGCTTGAAAGCGTGGCCACCTCCAGTTACAGAGGAAACTCTGGCGAAATTTTCTAAAAACCTAACACTTAGACTTTTTACACAACAAGTGTTAGAACTATTTTTGGGCATACTTTTGAAACATAAATTTCGCCAGTACTATATTTTACTAAACATTCGGAGGTGGGATTTTCACAAAGATTAACGTGATAAATATATTTGTCACAACACTGTTTATGATTATTTTGTGAAATACATAAATATTATTTTAGAGTGAAAATAATATTTACAAGCGTTAATGATTCCAAAACTTTACGAACGCTTCCACAAACATATAAGTTACACCGGTAATTACATTACCACAAGATTGATAAAACGTAACTTACGCACATGTATTGTATCCCCCATCCTTGGGAAGAAGAATAACTACCAAGTGTATACGGAACAAAAACACGAAATAGTTGTCTAACTATTTCCCAAAGACATAAACTATAAAGCTAAAGCACGGCCGTCCGTCTAATAGAATTAGCACTTGTAGGTCGTTGTACAGCTTACTGTATTGGAGACACTTGGTAGAGACGCGCATTCACTGTGAGTTCATGTCCCCCTTTTCTCTAACTGTTTTCAGTTTTCTTAACTGCGGGGGTGAAATACATGTTACTTTGTTTACAAGTACTTTTATACACGGTATGAATTACGTAAGGAGGTTTAGATCATGTGAATGGGTAGTTAGAACACCGAGGGACTCGAGCGGTAGATCTATCTGGGTGTAGCGAGCCCAGCTCCCGGTCCAACAGAACAGGCCTCTCGGAGGACTAACAGAACGGATCCGGAGTGACTTGGTACCCAACGCAAAATCGGCTAGGGTTGTGTCTTACTTACTTGCATTTCACAACATGCTAATGGCCTTGCAAACCATTGGTGATCACAAGTCCTCTTACACTGCTACATACCAGGAAACTTTTATACTTACAAGTGTTTTACTTACTCACTTGCACATGAACTCGCTCAACATTATTGTTGATTTTTCAACTCACATGTATTTCAGGAAATTAACGGATTCTGGCACGGTATGAACGTTTTCCGCTGCAATCTTCATGAAGTCATCAAGGATTAGGGGTTGTGTTCTCTTACCTGGACAAGACACAATCCTTAACCCTCATTTATGTTTTGTCATTAGATGTAGTGTTACTGAACATGGATTATGGTCGTATGTTTAAAACAATGGTATTGTATGTTGATTTCTAAACTTAATGATGACTTGCATGGTTTTTAAATTCATATAGCTTGTTATGATTAAGCTATGGTATTAAGAAGTCACACCAAAACTAACCACGCTTCCGCAAAGCCAGGGTGTGACAGCTTGGTATCAGAGCTCTGATCATAGCGAACTAGGATTCTGTCTCGAGTCTAGACTATGATCACTAGGGCTCTCACGAAAACATTTTTCTGCATACCACTTAAGTCCAGATCCACACTTTTTACAAACAAATGTTGAGCACATTTTATTAATTATAAGTTCAGCTTGGAGGGCTGAGGATCGATCTGGAGGATCGAGATGGTCAAGGTAGCTGAGCACGTTGGTTTGTTATAGGATCGATCTGGAGGATCGAGATGGTCAAGGTAGTTGAACACGTTGGTTTGTTATAGGATCGATCTGGAGGATCGAGGTTTGGTTTATGTGAAGGATAGAGCAGTCGTGTAGACTGGATGGTATTGGCTAGTAAGACTAGGAGGATTATGTGATACCTTACTTGATGACTTATGTGATTAACTGATTATATGATTGATTATTATACGTATATATGTTTGTGTTACAAACGTTATGCTCTCATCAAGTACTAGAAAGATGGGCACTACGAACCCCATGACCATAGTATCAGACGACATAGTTCAACGAAGCACGAGGTGTACATTTCTGATACTACCGGCACAGACAATGACGACTTTCAGCCCTTTGTGCACTGCCTGAAGTCGTAGCAGAGCCTACTGATGGCCATCTTGTTGGGATTTTACCACTGGCGGTGATCCCTGCTCCTGTGCCCCTTGCCGCTTATCCTGTTGATGATACGCCCTCCCAACGAGGCCTCTGAAGACGATAACGATCTACTGGAGGAGGACCCATTCGAGGGCAGGGCCTTATTACTGCTAGTATTAGGCTACTACATGCGGACGCTCCTATAGGGGAAACTTATGACCATTCCCCTATCCCAGGCTCATTTGAGTTTCTGACACCCGCATCTTCGCACATACAGGGAATGCAGCACTACTTACACGACGCCGACCCTGATACGGCATCACTAGCTGCACCGGATCCCGCACACAGTTTTGAGTTTGATCGTAATTATGAGGACAATTCTGTTTTTCCGCCTGGTGTTGATCCAGACCATGACATTGAGTTCATGCACTTAGACAAGCCCTTGGGGGATCCTGTAACCCCTGTGATTGTTGATCCAGCTGATTTTGAGATGGAGTTTTTGATTCGGAGCTAGCCATGGCCCCTGAGCCAGGCGTTGCTCCTGACCCCACATCGGAGTATGACCCTGTTCATGCCGATGCACCGGCTGTTGCTCCTTGATTGATCATCTGCTTGGATGAGAGAAAATTTGGGGTAACTGTGCAAGACAATTTATTATTACGGGGGCCCACGTAATAACGATTTGTAGTGCACAGGAACCCTGGTGGACTCTGCAGGTCAAGCTAATGATAACCTAAACACAAATGACCTAGGCAATGTAGCCTCGAGTTCATTCTATTACAAGCAACAAGCCAAATTGACGAGCCTATGTGAAGGCTCAGGAATTTATTTCCCCACTTATACAGTGGGTATATCTGCGTGTGAAATGGGGTGATTACATGATGGCTTACGTTGCTATATATATACCCCATAGACAATTGAAACATTGTCCAAACCGCTTCACACTATTTCGACAAAAGGGAATGTCACCCAGACGTGACACAAGCACCGGTACGTTACTGAGGACAGAAGACGAGCTGCAAGAACGCATCTCACAGATAAATGCACGACATGAAGCCCTCCACTCTATGTACAACGATGACATTACTGGAGATAACCCTCCAACTGGCTGCACCTATAAACAGTTCCTGAACTGCAAGCCTTTGAACTTTGTCGGAACCGGAGGCACCGTTGCATTTGTTCGTTGGTCCGAGAAGACCGACTCCACTCTAAGAATGAGTAACTGTTCGCCCCAACAGAGTGTTACCTACCTCTCAGGGATATTTCTAGATGACACACTCTCTTAATGGAACCTCCAGGTTCAGACCCTTGGCACAGACGCTGCTTATACACTGAGCTGGGACGAGCTCAAGGAAACGATTGAGAAGAAATGTTGTTTTAAGACAGAAATTCAGAAACTTGACGTGGAGTCCTGAAATTTGAGAAAGGACGAACCAGAGACTCCTGAACATGACCAGCGATCGCACGACTTGTCTAGGGTCGTCCCCTACTAAGTCATTGATGTAGTATGATATAGTGGTGTACTTGTGAGCTTTACATTGTGGTCTCGAATTGTGGCAATACAATCGTAGTATTCTCATCACATGCGATGTTCAACCAATTGTTTATGTCCTATAGCATAAGAGGTTATGTGATTGACTTGTTGATAACATGAGATGTTATGTGTTGGTATTGTTGAATGCATACGTACACTTCACTTGCTATGACCTAACCTGTGTGAAACATCTTTTAGAAGATGCCGCCAAGACGCGAAATGCGCATGCCCACCTCTGAGGCAGAACTTAAAGAGATAATTGCTGCAGCTATAGCACAGCACGAGGCCCTACGCTCCGAACCAATCAAAGGTACCTCAGAAAATAACGATTGTTCCTGCTGGCACTTCCTCAACTACAAGCCTCCGACGTTCGACGGCACTGGGGGTGCCATAACTTTTGTGAAATGGATTGAAAGTATGGAATCCATCTTTCGAATGAGTGGCTGTACGCCAGAACAACAGGTCCCATACGTTTCTGAGTTGTTTCAAGATGGAGCTCGGTTATGGTGGAATCTTCAGGTTCGAATGATGGGCCTAACTACAGCATACGCGTTAACTTGGGATGAGTTGAAAGGAATGATGCATAAGAAGTATTGCCCCCACACGGAAACCCAGAAGTGGGAAGATGAATTGCGGAGCCTAATGATGGAAGGTCCGAAGGTGCTGGAGTACGTGCAACGACTCCATGCTCTGTCACAAATTGTTCCATACCTGGTAAAACCAGAACTGAAGAAATTGGAACAATTCATTTGGGAACTGGCGCCTCAAGTCTTGAGCTTGATGACAGCATCTACGCCACCAACAGCCATTGTTGCAAGTAAGATGGGTTTGGCACTCGTTACGGAAGCAAATAGACTAGAAAAACTTGCAAACCCTGACAAGAAAACTCAGGTAGAGTCGTCTGGAAAGAACAAAAGGAAGCTTACCGAAGATACCCAAATGAACAACGATGAACAAAGATCTATTCGAGGTTGCTTTGACTGCGGGGACAAAGGGCATTTCAAGAAAGATTGCCCTAACAACAAACAGGCCAATGATAAGATTTACTTAGAAACCAAACCAAGGTGTGCTGAGTGCAAGTGTCACCGTGATGGTGGATGTCAGAAGCCTTGGTACGGGAGGAAAGGACACAACAAGGAAGGTTGTGGGATGAAGAGTTCCATACAAGGAGAAAACAGTAACAACGCTCTAGGTGGAAATGGGAAAGGAGATGGCCGAGTGATAGGATGCTACCATTGTAAGGAAGTTGGACATTTTAAGAGGGAATGCCTGAAGTTGAAACAGGACCGTGAGAGAAAATCCAACATCAGAGCTTGTGAGGCATGCCAGGATCCAGGTGTGATTTCTGGTACGTTCTCTAACAACCAAAACTTTTGCACCTATTTTGTTTGATGCTGGTGCCGGTTATGGCTTCGTGTCATTAGAATTTAAGAATATACTTGGTTTAACCGCTAGTAAGTTAGATATCCCCTACTCGATCGAATTAGCTAATGGAAAGTTAGTTGGAGCCGACGAAGTAATCAGAGGTTGTGTGATAGAATTGGGAGAACGCGAGTTTACGTTGGACCTACTACCAGTCCAATTGGGAAGCTTCGACGTGGTGGTAGGAATGGATTGGTTATCTGGAAACAAGGCTGAGATAGTATGTCACGAGAAAGTTGTTCGTATCCCAAATGGTGAAACAATTGTGGTTCACGGAGAGAAGCGTGACACGCCGTTAAGATTTATCAGCTGCTTGAAGGCAAGGAAGTGTTTACAGAAAGGATGTGTTGCTTTTCTGGCGCACATCGTGGACAAGAAGGCTGCCGAGCCAAGGATCGAAGACATCCCTGTCGTAAGGGAATATCCAGAAGTCTTCCCAGAAGACTTACCCGGACTGCCACCTCAGAGGCAAGTGGAGTTTCACATCGACTTAGTTCCAGGCGCAGCGCCTGTGGCTAAGGCACCATATAGACTTGCTCCGTCTGAGATGCAAGAATTGTCGACGCAACTCCAAGAGTTGTTAGAAAAGGGTTTTATCCGACCAAGCTTCTCGCCTTGGGGAGCTCCGGTCTTGTTTGTCAAGAAGAAGGACGGAAGTTTCCGCATGTGTATTGACTACAGAGAATTAAATAAGCTGACGATCAAGAACAGGTATCCTCTGCCAAGAATCGACGATCTGTTTGATCAACTGCAAGGCTCGAACTATTATTCAAAGATCGATCTCCGATCTGGATACCATCAATTAAGGATACAGGAGGAAAGTATCCCGAAAACAGCCTTCCGAACTCGTTATGGACACTACGAGTTCCTCGTTATGCCATTTGGTTTGACAAACGCACCTGCGGTATTCATGGATCTAATGAATAGAGTTTGCAAGCCATACTTAGACAAGTTCGTGATTGTATTCATCGACGACATCCTGATTTACTCAAAGACGAAGGCTGAACACGAACAACATCTTAGAACCATATTGGAGCTGCTAAAGAAGGAACAGCTGTACGCCAAATTCTCCAAGTGCGAGTTCTGGCTACGCGAAGTCCAGTTTCTTGGACATGTGGTTAGTGGGGATGGAATTCATGTTGATCCCACAAAGATCGAGGCAATCAAGAATTGGGAAACGCCCACAACGCCAACCGAGATCCGACAATTCTTGGGGTTGGCTGGCTACTATCGAAGGTTCATCGAGGATTTCTCGAAAATCGCTCAACCTTTGACGCTCCTCACGCAGAAGGACAAGACGTTTGATTGGGGAATCAAACAGGATGAAGCGTTTCATATATTGAAAGATAAGCTCTGCAACGCGCCAATCTTAGCTCTACCGGAAGGTACCGACGATTTTGTGGTATACTGCGACGCATCGCGTCAGGGATTGGGATGTGTGTTGATGCAACGCCAAAAGGTCATTGCTTACGCATCACGCCAACTGAAAGTGCACGAGAAGAATTATACCACACATGATTTAGAGCTTGGCGCAGTGGTTTTTGCACTAAAGATCTGGAGGCACTACCTGTATGGTACGAAGTGCAAAATTTTCACAGATCACAAGAGCCTACAACATATATTTAACCAGAAGGAGTTAAATATGAGGCAAAGACGATGGGTTGAGTTGCTAAACGATTACGACTGCGAGATCAAGTATCACCCGGGAAAGGCGAACGTAGTAGCCGATGCCCTAAGTCGTAAAGAAAGAATCAAGCCCATAAGGGTTAGAGCTTTGGAAATGATTGTACGAACCGACCTTCCCTCGCGCATTCGTGCTGCACAAAAGGAAGCTCTCAAGAAGGGAAACCTTGAGGAAGAATATCTCCGGGGAATGGAGAAGCTTTTGGTACCAAACGAGGAAGGGACGTTACATTTTGAGAAAAGGATTTGGGTTCCTCTGTTTGGTGGATTAAGGGAAGTTATTTTCGACGAAGCGCACAAGTCACGGTACTCTATCCACCCTGGATCGGATAAGATGTACCAGGATCTTAAAGATTACTATTGGTGGCCTAGGATGAAAGGCGACGTTGCTGTCTATGTGAGCAAATGTTTAACGTGCGCTAAGGTCAAGGCAGAATACCAGAAGCCTTCGGGATTTCTGCAACAACCTGAGATTCCCAAATGGAAATGGGAACAAATCTCAATGGATTTTGTTACAAAACTGCCAAGAACACCAAGAGGCCATGATATGATTTGGGTGATTGTTGACCGCCTAACAAAGTCCGCACATTTTCTGCCAATCAGGGAGAAAGACAGTACTAGTAAACTTGCGGAAATTTACATGAGAGAGATCGTAGCACGACATGGAGTACCACTCTCGATCATCTCTGATAGAGACGGAAGATTTGTGTCAAGAATATGGCAATCTTTCCAAGAATCTTTTGGCTCACAATTAAATCTGAGCACTGCATTCCATCCGCAAACTGATGGCCAGAGCGAGCGAACAATACAAACGTTGGAGGACATGCTGAGGGCATGTGTTATGGATTTAGGAGGTAGCTGGGATAAACACTTACCCTTGGTCGAATTTTCATATAACAACAGCTACCACACCAGTATTGGTGTTGCGCCTTTTGAGGCCCTATACGGACGCAAGTGCCGATCCCCACTATGTTGGTCTGACGCAGGTGATAGGCAGCTTGCTGGTCCCGAGATCGTCCAAGAGACGACAGATAAGATCGCGCAAATTCTTAAACGCATCGAAGCCGCTCGCCACAGGCAAAAGGCCTACGCGGATCCAAACCGGAAGCATGTGGACTTCCAAGTCGGAGAGATGGTATTATTGAAGGTTTCACCCTGGAAAGGGGTAGCGCGCTTTGGAAAGCGAGGAAAGTTGAATCCACGCTACATTGGTCCCTTTAGAATTCTGGAGAGAATTGGGACAGTAGCATACAAGTTGGACCTACCTGCTGAACTAAATGGTGTTCACGATACATTTCATGTATCCAATTTAAAGAAAAGTCCAACTCAAGTTGACGTTGCCATTCCTATCGACGAGATTCATATTGACGACACGCTCCACTTCGTTGAAGAACCTGTCGAGGTCACGGATTGGAAAGTTAACAAGACCCGCCGGAGCAGTGTCAAACTCGTCAAGGTACGTTGGAATGCCAGACATGGTCCTGAATTCACATGGGAACGTGAGGACCGGATGAAAGAGAAATACCCCCACCTATTTCCTAAGAACCCTGCTTCTACAAGCAGAACTTAAAATTTCGGGACGAAATTTATTTAACGGGGGGAGAATGTGACAACCCGCACAAAACCAGGTATCCGTACAACTTAATTAATGATTAATTATTACTTGATTACTGTGCTTGATTGAAACTAGCTGATAAACTGCTACCTGCATACTGATACATGCACTTACTTGCATCATACTTTATTTGCTGTCACTACATTATTTACGTGCTGAACCCTAGTGACAAACATGATGCACAAAAAGCACAGTAGCACCAAACGGATACACAGTGAACATGCTGATATAACCAGCATCAGGCAAATACTGCCTCAAGGCCTGTTAAGAGCCTCATATATTTTGGCTACACTGGTAGTGAGTGTAGGATATAAGGGTTGTGTTACCGCGCCTCTAGGGGATAAGATACACTGATTCGGATGTGCCAGAACGTACTTTAAGTACCAAACACAGCACTTTAAATAATTTAACCAGCTTCTAGCTGACTAGTAAAGTGCCAAAAATGAGAAAATATCACTAGACACTTTCTAAAGTGTCGGGAAAACAAATTGTGTCACTAAAGATGTAATAACGACACTTTAAAGTCTTTTGTAACACTTTAACGGATTACTATCCAACCGGACACCCGGACTTTACCCGGAACATGAAAACTATACTATTTTTATTATTACTCTTTTTCTGAGCCAGTTAGGGTCCCTGGTTACCCTAACACCAGTCATAACACACTATTTATTACTAACTAAGTTAACATCTAACCTAACTTAGTTAACCTTAACTAAACTCCTAATTACCTACTTGAAATCGGACCAAAGGCCCCCACTCCCCAACCGATCGGTCACCTAGGGAGCACAAAATGGTACTTGAAATCTTGCCAAGATCTTGCCATGTTTAATATCCACCCTACACATGAACCATTGGACACTAACACTAAGTTTGCCTATATAAACCCTCACTAACCTCTAGAGATCTTTATCACTAATCCACACCACAACTTTCACTCTCTTTCTCTCTTGTGGCTCTCGGCCGAACCCCAACCCACACACCACCACAATTTCGGTTCTTGCTTCCATCATTCCAAGACCATTCAAACATCACAAGACACGTATAAGGAGCTTTGGTGCAAGCGGAACGCGAAGGACCACTCTCGTTGGCTTTTATCCACGCGGTTTTCGTCACAACTCTTCCCTAGCCTTGAGCTAGAGGTATAACCTTTAAAACTCGTTTTCACACATATCTAAAGTGGTTAAAAGAACTTTCGTCGGTTAAATATCGTAAACACGCGTTTTGAATCTTTAAAGTCTAGTAAAATCACTAAAATGGAGGTTAATAGCATATGTCTTGTGTAAAAGTCGTAGGACTTGAAATTTGTGCTTATTGTGACCCGATCTATAATGTGGTAGCTCAAATCTTCGTTTAACCCGACTTTGTAAAATCACGTATCATCACATAAGCTTGTTTTTGAAAGATACAAGGGTTAAAAGTGAAACACTACCACATTTTAGAGACATGAACTTGTAGAGAAATATTTTACTTGTGTAAAAGTATTTTAACCGGTAAAATGGTGTTTAAAACTAGCGGATCTACGTATCCGCAAGTGGTATTTTTGAAAGACCACACTTTAAAGAAATCATGTTTTTCTAAAGATGGATCTTGCACTAATAAATATGATTCTATAAACCACGGGTGTATAGACACTTGTGAAATAAAGAGATCCGACAAAGAAGTGTATTTGTCACTTGTTACTAGAAGTTGTAAAGACGGTTTTCTCTAAACACGAGGTTTTTACAAGATTAAAGTTACTTTATATAGAAATCTACATATATAAGGATGATTTACATTATTAATGCGGAAAAACTGCAAGTTCATGCGATTATGCAAATTTACATACTTGTTGACTAGTTTGATGTGTCGGAAATTGTTTGATTGAATAAAGAAGTTGATTGAGTTGATTTGTTAAAAGAAAATGATACGCTTGAAAGCGTGGCCACCTCCAGTTACAGAGGAAACTCTGGCGAAATTTTCTAAAAACCTAACACTTAGACTTTTTACACAACAAGTGTTAGAACTATTTTTGGGCATACTTTTGAAACATAAATTTCGCCAGTACTATATTTTACTAAACATTCGGAGGTGGGATTTTCACAAAGATTAACGTGATAAATATATTTGTCACAACACTGTTTATGATTATTTTGTGAAATACATAAATATTATTTTAGAGTGAAAATAATATTTACAAGCGTTAATGATTCCAAAACTTTACGAACGCTTCCACAAACATATAAGTTACACCGGTAATTACATTACCACAAGATTGATAAAACGTAACTTACGCACATGTATTGTATCCCCCATCCTTGGGAAGAAGAATAACTACCAAGTGTATACGGAACAAAAACACGAAATAGTTGTCTAACTATTTCCCAAAGACATAAACTATAAAGCTAAAGCACGGCCGTCCGTCTAATAGAATTAGCACTTGTAGGTCGTTGTACAGCTTACTGTATTGGAGACACTTGGTAGAGACGCGCATTCACTGTGAGTTCATGTCCCCCTTTTCTCTAACTGTTTTCAGTTTTCTTAACTGCGGGGGTGAAATACATGTTACTTTGTTTACAAGTACTTTTATACACGGTATGAATTACGTAAGGAGGTTTAGATCATGTGAATGGGTAGTTAGAACACCGAGGGACTCGAGCGGTAGATCTATCTGGGTGTAGCGAGCCCAGCTCCCGGTCCAACAGAACAGGCCTCTCGGAGGACTAACAGAACGGATCCGGAGTGACTTGGTACCCAACGCAAAATCGGCTAGGGTTGTGTCTTACTTACTTGCATTTCACAACATGCTAATGGCCTTGCAAACCATTGGTGATCACAAGTCCTCTTACACTGCTACATACCAGGAAACTTTTATACTTACAAGTGTTTTACTTACTCACTTGCACATGAACTCGCTCAACATTATTGTTGATTTTTCAACTCACATGTATTTCAGGAAATTAACGGATTCTGGCACGGTATGAACGTTTTCCGCTGCAATCTTCATGAAGTCATCAAGGATTAGGGGTTGTGTTCTCTTACCTGGACAAGACACAATCCTTAACCCTCATTTATGTTTTGTCATTAGATGTAGTGTTACTGAACATGGATTATGGTCGTATGTTTAAAACAATGGTATTGTATGTTGATTTCTAAACTTAATGATGACTTGCATGGTTTTTAAATTCATATAGCTTGTTATGATTAAGCTATGGTATTAAGAAGTCACACCAAAACTAACCACGCTTCCGCAAAGCCAGGGTGTGACATCATTGACGTACAGAAAGAGAAACGGGATGTCACATGCATTGGGTACAAGAAATGTCCACCACCTGTGAGACATAATTATGATGCCATGCCTGATGAGGAGGATAGAACTTTCTTTGAACCATCTGTTCCTCTAGATGTTAATGAATTTGCAGCAGGACTCGGATACAAGAAAGAAGTATCATCAGATTCGGATGTGTCAGCAGATACTTTTGTAGCTGCTGAACAGAATCAGGATCCTCCAGTTGTGATTGAGGATGCTGATTCTTCTGATGATGAATCCGATGATACTGATTCAGCAAAGTCTGATGCGGTGATAAACGAAGAGGACATACCTCTTGAGAATCATATTCTGTGTGATCCTCCTGCAAAACCCGCTAAGACTGTTGCAATCGAGTCCTCGTCTGAAAAAGGGTCGGAGTGTGTGGATTTGCTGTACACTCTTGTTGGTGATGATAAAATTTATTCTGACAAAGATTTTCCGATTAAGAATGTAAATCAATCCCTAATCAGTAAAGTTTTTGAGAATTCGACAAGTAAGTTTCTGGGAAAGAAAGGATCACACGTTGTGGTAACACAGTGCCCTCCTATCCCTAAGGCTGAAGTTAGAAAACAATTTGGCAATCAGAAATTACCAACAGTGCAAAAACAGCAAAATCATGCCAAACCAAAAGGTAAAACACCGACTCAAATTCAAAGGAAGCCGAATCAGAAGAAGAAAAGGAATGTGAACTTTGTGAAATCTAAGGGAACGGACAAAATTGCAACATTTGAAAATCAATCTAACTTAGATTTTGTCAAAAAGGCAACAGTGATGAAAAGGAATGAACCAAGTAGTTCAAAACCTAGTACCTCGGGGTCACAAAGTTCATCATTGTCGGCAAGACGATCACATGATACTTCGGGGTTTGTTGAACGAAGATCATGTTTTGAATGTGGTACAATTGGGCACATTGTCAGAAATTGCCCGTATCTTCATAAATTAAAAGCCAAAGAAGATGATCCCCGTGAACGCAATCACCAAAAGCGATCTGTGTCCGTAAAACCAGATCCCCGACTTGTAAGAGAAAGGGAAAAGAAACAGAAACGCCAACAAGTCAAGGTGGTTGAAAAGGCACTTAAAAATGAAGTGGTTCAAAAACAACCGGTTCCAGTTAAACCAGAAAGTTCAAAATTTTCAAAAACTTCAAACAATCATGAAGTTAAATTTTCAAACAATCAAACTGGTAAATTTCAACAGACATGGAAACCTAAAATAACCACAAATTCAGGGGGACCATCACAATTTTCAAATCATCAAAGAATAGAAGTTATTGTTGTTGATGAAAATGGAAGACCCAAGACCACAATGGCTTGGGTCCCCATCTCCAACTAATTATGTGAGTTCATGTGCAGGGTGTTCCAGGAGGAACTATCAGTAGTCATTGGATTGTTGATAGTGGGGCATCCAGGCACATGACAGGCGACATGAAGCTTCTCTACGACGTCAAATCTATTAGAGGAGGTTATGTTGCTTTTGCTGGAGATAAAGGCGGATATATTACGGGTGAAGGAACGATTTCCAACGGGGTTGTTAGTTTTGATAAGATCAACTTCGTACAACAACTTGATCACAATCTTCTTAGTGTTTCTCAAATTTGTGATAAGCAGTTTTCAGTACACTTTGATGCCAATGGATGTTATGTGCTGAAACCCGGCTTCAAAATTCCGAAAGAATGGATTCTCTTGTCGGCTCCAAGGATAAATGATTTGTATGTCCTTGATATGAGTCAAGCTATCACAACGTCTGCACAAGCAACTTGTTTCGTTTCCAAAGCCACAGAAAAAGACACAATCTCTTGGCACAGGCGAATGGGTCACATTCACTTACGCAAAATGAATCATTTGGTGTCAAATGAATTAGTGAATGGTGTTCCTCTTAAAAACTTTCATCTTCAAGACGTCTGTGTTTCGTGCCAAAAAGGAAAACAAATGAAGAAGCGACACCCTACAAAGAAGATCAACACGGTGGCTGTTCCTCTTGAACGTTTGCACATGGATTTGTTCGGTCCTGTCAAGCACAAAAGCATTAGGAATGATCAATACTGCCTCGTGATAACTGATGATTATTCAAGATTTTCTTGGGTGGCGTTCATGGCACATAAGAGTGAAACCTTCGGTATTATCAAAAACTTGATTATTCAGATTGAGAATCTTTATAACTTGAAGGTTAGGCGGATACGTAGCGACAATGGTACTGAATTCAAAAATCATGCCATGGCGGAGTTTTGCACTTCAAAAGGTATTCTTCACGAATTTAGTGCAGCTTATACTCCTCAACAGAATGGCGTCGCTGAACGTAAGAACCGCACATTGATCGAGACTGCTAGGACTATGTTGGTGGAGTCACAGTTGCCGATTCCCTTCTGGACTGAAGCTGTGTCCTCTGCATGTTATACGTTGAACCGAGTCCTCACAGTCAAAAGGCACAACAAGACCTGCTTTGAGCTTATTAACAAACGGAAACCAGATTTTTCATATCTTGAACCGTTTGGAGCTCCGTGCACAATAATCGATCCTAATGGAAAGTTTGGGGCAAGAGCAATTGATGGATACTTTCTTGGGTATTCCACCCCTAACTTAAGAGTCTGGAATCTAGAGACTAAAAGGGTCGAGGAATGGTCTGAAGTCAGAGTACAAAGGCACACTTTACCAGTCAGAAATCCTGGTCAGCCTTGGATGTTTGAGTACGATGACTTTTTCAATTCGATCAATGTAGAAGCAGTTGAAGAAAATGCTGCGGCAAGGATGTTTTTCGAGAGTGACAATGCAACAGATTCACCGCTGGTTCGTCCAATTATTGTCAATCAAGAACCATCTTCGGTGAACAATAATGCTCTCGACAATGAGGATTTTCACGATGCTACCGAATTGAACGAATCTTCAGAGGATGATGAATTTCTAGATGCAGATCAAGAAGCTCCAACAACAGCAGTACATGGTACTTCAGAGGGTACACCTCCAGTGGATGTCCATAGAACAGCTGAAGCTACTGCATCATCCTCTTCGCCAATTCCGGGCATTGAATTGGTTGTTGATCTCAATCTCAACAATCTGGGTACAAACATTCCAGTTCAAGATAATCCAGAAAGAAGGATTCACAATACCCATCCTCAACAAAACATCATCGGAAATGTACAGAGTGGCGTTCAAACAAGAAACATGTTGCGAAACAACAACAATGCAGGCTTGTATGCAGATATTAGAGAATCTGGTCAACAAAATGATTGGTCTTTCGCGTGCTATGTCTCACAGGAAGAGCCAAGAACTTGGAAAGAAGCTTTGAAAGATAACTCATGGGTTGAAGCAATGCAGGAAGAACTGCAACAATTCCAGAAGCTTGGTGTCTGGAAACTCGTAGAGAAACCTGCTGGTTACAAGAAGATTGGTACCCGTTGGGTGTTTAAATGCAAAAAGGATGACCGTGGAATCGTTATTCGAAACAAAGCAAGGCTAGTCGTTCAAGGTTTTCGTCAGATAGAAGGGATCGACTACAACGAAGTGTATGCACCTGTTGCACGTCTAGAAGCAATTCGGATCTTTCTGGCTTATGCCTCATTCAAAGGTTTCAAGGTATACCAGATGGACGTGAAAAGTGCATTCTTACATGGTGTGGTGGAAGAAGAGGTGTACGTCGAACAGCCTCCAGGTTTTGAAGATCCTATCCATCCCGATCGGGTTTGGTTGCTCAACAAAGCTCTCTATGGCCTACATCAAGCACCGCGAGCTTGGTACGCAACCTTATCTAATTATTTGCTGGAGAATGGATTTCGTAGAGGTCTTATCGATTGTACTCTTTTCGTCAAAGAAGAATATGGAGATCTTCTACTGGTACAGGTATACGTTGATGATATTATATTTGGTTCTACTAATGATGTTTTGTGTAGGAATTTCGAGCGCATCATGCAGGATAAATTCGAGATGAGTGCTATGGGGGAAATGACCTTCTTTTTGGGCCTACAAGTGCAACAAACTGAGTCTGGGATATTCATCCATCAGACTAAATATGTTGGTGACATCTTGAGCCGGTTCCAGATGTCTGATGCAACGCCCATTGGTACCCCATTGCCGCAAAATCACGGAATTACTCCAGACTTGAAGGGTGAAGCTGTTAGCCCCTCATACTACCGCGCGATGATCGGATCTCTTATGTACCTCACAGCATCACGACCAGATATAATGTACCCAACGTGCCTACTTGCCAGATATCAAGTCAACCCGAAGGCCTCACATCTTGCAGCTGTAAAAAGGATTTTTCGTTATTTGAAGGGTTACCCTGACACCGGTCTATGGTACCCTAGGGATAATAACTTTGACTTGATCGCATTCAGTGATTCTGATTTTGGCGGATGCAAAATCGACGGCAAATCCACAACGGCTGGATGTCAGTTTTTGGGAAATCGCCTAGTCACATGGCAGTGCAAGAAGCAGACATGCGTCGCTACATCAACCTGCGAAGCTGAATACATTGCTGCCTCAAGTTGTTGCTCCCAAGTCCTATGGATCCAACAACAAATGCGCGACTACGGTTTTGAATTCCTAACTACTCCTATTTACGTTGATAATTCTGCTGCCTTACAGATCACTAGAAATCCTGTGCAGCATTCAAAGACTAAGCACATCGAAATTAAGTATCACTTCATACGTGATTGCTTTGAGAAAAGGCTAATCGATGTTGCTTACGTCCACACCGATGACCAACGTGCCGACCTTTTTACCAAAGCTTTTGACAAATCCAGATTTGACTATTTATTATTGGTAAACGGCATTAAGGTCAAGCAAGAGTAAGACCAACATCGGAAAATCATTTTTGTAAATACCTTTGTGTTTTAAATTTGTCTTAGTTTATTGATTTTAGGGGGAGTAAATCCAAATTTGAAAATCCAAAAACATCGAAAAATTTTAAAATCACAAAAACAATAGAAAAACAAAAATGAGTTTCCTGGCGAGCAAAAGAGAAAATGATAGTACTTCAGTGGTCTGTCCAAACCTCTTTAAACCTTAAATGAAAAACGATAAGCAGCTCTATATAAGATGTATCGGTAGGCTCACAATCATTTTAAAGTGTGCAGGGTGATATAAACTTAAATCGACTGAAGACCAGGTGGGAACCATTCATTGGCATATGGTCTTAGTACCGAAATTTCGTTTGAGAGATTGCCGAGGTTCTGAGATATTCGGTCTTTATGCTGCTTATCATCTGGGTATCATGGTTGTATCTTTTACCGAAAAATAACGGGGACGCAAGTCTAGATCTTCCATGATACTATACATACGTGTACATATTGCATTCGACCTAAATAAGTGATCAACAATCACATGTCCTCAAAATAAGTGATAAAATATCACAAATTCTTTCCGGGAGTCAAGTTTGTCTCTCTGCTGTACGAAAGTACTGACCTGTTCACGGACTTGCTCCTGTGCCCTCATGCATATGAAAATCAAGTTCCTCATCAATAAGTGATTATATCACATAGGGCTTGTTTTCAATCAAAATAAGTGAGTTTCTCACATCATATACGGTCAAACAGATGATAATCGGTATACTCACCGGTAAGATGAACCCTCGTGCATACCTTGATACGGGAATGTGTCGTGATGTGGATGAACACCGGTCGGTAAGTATAAATCATACCTTAACGTATCCCCTCGCCATGATTACATCTGATAAGTTGAGCTTAAGTGGACAACAATACCGATAATTGTTATAGGATGCTTATCTTAATGTTAACTAATTGAACAACAAGAGCGTTTTTGACATGACCGTACACTGATATGATTCTCTTACCCTCGAAACTCACAAAAAGAATGTCTGTTTGTATATATTTAATGCTTTCAGTTTCTGCATCTCTGTATATATCTATTTACTGCTTTCAGTCTTTACATTTGAAATATTAAAAAAATTCCAAAAAGATTTTAGGTGTGTTTTAATATAAACTTTATAAAAGCCAAAAAGATTTTATTTCTATCTTATTTTCGATCGTACGATGTTGGATCTCGAGTCTTCGTTACCTGAAACCTGAACGAAAACCGAAAATGACTAAATCTTCATAAACGGTCGAAATTTGCAAGTTTTGAAAGATAAAGACTAAAATTGACAAATTTTCTAAACTTTCAAACTGTCGGACGGTGTTTGTTTGAACAATGGTCACATGTGTGTCATTTGCTTATGATATTCCAGGCAGTTGTTCTCATTACGCGTTTAGATTTCTTGCATGTGCAGATTCTAAAGGCAAGGAGAACATGGTCGATGACAAGCTTCGGAATGAAGACACGACGTGAAGGCACTCAAGTGATGAAGATGATCGAGTTGCCGCTGACCATCATCAACACCACAAGGATCTCAATTCATAAAGAACAAGTATTTCACGAGCATAACTCAAGGGGGAGCTTATGCCAAGGGGGAGTTTGTCAACACACTTCCTACATGAAACGGGGAGTTTGTTGATACACTTTCTGCTTTCAAGACGTGAAGACTTTAAAGATCCTCCGACATTGAAGAACTTGAAAGGACGTCAAAGACTTGAAGACACAAGGGACCTACAAGAATTAAGATCAAGATCGAGACAAAGCTACAGCCAAGGGGGAGTTTGTTGGTGCACTTGTGTCTGTACTTTGTCTGTATTTAGTCTTGATACAAAACGATGTCTTTGATGTAAGATTGATGTAAGTTTGACCAAGTCAACCATCCTCCGGTTTGACTCGGCCAAACAGTTAGACAATGGTTGAAAGATGTTTGGGTCGAAGGATGTGTCATCGAAGGATAGTTTATATCCTTCGATGAGCTCGAAAGATAACCTTCGAAGGATAGACCACGAAGGATATCATCCTTCGTGGTATATGTGATCCTTCGATGGGTTCCTGGTCGACAGATGATCTTACGATCAGTCTGTCTGATCCTTCGACCATACAAGCTGTGTCGGGTATAAATACCCATGTGTTGTGTTCACTTTCTGTAGCAGACAAAAGAGAGTTCGAAAGAAAGGAGAGTGCAGAAAATAGAGAGAACACACACACACTGAGAGAGTTTGCAAAACAGATTTGTAAACATTGCATTGTAACCGACTTTCATAGTATTAATACAGAGGTGTTAATCGTTGAAGATTGTGTGTTGTGTTTGTGATTGTTCTATCTCGGTTTTGCATGCTAGCTTGGATTCCGCACTTGCTAGTGTGTTAGACATAACAAGGAATAGGTTAAACCTCAACCTCCGAGGGACCTACAGAAATAATCGGGCATTTTCAGTTTTCACGATCCTGTTAAAATTTCCGCTGTTAAATTGATAATAAATACCACGGGTTTCTATCCCGCAGCTCCTGAACCGGGTAAAACCGGGACGGGGGCCGTGACACAACTTCTAACAAAAATCTTGATTTTGTTTATTTGATGATTTTGAGCTTTCTGGTCCGTTTAGACGGGTTCTAGGGTCTCATATACTAACGTTTGTGATAAATTTACCATGTAGGTGTGTTTGAACTTAGGATGGGTAAAGATCAAGTGTCGAACATGAACCGAACACACGTTAAATGAAGCTTCCGCGTTAAACCTTGTTTTGTTTTGATAAAAGTGAATTATGTAAACACTTAATTACTATATTTTGAATACTTTAAACATGTATGAATGTTAACTTGACAAAGTTTTTGTAAAGTCGCATTTTTAGTATAAAATGTGTATTTTAATGTTAAAATCGTGTTATTTAAAAGATGTGTGTTACAGTTTGTTTGTTGAATTTAGGCAATGAACGAAAACAGACATTGATTAAAACAAATGAGCACAAACTAATGTTCACGAACACAAATGAAAACAAACGAACACAAACAAGTGTTCATGAACATAATATATAATACGCTGACACTTAATAAATATTTTATTTTTCGAATTTTTTAAGCATTTAAATAAAATAAAAAACTAAAAGCACTAATGAATTATCGAACACAAATGAACACGTTACCGAACGTTCACGAATGATGAACACAAATGGAAACAAACGAATACAAACAAGTGTTCATGAACATAATATATAATACGCCGACACTTAATAAATCTTTTATTTATCGAAAATTTTAAGCATTTAAATAAAATATAAAACTAAAAACACTAATGAATTATCGAACACAAATGAACACGTTACCGAATGTTCACGAACATAAATGAACGAACACGGCCTCTGTTCATGTTCGTTCATTTAACTAAACGAACGAAATTTTTTGTTCGTGTTCATTTGTTTAATAAGTGAACGGACACAAACGAACTTCCTGCCGAATGGTTCACGAACTGTTCGCCAAATGTTTGGTTCGTTTGCAGCCCTAGTTGACGCTCGTTACATGGCTAGCGATTCTTCTATGCCCCCTCCCACTATTTGGCGGACGGGAAATGAGAAAGGTACGATAAAGGACGTTATAATTTGTGACATGGCCAGGGGCAGAATATAACACCCCATGGTCTTAGGATTTTTGTATAGCAGATGTATTCATTTAGTTTAATTGTACAAATATTTAATACAAAACTTTTCTTTACATACATGATACATTACAAGTCAATTATCATACCAAAAACTAAAAATAATAAAAAGAGAAGGTACTGGGATGTTGATTCAGTGGTCAAAAGGTTTGTGCTCCCTAATGGAGACACAGGTTCGATTGTTGTTTGGGTAGGGACATCTGGGTGAGGGGACGAATTGAGGCTTTAATCCAGGGTTCGAACCTGACAGAGGGCAAGGGTTTACGGATTCCATCCGGTTCCCGCGCATCAAGAGGTACGTTCTCATGGCTGTTGAGTAGTCGACCTTGGAAATAGACCGAGCACGATTAGTTTACACGTGAGATTCTTTACCGTTAAAAAAAATAAACAAAGGAGCAAATAAAAGTAAAATAAAAAGAGAAACGGTCCATTGTTTTATTCAATTCCGGGATTTCGTAAAACCACCGAACCGTTTTTGTATAGATATTTGAGTTTGAGGTATCAGTTATTGGAGCTTCGAAACGGTGGATTCAATTTGTATTACCGAAGATGGAATTTAATGTAACCGATTCCTATTTCTCATGCATTTTTTCTTTAAAATCCCAAACCATAATTAACTTTTCTTATTATCTTTGGAGGTAAGTTTTCTATCAATCAGTGTTTCTTCTCCGTGAGATTTTCCATTTTAAAATCTGCATCTTACACTCTTTACTTTTTGCTAATATAGAATTTTGCATTTTTGTGTTTGTTATTTTTAGGAAGCATAGAAGCTAAACGATGAGCTCCAAGGATGTAGACAGGCTTAGCAGGTTGCCTGAACCGATTGTTTCACATATACTCTCTTTAATGCCTACGAAGTTTGCTGTCCGTACTAGCATTTTAGCGAAAAGATGGAAGTACAGTTGGACGTTTGTCACCAACCTAGACTTTGATGATGATGATTCAACTAATGCCACTGATGTCTTTTCAAGACTTGCTCTTCTCCTCACGGAGTCCAGGCATAATTCTGATAGCTTTATCAAATTTGTTGATCGGGTATTGGAATCTTGCAGGTCACCTCAAGTTAACTTGGTCCGAATTCATGCATATTATAAAGTTCGAGAGTCAAGTCTGTCAAAATGGATCGATAAGGCGGTCAGGTTAAACGTTTGTGAGTTGGACTTACGACTTTCCTTGCCTCATTTGCCTTTAAGCCTTCGCACTTGCATGACACTCACAAAGTTAGTCTTTCATCGTACTGGTCGTGATCGCCATGCTTCCAAGTGTTTGGAGTGTCCGGATCGAGTTAGTCTTCCTTGTTTGAAAACTCTTGACATTGATGTATGTGACGATCCACATGAAAACGCATTTAGAGTCATCAGTGGCTGCCCTTTACTTGAAAATCTGTCTTTGGAAGTGTACCGTGTCTGGGGCGAGTATGAACGTCAAGACGATTACATATTCAACATACCTACTTTGAAACGACTGAAACTTATGTTGGGTTATGATTTAGTTAACCACAAAGTGGTTTTAAACGTCCCTAAGCTTGAATATTTCTTTCTTTGTGGAGAGTTGTTTTCGCTTTTTGTAATGGAAGATGTGTCGTCTCTGGCGGAGGTAACATTATCAATTGAAAGGTTAGGTAGTGATCATCATCTGTGGGTTGAGCTTTTTAAGGGATTAAGTGGAGTTAAATCATTGTCAGCTCAAAATGAAAACAGCGATGGATGCTTCGGATTCATTTCACCTTTGCCTGTTTTTCAAAACATGAAGCACTTGGAGTTGAAGTGTTTTTGGAATCCAGAATTTATCCCACTTATTCTTGAAAGGTCTCCTCAGTTGACATGTTTGTGTGTTAAACATGTACATGACTATTCTAAGGTTTGATTATTTTTCTTCCTTGTTTTAACCTTTTTTTTAATCTTTATATAATGTTTGAGTTTTATTCAATTTGTTTTGTGTTCAAAACATAAGCATGAAGAATCTGATTGGATTGAACCGAAGGAGGTTCCTGCATGTATGCTAACAAACCTTACGACCATCAAGCTTAAATGCGTGGGGCAAAAGTGTGTTATACAGCTTATGGAATACATGCTCAGAAATGCAGAGGTTTTGAAGACGGTAACAATCACTTGGCGTAATCTATGCTTTCAAGAAGAAACACGATTGGGTGCGAAACTGCTTAAGGTTCCAAGGGCTTCCCGTGATTGTGAAATCAGTTTTATTGGAGGTGGTTCTCGCTCTAATGCTAGTTAGTTAGCTTTTGGGAAATGAACCATTTTCAATCAATGGGTCTGTCTTTTCGTATGGAACTATTGCCATTTACAACTAAGATTGGATGGTTATGTCTAAGTCGTTTTATTTCACTTTGTTTGCATTTTCTTTTGAATAATGTACGTTCCAAACATAATGAGAGTGCTAATAATAAAAAAAATATATATATGTTCCAAACATAATGAGGTGGGTCTGGAACAATGCATTCGTTGTACTTGAAATTGTGTTCCAAACATAATAAGATGTGTCTGAAATTATGGGTTTTTCTAGATTTTTACCGTACAGAAAAAAACTACAAATGTTTCATAAGATTTTTTTCCTAAGGGGGTGGTCGAAAATTTCCAAGGGGTGCAGACCACAATTTTCAAGGGGTGCGGTCGGGATTTTAACGGAAATTTAGCTCTAAAACTTTTTTTTCAAGGTGTGTGCTCGCCCATAGTCACCTAATACGCGGTTCGCTCCGGTTCGGGTACGCGGTTCGGGTTCGCGATTCGCTAGTTGGGATGAATTCGGTTCGGAGGGGGGTAGGTTCATTTCGGTACGATCCGGTACGATTCGGTTCGGTGTACCATTCCGTCCGGTTCGGTATACACATTTCTTAATGAAATAAGAAAAAAAAGTAAACAATTAAAAAACGTTTTAAGTTAAAGTTGATAAAAAGTAAAAGTATTGAGGTCTAAGGATGAAATATGTAACTTAATAAAAAAAGCTTTAGGTTAAAAATTATAATAACACAAACATAAAGGATGAAATATGTAAATAAAAGAGGTTTAGGTTAAAATAGATTAAAGAAACGCAGCCGTCATATTATGTACAGCCTCCATCTCCATTGTCTCCTCCATTTTCATTAGGGTTCATCATCACATCACAGGTAAGGTTTAATTTTTTCATCTTCGTCACCATTCTTGTGCATAAAACTTTAATTTCACATCTTTCTACATAAAAGAAATTCGCTGAATTGATAAAGGAAATTCGCTGAATTGATGAACCTGATGCGCTGAATTGAAGAATAAGATACGCGAATTGGCATCGTATTATACGCATACGAATTCCGTATGGTACGAAACGTACCAAAACGAAATTCGCATCTTTTTGAGCGAATTATGTGACTATGTGCTCGCCCACCTTGGGCAATAGGTGGGTATGCCCCTGATGATAATATGTAGTTACGGTTCTTCAATTGTTTTCATATTTAATCGTTGGCCTTCGAATTGGATGGTGTTTGGGAGCAAGAATTTTGATTGGATCGATGGTCTTAAAATTCCAGCAAAAAGAAAAAAAAAATACTTATCCAGTTCCATATTACTAATTCTACATTTATTTAATTATTTAAGACATGTAATTTAATCACAAAAAAGTTGGTTGATATAATAAAACAGTTTTTTTTTTTTTTTTGAACGACATATAATAAAATAGTTAATGAGTAAATCTTAGAGCTTTTACACCCCATTCTCTAAACCGATTTATTCCTTCAAAACAGAGAAAACAATATAGAATATAGTACTTCATCCCTATAGCTACACAAACTTTCATATAGTTATTCACCCTTTATAAAACTCTTAGACCACCCGTAGTGGGGCGGTATTTAAAAAAAAATTGGAAAAAAACGCCGTAAAACGCCCCCCCCCCCCCAATTACACTAGGCGTGTTTTGACGTTTTTTTGAAAAAAATGTTGTTGGCGTTTTAAATAAAACACTAAATTTGCATAGGGGCGAGAGACATGACCGTTGCCAACGGTCAATTGTTTATTTATTTATTTTTTTAATTCCAAAATTTACCCACTATATAAATATCACCCACTTTCTCCGACTTTTTTTTATAAAAAAACTCACTTTCTCTTCTACTTGTTTTATATTTTATACAAACATGCATCCATACCGACCCCCCTTTGGTGTCCCCGCAAGACCCATGAACCCGAACACAACCCAACCGCAACACACGTTTAACCTTCAAGAAATGGACCCGAGCATGTTAACGTACGCGGCTTACTTGAGTGGCGCCACTCCGTTCGTGGCTCCCACCTTCGGCTATGGTCAAGCCGGCGGGTCGCAACCGTCACAACAACAAGCCGAATCCGAACCCGATGTCGATGTCGTGCCGGAGACGCAACCCGAACCGGTGCAAGAGAAATCGAAACGCGGCAGAAGGTCGCATAAGAAGAAGGAAAAGGACGAACCTCGACGTACAAAAACTCACCTTAATGTCACACCCTGGCTTTGCGGAAGCGTGGTTAATTTGGTGTGACTTCTTAATACCATAGCTTAATCACAACAAGCTATATGATAATAAAACCATGCAAGATCATCCATAGATTTAAGTTTTAAAACCGAAGTAACATAACATTGTTTTAGGGACTACAACACCAAAACATAAAACATTGTTTTGAAAGACATAAACATCAACATGAATAAAACGCAGTTTAAGATTTGTGACTCGTCCAGGAAAAAGTCACATTTCCTAAACCGGGATGACCTCGGAACCCATATGCCGCGGGAAGACACAACATACCGCGCCAGATCTTTAATTCCCTGAAATACATGTAAGTTGAAAAATCAACAATAATGTTGAGCGAGTTCATGTGTAAGTGAGTAAATAAACATTTGTATGTATAAAAACCCTGGTATGTAGCAAATAAGGAAAAAGAGATCACCAATGGTTTGCAAGGCCATTGATATGTGTGAAGTGCAAGTATGAAGACTCAAACCTAGCAAATTTATGCGTTGGGTACAAAGTCACCCCGAGGTCCGTTCTGTTTGGGCCTGGGGCTGGGCTCGCTACACCCAGATAGATCTATCGCTCCTGTCCCTCGGTCCTACCCTAAGGATTAATGGCCTCAAGTTTCTGCCTACCCACTCATATGATCTGAAGAATAACCCTCCTTACGCTAACCATACCATGTAAGAATTATTCGTAATCATAGTAACATGTATTTCACCCCCGCAGTTTAGAAAACTGAAAACAGTTAGAGAAAAGGGGGACATGAACTCACAGTGGTGCGTCTCTACCAAGTATATCTCCTGATCAAGCAGCTGTGCGACGACCTACACGTACTAACTCTATTAGACGGATGGCCGTGCCTTAGCTTAAGGTTTAAGTTTTTGGGAAATAGTTAGACAACTATTTCGTGTTTATATTTTTGTAGATACTTGGTAATTATTCTCATTCCCAAGGATGGGGGATTTAATACATGCGTGTTCATAAAATTCGAAATACATCATTAAGTCTCACTTAATATATTTTATTCCTTACTTCAAAATATATTATTACATTCGGTAATATTATTTTTACCCTAAAAATAATATTTGTATATTTCACAAAATATCATAAACATTTTACAAGTGACGCTTATGAAAAGTATATATATCAAATATATATTTACCCCGTTTTTATTTTGTGAAAACCCCACCTCCGATGTTTCGTAAATAAAGTCGTGGCGAAACTTACGTTTTGAAAACAAGTCAAAAATAGATTTACAACACTTGTAGTGAAAATATTCCCAAGTGTTAGGTTTTTAGAAAAATTTCGCCAGAGTTTCCCCTGTAACTGGAGGTGGCCACGCTTTCAAGCGTATCATTTTCTTTTATAATTCAAATCAACAATTTTCTTATTCTCAATAACAACTTTCCAAAACATCAATTAGTCAAAATATATATAAATCGCAAAAATTACATGAACTTGTGGTTTGTCCAAAATTTGTAGAAATTTCCATTACCTTTAGTGGATCTTTGCAATGATCTACTCGGTTTCGTAAAAGCCTCGTTTTTAAAGAAATTTCATCTTTACAACTTCTTGTAAAATTTGACAAAACTAGTTCTTTGTCGAAACTTAGTGTTACACAAGTGTTTACACACTTGTGTGTTTAAAAATCATTCTTGTTCATGTAAGATCCGGTTTTAGAAAATAAGATTTCCTTGACACTTGGTCCTTTGAAAATACCGCTTGTAGATCCGTAGATCTACTAGTTTTAAACACTATTTCGTAAGTAAAGTCAACTTCACACAAGTTCATGTTTAGTGTGTGGTAGAGTTTCATCATTTAACCCATTGTACACTTAAACAAACTCTATGCCATGATTCTTGATCATGACTAATCCGGGTTAGATGATGATCCGAGCTACCACATCATAGATCGGCACTAAATAATCACACAAAACAAATCTTACAAGATTTACACAACCCTTGTGCTATTAACCAACATCTTTAATATTTTAGTAGACTTTTACATCTCATCTTGTAAGTTCATGAGTTTTAACCGTCATATATTATTTTAACCACTTTAGAATAGGTCAAGAGTGTGTTTCAAGCAACTTACTACTAGCTCGAGGCTAGGGAAGAATCTAGTCGAAGATTGCGTGGATAAAAGCAATAGGGTGAGGTCCTTCACGTTCCGAATGCACCGAGCTCCTTTGTATGAGATCCTTAACACTTGTAGATGCTTGAAATGGCAAGATCAAAGCTTGAAAATGGATGGGTGTGGGTGTGTGTGTTCGGCCGAGAGCCAAAGAGAGGGAGAGAGAGGAGTGTTGTTTAGTTGTGGTGAAATGAATATGATGGATCAAGTTTCAAACTTATAGACAAACCTTATGTTAATTACCCAATGGTTCTCATGTCACCAAGATATTAAACAACAAGATTATTATAATCTTGAAAGTACAAAGGGGTGTCACCTTGGGGACGGTTTCGTTGGAAGGGGGGTCTGTGGTTCCATTTCAACTAGATAGTTAGACATTAGCTAGATAATTAGGAGGTTAACTTAGTTACTATCATATAGTAAGTTGTAACGGGTGTTAGGGTACTCGGGGACCCTAACTGGTTCAGAAAAAGAAAAACAAAGTAAATGGCAATATTTTATGTTCCGGGTAAAGTCCGGTTGTTCGGTTGGATAGAGATCCGTTAAAGTGCTTAACAAAGCTTTAAAGTGTTATTATTATTATTATTTTTAGTGACACAACTTATTCCCGACACTTTGGAAAGTGTCTAGTAACATTTTCCTCATGTTTTGGCACTTTATTAGGTAGCTTAATGCTGAGTTTTTATGTAAAGTGCTGAATTTTGTACTTAAAGTACGTTTTAGGCACATCCGGTCACTGTAATCTCATTCCTAGTGACGCAGTTCTACAACTCTTATATCCCTACACTCACCACTAGTGTAGCAAACTTTCTCAGGCTCCTACAGGCCTTAGAGGCAGTACCTGCCTGGTGCTAGTTATGACAGCACGTTTAATAGGTTATCCGTTCATTGTGCTATTGTGCTTTTGGTGCATCAAGGTTGCCACAAAGGTGTTATAAGCAAAACATGGAGTGACAGCAAGTAAAGTATGATGCAAGTAAGTACATGTATCAGTATTCAAGTAGCAGTTTATCCACAAGTTCAAGTAAGCACAGTAATTAAGCAGTAATTAATTATTAATTAAGTCGTACGGATACCTGGTTTAGTGAGGGTTGTCACATTCTCCCCCCGTTAGAAAAATTTCGTCCCGAAATTTTAAGTTCTGCTTGTAGATGCAGGGTTCTTAGGAAATAAGTGGGGGTATTTCTCTTTCATCCGGTCCTCACGCTCCCAGGTGTATTCAGGGCCATGTCTGGCATTCCAACGAACTTTGACGAGCTTGACACTGCTCCGGCGGGTCTTGTTTACTTTCCAATCCGTAACCTCAACTGGTTCTTCAACGAAATGGAGCGTGTCGTCAACATGAATCTCGTCGGTGGGAATGGCAATGGTATCTTGAGTTGGACTTTTCTTCAGGTTGGATACATGAAATGTATCGTGAACTCCATTCAGTTCAGCAGGTAAGTCCAGCTTGTATGCTACTAGCCCTATTCTTTCCAAAATTCTGAAAGGGCCAATGTAACGCGGATTCAACTTCCCACGCTTTCCGAAGCGTGCCACACCCTTCCAGGGTGAAACTTTCAATAAAACCATATCTCCAACTTGGAATTCCAAATGTTTCTGGTTTGGATCTGTATAGGCTTTCTGTCTGTCGCGAGCTGCTTCGATGCGTTTTCGAATCTGCGCAATCTTGTCTGTCGTCTCTTGGACGATTTCGGGACCAACAAGCTGCCTATCACCTGCGTCAGCCCAGCATAGGGGTGATCGACACTTGCCTCCGTAAAGAGCTTCAAATGGCGCGGCTCCAATACTGGTGTGGTAGCTGTTGTTGTATGAAAATTCGACCAGTGGCAAATGTTTATCCCAGCTACCACCCAAATCCATAACACATGCTCTCAGCATATCTTCCAAGGTCTGAATAGTCCACTCGCTTTGACCGTCGGTCTGAGGGTGAAATGCAGTGCTCAGATTTAATTGTGAGCCAAAAGCTTCTTGGAAGGATTGCCAAATCCTTGATATGAAACGTCCATCTCTATCAGAGATGATCGAGAGAGGCACTCCATGACGTGCGACGATCTCTCGCATGTATATTTCTGCCAGTTTGCTGGTGTTATCCTTCTCTTTGATTGGCAGAACGTGTGCGGACTTTGTTAGGCGGTCAACTATCACCCAAATAGTGTCATGACCTCTTGGCGTTCTTGGCAACTTTGTTATAAAATCCATGGAGATATGTTCCCATTTCCACTTGGGAATCTCCGGTTGTTGCAGAAGCCCTGAAGGCTTCTGGTATTCCGCTTTCACTTTAGCGCACGTTAGACACTTGCTCACATAAACAGCAACATCGCCCTTCATCCTAGGCCACCAATAGTAATACTTGAGATCTTGGTACATCTTATCCGCTCCTGGATGGATAGAGTACCGCGATTTGTGAGCTTCATCAAAAACAACTTTCCTTAAACCACCAAACAGAGGAACCCAAATCCTTTTCTCAAAACAAAACGTTCCTTCCTTGTTTGGCACCAATAGCTTCTCCATCCCACGGAGATATTCTTCTTCAAGATTTCTTTCCTTAAGAGCTTCTTTCTGCGCGGCACGAATGCGCAAGGAAAGATCGGTTTGGATAATCATTTCTAAAGCCCTAACCCTTATGGGCTTGATCCTCTCTTTTCGACTTAGGGCGTCGGCAACCACATTCGCCTTCCCTGGATGATACTTTATCTCGCAATCGTAATCATTTAACAACTCAACCCATCGTCTTTGTCTCATATTCAACTCCTTCTGGTTGAATATGTGTTGTAGGCTCTTATGATCTGTAAAAATTGTACATTTCGTACCATATAGGTAGTGTCTCCAGATCTTTAAAGCAAATATCACTGCGCCTAGCTCCAAATCGTGCGTGGTATAGTTATTCTCATGTACCTTCAACTGACGTGAAGCGTAAGCAATAACCTTCTGGCGTTGCATCAACACGCAACCCAATCCTTGACGCGAGGCGTCATAGTATACCACGAAATCGTCAGTACCTTCCGGTAGTGCTAAGATTGGCGCATTGCAGAGCTTGTCTTCAATAACTGAAACGCTTCTTCCTGTTTGATTCCCCAACCAAACTTCTTATCCTTCTGTGTGAGCACGGTAAGGGGTTGAGCGATTTTAGAAAAATCCTCAATGAATCTTCGATAGTAGCCAGCCAAACCTAAGAACTGGCGAATTTCGGTCGGTGTCTTTGGAGTCTCCCAGCTCTTTATCGCCTCAATCTTTGTGGGATCAACATGGATTCCATTTCCATTAACCACGTGTCCAAGAAATTGGACTTCACGTAGCCCAAAACTCGCACTTAGAGAATTTGGCATACATCTGTTCTTTCTTCAGCAGCTCCAAAATAGCTCTTAGATGCTGTTCGTGCTCAGCCTTTGTCCTTGAATAAATCAAGATGTCGTCGATAAACACAATCACGAACTTGTCCAAGTACGGCTTGCAAACTCTATTCATCAAATCCATAAAGACTGCAGGTGCGTTTGTCAGCCCAAACGACATAACAAGGAACTCGTAGTGTCCATAACGAGTTCTGAAGGCTGTCTTCGGGATACTCTCCTCTTGTATCCTTAACTGATGGTATCCAGATCGCAAATCGATCTTTGAGTAAAAGCTTGAACCTTGCAGTTGATCAAACAGATCATCAATTCTTGGCAGAGGATATCTATTCTTGATCGTCAGCTTGTTCTGCTCCCGGTAGTCTATGCACATTAGAAAACTACCGTCCTTCTTTTTGACAAACAGGACCGGAGCTCCCCAAGGCGAGAAGCTTGGTCGGATAAATCCCTTGTCTAACAACTCTTGAAGTTGTGTCGACAATTCTTGCATCTCAGACGGGGCAAGTCTATAAGGTGCCTTAGCCACAGGCGCAGCGCCTGGGACTAAATCGATGTGAAACTCCCCTTGCCTCTGAGGCGGCAGTCCAGGCAAGTCCTCCGGGAAGACTTCCGGATACTCTCTCACGACAGGGATGTCTTCGATCTTCGGTTCTGCAGCTTTCTTGTCTACAATGTGTGCCAGGAAGGCAGCACACCCCTTTTGCAAACACTTTCACGCTTTGAGGCAGCTGATAATTCTTAATGGCGTATCACGCTTTTCGCCATGTACCACAATTGTTTCGCCATCTTCGGTCGGGATACGAATGACCTTTTCGTGACAAACAATTTCTGCCTTGTTTCTTGATAACCAATCCATTCCTACTACCACGTCAAAGCTCCCCAGCTGGACTGGTAGTAGATCCAAAGTAAACTCACGTTCTCCCAACTCGATTGCACAACCTCTGATCACTTCATTGGCTTCTACTAACTTCCCATTAGCCAATTCGATTGAGTAGGGAATATCTAACTTACTAGCGGCTAACCCAAGCATATTCTTAAATTCTAACGATACGAAGCTATAGTCGGCACCAGTATCAAATAAAACGGATGCATAGCGTTGGTTTACAGGGAACGTACCAGTAACGACATTGGGATCCTGGCGCGCTTCCCTCGCTTCGATATTGAACACTCTTCCACGGGCTTGGTTCAACTCTGGGCAGTTCCTCTTAAAGTGCCCGATATCACCATAGTTAAAGCATCCAGGTCTTTGCCCGTTTCCACCTCCATTTCCAGCTTGGTTATTCCTTTGGTTATGATTCACAGCGCCCGCTTGATTCACATTGTTGCCTCGATTCCCATTACCTCCATTGTTTCCTTGTGGGCGATTTCCAATTCCACCCCGGTTATTGTTTCTGTTTCCAAATCCTCCTTGGCCTCCCTGACCAACAGTGGCCCAACAAGAATCCTTCAAGTGGCCAGGTTTCCCACACGCTTCACATACCTTCAAACCACATCGGCCAGAATGGTGACGCTGGCAGGTGTTGCACTTGGGCTGGGTGCCCATATATCCCTTTCCTTTCTTTCCACCACCAGCTGTAACCTGAGCTGGCGCGTTTGGCTCTTCTTTCTTAACAACACCACTAATGCCTTGTTTAAAGTTCAAGAACTTTCGTTTGTGACCTCCGGATGACTCGACGTGAGTCTCTTTCTTCTTTGTCTCAATCTCACCAAACTTGTTCAGGCGGATAGCCTCCTCGGTGAGAGCTACACTCAAATCGATTGCCTCAGTAATTGTTGCAGGCTTGGAGGAGGTCACCATGCTTATGATTTGAGGAGCTAATCCCCAAATGAAGCGTTCAATCCGCTTGAATTCTGGAGTGACCATATAGGGTACCACATGCGATAGGTCGTGAAACCTCCGAACATATTCCGCGATCTTCGGACCTTCCATCTTCAAATGCCAGAACTCAGTTTCCAATCTTTGGATTTCAGCGCGAGAACAATACTTTTTGCGCATTAGTTCCTTCAGTTCGGTCCATGTTAGTGCGTAGGCAGCAGCTTCACCAAGTGTCTGCACTTGCAAATTCCACCAAGATAGGGCTCCATCCAAAAATAGCCCAGAAATGTAGGTGACTTGCTGGTCTGGTGCACATTTGCTCATGCGGAGAACAGATTCAGTCTTCTCGGCCCAACGAACAAAAGCGACAGCACCTCCGGTGCCATCAAAGTTGACCGGCTTGCAGTCTAGAAACTGCTTGTAGGTGCACCCATGAGGTGGATTGTTGTTGCCATTGTTGTTTGAGCTGCTTCCGCTGGGTCCTCCTTGCGAGGCGGCGTATTGCGCGATGGCAGCAGCGATGACTTGTTGGAGTTCTGCCTCATTGGTAGGCATCGGCGTTTGACGTCTCGGCGGCATCTTCTAAAAGATGGGTTCACGTCGGTCAGGCCATAATAAAGCGTACGTATATAATGATAGTAATAGTACATAACATCTCATGTTATAATCATATTAATCACACAACATCCCATGTTATAAAACATAAAAAAAATCAATCAAAACATCACATATGATGAGAATACTGCGATTGCATTGCCAAAATCGGGACCACATGGTAGAGTGTACAAGTACATAATAATGTCATACATCATCATCGACTAAGGGCTACATCACCCCAGTCCAAAAGAATATCAAATCAGTGTCAATACATCCCATATACATGATCAACAAAAGTCAGAATCAGAATGCAGTCTCCAAAAATGCGGTGTGGTCAGAGCAATCGCCGTCTTCTCACCAACGTCTACCCATGCTGTACTAAAGATGCCCAAAACTGATGGTGGTGGAGGAGGGGGAAAATGGGTGTAGAACAAACGTCGCAAATGGAGCCAGTCCTCCTCCATGGCTCTCTGGGTACGCAACCAAGAAGCAACCTGCTGCTCAAGTGCCAAAAGGCGTGCAGTATAGTCAGGTAACAATGGTCGAGGGTGCTGCGAAGAAGCAGGGTGGGTCTGACCCTGACATTGGCACGGCGGTGGCTGAGCTCTCTCAAGCTCCTGAATACGCCGTGTGAGTGCCTCCTGCTGGACAACAAACGACATCAGAACGTCCTCAATAGAATACCCCATATGGAAAGGATGGTAGGGGTCGGTCGGTGGCATAACAGACGGTGACGTCCAGATAAACGGCTCGCTGGCTGGATCAAAAGGTGGCACAAAGAATGGTGGTACAGGGGGAATAGCAGATGAAGACTGTGGCATAACTGGAATAGATGTCGGCATATGTCCAAAGGGATGAGCCGAGGAACCCTCTCCAGGTTGAGCTGGAGGTGTGTACTGTGCAAATGAAAAAGAGAAATCAACGTGACGTGCATCGGTGGTATGAGGAGGAATAGGTGGAAGCTCATCATCCGCAGGAATCCACCCATGCTGGGCGTGCTCATCTCGTGGGTCAATCTGTGCCTCAAAAAGTGCTCGATCAAACTGTACAGGCATAGGGTCAAGGTGGGGTGCAACAAGAGGGTCAGCAGGTATATCAGCGATAAGTGGGGGATCAACATGATCAGCAGCAATAACATGGTCACCCTCCAGTAGTGGTGCATCAGCAGGGTGATCATCAATGGGTAGGTCAGCAATCACAGGATCAATGGGCATGCCAACATGAACAGGGTCATGCTCAAACACTGGGTCAGGAGCAGCTACTGGCTCAAGGGCCATGGCAGGCTCGGGATCAACGAACTCCATATCAAAATCTGCATGATCAGCGAATGCTGGGTCAACTGGGTTTACTGGGTCAATCATAGGCTGATCCAAGTGGATGAACTCTATCTCCCGGTCTGGGTTAAATCCAGGGGGAAAAATAGGGTCTGAATCCTCATCGAGGTCGTGATCGAAAGCAAATCTAGGAGCAGAGGCAGCAGATGATGCCCTGTCAGGATCTGAACCGTGCGAATAGTGTTGTGCGCTCCGAGTGTGTGGCGGTGCGGAGGCCACAAACTCGAAGGAGTCTGGAGCGGGTGAGTGTGCAGGTGACTCCTCAGCTGGAGCATCTGCGAGTAACAAAAGACCACCGTCAGCTAGAAGGGCCTCGCCCTCAACATCGTCCTCCAGGGGCTCATCATCAAATAGATCGACGTCGTCGTCAACGTCGGCGTCGAGGAGCATATCGTAAGCAGGATAAACGGCCAAAGGTATGGGAGCAGGGATCTCTACGAGTGGTAGGTACCCAGCAAAAGGGCCATCAGCGGGCTCATCGACAGCGTCGGGAAGCGCAAAGGGCTGAAAGTCATCCTCGTCTGTGCTGGTAACATCTGATGTGTGGACCTCGTGCTCTGAAGACTCTAAGTCGTCTGATACTATGGGTCTAGGGCACCACGGGCTACAACTACTAAGCAATCATACAATCAGATAAGCACATTAGTCACCAAGTAAGCAATCAAATAATTCTCCTAGTCCCACTAGCCTCCCAGCCTCTCAGACTGCTCTTCCTAGTCCTACTAGCCAAATTCTCCCAGCCTCTCAGACTGCTCTTCCTAGTCCCACTAGCCTATTCTCCCAGCCTCTTAGACTGCTCTCCCTAGTCCTACTAGGCAACTACCTCAGCCTCCTAGACCGAGCCTCGGTCTTCCAGACCGAGCCTCAGCCTCCCAGACTGAGCCTATAAATAATAAATAAATGTGCTCAACATTTGTTTGTAAAAAGTTTTGGATCTGGACTTGAGTGGTATGCAGTGTAAAAATGTTTTCGTGAGAGCCCTAGTGATCATAGTCTAGACTCGAGAAGGAATCCTAGTTCGCTATGATCAGAGCTCTGATACCAAGCTGTCACACCCTGGCTTTGCGGAAGCGTGGTTAATTTGGTGTGACTTCTTAATACCATAGCTTAATCACAACAAGCTATATGATAATAAAACCATGCAAGATCATCCATATAGATTTAAGTTTTAAAACCGAAGTAACATAACATTGTCTTAGGGACTACAACACCAAAACATAAAACATTGTTTTGAAAGATATAAACATCAACATGAATAAAATGCAGTTTAAGATTTGTGACTCGTCCAGGAAAAAGTCACATTTCCTAAACCGGGATGACCACGGAACCCATATGCAGCGGGAAGACACAACATACCGCGCCAGATCTTTAATTCCCTGAAATACATGTAAGTTGAAAAATCAACAATAATGTTGAGCGAGTTCATGTGTAAGTGAGTAAATAAACCTTTGTATGTATAAAAACCCTGGTATGTAGCAAATAAGGAAAAAGAGATCACCAATGGTTTGCAAGGCCATTGATATGTGTGAAGTGCAAGTAGGAAGACTCAAACCTAGCAAATTTATGCGTTGGGTACAAAGTCACCCCGAGGTCCGTTCTGTTTGGGCCTGGGGCTGGGCTCGCTACACCCAGATAGATCTACCGCTCCTGTCCCTCGGTCCTACCCTGAGGATTAATGGCCTCAAGTTTCTGCCTACCCACTCACATGATCTGAAGAATAACCCTCCTTACGCTAACCATACCATGTAAGAATTATTCGTAATCATAGTAACATGTATTTCACCCCCGCAGTTTAGAAAACTGAAAACAGTTAGAGAAAAGGGGGACATGAACTCACAGTGGTGCGTCTCTACCAAGTATATCTCCTGATCAAGCAGCTGTGCGACGACCTACACGTACTAACTCTATTAGACGGATGGCCGTGCCTTAGCTTAAGGTTTAAGTTTTTGGGAAATAGTTAGACAACTATTTCGTGTTTATATTTTTGTAGATACTTGGTAATTATTCTCCTTCCCAAGGATGGGGGATTTAATACATGCGTGTTCATAAAATTCGAAATACATCATTAAGTCTCACTTAATATATTTTATTCCTTACTTCAAAATATATTATTACATTCGGTAATATTATTTTTACCCTAAAAATAATATTTGTATATTTCACAAAATATCATAAACATTTTACAAGTGACGCTTATGAAAAGTATATATATCAAATATATATTTACCCCGTTTTTATTTTGTGAAAACCCCACCTCCGATGTTTCGTAAATAAAGTCGTGGCGAAACTTACGTTTTGAAAACAAGTCAAAAATAGATTTACAACACTTGTAGTGAAAATATTCCCAAGTGTTAGGTTTTTAGAAAAATTTCGCCAGAGTTTCCCCTGTAACTGGAGGTGGCCACGCTTTCAAGCGTATCATTTTCTTTTATAATTCAAATCAACAATTTTCTTATTCTCAATAACAACTTTCCAAAACATCAATTAGTCAAAATATATATAAATCGCAAAAATTACATGAACTTGTGGTTTGTCCAAAATTTGTAGAAATTTCCATTACCTTTAGTGGATCTTTGCAATGATCTACTCGGTTTCGTAAAAGCCTCGTTTTTAAAGAAATTTCATCTTTACAACTTCTTGTAAAATTTGACAAAACTAGTTCTTTGTCGAAACTTAGTGTTACACAAGTGTTTACACACTTGTGTGTTTAAAAATCATTCTTGTTCATGTAAGATCCGGTTTTAGAAAATAAGATTTCCTTGACACTTGGTCCTTTGAAAATACCGCTTGTAGATCCGTAGATCTACTAGTTTTAAACACTATTTCGTAAGTAAAGTCGACTTCACACAAGTTCATGTTTAGTGTGTGGTAGAGTTTCATCATTTAACCCATTGTACACTTAAACAAACTCTATGCCATGATTCTTGATCATGACTAATCCGGGTTAGATGATGATCCGAGCTACCACATCATAGATCGGCACTAAATAATCACACAAAACAAATCTTACAAGATTTACACAACCCTTGTGCTATTAACCAACATCTTTAATATTTTAGTAGACTTTTACATCTCATCTTGTAAGTTCATGAGTTTTAACCGTCATATATTATTTTAACCACTTTAGAATAGGTCAAGAGTGTGTTTCAAGCAACTTACTACTAGCTCGAGGCTAGGGAAGAATCTAGTCGAAGATTGCGTGGATAAAAGCAATAGGGTGAGGTCCTTCACGTTCCGAATGCACCGAGCTCCTTTGTATGAGATCCTTAACACTTGTAGATGCTTGAAATGGCAAGATCAAAGCTCGAAAATGGATGGGTGTGGGTGTGTGTGTTCGGCCGAGAGCCAAAGAGAGGGAGAGAGAGGAGTGTTGTTTAGTTGTGGTGAAATGAATATGATGGATCAAGTTTCAAACTTATAGACAAACCTTATGTTAATTACCCAATGGTTCTCATGTCACCAAGATATTAAACAACAAGATTATTATAATCTTGAAAGTACAAAGGGGTGTCCCCTTGGGGACGGTTTCGTTGGAAGGGGGGGGTCTGTGGTTCCATTTCAACTAGATAGTTAGACATTAGCTAGATAATTAGGAGGTTAACTTAGTTACTATCATGTAGTAAGTTGTAACGGGTGTTAGGGTACTCGGGGACCCTAACTGGTTCAGAAAAAGAAAAACAAAGTAAATGGCAATATTTTATGTTCCGGGTAAAGTCCGGTTGTTCGGTTGGATAGAGATCCGTTAAAGTGCTTAACAAAGCTTTAAAGTGTCATTATTATTATTTTTAGTGACACAACTTATTCCCGACACTTTGAAAAGTGTCTAGTAACATTTTCCTCATGTTTTGGCACTTTATTAGGTAGCTTAATGCTGAGTTTTTATGTAAAGTGCTGAATTTTGTACTTAAAGTACGTTTTAGGCACATCCGGTCACTGTAATCTCATTCCTAGTGACGCAGTTCTACAACTCTTATATCCCTACACTCACCACCAGTGTAGCAAACTTTCTCAGGCTCCTACAGGCCTTAGAGGCAGTACCTGCCTGGTGCTAGTTATGACAGCACGTTTAATAGGTTATCCGTTCATTGTGCTACTGTGCTTTTGGTGCATCAAGGTTGTCACAAAGGTGCTATAAGCAAAACATGGAGTGACAGCAAGTAAAGTATGATGCAAGTAAGTACATGTATCAGTATTCAAGTAGCAGTTTATCCACAAGTTCAAGTAAGCACAGTAATTAAGCAGTAATTAATTATTAATTAAGTCGTACGGATACCTGGTTTAGTGAGGGTTGTCACACTTAAATGGGCGAAGGACGAGGAATTCACGTTGACTCGGGCGTGGCTCGACAATTCGGAGGGCCACGAAACTGGTAACCTTTATATTTTTTTTTACTTATTTTTTACTTATATTTTTACTTTTATTTTTAACATACAACTTATGTTTTTACTTTTATTTTTTAAATTTGTAGCAAACTTTCAAACGGGCCCCGTTTTTTGGGATAGGATTCGTGCACTCTTTTATAGCACGTGGGGTCAAGGTGAACATCGGGACAAAGATTCCATTTCTAGCAAATGGACCGACATCAACAAGTGTCTTGCGTTCCAAGAAGTGTACCAACGTAACTTCGATAATCGCGCGAGCGGTGAAGCTGACGTCGGGGTTTTAACGAGGACTTTGGACGAGTTCGAGAAAACGAAATGCCCTTTCGCGTACTATAAGTGTTGGGATCTACTACGAAAAAGTCCAAAGTGGGCGCTAGTAGGTACCATGACGTCTAGTAGTAGACGTCGAGCTAAACGGTCAAAAACATCATCCTCCGTTGACCCTGAAACACCGACATCGGATGCCCGCAATGTCGATCTAAATGAGGTGGTGGACGTTGACGAGGAACTTGAAGAAGAGTTGACCCGACCGCCTGGTAGAAGAAAGGATAAGCGAACCGGGAAAAAAAGGGTCGAGTCGTCTTCCGATCTCGAGTTAAAGGAAGATTTCGAGGAGATGAACCGTCGTCTCCAAGACATTCGCGACCTCGGCCACCAACGTTATGAGATTATGAAAGAACGAGTGGCCGAAACAAAAAAGTTTAACGAGATGCAAGAGGCGAGGCAAATGGAAAAGGACATTGAGTTTTTGTCCAAACCTATCGACCACCTCCAAGGCGATGCGTTGATCCTTGCGCAAATGCGTCGCCAAAAAATTCGAGAAAAATATGGACTCTCTAGATCATCTTCTTTTTTTTAACTTTATTTTTTTTTCGGTTTTTTTTTCTGTTTTTTTATTTTCTGTTTTTTTATTTTCTGTTTTTTTATTTTATTTCAAGTAGTGTAATTTTTATTTTAAATTAATGAAGTTTTTTATGTTTTAAATTAAAAAAAAAAAATAATTGTGAAATGATTGCATGAGCGTTATTGGAATAATGCCACACTACGCCACTTTTGGAATAATACCCCATGCTGACTGGACTGCCACGTGTCGAATAATGCCCCATGATGAGGAGATTATTTTGTTTAACCACTACACATGTTCTTATCACATGTTTTATCTACGCAAGACTACAAACGTGTTAATTATATATGTAAAGGTTGAGCAGGTAATTTTTAACACGACCCAGCAACACTTTTTTTCATTTTCAAATAAATTACCAAGTTAAAAACAATTAGAACTGTTGTAGTGTTACAACTTTACTTTTAATTGATAAAGCAAGTTAGGAGATATTATATCGAACACACTCCTCTGCCTTTAAACAAATTTGACCGGTTCAAGCCATTTGATTCGTCATAAGTTAAATGTCTTTTAACTTAACTCATCTCACATGTTAAACATAAAACATAACAATAATAAGGGGGGGCGGTGTGATATCGGGGAGTGGATGGGGGAGTGGGGTTACCGCGGGGGGAATGACACCGGGTGTTTGAGTGGGGAGTAGAAGAGAGGGTGTTTTTTCGGTGTATACTCACCGAAGGTGAAGAAGAACAAAGGGAGGAGAGAGAGAGGAGAGAGAGAGAGCCAATGAAGTTTTTTATTTTTTTAATTGAGTGGGTGTTTGAATCACTTCTAGTGTTTGAGTAGAAAATGGGGAGTGGAGGGGGGAGGGGAGTTGACATGGCTTTATATCATTGGGCAGAGAAAACTCAAACACCCTAAAGTGTTTGAATCATACCCTCCACCCTAACCCAATTTGTGGTGGATTATCTTGAATTTTTTTTTACCCGTTCGAGCCATTTGATTCGTCATAAGTTAAATGTCTTTTAAATTAACCTATCTCACATGTCAAACTTAAAACATAACAATACTAGAAATTCAACCTGCGCGTTGCGTAGGAATTAAGTCGATATCGATTAGGTTAGATATTATACAAACACTCGTTATAGCAATCGAAAAAGAAAACCCCAAAAAGGGTGTAATATGAGCAAGATGATATGTCTGTGTATTTGGTTTGTTGCGGCGGGAATTATGCTGATATTAGTTTGGTTAGTTATGGTATCAACACTCGCTATAGCAATCAAAAAGAAAACTCAAAAAAGGTCTAATATAAGCAAGATGAAATCTATGCGTATTCGGATTGTTGTTGTGGCTCACATTTGCACGTCAAAACGTAAATAGAAAAACATATATATTACGTAGCACTTTTAAAATCGCAAGTACAGACACACACATTCATGTTGTTTTATTGAAGTTGAAGTGACGACATTGTTTACACCGACAATCACAACTAATATGTTATATAATTATTTAAGTTTTATTTGAAATTGAACTGTTGAAACACGCGAACATAACCCGGTGGTTATAATTAATTAGCAAAGAAAAACAATTATTATAATTATTTAGGAAAATATATGAATCTTTTACAAACAATATTAACTTGAATAATAAAAGAAATATAATGTGTATAAAATTGTTGACACTACGTTTTTTTCCAATTGTTTAAATAAATAAACTAGGTTAGAACCCCGTGTATTACACGGGTTTAATAAATGTAATTATACTCTTATACAATTAGTAACTTAGGGTGCCATCATCACATAGACATGCCTTTTCAAACCTGACCCAATGGTTTGTTTAATCAACATTTCTCTTTAGAATAGGGTGCACCGTTAAGACACAATGGTTGTTTAATCAACATGTCTGTTTGAACTAGGGTTTCACGGCTTCTTTCATCCAACGCGTCAGTTTTGTATTCTTGTATATATTCTGTGCTTTGTAATTACAATACACTCAATAGAAAGTTTACGTTTGAATCATTGTTTAATCATCAACGATCCTGTATCCTGGGCCATCAAACTGGTATCAAAGCATTAAGGAAGAAAAACCGATTGGCACCTCTGTGTTGTCGCTAACCCCCAAACACAATCTGCAAATTATATTGCGATCCTGATCATGCTTGGTTTATTAAAAACCGAATATAACTCATTCAGTATAACACATCGTATTCAATCTATTTATTGCATATTGGATTAGATTACATAATATTTATTATGCCGCTATACAAAAATTAACTTATATATAGGAACGAACACGTCAAATTGCAAAGCGGCCCAAACTTTTTCCGTTGTGGACCGTATGCGAACCGACGTAATTCTCAGAACCGGTGGAATTTTCCTTTTGTAATACTTGGAAGCGGTACTTCATATCACAGAAGTCGCAACGATTTGTGCAATCGGCATTTTAATCCTGTAAAAAGCATAATCAAATCCAAAGTATTAACGATCTGAATCAGATCAAAAACTCGCCCAACATCATCCAAATCGGAAGGAAAAAAAAGGACCGACTTGCTGACGGCATGGGCTGCGTCGGACGGCGGTGGCGGAGCGGTGTCGAAGAGGGCGAAATTGGTGGAAGATCGGCACGGGATATTGAAGTGGTCGTGCGTGAAGGTGAAACGGTGGTGAAGTTGGTGAACCATAAGAAAGGTTGTGGTGGTGATCGTTTTGTGTGGGAAAGATGGTTTTGTTTGGCAAAATAAAAACCTGGGGAATGGGAAATATCTTTTATTTTTTAGTGTCATTTCCGAAGAAAAATATGTATAATAGAATTGAATTGTTTGGTCTATTAGGTGGTTAATTTTGATATATTTTCAAAAACTACTACATTTATTTTAGAAAATTAACTTATATTTTCATGGGATGTAAAATGTTAACAATATTTATAACTGGGATTTTCTGGGATGTAAAATGTTAACATACTTTATAACTGGGATGTAAAAAATATAACTATATACATGGTTATAATATAACTTATAACCATACATCGTTATATTGTAATTCAAAAATTTACGTCTCTTACTAGGATGTAAAACTGTAGTTAGAAGTGAATGTTATAGAGATTCTATATGGAAATCAGTTATCTCAGTTTTATAAAACTGCTTTAAGTAGTGTTTTCGTTCATTTATGTGAAGTTTTAATTTTTAAGTGTAAACCATTAACTTCAATTTTATATATTCAACAATATATTCAAACTCATGTGTTAAGGGTGGAGGGAATGATTCAAACACTTTAGACTGCGGGGTATGGGGCGGGAGTTTGGGCGTGGGTAGGGGGAAAACGCCCAAGCCACCACCCCGGGTGGGCATGGGTTTCGGCGTGACCCTTGGGGCATGGGTTTCAAGCCGGGCGTGGGGCGGTTTGGCCATCCTAGTTGGCTGAATATCATTGGCTCACCCGCCACGTCATAGCGGGCCATCCCAAAAGTTTTGATTTTTTAAATTCAAACCGTTGGCTTGGCCAACCCACGCGGTGCACCCAACCCAAGCCCAACCCACGCCCCACCATACCCCGCGGACACGTACTAGGCAGTGGGGGGGCTCCCATTCCACGTGTCAGCACCCGCCCCAACCCACGCCCAACCCAAGCCCCACCATACCCCGCAGTCTTAGGGTGTTTGAGTCATTCTCTAACAATATATCATGCCATGTCAAGTCCCTATTTCACTCCCAATTTTGCACTCAATCACCGGCAATGATTCAAACACCTAGAGAGTGGTAAAGAATTAAAAAAAAGAAATTTGATTGGTTGAAATGGGTTTGGACCCACCATTAAACCCCCTCTCTCCTCATTCCCTCCTCTTCCCCTCAGCGGTGAGTATACACCGAAAACCCAAGTCCCCACTCACCGAATTGAAGCCGGCATTCATTCACCGCTCGACAAAAGGACTCCCCGAGCTCGGTCCCCGCATTCACACCGACCAGCCTAACACTTTGTATAGAAAAAACCATTTGAATGCTGATATTTGTTTATTATTGTGTGAGTTAAATTATTGGTAAGGTTGTTAGTTTGGTAAATCGCTTCAAAATTAATAAACCTATCAAGCAACCTCTTCATCTTCGACGATATTCAAAAAAATGGAAATTAGCAATCAAAGGGTATTTGATTGTGTATATCAACGTCCCGCCGCAACGCGCGGGTTAGCGTCAACTCGTTATATATACTAATTAATAAAAATAATATATCCTTAAAAAACTTGTGTATAGTATGGATTTAACAAATGTAATTTATATACCCAAAAATTAAAAAAAAGTTATATCTTTAAAAATCTGGTGTAATACATGGGTTAAATAAATGTAATTTTGTATAGTAAATAATAAAAAAAGTATTTTTTTTAAAAACCTATGTATTACACGGTTGAATAAACCTAATTTTATGTACCAAATAAGAAAAAAAAGTTGTATCATAAAAAAAAACTAATGATAACATATTAAAAAAAAAGTTCGGTTTTCATGATAATAAGAAAAAGTTATAGCATAAAAAAACAAACGATTTCGTTATAGGGAAGCATTCTGTTCCAAAATGGCTAATGAAAAAACTTAGTTATATGAAAAATATATCTTGTCAGAAACTCAAGATTAACAACTGAAATGAAGCTTTATTGCACTCGAAATCACAATACAAATGATATAGTCATCACAGATTGACTAATACAATGAAATAATCGATGTGATGATGTAGACACTTAACACTCTTACGAATAACTTGCAAGAGAAAAAAGAAGATTGAAAAGGAATGATCGGTGAGCGTGTATCGAACAGAGAAGGCAGCGATCCATTTAAGGGAGACCCAAAACACCACAAAAGGAAAGTATCTTGACAGCTAAATGATATGCCTTGAGAGGCCAGCCAGAGACATCCTGGACAATAGAGCCGTAAACCCTAGAAGGGTCTTCGTAGACAGTCAGCGACATAAGCAGGAAGCCCAACAACGAGCACAGGAAGCCCAGCAATGAGCAGCCCAAAGATAGATCCAAATAACCTTGCAATAAACAAAGAAGAGATTAAAAATATAACATAAATAACGAGTATTAAAACTGAGATATGTTAATGTCTTTAACACCCCCCCCCCCCCCAGTTTTAATACTAAAAGGATTAGAGAGACCTAAAAACTTACACATTTTTTGATGATCAACTGGTTGAAGACCTTTAGTGAACAAATCTGCATACTGGTCCAAAGAAGAAACACCAATGGTTTTGACCATTCCAGACGTGATTTTTTCACGAAGAAAAAACAAGTTGATTTCAAAATGTATAGTTTTGTCATGAAAGACAGGATTTGCTGCTATGGACAGAGCAGCAGTACTATCACACTTTAGCTCAACGGGCAAATCAATTTTAACCTGCAATTCTTGTAACACATTTACCAGCCACATTACCTCGCACAAAGGAGCACACATAGATCTGTATTCTGCTTCGGCAGAGGATCTAGATACGACACTTTGTTTTTTGCTTTTCTAGGAAATTAAGGACTTTCCCCGAAATATACAAAAACCTGTAACAGATCTTCTACTCTCAATACACTTTGCCCAATCTGAGTCCGCAAAAGCGGACAGCTCAAAATTATCACCCTTTTTAAACATTAACCCAGCACCAGGTGCCCCTTTCAAATATCTCAACAACTTGAAAGCAATTTGAGAGTGAGCCGAAGTTGGCTTATGCATATATTGAGAAAGAAAATGAACAGCATATGCTATGTCAAGTCTGGTATGGGATAGATAAATTAGTTTCCCAACTAGCCTTTGATATTCATTAACATTAACAAAATTAGCTTCTTCTTTTTTACACAGATTTGTAACAATGTAGTTTGGTTCAATAGGACATGAAGCAGGCTTACATACACTCATACCGAACTCATTTAGCAAGTCCATACAATACTTTCTCTGAGATAGACATATCCCTTCCTTAGTTTTAATAACTTCAATTCCCAGAAAAAATTTCAACAAACCCAAATCTTTGATTTTAAACTCAGATTGTAGCAACTTCTACACATTATCAATTTCTTGTTTGTTATTACCAGTTAAAATAATATCGTCCACATAAACTAACATAACAATGAACACATTATTATTAGATTTGATAAACATAGAATAGTCACATTTTGACTGATAGAAACCAATTTTCAAGAGCACATTCACGAGTTTTTCGTTCCACATTCGTGGAGCTTGTTTTAACCCGTATAAAGATTTATTTAATTTGTAAACTTTATTATGATGACAGTCATTCAAACCATCAGGTATAGACATGTACACTTCTTCTTTTAGATTTCCATAAAGAAAAGCATTATTAACATCTAGTTGATAACGAGGCCAATCATTTTGAACAGATAGACTGATTATACATCTAATTGTTACCATTTTACCAACCGGTGAAAATGTTTCATCAAAGTCTATGCCTTCTCTTTGATTAAACCCTTTAGCAACCAACCTAGCGTTATATCTTTCGACTTCTCCATTTGATTTATATTTAACCTTAAAGACCCACTTACAACCTATAGGCTTTCTGCCTTTAGGGAGATCAACAATAGACCAAGTGTTACTTTCATGAAGAGCACTAAGCTCTTCATTCATTGCATTAACCCAATTACTATCCTTAACAGCTTCTTGATATGAACTAGGTTCAAGAATTTTATTAACATTAGAGGCAAAACACACATTATCAGGAGACAAGTTAGTATAATTAACAACTCTCTCATAACCAAATTTAACCTTGCCTTCGACCACATAGTCACCAAATTTTTTTGGAATAGTCACGGACCTAGTTGATTTCCTAGTGGTGGTATGGGTACCCTTAGGAAGGTTTAATTCTTCATTGCTATTACTGGACTCAACCCTCACAGGATTAGGTTCAGGTTCATACACTTGTTGATTGCCAGCCATGTCATTACCAGAGGATGACTGCTGAGTATCAACATGAGGTGTTGATTCACTTGAACTACTGTGTTGCTGAGTCACAGTAGCTGAATCAGTTTCCACCTTCTCATCATCATTGGGATTTATGTCACTTGAAGACTCATAAAGGTCGAAAAAGTTTGAATTATTTAAAAATTTAGAGTTGTCAAGATCAGATTCTAAAAACAACTTAGTTTTATAGGGAAAAACATTTTCATGTAAGCTGACATCCCTTGAGAAGGTAAATTTCTTTTGATCTAGACTCCAAACTTTGTAACCCTTTTTTAAATTTGAATACCCCATAAAGATACATTTTCCAGCTTTTTCATCAAGTTTAGCAGGATTATTTAAAACAGTAAAAAAACATAAGCAACCAAAAATCTTCAAGTGACCAAGAGAAGGTTCAAAACCAAAAAGTAACTCATAAGGAGTTTTACCATTTAACACAGAAGATGGTGTCCTGTTAATTAAGTACGAAGCAGTGAGAATACATTCAGACCAGAATTTTAAAGGCACACCTGACTGAAACAATAGAGCTCTAGCAACATTGAGTAAATGTCTGTGCTTCCTCTCAACAATACCATTTTGTTGACGAGTGTAAGCACAAGATGTTTGGTGAATGATCCCATGTGACTTAACAAATGTGGACATTTGAGAGTTAACAAATTCAGTTCCGTTATCACTCCTAAAAACCTTAATATTTACTTCAAATTGAGTTTTCACAAGGTTATAAAAACTTTGAATGTTTTCAAAAACTTCAACTTTAGATTTCATCAGGTATACCCAAACGGACCTGGAATAATCATCTACAATGGTGAGAAAATATTTGAATCCATCTATGCTTGGGACCTTATAGGGACCCCATATATCTAAGTGAATTAAGTCACCTACTTTAGAGGTTTTGTGTTCACTTAAAGGAAAAGGGACTCTGTGTTGTTTTGATTTATGACAAACTTCAGATCAATATTATTTTTATCAGGTTTAAGATTTAAAACATTTAAGGCTTTATCAGCGGGATGACCAAATCTTGAGTACCAGAGATTTATAGTTTTAGCTTTATTAAAACAGGCAATCACAGAATTGAAAGAATTACCACAGAAATAAAGACCATCAGTTTGTCTACCAGTCACCAGGGTTTTCTTTAAGTACAAATCCTGAATATAACAAGTATCTTCATCAAACACAACCCTAAGTTGATTATCCTTTGCTAATTTATGCACAGAGATTAAGTTGACACAATATTCGGGGACCACAAAGACATCTCTTAAGACAACAGAGTTGGATAATTTGTAGCACCCTATTATAGTGACCTTGGCATCAGTACCATTAGGGTGTTTGACTGTTATATTATAATCAGACACATCAACTTTATTAAACATTTTTTCACTTGACATCATCATGTGCTGATTAGCATCAGAATCAATAATCGAACTGATATTACCTTGGGACCAAGTTTTACTATTAAAACAATAAAATCTCTTGTTACAATCTAAAGAAGAGAACACATTATGGCATTTACCTCCAACGTTTGTCTTAGGCCCATCATCAGTCTTTTTGTCATTAAGCAAGTCTAGAAGTTTAGTGAACTGATCTGAGGTAAGAGAATTCAAAGAGTTGCTAACAGATTTGTCACTAACAGAATTATTCACAGAATTATTAGATTTAGACCGCTGACTACTGGTTTGACTTGATTTAGACCTGTAATTTGGAGGATATCCATGAAGCTCAAAACACTTATCAATAATATGACCAACCTTGTTACAATGAGTGCACTTCAAGTTGGGATTAGGACCTTTGTTAAACCTCTTTTTGTTATCACTAAACTGATTTGTTTTAGCAGCAAAACCAACATTAGGCATTTTAAAACTACTGTTTGAACCCCTATGTGACTCTTCCCTAGATATAATTGAAAAGGCAGTTTTAATAGATGGAAGAGGATCCCTGGTTAATAGATTAGTTCTAACAGGTTGGTAAACATCATCTAATCCCATCAAGAATTGCATAAGTTTTATTAACTGACTAAACTCATTGAACTTGGTAGAAGCATTACACGTGCAAGATGGTAACTGAAGCATAGCATCAAATTGTTTCCACATAGTATTTATCCTATGATAATATTCAGACACACTGGAACCATTTTGACTAACAGAATTAATTTTCTGATATACCCCAAACACTACAGAACCATCAACCTTATCATATGTCTCCTTTAGATCATTCCAAACTTCAGAAGCAAGTTTGGAATACACTTGACCAACATATAACTCATTAGAAACAGAATTCAGAATCCAGGTTAAAACAATAGAGTTGCATCTTTCCCATTGACTAGCTAAGACATCATTAGACTCAGATTTAACACAGGTTCCATCAACAAATCCTAATTTGTTTTTAGCCATTAAAGCAAGTTTTAGAGCATTCGACCAAACCACATAATTCTCAGTACCTTTTAACTTGATATTGACGATAGACAGATTACTAGAGTCACTAGCATGTTGTCACACCCCGATATTTCCACGTATCACTGGTGGGCCCGGTGGGGAGTATCGTGACGTAGTTGATATCATCATAGTCAAACAACACAATTTAAATGCACAGCGGAAGCAAAAGATAAATATATTACAATCCGATTCAAAAGTAATATCAAATATTACAACGGAATGTAAGATGGATCCACAGGCGGATCTTAAAACAGAAAGATAACATTGTTCAACAGACTTTAGGCATCTAGAACTTGCGAGATTCCCTATTAATGCCCTGAGCTCCCAGCCAATTACGTACAGTACCTGTCACTTAATCTTTTTGGAAAATACGTCAGTTTACACTGGTAAATACAATTAACTGACTCATTTTGAAAATGTTTTAGAAAATTTATTTGAGTGCTCAAGGCACAAAATTCTTTATAACTTGGGATAATTATTTATATATAAATTTGTAAAAGAATTACAAGTTTCTTATGCGTTCAGTAGCCCGGATTGACACCGGGTTAAAGATTAATAGACACACCACATGATATAGTCCCGCGGCGGGTTATTCCCGAAACCGGCGGTTATACCTTATTATTTATATATGCACTGTCGGATGTACGCCTACACCCCGTGCTTAGGTCGTGGCCATTTCTTAAAATGATGCCAAGGATATCGGGATATGGTCATTAACCCCCCAAAGGCTTTAAGCAAACAAAACAATTTAAACGGGTTATCTCAATGATTTAACCTTCATACGTTTAAAAATTCAATACCCGACCAAGCGGTATTTTATATACCGTACCCTAAGCCCGTATAAGGGAAAATAAGTTAAAAGTATTTACATGAGCTTAAAAATGCAATTTATACTCAGCCGTATATTATAGTCAGCAAGCACAAGTACTTTTACTGGGGCTCTTAATCTGGAACGAAGGTTTTTAATAACCTATTAGATTCCTAACGGGTCTTAATTAAGCCTATGCTTAGACCGGTTAGTTTTAAGGGAAAATACGGTTCAAAGCGCATAATTAAGTGAAGACTGGATTAGAATGTGGTTTAGACCCGAAAAGCTTGTATACTTGTGTAATAAGGGTAAACTAAACACATTCTGGATTTTGAGATAAAAATGATAAGGTTTGACCTGTTTCGGCTAATTTATGCAAACTAGTTACATAACCCGATCCGAACGTGAAAAGTGCGTAACGGGTAACCACAAAAGTCATGAACAGGTTTCCTAAGTTAATATGCCTTAAATATGTTGTGATATCAATAGGATACCTTCCATTATGCCCAAAACGAATTTAAAACCAATTTATGCCCCGTAGGGGTATTTTGGTCATTTTAAAGGTTATAAGAGTTTATATATTAATCTAAGGATTAGGTCTGATATAATCAGTTAAAATACTTAATTTAATAAGTCATATCAGTATGGTATTGTATATATGTGAAATTTATTAATTATAACCAAACTATGCACCGTAGGGGCATTTTGGTAATTTCACGTAAGCTTTAAAAGGTCAAATCTGGAAATCTGAGTTAAAGACTTTTGCTTACTGTTAAAGTATAATAATTTACTTAAAAATATCAGTAGGTATCAAGTCTTATATAATAAAAATAGTTTTAATACATACTATGCGTTTAAAACGCGTAAAAAGGCGATTTTTAGCGATTTCCGGGTTTTATAAGGAAAGCTGATATTTTTATCATTCCAGAAATCTTAAAATGTTTTATTTATCATATAAAATCAGTAGCAACAAGTTTGGTATCAAAATGATTTGTAAAACTCATTTTATGGCCAAAAGGGCAAAACGGGCAATTGCCGAATCAAGGCTAGAACCCTATGTTATGCTCAGTCTAAAAATAAATAAAAATCTTCAAAAGTCCCAAAATATTATTTTATATCAGTAGGTAAAAATTTTGGTATCAAAAATTGGGTTTAGATAGGATATATGCTAATCATTCTGTTTAATTAATAAAAGCTTTCTAATTTACGCTATTGAGCATAACTCCTAATCTAGACCTCAAAATGATGTCAAATTTTAAGGAAAAGTTTATAAATTAGTAATAAAGATTATTGTCCTCTCACATTTTCAAAATTCTCGTTTTAGGGTTAAAAGGGCATAATGGTCAACATTTAGCATATAACGGAAACATGTAAATGAATAGGATTACTATGGAACCAAGTTGTATAACCTCAGAGGGTTACACTAACCTATAACATGGTCCTAAAGGAATCCGAAGGCATATCTAAACTAAGCTAAATTGGGCCAGAACTGAAAGTCAAAGCAAAAGTCAACTTTTGCGACTTTCGGTTCCGAACCGAGTCTATACTTAGAATTGTCGGATTGAATCATGCTTAGGCATGTTCAACTAATATTTACCAAGTTATTAAAGTGAGAAAACTGATTTTATGGCTTTTATATTAATAGTTATGAATTTTATTTTAAACTAACCCGCTTGACTTTTATTTGACCCGACAATTTAACTAAGTAAACGTGGTAATTAGGAGGTGCCCTTTTGAGGGTTTAACAGCTACCTAATTACGGTCACGTAGCCATGTTCGTTGCGAACAATGGATCAACCATTTAAAAGTCAAAGTGTTTATCGAAAACGCTTGACTTTTTGGCTATAAACGCTAAATAATATTAACTAAGCACGAAGGGACACTTACAAGAGGTCCTATGGACTGAAGGAGGTTCTCAAGAAGCTCAAGATCCTCCAAGAATTCAGAGAACAAGCAAGAAGGAATGAAGGTGCTAATGAAAACCAAAATCAATGGGGTATTTATAGGATTTAGAGGACTGTTAGGATCGTTCCTCGATAAATGTGATCAAATCTGGACCGTACACTTCATACCCACAGTTTTTCAATACTAGGGGTGCCCAAGGATTGAAGAAATACCATTTGCACGTGCTCGATCCAGCTGGTACAGGCTGTAAATGGCTGTAAATCACATTCTGCAGATCTGGCAGGTTCACACGCCCCGCGTAAGACCCAAGGGGGGTCTACGCGGCCCGCCTGGGCTGCACAGTTCAGCAAAGAACTTTCAGATGTTGCTGTTTTAGTTCCCGGAAGTTGGTTAGGTCCATTTTTTACGCGTTTAAAGCTTGTTAAGTCAACTTTAAGGCTCTACAATGATGCCTAAACATAATGGACTTGAAACATGCTCAAAAATCTGCCGGATGTCGGTTCGTTTGGTCGTATGATCGCGTTGTTCGTCTAATTACGACGAAACACGAACGGACGCGAAAAACGATCCAAATTACGCGACGAATGGAATTTTATCAAGCCGAACACTAAAATAAAATATTTTAGTGGTTACATAAATTTTTGGATGTCTGGATATATCCAGAATGTAAGATATGCGCGAAAATGCAAACTTGTGCACTTTTTGACACTTTTAGTCCCTGCACGACTTAAAAGTTTATTTTTGCGCACTAAACACCTCCAAGCCTATATCTAAGCTATATAAAGGATAAATAGGGTATGTTTAACTCATGGTCATATTCCGGAAGGTCCGATACCCTACGAATCTGCATACTTTTGCAGTTTGACGCAAATAGTCCTTTAATTGCGCAAAGTAGCGCGAAATGTCGTTTAATGATATCCAAGCCTTCCATGGCCCTTATTGATCATTCCCAAGCATATTATTAAATATCACTACGCTCCCGTTTGCTTAAATGGTCACCGAAAGGTGTAGATTCAAAAGTTGACGCTTTAGGTCCTTTTATTGTGCAAAAGTTGCGCATATCATCATTTAATATCATAGAAGCCTCATTTAATCCATATTAGGCATTATTGAGAGTATTATAAAACATCATGATGATTCAGGTTCGCTAAAAGGTCATTCAGAGGTATAATTAAACATATTGACACTTTTAGCCCCTTTAACTTGCAAAGTTGCGCATAACTTTACTTATAGGAATAAAAGCCCTTAATAGCCAATATTAGGCATTACCGAGAGTATAATCAAATATCATGAAGCTCTCGGTTTGTTAAAAGGTCACACAGAGGTAAGAATTAACATGTTGACGCTTTTAACCCTTCATTGCGCAAACTTTTAATTAATTACACAAACGGCTACTCTTATTCAACGAGCGGCTAATTTGTGAATATGAACACCATAAGGGGTTATTCAGAGACTTATTTAAGCATGATTACAGTTCCAGTCCTTCTATGATCAAAGTTTTTGATCTTTCGCAAAATTAGTCCCTCATAATCAACGTTTGACTTTATTGGGGTTTATTACACGTGTCAATACACATTGGACGTGATTTTTACGAGGTGTTACATCCTCACCCCCTTAAAAGAAATATCGACCTCGAGATTTGCTAAATTAATTGAAGTACTTTCTGATGTATCATGGACTTAACCTCCATAGCATATTTGGGGCCTCTCCAAGCACCCAAGGTGACCTTTATATTAGGTATATGTATCCTTTTTGGAGCTTCTTAACCTGTCGATCCTTAGTAGATACGGGTTTCTCATCAAATCATGATTTTTATAAATCTGCATATCATCATGTGATAATGCTTCTCGACTTATTGGTGAAACACATCCTTAAATCATTAGTGTGTAATACATTGCGAGATCCGCCAAGCTCCTTAAATAGGTTTTAGCTTATAAGCTATTTGATCTTGATGCATTCGATTCTTTCGAATGATTTTATATATTCAGAGCTTAACTAGCCTGATAATTAACAAATTGGCACACCCTTCCAGGGTGATATCTTTTGTTGAACCTTATTCCTTAACAAGAATTTAGGAGGGTTGCTACTTTCATTAATCCTTGATCTTCTACCGAATACTGGCAAATTTATAGATGATTATGGATTTGTTTGATCTTATTCGTTGTTTCCAAGGCAACTTTCAGATCCTGATAATTGGACTTACTAATCTTCTGTCTAACAATAGATGTTTAACATTCCATCTATACAAGGTCTCCAAAGGAGCAGCCTTGATACTTATATGACAATTATTATAGAAAAGCTTAATTTAAGGTGAGATGGTTATTCCAATCAATGCTTAAAACTAATCTTAAGGAATAGCTAATCCTTGTCGTTAGTCGAACAAATCGGCGATCCTGGCAGCTGATGGCAATTCTTAATTGTTGCCTAATTAGGGTTGCGGTAATCAATGCATATGCAAGATGAACCTTCTTTCGTTATTAGCAATACCGAATTCTCAGAATATTGAGTTAGGCTTTATGAACCTATATCTTAAAACTTACCTAATCAGGGTTTCGATTCTTCTAGTGATGGCACTAGCCGTCTTGGAGATTTTCATAATAATACAGCCCTAAATGGGATATAAATCTTAACTCTACTTGCCTCTCAGGAGGTAAACAGGGAAATCTTAGGAGAAGATAATCAAGATACAAGAAGGTTACAGAGATTTTCCAAATCTCAGGCTTCAGTTCATCCATCATTGCTTGTGTCAAATAAGTGACACATTTACGTTACAAGTCCACGAATTCCTTAATCGGAGACATTTACTTGGAAACTTCCATTCTGGATATCTTCTTTGAATACCATTAGCTGACTTTAGTACCATATGACCATCGGAATATCTTTGTGGTCCCATGCATGAAAGCTCCATACTTATCAGGCATGGAAGCAATCTATGGAACATATTAGGATACACCAATCCTCATATGGCGTTTTTCATCATACCGTCTGGTATTCGCAATCGATAGAGATCAAAGAGATATCAACTATATATGCTGACACACTTCTTTTAGAGAGAGGATACGTCTAGAATTCTACGATTGGAGGTTTCTGACAGGAACGGAAGAAATGGTTCTTATGATTTCGCCTGTAAGTTTTACCTTACACTTAATATCTGGGGTTCTTACGGGGAAAATTTCTAAAAGTTTGCTAAGCTTATGATCTTATGAGAGGCTCAGCAGCGCCTGAAACCAAACATAACTCTTAGCAATAAAATCGTAATAAGGGATTTATCTGGTGACATTATTAATGTAAACTGCCTCTAATCATTTATCAGGAGGGTTAACGCCTCCATTCTTAATCCTTTTAAACTTAGCTGTAAAATCTTTGACAAATTTTAGGGCAGACTCAGCTTTGTCTGGTTGTTTCTTAATCTATATAACGTGAGTAGCTGAGGTAGATCCATAATGGATTTATAACGAGCAGGCTTTGAAACCTTAATGTGCCCTCTTATTGCCGTTGTTAACCACCAATAATTATTTGCATTAAGCTTAGATTTTGGGCAAATGGAATAGGGTGCTATCTCAATTAATGAGTTAAAGTTTGTAACATACTGCTGACAGTCTAGAACTTTTATGGTGAGAGTCAGAAAATTATTATTCCATCTTTTTCCATTTCGTGAAGCGGATATTAGGTTTTTCTAATAAGGTCCTTAAAACTTGGGCCATCCCATATTGTATAAGAGGACTTTTCTTGTGGACTTCATTAATGTCCTCTCTAATTAAGGGTATTTCCATCAAATGACTGTGATGCATACCTCACCTTGTCCTTTCTAGCATAACCACTGATACACCTAATGGTTTCTACTTCATCCAACAATTTCCTGCAATCAATGGCCCCTTTTTACTATTAAAGTCTCTTGACTTCCAAGAGACGAAGTACTTTTAAGCATATCCTTAAAAGAAATGGGGCTCCTTGCCACATGGGATTTTGTTTAGTTTATTCTTCGCATATGAAGAATGAATAAAGCTCTTCTTATGAGCAGCGACGTGTGTTTTAGAGTAAACAACATTCGGCTTCTTGAACCTTTTTATGACTTTTCTCATAGCCTTTCTAACAACTGTGTTAATTACAGTTTTGGATATTAACTCCATTAACATTGAGGTTCACATTTGATGCACCATTAACATTTGTCGCATCTTTTAGCATCGCGACTGTTGTTTGCCTCTTCTGAGCTTTCCATACTCGAAGCTTGGTATTAAATACCAGTTTCAACAATTGCTTAGGCAATCCGTACCGTGTGTCTCCTTGAATTTGCCAAAAGGCTCACCATAAGGAGTCTTGATAACTGCTTGCTTCTTATCACATACAATATGGGCTTGGTTATAAGACGACCAATCCATTCCTATCACTATATTGAGTCCCTCTAATTTAACGGAAACAAGGACATCGGAAAAGAATGATTCCTAATGGATATAAAACATCCATCTAATATTGTTGAAACAGTCTCTGAGGTACTATCGGCCAATTCTACTTCATACTTAACGCTTAGAGTACAGGCAGATTTAATAATTTACAAAATCTATTGTCTACGAAAGACTTATCTGCTCCTGAATCAAATAATAAATACTCTAGCATAAATGTCATTGACAAGGAAAATTCTTGTTATGACATTGTCATCTTGAGCGGCTTCTTGAGCATTCATTTGAAAGACTCCAGCTTTGGTCTTCTTAGCCTCTCCATGTGACAACTCGAGTTTCCAAGATTCCATCTTCGCGCTATTGCACGTTAATTGTTTAGATTGTTTGTTGACACGACTTGTTTGTTTCACAACTGTACGCGTTGTAATTCGTTAAATCGTGTTGTGATTGATATGTTATATTTGATGTGCAACATAAGTGTATTTGTTGATATATGTTTGTTAATATGGTTGTATGAGCAAAATATAAGTATGTGTATTGTTGTCAATGTGAAACCCTCTTAGCCGAAAACACCCCCACTCACGAAAACACTCCCGGATAAAAACACATAAGTGTTTTCGTCCACTAGTGAGGCCAACGAAAAACAAAAGTGGGCTTTGGCCCAGTATCGAATGAATATAGGATCTGTTTAATATGTGCACACGAATTCGATAACTGGTAAACCCTAATCACTTCTCATTCTCTCTCACTCGCTCCTTTGAAACCTGACGGCAGTCTTGAGCATTCGACCCCATATCAATCGATTTGTTATCTCTTATGTTTAGGTTAGTAATCGGCTATCGATGATTGTTTGATCGAATTCATTATAGATTGTTTGTTTGTCATTCTGTCATGAGTTATGATTGTGAGCATATGATTGAATCGATTTGTATGTAATTCTAGGTCCAATGGTTTTCTAGTAATTACGTGAATGTCAGTGTACATTGATTTTAAAAAGTCAATATCATTAACTTTGTGTGCACATGTAATCAGACTTTTGAATCGGCCCAATCACTCTATTGCATTTAATAATTGTTGTCATATCATCACATGAAAGACTTCATGAATGGAAATTAAAATTGTTGTATAGTTGTCAGATCCATTATCTTGGTCCAATAGAATTGTAATAGGTTGGTGTTTGGTCAAATAGCAACAGGAAAACAAACTACACTTGTCGGCCATTGTTGATTTGTATGATCTAATCTGATTGAATGATTGTATGTGGTAGTGTAGTAATGATTAGGGTTCCGTCTTTGTAACAGTTACTAGTTACTGATATTGATGATGATGTATCCCAACGAAAACACCTTGGGGATTTCGGCCCAAGTGTTTTCGGCCCAAAGGGATTTCGGCCCAAGTGATTTCGCCAACATGTGTTTTCGCCATAAATGTGATTTCGTCTAGCGTGCTGCCATGATCATTCTGTTAAATTGTTTACATTGTTAAGTAGTCATTAACTCTGTTAATATGTAACTCTGTTAAGGTCGAGCATTTAACCCTGCTGTGAGTGTTATCTCAGTTAAGTTAATTATGTTAAGCATAGCAACTCTGTTAGTATGTTAAATCTGTTAAGTTTATTAACTCAGTTAATAAATACATTAACTCTGTTGAGCATGATAACTTAGTTAAGGAACTTTCAAGTAACTTAGAACCTGGTATGATTGACAAACTGTTATGCGTTACATGACGATGATTGCTTAAACACACTTCGTGACATTTATTTCATGTGAATCTATACGAGTTTAACTGATTGAATGTACGTGTATAACTATAGGACTTGACTGATTTCTTATGTGCACATAATTAGCATACCGAGCAAACCAAGGTGAGTTCACACTCTATCCAAGGCATGGGATTCCCAATGGTTGGGAATGGGTTAAAGAACTGAACGGTAACTACAAACTTGCGTATTCCCCATACAACAGGATACGTACGACTATAAGACCATCAACTCTATCACTTTAAGTCCCTCATTTATCGACTTAATCGCCGAGGCCTACGGCGAGCGGGTCATTAGTTAATAGCGCTATTAGGTTTAACAAACCTCACACCGTGCCAGTCGGACGGGCGTGTACTAATGGACTATGGGCAAAGGGTCAATGCTGATAGACATTGACTTAGGGCTCCTCTTACATTTTCGTAGCAGTCGATACGCGTGGTCTAGTAACACATGGGAAGCCCCCACTAATCTTCGCAAACATGTCTGGGAGACCACGATACGAATAAATACGAAACATGGTTAACAAAACGAACATACGATTTACGAAACGAATACGATAACCAAACAACCAACTGTGAACTCGCTCAACTTTGTTGTTGATTCGTTGCTACATGCCTTGCAGGTCGTTAGGTACCCATGGAGCTTGCACAAGGAGGCGCAGTCGTTGTGGGGCATGGCAATGTGTGCCATGCTATAAACATTACTTTATTTCGTACTTAATACTTACTTTGGGTTTTTACAATTATGCTTCCGCTAAACACTTAACTATGCTTTGGTTTTGAACACCTTTCATATTGTTTGGTTGAATTATATTTACTACATACATTGTTCAATATGATTGGTGGCTTGGTCCAGGTCAGTCACGCCTCCAAGCGGTGATACTCCGCGTGTGGATTTTGGGGGTGTGACAAATTGGTATCAGAGCCATTGGTTATAGTGAACTTGGTTTTAATAAGGGAAAAGTTTTTGTTAAAACCAGACTATAACCTGAACAGTGCTCAACGATCCACAACGACGCTTCGCTCCACGTGCAAGACTCGACATTCTAGGTGATATGATTTATGTTTACATTGCCTACTTGCTAGATTACATAGAACTTTGCTCGTGGTATGCTTAGATAAACGTAACAACTATTGTTTGAAAACACGTGTGTGCTTACTCTCTTCCGTCATCGCACTTTCGATAACCTTTCTCACTCATGTTTCCTTTGATATGAAGATCATGAGTGGACGCGTTAACTTAACTCAAGCCCAGTTGGCAGCATTAATCACTGAACAAGTTACTGCAGCACTCGCAGCTGCCCAGGCAGGAGGTATAGCCTGCCATCACAACTTACTCTAGGATCTTTAGATCCTACTCTCGTAAACCAACACTTGTGCTTAATTTTGTTTACTCTTACGCACACGACAGGTCAACACGCTCAGCCACCTGTATGCACATTCAAGACGTTCATGGACTGTCGTCTTAGTACTTTCAGTAGCACTGAAGGAGTTGTTGGACTCCTCCATTTTTTTTGAAAAGCTCGAGTCTGTATTTGAGATGTGTGAATGCCCTGAGGCTCGTAGGGTGAAGTACGCCACTGGTACTCTCGAAGGCACTGCGCTAACTTGGCGGAACGCGCAAGTTCAGATGCTGGGGCTGGCGGCTGCTAATGCCACCCCATGGAATGATTTTAAGGAACTGATCAAGCGAGAATACTGTAACCGTGATGACATCCACAAACTGGAAGTGGAGTTCTTTAACTTGAAGATAACGGGGTCAGAGGTAGAGGCGTATACGAAGCGATCTAACGAACTGACAATTTTGTGTCCAACTATGGTGGATCCTCCCATCAAGCGCGTTGAGCTGTACCTCAAAGGCTTAGTACCAGAGATTCAAAGCCATGTGACTGCTGCTAACCTTGCTACTATCCAGGATGTTACTCGTCTTGCTCATCATCTCATAGACCAGGCAGTGGAACAGAAAAAACTGCCTAAGCGTATAGGTGCTACTGCTACTACTACTTCTGCTATTCCCAGTGACAATAAACGAAAGTGGGATGGAACCTCCAGCAAGGGTTCAACTTCAGTTCAGTCTCAGGCACAGCAGCAAAAGATTGATGATTATCAGAGCCCTGGTCAGCAATCTTCTGGTAGTCAAGGGCAGGGTGGATATCGAGGAAACCTTCCGAAGTGCAACACATGCAACAGACACCACAATGGTCAGTGCAACAGGGGTCGTTGCCAGAGGTATCTTAAGATGGGTCATGAAGCTAAGGATTGCAGGAGCTCACGACCTGCAAATCAGAACCAACAACAACAACCACCAGCTCCATAGAACCAGCAGCGACAACGAGGTAACAGGGGATGCTTTCAGTGTGGTGCTGAAGGCCACTTCAAGCGGAACTTCCCTCAGTTAAACCAGAATCGGAACAACAACAACAATAATCAGGGCAATGGGAGCAACAACGGGGGAAACAATGATGGAAACAATGGTGCCAGGGGTCGAGTGTTCGTGCTGGGTCAGGGTGACGCATGGAATGATCCTAACGTGGTGATGGGTAAGTTCCTTCTCGATGACTTTTATGTTACTGTCTTATTTGATTCGGGTGCCGATACCAGTTATGTGTCTTTAAAAGTTAGTCAAATGCTCAAGCGCACACCAACACTTTTGAACACCAAGCATGTCGTAGAATTAGCAAATGGAAAAAGTCTAGAGGCCACACACATAGTTAAGGGTTGTAATCTCGTCTTAGCTGGTCAGAATTTCTCTATCGATCTCATTCCTATAGTTTTGGGTAGTTCCGACATCGTCATTGGGAAGGATTGGTTATCCCAACAGCAAGCCGAGATTCTATGCAAAGAGAAGATTGTTCGTATTCCCTGTTCTGGCAAAGAACCTCTCGAAATTCAAGGCGACAAGAGTGGTGCCGTAGTGGGCATCATCTCCTTCCTTAAGGCCCAGAAGTGTTTGCGAAAGGGCCACACCGCTATTTTAGCGCTCGTTACTGACGCATCTATGAAAGAGAAGAAGAATGAGGATATTCCAGTTGTACGCGACTTTCCTCAAGTGTTTCCTGAAGATTTACCTGGGCTACCGCCTCATCGCCAGGTCGAATTTCAGATCGAGCTAGCTCCGGGAGCAGCACCCATAGCTCGAGCACCTTATCGCTTAGCGCCAACCGAACTGGAAGAACTGTCCAAGCAATTGCAAGAACTCTTGGATAAGGGTTTCATTCATCCTAGCTCTTCGCCCTGGGGAGCTCCTGTGTTGTTTGTGAAGAAGAAAGACGGTACCTTCAGGATGTGCATAGATTACCGCGAACTAAACAAGGTGACCGTAAAGAATCGCTATCCTCTTCCACGCATTGACGACTTGTTCGACCAGCTGCAAGGGTCGAGCTACTATTCAAAGATTGATCTGAGGTCAGGCTACCATCAACTGAGAGTCCGGGATGAGGACGTCTCCAAAACAGCATTCAGAACACACTACGGCCATTACGAGTTTCTGGTCATGCCATTCGGGTTAACAAACGCGCCTGCAGTCTTCATGGATCGTATGAACAGAGTGTGCAAGCCTTACTTGGATAAGTTTGTGATTGTATTCATCGACGACATTCTGATCTACTCTAGGATTCGTGAGGAACACGAGCAGCATCTACGACTTATTTTGGAACTACTTCGAGCAGAACAGCTGTACGCCAAGTTTTCAAAATGCGACTTCTGGCTTCGCGAAGTCCACTTTCTAGTCCACGTGGTAAACAAGGATGGGATTCATGTTGATCCATCTAAGGTAGACTCGATTAAGAACTGGCCTGCACCTCGTACACCAACGGAAATCTGCCAATTCTTGGGGTTTGGCTGGCTACTATAGAAGGTTCATCAAAGACTTCTCCAAGATTGCACAACCCCTCATCTCACTACTCAGAAAGGCGTTATTTATCGTTGGGGAAATGCACAGGAATCAGCATTTCAGCACTTAAAGGATAGACTTTGTAGTGCACCTATCCTTTCATTTCCAGAGGGCACAGATGATTTTGTGGTTTATTGTGACGCGTCAATTCAGGGTCTTGGTTGTGTATTGATGCAACGGGATAAAGTCATTGCTTACGCCTCGCGCCAACTTAAGATTCATGAAAGAAATTACACTACACACGATTTGGAGCTGGGAGCTGTTGTCTTCGCGCTCAAGATATGGAGACATTACCTGTACGGTACCAAGTGCACCATCTACACCGATCACAGGAGTCTCGAGCATATCTTCAAGCAAAAGGAATTGAACATGCGACAACGTCGATCGGTCGAGCTATTGAATGATTACGAATGTGCCATCAAGTACCATCCGGGCAAGGCAAATGTTATGGCTGACGCCCTCAGTCGAAAAGATACCACACCTAGGCGTGTGCGAGCACTACAACTCACCATCCAATCTAGTCTTCCTGCACAGATACGAGATGCTCAGGTAGAAGCATTGAAACCAGAAAACGTCAGGGCTAAAGCCCTACGCGGCTCAAGGCAACGGTTAGAACAAAAGGAAGACGGCGCCTACTACGTGACAGGACACATCTGGGTTCCACACTATGGAAACTTACGCGAGCTTGTGATGGATGAAGCGCATAAGTCTTGTTACTCGGTAAACCCTGGTTCAGATAAGATGTACCACGATCTCAGAACTACGTATTGGTGGCCTAGCATGAAAGCTCACATAGCAACTTACGTCAGCAAATGTTTGACTTATGCGAGAGTCAAAACTGAATATCAAAAACCATCGGGCCTACTCCAACAACCATAGATACCACAATGGAAATGGGAGCAAATTTCCATGGATTTCGTTACCGGCCTGCCTAGATCTCAACGTGGAAATGATACTATTTGGGTGATCGTGGATCGACTCACAAAGTCTGCACAATTCTTGGCTATCAAGGAAATGTATAAGTTCTCCACTTTAGCAGACGTTTATTTAAAGGAAGTGGTTTCGAGGCACGGGGTGCCAACCTCTATTATCTCTGATCGTGATGCACGATTTACTTCAGAACTGTGGCAGGCAATGCACAAATCTTTTGGCTCACGATTAGACATGAGCACAGCTTACCATCCGCAAACAGATGGGCAGTCTGAACGTACCATCCAAACTCTAGAAGACATGCTTCGTGCATGTGTAATCGACTTCGGCAACGGCTGGGAAAAACATCTCCCGTTAGTGGAGTTTTCGTATAACAACAGTTCCCACACCAGCATTCAAGCCGCTCCATTTGAGGAATTTTACGGGCGTAAATGCCGATCACCTCTTTGTTGGGCAGAGGTGGGTGATAGTCAGATCACAGGTCCAGAACTGGTAGTAGACGCAACAGAAAAGATTGCATAGATACGACAACGCATGGCGGCAGCTCGCGACCGTCAGAAAGCCTACGCAAACAAGCGCCGGAAACCTCTAGAATTCCAGGTCGGGGACCGGGTTCTACTCAAAGTCTTACCCTGGAAGGGTGTAGTTCGTTTTGGCAAACGAGGCAAGCTCAATCCGCGATGTGTCGGACCATTCGAAATCATTGAGAAAATAGGCAGGGTGGCCTACAAACTAAACCTACCAACAGAACTCAGTGCAGTTCACAATGTATTTCACGTGTCGAATCTGAAGAAGTGTCTGTCAGATGAGACCCTCATAGTTCCTTTGAAGGAGCTCACAGTCGACGATTAGTTGCGATTCGTCGAGGAACCGGTTGAAATCACGGACCGGGACGTTAAGGTCCCCAAGCACACCAGAATACCTCTTGTTCGAGTTCGTTGGAACTCCCGTCGTGGCCCAGAGTTCACCTGGGAATGAGAAGATCAAATGAAACTCAAGTATCCTCGGTTGTTCGGAAACAGTGCAACCACTACTGAGGCTGAAGCTACTACAGAATTTCGGGATGAAATTCCAAATCAACGGGGGGATGATGTGACACCCCAGGAAAAACCAGTAAACCATGCAAACTTAACTAGCTTCCTCAGTAACCGCATGCTAAATTTCGAGACGAAATTTCTTTCAAGTTGGGGATAATGTGACAACTCGAGTTTCCAAGATTCCATCTTCGCGCTATTGCACGTTAATTGTTTAGATTGTTTGTTGACACGACTTGTTTGTTTCACAACTGTACACGTTGTAATTCGTTAAATCGTGTTGTGATTGATATGTTATATTTGATGTGCAACATAAGTGTATTTGTTGATATATGTTTGTATGTTTGTTAATATGGTTGTATGAGCAAAATATAAGTATGTGTATTGTTGTCAATGTGAAACCCTCTTAGCCGAAAACACCCCCACTCAAGAAAACACTCCCGGATGAAAACACATAAGTGTTTTCGTCCACTAGTGAGGCCAACGAAAAACAAAAGTGGGCTTTGGCCCAGTATCGAATGAATATAGGGTCTGTTTAATATGTGCACACGAATTCGATAACTGGCAAACCCTAATCACTTCTCATTCTCTCTCACTCGCTCCTTTGAAACCCAACGGCAGTCTTGAGCATTTGATCCCATATCAATTGATTTGTTATCTCTTTTGCTTAGGTTAGTAATCGGCTATCGATGATTGTTTGATCGAATTCATTATAGATTGTTTGTTTGTCATTCTGTCATGAGTTATGATTGTGAGCATATGATTGAATCGATTTGTATGTAATGCTAGGTCCAATGGTTTTCTAGTAATTACGTGAATGTCAGTGTATATTGATTTTAAAAAGTCAATATCATTAACTTTGTGTGCACATGTAATCAGACTTTTGAATCGGCCCAATCATTCTATTGCATTTAATAATTGTTGTCATATCATCACATGAAAGACTTCATGAATGGAAATTAAAATTGTTGTATAGTTGTCAGATCCATTATCTTGGTCCAAAAGAATTGTAATAGGTTGGTGTTTGGTCAAATAGCAACAGGAAAACAAACTACACTTGTCGGCCATTGTTGATTTGTATGATCTAATCTGATTGAATGATTGTATGTGGTAGTGTAGTAATGATTAGGGTTCCGTCTTTGTAACAGTTACTAGTTACTGATATTGATGATGATGTATCCCAACGAAAACACCTTGGGGATTTCGGCCCAAGTGTTTTCGGCCAAAAGGGATTTCGGCCCAAGGGATTTCGCCAACATGTGTTTTCGCCATAAATGTGATTTCGTCTAGCGTGCTGCCATGATCATTCTGTTAAATTGTTTACATTGTTAAGTCATTAACTCTGTTAATATGTAACTCTGTTAAGGTCGAGCATTTAACCCTGCTGTGAGTGTTATCTCAGTTAAGTTAATTCTGTTAAGCATAGCAACTCTATTAGTATGTTAAATCTGTTAAGTTTATTAACTCAGTTAATAAATACGTTAACTCTGTTGAGCATGATAACTTAGTTAAGGAACTTTCAAGTAACTTAGAACCTGGTATGATTGACAAACTGTTATGCGTTACATGACGATGATTGCTTAAACACACTTCGTGACATTTATTGCATGTGAATCTATACGAGTTTAAATGATTGAATGTACGTGTATAACTATAGGACTTGACTGATTTCTTGTGTGCACATAATTAGCATACCGAGCAAACCAAGGTGAGTTCACACTCTATCCAAGGCATGGGATTCCCAAGGGTTGGGAATGGGTTAAAGAACTGAACGGTAACTACAAACTTGTGTATTCCCCATACAACAGGATACGTACGACTATAAGACCATCAACTCTGTCACTTTAAGTCCCTCATTTATCGACTTAATCGCCGAGGCCTACGGCGAGCGGGTCATTAGTTAATAGCGCTATTAGGTTTAACAAATCTCACACAGTGCCAGTCGGACGGACGTGTACTAACAGACTATGGGCAAAGGGTCAATACTGATAGACATTGACTTAGGGCACCTCTTACATTTTCGTAGTAGTCGATACGCGTGGTCTAGTAACACATGGGAAGCCCCCACTAATCTTCGCAAATATGTCTGGGAGACCGCGATACGAATTAATACGATACATGGTTTACAAAACGAACATACGATTTACGAAACGAATACGATAACCAAACAACCAACTGTGAACTCGCTCAACTTTGTTGTTGATTCGTTGCTACATGCCTTGCAGGTCGTTAGGTACCCATGGAGCTTGCATAGGGAGGCGCAGTCATTGTGGGACATGGCAATGTGTGCCATGCTATAAACATTACTTTATTTTGTACTTAATACTTACTTTGGGTTTTTACAATTATGCTTCCGCTAAACACTTAACTATGCTTTGGTTTTGAACACCTTTCATATTGTTTGGTTGAATTATATTTACTACATACATTGTTCAATATGATTGGTGGCTTGGTCCCGGTCAGTCACCCCTCTAAGCGGTGATACTCCGCGTGTGGATTTTGGGGGTGTGACACTCCAGGCTTCTTGGTTTTATTTGGGCAATTAGTTTTGATGTGCCCTATTTCATTACGACCATAGCAGGTTGCGTCCTTTATGTCTTGGCACTCCAAAGTTTTGTGCCCTTCTTTATTACAGATTCCACAAGGCTTAGCTTGTGAATCTAAAGTGCCTTTCCCTTTAGTCGCCTTCTTTGGGCAGCGGTTCTTTATGTGCCCCTTCTCGCCACAACCATAGCATGTGGCGTCCTTCAAATCCTTGCATTCAAGGGTCATGTGATCCATCTTTTTACAGATGACACATCCCCTGGCCTGTTCATAGAAACATTTTCCGAAGTGCTTCTTCCCGCAGGTTTTACATTTGGGTTTTGCCTCCTTTGCTTGGACTGGTTATAGTTTGAACCGGTCTTACCCTTTTTGTAACCTTTATTTGGGGTATTATATCACTTTCGCTTATGATCCTTTAATATTCGGTCCACAGCTTTGTTTACGGCTGTATCTAACATAGCCTGTAACTCAGTGCCCGTTAAGTTCAGTCTTGCATTATCATTCTGATCGACTGGATGATTGTGAGCTTCAGATGAGTCAGCCATGGTGAAGCTTTAAAGGCTACAGACCAAGTAGCAATAATTTATTTAATTGTATAGTGAATTGTCGAATTTGATGATTAAATAGCCATGGTGCAAATAAACCATATAGGCCAATAGATAGTATTAAATTTATTTGATTATGTTTTGCCTAGGTTTCTAAATAAACCATCTTTGGCGTTTAAACGGAATATAATCCTTCATATTTATTAGACAGGGGACATAAGTCACGACTGTCAATGTCGTACCGACATTTTATATAGCACAAGGGCTTGTTCCCAAGGACTTTTTTTTTATGGCACAGAGGCCTTGTCACTAGGGAAATTTTAAAACATAATCAATGATTCCTTTGGATCGGAAAAATTTCATAGTTCATTGCCTTTTTGGCACGAAGTTATGAAATAAAACTATCTTTATCATGTATACATCGTAAGCGTACATCTTAAATGGATGTTTTGATGTATTCATCATGTTCGACGTTTATTAGCCATGATTCCTATTGATCTTTTAGGCTAAATAAGGGTTTTGGAAAGTTCCCAATATAAAGATGACAAGTGTGATTTTATCGCATCACTGTTGTCAGGAGTGTTAACATGTTTTCAGATGTTAACAAGGATCTGAATCTCTTTTAAAAAGGTTTTACCATCATAGCTAGGTCTTTTGTGACATTCAAGCTAGGTTATACCTTTTAAGATTCTTTTTAATATATATACTGGCAGAAAAAGAATGATATTTATTTTATTCAGGATTTTCATTATAATTATCCTAAATTTAATTAAAATATAACTATGGCACAAAAGGCCAAGTCACAAGGGCAACTTTAAATTATAAACCATGATTTTGTAGAATCAAGGTATTTAGGCTTGAACGTTGTTCATTGCCTTTTCTTGACAGGGAGTTGTAGGCTACGACTGTCTTTTGTCTTATATGACAATGAATATAGCCCGTAGGCATTACATCCAAATGGATGTTTTATTTCACAAAATAAGAAAGGATTTCGGGAGAATCCAGTGTAAGGATGTTTTATGCAATTTTATCGAATCACATTTGCCATGAATGTTAACATAGTTACAGATGTTAAAAAGGATTTGAATCTTTTGAATAGGTTCTACCATCTTGGCCTTGTCTGTAATGACATATAGGCTAGGTTTTACCTTTAAGATTCTTTTTAATAATTAACGCAGAACAATCCTAAATTGAGATGTTAATAAGGATCTGAATCTAATTGAGGAATTACCATCTTGGCCCTGTCTTAAAATGACACATGGGCTAGGCCTTGTCCCTTTTTAGATTTTTGCCATTTTATTATAATGGTAGATCTTATAGAGGAATGCTATTATTATGTTCATATATAATGATATAAATAAAATTTAGATGAAACATTCCCATGATTCCAAAGGAGGTACAGAAATGCCCTAAACGGGGCTTGAAAGAAATAATGTTGTCCTCGAAGGGACTGAAATATAAGTATGCCCTTATAAGGACTTACTAAGGAAATGAACTTCAGCAAAAGGAGTTTCTTCTTCATTTTATTTCTGAATGTTTTCTCCTTGGTTGCACGTTTATTCTAGTCACAGTACAAAGCTCCGCATTCCTAGGCTCCGGATGGGGAAAATTCCCATTACGGCTTCTTTGCTTGGCGACATATTAAAATATATAGAATTGAAAGCAATAATTCTCCGAATAGAGACGAGGGCATTCCTATGTTAAGTCTAGACTCAGAAGGTCAAGGAATGTGCTATTGTGTCATTGAGATTAAACACAAAAGGCTAGTTTTTAATTCACTCAATATTGGCTTTGATACCAACCTGTCACACCCCGATATTTCCACGTATCACCGGTGGGCCCGGTGGGGAGTATCGTGACGTAGTTGATATCATCATAGTCAAACAACACAATTTAAATGCACAGCGGAAGCAAAAGATAAATATATTACAATCCGATTCAAAAGTAATATCAAATATTACAACGGAATGTAAGATGGATCCACAGGCGGATCTTAAAACAAAAAGATAGCATTGTTCAACAGACTTTAGGCATCTAGAACTTGCGAGATTCCCTATTAATGCCCTGAGCTCCCAGCCAATTACATACAGTACCTGTCACTTAATCTTTTTGGAAAATACGTCAGTTTACACTGGTAAATACAATTAACTGACTCATTTTGAAAATGTTTTAGAAAATTTATTTGAGTGCTCAAGGCACAAAATTCTTTATAACTTGGGATAATTATTTATATATAAACTTGTAAAAGAATTACATGTTTCTTATGCATTCAGTAGCCCAGATTGACACCGGGTTAAAGATTAATAGACACACCACATGATATAGTCCCGCGGTGGGTTATTCCCGAAACCGTCGGTAATACCATATTATTTATATATGCACTGTCGGGTGTACGCCTACACCCCGTGCTTAGGTCGTGGCCATTTCTTAAAATGATGCCAAGGATACTGGGACATGGTCATTAACCCCCCAAAGGCTTTAAGCAAACAAAACAATTTAAACGGTTTATCTCAATGATTTAACCTTCATACGATTAAAAATTCAATACCCGACCAAGCGGTATTTTATATACCGTACCCCAAACCCGTATAAGGGAAAATAAGTTAAAAGTATTTACCTGAGCATAAAAATGGAATTTATACTCAGCCGTATATCCTAGTCAGCAAGCACAAGTACTTTTACTGGGGCTCTTAATCTGGAACGAAGGTTTTTAATAACCTATTAGATTCCTAACGGGTCTTAATTAAGCCTATGCTTAGACCGGTTAAACTCTTATAACCTTTAAAATGACCACATTCTGGATTTTGAGATAAAAATGATAAGGTTTGACCCGTTTCGGCTAATTTATGCAAACTAGTTACATAACCCGATCCGAACGCGAAAAGTGCGTAACGGGTAACCACAAAAGTCATGAACAGGTTTCATAAGTTAATATGCCTTAAATATGTTGTGATATCAGTAGGATACCTTCCATTATGCCCAAAACGAATTTAAAACCAATTTATGCCCCATAGGGGTATTTTGGTCATTTTAAAGGTTATAAGAGTTTATATATTAATCTGATGTTTAGGTCTGATATAATCAGTAAAAATACTTAATTTAATAAGTCATATCAGTATGGTATTGTATACATGTGAAATTTATTAATTATAACCAAACTATGCACCGTAGGGGCATTTTGGTAATTTCACGTAAGCTTTAAAAGGTCAAATCTGGAAATCTGAGTTAAAGACTTTTGATTACTGTTAAAGTATAATAGTTTACTTAAAAATATCAGTATGTATCAATTCTTATATAATAAAAATAGTTTTAATACATACTATGCGTTTAAAACGCGTAAAAAGGCGATTTTAAGCGATTTCCGGGTTTTATAAGGAAAGCTGATATTTTTATCATTCCAGAAAGCTTAAAATGTTTTATTTATCATATAAAATCAGTAGCAACAAGTTTGGTATCAAAATGATTTGTAAAACTCATTTTATGGCCAAAAGGGCAAAACGGGCAATTACCGAGTCAAGGCTAAAACCCTATGTTATGCTCAGTCTAAAAATAAATAAAAATCTTTAAAAATCCCAAAATATTATTTTATATCAGTAGGTAAAAATTTTGGTATCAAAAATTGGGTTTAGATAGGATATATGGTAATCATGCCGTTTAATTAATAAAAGCTTTCTAATTTACGCTATTGAGCATAACTCCTAATCTAGACCTCAAACTGATGTCAAATTTTAAGGACAAGTTTATAAATTAGTAACAAAGATTATTGTCCTCTCACATTTTCAAAATTCTCGTTTTAGGGTCAAAAGGGCATATTAGTCAACATTTAGCATATAACGGAAACATGTAAATGATTAGGATTACTATGGAACCAAGTTGTGTAACCTCAGAGGGTTACACTAACCTATAACATGGTCCTAAAGGAATCCTAAGGCATATCTAAACTATGCTAAATCGGGCCAGAACTGAAAGTCAAAGCAAAAGTCAACTTTTGCGACTTTCAGTTCCGAACCGAGCCTATACTTAGAATTGTCGGGTTGAATCATGCTTAGGCATGTTCAACTAATATTTACCAAGTTATTAAAGTGAGAAAACTGATTTTATGGCTTTTATATTAATAGTTATGAATTTTATTTTAAACTAACTCGTTTGACTTTTATTTGACCCAACAATTTAACTAAGTAAACGTGGTAATTAGCAGGTGCCCTTTTCAGGGTTTAACACCTACCTAATTACGGTCACGTAGCCATGTTCATTGCGAACAATGGCTTAACCGTTTAAAAGTCAAAGCGTTTATCGAAAACGCTTGACTTTTCGGCTATAAACGCTAAATAATATTAACTAAGCATGAAGGGACACTTACAAGAGGTCCTATGGACTGAAGGAGGTTCTCAAGAAGCTCAAGATCCTCCAAGAATTCAGAGAACAAGCAAGAAGCAATGAAGGTGAAAATGAAAACCAAAATCAATGGGGTATTTATAGGATTTAGAGGACCGTTAGAATCGTTCCTCGATAAATGTGATCAAATCTGGACCGTACACTTCATACCCACAGTTTTTCAATACTAGGGGTGCCCAAGGATTGAAGAAATACCATTTGCAAGTGCTGGATCCAGCTGGTACAGGCTGTAAATGGCTGTAAATCACATTCTGCAGATCTGGCAGGTTCACACGCCCCGCATAAGACCCAAGGGGGGTCTACGCGGCCCGCCTGGGCTGCATAGTTCAGCAAAGAACTTTCAGATGTTGCTGTTTTGGTCCCTGCAGTTGGTTAGGTCCATTTTGACACGTTTAAATCTTGTTAAGTCAACTTAAAGGCTCTACAATGATGCCTAAACATAATGGACTTGAAACATGCTCAAAAATGTGCCGTATGTCGGTTCGTTTGGTCGTATGATCGCGTTGTTCGTCTAATTTCGACAAAACACGAACGGACGCGAAAAAACGATCCAAATTACGCGACGAATGGAATTTTATCAAGCCGAACACTAAAATAAAATATTTTAGTGGTTACATAAATTTTTGGATGTCTGGATATATCCAGAATGTAAGATATGCGCGAACATGCAAACTTGTGCACTTTTTGACACTTTTAGTCCCTGTACGACTTAAAAGTTTATTTTTGCGCACTAAACACCTCCAAGCCTATATCTAAGCTATATAAAGGATAAATAGGCTATCTTTAACTCATGGTCATATTCCGGAAGGTCCGATACCCTACGAATCGGCATACTTTTGCAGTTTGACTCAAATAGTCCTTTAATTGCGCAATGTAGCGCGAAATGTCGTTTAATGATATCCAAGCCTTCCATGGCCCTTATTGATCATTCCCAAGCATATACTTAAATATTACTACTCTCCCGTTTGCTCAAGTGGTCACCAAAAGGTGTAGATTCAAAAGTTGACGCTTTAGGTCCTTTTATTGTGCACACTTGCGCATATCATCATTTAATATCATTGAAGCCTCATTTAATCCATATTAGGCATTCTTGAGAGTATTATAAAACATCATGATGCTTCGGGTTCGCTAAAAGGTCATTCATAGGTATAATTAAACATATTGACACTTTTAGCCCCTTTAACTTGCAAAGTTGCGCGTAACTTTACTTATAGGCATAAAAGCCCTTAATAGCCAATATTAGGCATTCCCGAGAGTATAATCAAATATCATGAAGCTCCCGGTTTGTTAAAGGGTCACTCAGAGGTAAGAATTAACATGTTGATGCTTTTAACCCTTCATTGCGCAAACTTTCAATTAATTACACAAACGGCTACTCTTATTCAACGAGCGGCTAATTTGTGAATATGAACACCGTTAGGGGTTATTCAGAGACTTATTTAAGCATGATTACAGTTCCAGTCCTTCTATGATCAAAGTTATTGATCTTTCACAAAATTAGTCCCTCATAGTCAACGTTTGACTTTATTGGGGTTTATTACATGTGTCAATACATCATTGGACGTGATTTTTATGAGGTGTTACACATGCAAATACAAAGGATCACTAGCATCTAGTTTACTTATTAAGGTAACAGAGGACTCCGTTTTGTCAGTCATGATCACACAGAAACAGATAAACGAAACAGGATCAGGACAAACCAGAACAATCAGACAGCAATCAAGCAAGCAAAGAACACTTAACAGATAAATAATGAACAGAACCAACCAAGAAGCTCAAGAATCACAAATTAGAACATCAAATAATAACGGCGAAGCTACACCAGTGTTCCAGATCGTTGGTTCATCACTCAATGTGCCAACGCAGGTCTTAGTGTAGGAGCCACCTAAACCTTTGGACACAAAAAAGAACAATCTCACCGAGAGGGGTTCCCAAGCTAGGGTTCGCCAAATAAAAATCAAAGCCTATAACCTTCACTTAGGGTTATAAGACTGTGAGCAGAGAGGAAAAAGCAACCGGAAATAACACCCCTGATGAATCACGAACAAATGGGCCTTTGACCGAAAGTAATAGCCCCTGAAATAGGACAGTCACAACTCTGATTGCAGGAGAACGAAGGCACCAACCCCTGGATCCGAATTAGCAAGCACTAGATTTGATCCGGAACTTGCAGGTGAACAACGCTAATGAACCACACTCCAGAAATACGCAGCGGAAGATAATAAGAGCACCAGATCAGCCTTGGAGCTCTGATACCATGTCAGAAACTCAAGATTAACAACTGAAATGAAGCTTTATTGCACTTGAAATCACAATACAAATGATATAGTCATCGCAGATTGACTAATACTATGAAATAATCGATGTGATGATGTAGACACCTAACACTCTTACGAATAACTTGCAAGAGAAAAAAGAAGATTGAAAAGGAATGATCGGTGAGCGTGTATCGAACAGAGAAGGCAGCGATCCATTTAAGGGATACCCAAAACACCACAAAAGGAAAGTATCTTGACAGCTAAATGATATGCCTTGAGAGGCCAGCCAGAGACAGCCTGGATAATGGAGCCGTAAACCCTAGAAGGGTCTTCGTAGACAGTCAGCGACACAAGCAGGAAGCCCAGCAACGAGCACAGGAAGCCCAGCAATGAGCAGCCCAAAGATAGATCCAAATATCCTTGCAACAGACAAAGAAGAGATTAAAAATATAACATAAATAACGAGTATTAAAGCTGAGATATATTAATGTCTTTAACAATCTATAAAGACACCAAGTATCTATACTTAATATATTTTAGTTTTTTAAAAGATATGAGAAATTATGAATGCACTATACGTATCTGTAAACACAAAAAGTAACATTCACCATTGAAAAAATTAATAAAGAGAGTAAATCAACATAATAACATGGATAGATTAGGATCTATTTGGTGTAATTTAGAAGTAAAATTATTATAACATTCGCACTTTAGTAATTAATAAAGAGTAAGTAAATCAATATAATATATGGTAGAATAAATTAAACAAAAGGAAGGATATTAAAATTAGAAATAAAAAAAATTTGAGAATTGATTTTATTGACCACATTGACACAATTCATTTCCAATGAAGATTTCTTCAAATAAAATGTTGATCCATTGTCAGTTGGATCCTTTATCCTAATATTGAATAAATAATTCAAAACCACCAATGTTAGATAAAATTTGAATAGAAGATTTAAATATTTTAATGGATTAAATTATCTTTAAATCATTAGGCAACAAATAACCATGAATTATTCAAATATTGAACAAAATATATTATCACAATTAAATAATATTTATAAAAAACTCAAATTTTGATAGCCTCGTTGATTGACACGTGTCCCAAAGAGATTTCTTTTATTATATGTATAGATAATATCTTCTTTTTTAATTCATACAACTAATGAACCAAAAAGAGTATTTTTCTGTTAAATTAAATTAAATATCCGGAGGTGAGGCATTTTGTTAATTAAAATTGATAATTCATATATGCTACAACTCTCGTCTCTCTCTCCCTCAAAACCTTCGCACCACCTCTCAAAGTCTCTATTCTCTTGGCATCACCGCCAGTGACCTCGCAACCACACCCATCACCGTTCCGACACCCACAAGACCGGCTTCTCCGACGGGGGATGATGGAGGTGTTATAGCGCCATCACCCGATCTCAACAGATCGTCTTCACCGGCAGACGTGCTCGGATCGTCTTTCGCCTCACAAAACCATTACCACACAACCGTCATCACCGCCAATCACCATGTTCACCCCACACTTCGGTACACCGACCACCACCCAGTATGAACCAAGTCGCCCCCTTCTCTCGACGAATATGATTTTCCGGAGTGCAACACCACTGATGCAAAAACCCTATACACTAAGAATCCGTTGGATCTAAGTAAAAAAACAACCGTAGCCGGGGGCGGTGGTTTTGTCTAATCTATAGTCGGCTACCACTGAGAAACATAGCACCGAAGAAATAAAAAAGGAAAATGAAAAACAATTCATTGTAGTTAAGAAACTACGTGAATTGTTATTATATATAATTAACCCAATTTGTGGTGGATTATCAAGAATTTTTTTTATGTGTATGCATTGTCATAACATATTTTTTAATCATTTATTTTAAAACATTACAAATAGCTTTCGTGTGTAATAGCTTTCAGGGTATGTAGAAAGGGATAAATGTGTAAAAAAAAAATAACAAAAATAGTGAATGAAACATGAGGTCTGATGTCCAAAAATAATTCATTTTTATAGCCAAAAAAATACTTGTGCAACTCGGTTTCATGTTCATTCTGACCAGGGCCTGACTACATTTAACTCTTTAATAATATCTTAAACAAATTTAAAGGATTACTGGAATTATAATACTAATTATTATCTATATATTAAAAAAGCAACCTAATGAATAGTAACTATTATTTATCACTTTTCGTATTTTAGGTTTGTATCGAATTGCAATGAATACCCTTTAACTCCAATAATTACGGTCACAATTCTTAACCTAATGAATAGTAACTATTATTTATCACTTTTCGTCTTTTAGGTTTGTATCGAATTGCAATGGATACCCTTTAACTTCAATAATTATAGTCACAATTCTTTATTTGTAAAACCTATTACACACACACACACACACACACATATATATATATATATATATATATATATTAAAAAAGGCAACCTAATGAATAGTAACTATTATTTATCACTTTTCGTCTTTTAGGTTTGTATCGAATTGCAGTGGATACCCTTTAACTTCAATAATTACAGTCACAATTTTTAACCTAATGAATAGTAACTATTATTTATCACTTTTCGTCTTTTAGGTTTGTATCGAATTACAATGGATACCCTTTAACTTCAATAATTACAGTCACAATTCTTTATTTGTAAAACCTATTATATCCTATGTTGTTTGACCCTAACCAAGTTATAATGGAAACTAAGTAGTTTTTTTTTAAATTTAATTAAAAATATAAAAACTTAAAAGATTTAGTTTCATGTTAAATTATTGTATTTTGGTGTATGAGTAATGATAAAAGAAATCAGAAATCATATAATCCTTTATACTATATAATAAAATAAATCAATATTAAATTATCCAACATTGAATTTTGAATAATTTTTTTATTTTAATAATAAAATATTATCCTCAAATTAAATTGTTAATTTAATATGTTTTTAAATAAAACAAATTATTTAGAACAAAACTAACCTTTGTATTACTATATTAGTTATTTTTATTTTCATTATTAAAAAAATATTATATCAATTTTATTACATAAATTATAAATCAAATTGTCTGAATTGTTACCAATATTTTATCACTCAAATGGCTGATGATTTGCTTCTTGAATAACGTATCATCTTTTTAAGAACCATCTGCAATCACCATTCAACCCGTACAATACATAGGTTTTTTTTAAGATATAATTTTTTTTATTATTTAGTATACAAATTACATTTATTCAACCCGTATAATACACGAGAATCTTAAAGATATAGCTTTTTATTATTTAACATATAAAATTATATTTATTAAACTCGTGTAATAAACGAGGTTTTTAAAGATATATCGTTTTATTATTTAGTATATAAAATTATGTTTATTAAATCCGTGTAACACACATGTTCTAACCTCTAACCTAGTCTAATCTAAATTATAATAAAAAATTACAAATAATGTCGCGTGACAACACCTCTTCCTTTTTAATTTTTAAATTATTAAAAAATATTATACCTAAATATTTATTATCTATACTAATAAAAGATTCCACTAAATGCCATGTGGCATTTTCTACTTTAATGGAGGTATTTTTTTATTAATTATTATTTTTAATATAATATAATAACATAAAGGACATGGATCTAATAATTCTAATATTATTAATTAATTAATATACTAGATAAAAATATTGATTTCCGCACGGGACTAATCTAATTTTATTGTTGAATGTAACTATAGAAGGTTGGAGAACTAACGGATACACTTTGAATTTAAATTAATTTTATATAGTTACTAAATTATATTTAACTTACGGTTTTAATTTAATTTACGATCAATCATATATGAGTTATTTCTCATTATGGTAGAAAATCATAGCTAATTGAGTTTAAATTTGATCGGTGGGATAAATTAATGGGATAAGTCAGTTTATTTAGTTATTAACAATAACAAATATATAATTTAAAGTTATAAATAGTGGAATCCTTCACACAATGCGATAGAAATTCAGCTTCGATCAGTATCAGTTTGATTCGTTATGATAGGTACCATCACTCGCTATAAAATCTTGTGGTAACTTAAAAAAGTAAATTTCACTATTCCTTTCTCAAAACAAAACAACACATGGCATCAAATTGAAAATCATTAATGAAATATGTGCTCTTGCTAATATTATGATTTAGACGTACTAACATATTTATCATGTGTAGCTTTCCCTTTCAAATTATTCATAATTCAATCGGTCTAAATTGTAAGTTTTAGGTTATGTATGTATTGATAAATAGCAATAATTATTTATGCTATATTACCCTCTTAAATTGTGTTAATTTATTTTATTTTTCTTTAAATTTAAAAGAAATTGACATTTTTCTGATTATGTGTGGTCTTAAACAAATTTTTATAATAATTATTATATTTTACTTAAACTAGTATTAAACCCCTGCGTTGTAGCGGTTGTAATAAAACCGTGTTAAGTAGTAGCAATACTATACCATTGTCAGCGACCACCAACACCGGAAAAGCTCGAAAAAACAAAATAAATAAAAACGGGAAAAAATAACGCCAGGCGAAAACCAGACGTAAAATCTTTGAATCAGGCACGCTCGTTGCTGAGAAATTAAACCGAAATGTAAAACATAGAAAAAAATAACTAAGTCTATTCAGGACCCGCGTGTTGGACGAACTTGTCAAACGCAAAAAAATAGATGTGACGCGACGGGCCAATCAAACGGGAAAAAATATACGAAAAAATTTTGAACCCCCACGCACGTTGCGGTGCCTTAACTCACAAAATTTAGAACGAAACGAAAAACTTGGGAAAGATGAAAAGTATGGTGGACCAAAATTGAAAATAAAAAAGAGTTGGGATTAAATTGTAAAAGATGAAAAACTTTAGGTTAAAAGTAAAAAAAAAAAAACAAAGGGTCTAAATTGCAAAATTGAAGTTATTTATTAATTTTAGATAAATATAAGGATAAAAGTAAGTGATATCTATATATTGGTTATTAATTAATATTATTATTAAAAGAAATTTATTAAACAAATATAAATAAAATTTATGAGGTTGAAGGAGAGAATGACTTGTGTCATTATTTGGAGTATTTTATTATAAGTTAGATTAGATGAGATATTTTCTTTATTTAATCCGTATAACATAACAGGGCCTATGACCTAGTTTATCTATAAGGGTGTTCGGAGCGGGCGGCAAACCCACTCGGCAAACCGCCTTTGCCGCGCAGTAACACCGCCGCCGGTGGGTTTGCCGATCGGTGTAGCTTGTGGTGCGGGGAGAGGTTAACGATGCGGGGAGCAGGAGAGAGAGAGAGGGAGCAGGAGAGAGAGAGGGGGAGTGTATGAGAGAGAGGGTATTGTGGGGTGGGGTCCATGCCATCTCTCAACCAATTACACATTTTTTTTTTTTAAGTTTACCACTTCACCAAGTATTTAAACCATTGCCAACACTTTTCAGGCCAGAGGGTGTGGGGGGCGCCATACCCGCCACGTCACCGCCTATAGCGCCCCGGGCGCTATACACCCACACCGCCCAAATTAAGAAGGGGCGCTATAGAGGGGGCTCCATGGTGGTAACGAGAGAGAAGGGGCTTTATCAGGTGGGGCCCTCACATTCATCCAATCAAAATTTTTTATTTTTTTTCTCTATAGCGCCCCTAGGGGGTTATACCACACCCTCCATATTAAAGGGGGCGTTATATAGCCCACTTGGCTGACGTGGCGCCTACGTGGCGCTGAGGTGTCCTTTATAACCCCCAAGGGCTCCATCCCACACCCTCTAGCCTCAGGAAAGTTTAAACACTTTTGACTGATTGACATGACGCACTCTGATTGGTCAGTTTTTTAGTTTGCCACTTCAAAGTGTTTAACCACTCATAACACCCTAAAGAAGAGTTAAACAAAATGATATTTGAGAAAATCATAAAATCAAGTAAGTTTCTTCTTTTTTTTTTTAAATGATATTTACGAAACCATCTTCATCTCTTTATCTACATGTCGATCTCTGCATACGCACACACCGCTTTTCCGGCAAGTAGGTAAGTTTCCGATTGGGTCGTTAATTGTTTCTGGAGTTTGGTTTTGGCGATTGAGATATAGCATGACTGTGAAAATTAACAAACATTGATTACTAAAACGAGATTCAAACTCAAACCTCCTTTTGATGTAAACGATTTTACTTTCAAATCCCAAGCCCTTATTTAACTCTTTTCTTCTTATCTTACAGTTAAGAATTCAAGCTCTGAAATATGAGTTCCAAGATTGAGAATGTAGACATGTTTAGCAGTTTGCCTGAAGAGATTCTTTCACACATACTCTCTCTAATGCCTACGAAATATGCGGTGCGAACTAGCATTTTATCTAAAAGATGGAGGTACAGTTGGATGTTTATCACAAACCTCGACTTTGATGGTACTTGTACAAACCCCTTCCATGGTTTAGATAGATTTACAAAGTTTGTGGATCGGGTACTGAATGATTGCAAAACATCCAAAATTAATTTATTTCGGTTACAGTTTTATGAAACCTGCGTCCAAAAGTAAAGTGCATCAAGTTGGATTGATAAGGCGGTCAGGTTAAACGTTTGTGAGCTTGACATTCGTTCTATCCAACTTGAGTTGCCTTTAAGCCTTTTCACATGCAAAACGCTCACAAAATTAAGATTAGAACGTTGGGCATGTGATGGAAAAGACTGGGGGTGTCCGTCTTCGGTAAATCTTCCTTGCCTGAAAACTCTTGATACTGTTGTTCATAGTGATCCTTTTGTCAATGCATTTAAACTCATTGGTGGTTGTCCAATGCTTGAAAGTTTATCTTTGGAAGTAACACGGCGCAAAAAGTTTGAAGGATGTTACATATTCAATATCCCTACTTTGAAACGATTGAAACTAACATTTGCATTGGTCATCACTAGCGATATCAACAAAGTTGTTTTACGCGTCCCTAATCTTGAATACCTATTTTTGGGTGGAGTATTGTGCTCGCTTTTCCAAATGGAAGATGTATCGTCTCTAGTTGAGGTATCAGTTTCATTATCTCACATAGCATATGATTATTTGTGGGTTGAGCTTCTAAATAGAGTGAGTGGAGTTAAATCACTTCTAACTCAGGATGTAAGTTTCTTTCTCATTGGCTTCAATGTTGGTTAACATTGACTCTTTAAATGATTTTCTTTTCATGCGCCAACGGTAACTTTGTTTTGTATTGAAGATCCCATCCTCTTTTCTTCTGCCCATCTTTCCAAATATGAACCGCTTGGAGCTGGGAAAGTTTTGGCATTATCGACAAATCCTCCAATTTCTTGAAAGTTGTCCTGCATTGAGACATTTGTATATTGAAAAGGTACTCAAGTCTTTTTTTTTTTTTTTTTTTTTTTTGTTCTTGATAACTTCTTTTACCCCTATATAATACTGGGTTTTGTTTACCTTGTTTGTGTTAAAAACAAAAGTCTGGAAAATCTCACTGGATTGAACCGGAGGTGGTTCCTGCGTGTTTGCTAACGAACCTTAAAACCGTGAAGTTTTCAAAATGCAAAGGGTACAAGCGTGATCTACATATTTTGGAATACATATTGTGGTATGCCGAGGTTTTAGAGATAGTGACAGTTACTTGGGAAAATTTATGCATGGAAAAAGAAAGGGAGTTGTGCTTATGGTTACTTGAGCTTCCAAGGGCTTCCAAGTATTGCGAGATCCATTTTATTGGTGACTAATCGTATGTTACTAGTAGTAAATTAGCGTTTGTGAAATGAACATCTATTCTACTAGATACTAGTAGTTCATTTTTCTCATCGAATGATATAACTATAGTGTTTAATATTGCAAATATTTGGGACAAGGATACACACACTTATGTATATTAAGATTATGTACATAAGTACTTAATTCTAATTTTACTTGCCTGCAATAGTAATCATACATGGTACAATGCAATAAGATAAAGTGCTTGAATGAAAACAAAAGCATGAACACTAGAACATGTAAAAATAGCATAGTGGTCTTGTGAAAGCAAACGTGATCACAACTAGTTACCACCAGCGCCGTTTAGCCAATAACCTCGCTAGTATTCATTATAAAATATATATTTGGGCATAAATTTCAAGGAGTCGAAAAAAAAAATCAAAGTTACAGAACTAGTCACCTAAGAAATATAACTGATTCTTTAGTTGGAAGAGTAATACTACACGCGAGCTAATGTAAGGCCACCCGGGGTGGCTTAAGTTTTGTCCGTGATATTTGATGTTCACACGTGAAACAAACAAACCACCGCCACCCCTCAAAGTTAACGTGTGAAACCATTATTCTGTGATAAAATTGACGCGTGATGGAAGGAAGGATGTGAGGGGGTGTGAGGGTTTATTGTTGGGTGTTGTGAGTGATGGGGATTTCCACTAAAAAAGGTTGTGAGTGATGGAATAATGGTTGATGACATGGCAGAAATTGATTAGATGTTGTGACTTTGATAAATGGGTGGTGAGTGATAATCACCCCTACCCCTAATTGGCAAACAGTTTAATGTATGCCCCGCTAGCGCGGCTAATGCTTACCAAGCTGGTAATATAAAATCAGTGGTGGATATGAGTGGATCCAGCTGCCAAGGGGGCACTGGGGCAGCTCCGTAGGCCCGTTTAAAAAAAAATGTTCTGCCCCAATGGTCAAACCCAAACCTTTTTTTATTAGCCCGACCAAACCTAACATAGAACTAAAAAAAAAATACTGGCCCAATGATATTTAACTCGGGGTTGATGTTTTTCAAGTTTGTATAACTAAAGAAGCTCATGGTTTTTTCACTAAAATCTTATCTTTTAACTGGCAATAAAGAACCTACTCTTGGTATGGCGCTGATTGATGCATATGCCATTATGCTTCAAAAATATTCGAGAGCTTGTCTGGAAATAGGAATGTTGTGACATGTAATTCTATAGTATTTGGATATGTGAACAATGGGCTCCATGATGATGCAGGGATTATATTTGAAAGCATGATTGATGTCGGGTCAAAATAAGTCGTATTTTATTTCGTTTGTGTCGAATTTTAGCATGTTCATCATCATCATCATCATCATCAACATCATCATCATCATCATACTCAGTAAATCCCACCAATAGCAAAGCTAAGGTAGGGTCTGAGAAAGGTAAGATGTAGACAGCCTTATCTCTACACCATAGGAATAGAGTGGCTGCTTCCAGTGAGACCCCCGCTCGATGGTAGTTTTGTATCAAGCCTTGGACATAAGGCACATAACACTCGGCAATTAAGACAAAGTCCAATTAGTGCATGTACTCCCTTGTCTTTCGCCTATCAACTCCACCACATGATGCATGATTAACCATCCCCCTCTTTTAACATTATTTTAATGAAAATAGTAAATAACGTTAAAATTAGCGCACTTTCACTTTTGCCCCCGAGCGCCCACACGTATATACATTACTTGTAGTCGGACCCGTGTAAAACACGGGTAGTTTTAGTAACGTTTTATTATATTAATTACTAAGTAATTATCGGTTCATTTAGATTGTCGGGGATTTGATATATATTGACATTCAAAGTCATTGCAATATCTGCTGTTGATGCTGAACCACTGTTGTGATAAATACTGTTACATAAATACTGTTACATATAAACACTGTTAACATAAACACTGATGCAATATCTGCTGTTGATGCTGAACCACTGTTGTTGTTGGGCAGTGGTTCACCTTTGGTTGATCAGGCCTTTGGTTCATCAGTGCTTGTCTTCAACAGGGCTTTGGTCTTCATTAGTGCTTTGGTCTTCAACAGAGGATGATCTTCATCAGTGCTTTGGTGATGAAGGCCTGCTCATGAATCTCTTGGCTATTTCTTGTAGCTTTGCTGAGTCAGGATTTTCTACCAACATCTGCTTGATGGCCACTTTGAATATTTCAGATTCTTCTTGTGCTTCTTCCTTTTCATCCATCTGTGTTTGCCTCTTTCTTTGATAAACAGCAATAGCAGATGGAACAGTGGGTTTAGCAGATCTTTTAGTTGGTAGGGTCTGTTTGATTGAAACCTCTGATGCTGGATAATCTGGCTTTTTAGGAACATAAGGATCTTTCTTTCTTCTTTCTTCCAATTTTTTGTATGTGTCTATCACTTTAATCTCTGTCCACATCGTGATTTGATTCCTTGAGCCATAATTTGCAGTTATATGCTCTTCCTTCATTGTCTTTAATTTCAAAACCCTTTCAGGTACATTCTTTTTATACTGGGACCAGACTGGTGGGGTTGGTTTTATTGTTGAGTCATCAAGCATCTTTTGTATTCTTCCAATTTCTTGCTTGAGCTCACTTATGGTCCAGTCTTTGAATTGATACCTTTCTGCCTTGTATTTCTTGTTTTCCATGATGTGTTCAATGTAATCTTGCCTTAGGGTTTCATCATCTTTTTCTGATAACTGCTGACAAAGATCTTTTGAAAACTTTCTAATGTTCTGACTTGGCTTAGCAGATATTTCAGATTTCTCTGTATTTCTTTATCAGATTTTCCTTTTGTGTCTCTTTTTGAGATATCCTCTGCTTGTTTGGCTTTTAGTTGAAGATACTCATCAATTTTCTTTGGCAAAGGATAACCATGATGAGATGGGAAGTTTCTCTTTTAAGGATCATATTCAGAATAGAAGCATTTAATCTCCTCTCTAACTGCTGGAAGATCCAGAGGATATTTCACTCCCAAAGGAACCAAGGTAGTAATTTCCTCAGTGGTTTGAATTGAAGAGATTGAAGTAGGTTTTTGCACAGTGGATAGGATCAGAGGTTGTGAAGATATTGGAAGTGGAGAAGGTACAGTGTCATCTTCAAGTATGACATTTGTTTTCCTCATTCTCTTGATTTTTGGTGTGGTTGGAGGTGTTGAATTTGGAGGTATATCTGTGGATTGAGTGGTGGTTGGTAAAGTGATGAGAGCATTGGTTAAAACAACATCTGTTGAAACCACTGATGTATCAACAGCTGTTGATATACCAGGTGTCTCAACATCTGTTGACTTTGTGGTTTGAGGTGAAGAACTTTTGGGGATTTCAGTGGATTGTTCAATTGATTTGGAAGGTGTGGAAATGGGTTGCCTGACCTTTCTAGTAGTTCTCCTTCTTTTTGAAGTACCTTGGTCTTCCTTTGCCATTAGAACTTTCTTTTCCTCTGCAAATCTTACAGAACCCTTTCGTTCTATTCTCTCTTTTCCTTTTGATTTTTCTTCACCAAACATGTTGAGTGTCACATCAACCTTCTTTGTACCATCTGGTTTTGGAATCTCTACAACAGGTTTAGCTTTTGAATCAGTCTCTAGGTGTAAACCTTCCTTTCCTTTCTCCCCCTTTTTGGCATTATCCGTGTTTGCATAGATAATGGTAGGAGGAGAAGTACCAGTGGTTTGGAGTAACTGAGCTTTGATGGCTTTAATATCAGCTTGAGTGTCCTTATACCTTGCATCAATCATATTTCTGAACAGTTGTAACTGGATTTCATGTTGTTGATCAGCATATTTTCTTTGTTGATGAAGCAGAGGTTGTAGGACTTGCCATAGCTCACTTGGTGTGGTAGCAGATGATGACGCAGTGGATTGAGACTTTGATGATTGTAACAACTGTTGCAACATATTTATGATATCTGTCACAGATGTTTCAATATTGGTAACTCTCTCCGTCAATTCCTGATATCTTAAACCATCACCTAAGTTAATGGGATCATCTGATTTCCCACCAGCAGTGGTTGTATCAGCCGTTGGACCAGGAGAAGTCTCCAATGGTTCATCCACTGATGCCCCTTTGTCTTGATATTGGGGACTTCTTTCTTCAGTAGTGGTTACCTTAGTAAGCTCACCAGTGGTTAACTGGAACACACCAGTGGTTACCTTGGTTTCCAAAGAAGAAATTGCCTTCAAGGGAGTCTGGCTTATGAAACTACTGTCCAGGTGTAAATCAGTGGATTCAACACCTGTATAGCTACTCCACTTGAACTACCACCAAGAGATACATGTAACTCTAGGGGTGTAACCTCCTCAACTGTTGATGGGTTAGCAAAGGTAGAGGCATCAGACTCAGTCACTTGTTGGAGTATATTCTCAGTGATGGGTTGTTGAGAAGAACCAATTAGTGTCTGATCCATATCCAATGCTTTCAACATAGGTAAAATGGTGGGTGGTAATGTGGTTGTAGGGATAGGAGTTGAAAGAAAATTTGCCCCGGGAGCAGGGTTATTGAACATACTCTCAAGTGAGGGTAATGTATCATAGAGTGGTGTCCTTATGCTTACAACATGTTCCGTTTGTGAAGAAGTAGGAGGAGTTGAGCCCGGGGTTGGAGATCTTTCCAACTGTTGTGAGGAAGTAGCAACAGTGGGTGTTGGTGACTTTTGTGTTGTCACTGGATTAACTTCTGGGATCTCATCTTCCAGAAGGTCCTTTTTAGATGGTTTGGGGGGCTTTTGGATAATATCTTTTTGGTCTTTTTGAGAGTTTTTGGTGGGGGTTGCACAACAGTGGTTGTGCTGCTGTGGTCAGAGCAGTGGGCTCAACAGCAGAAACCTGAGGAGCAGATGTGGATGCATCCAAAGTTTGCTCAGGCTCCTCTGTTTGTGTTTCAAAAGATTTTGACTCTGACAGCCTTGTAAAAGTTTCAGAAGAAAGGCTGTTTATTTGACAAGAAGCACCTTGGATAAGCACTTATGCACTATCCTTTGGGATTTTCTTTTGTAAGTAGTAACTTAAAAATCTTGGAAACAGCAAAAATGGTTTCTTCTTTTCTTTTATATTATTTAAATTTTTAACCAAATCATTGAAAATCTCTTGGGAGTAATTAAAATCAACTTCTGCCATGATAGCATATCCCAAGTATTGGATCTTCAATGGAATTTCATTGAAAGCTGTTGTTTTGTTTGAAACACACATGAGCAGGGTATGAAATAAAAATTTCATGGGAGGTGGGAAATTTCCCTTTGCAAAGTAGCTTTAGTCATTTGTCCCACATACCCTCTTTCGATCAAATCTGTCTGATACTCATCTTTAGGGAAAGAATTTTTACCTGTATGATCGTTCATCTCAAAAACCTCAGGTATCATTTGTGGTGTGATTGAAACAAGAATTTCACTGACTTTTGATGTAATAGCACAAGGCTTTTTGTCTTGGACTTCCAAATTTGCATTTTTCCAAAAGTCTCGTAGGGTTTCTTGATAAATGGGTGCATTGTAGGTCAACAAAGTACTGTACTTTGAGGATGAAAGAGCATCGATGATTGAGTGAAAATCTATGTTTTTACTTGTTTTCTCAAGTGTACACAGATAGTATGAGGATTTTTGAGAGCAAGAGCCATGGTGATTCGAAGGAATATGTGAGAGGAAGAAGAAGATGAAGGGTTTGAAGGAATTTGATGGAAACCGCTTTTGAAAGAATTTTGGAATTCGATATGGCAGTGAAAATCCTGTTTGGGGTTTTGATCAAGGTTTTATAAAAGTGAAAAGTGAATGCTGACGTGGCAGCAGTTACAAAGATCGGATGGCTAAGAACTGTCCACGTGACAACCTCTTATGAAAATGGATGACAGTTGTTTAGGGAAACCACTGATGGTCAATATCAGTGGATGTCAACAATAAAAATGTGAGCAGTGGTTGTTTCTTAACTATCAGTGGATAGCCAACAGTGATTGAAACACTGATGTTTGGTCAGTCAGTGGTCAACATGAAGAATGAAGAAACAGAGGTTGTCTTTCAGCAGTGGATAACTTTTAACAATTAGATGTTTGAACTAAAACAGTGGTTGTAACAGACTTTTAAGGATTAATGAAAACTATCATTTTTAACTATTTTTAAGGATGAATTTTTGATTTTCTGAAAACATTTTAATGCTTTATTCATAGAAAAAACAGGATTTTGCCTGTTATTCCATGTTCAGCATGCCAATTCTAACATATGCTATGTTCTTTGAGGACCCACTTTTTACCAATTAGATTCTCATCCTTTGGCTGTGGTACTAGTTTTCAATTTTGTTGTCACTGAACTGTTGAAGCTCCTCTTACATAACAGCTACCCAACTTTCTGTCTGTTAGTACCCCATGGTACTTGACTTGTTGAAGGAATGGTAGAATGCCAATAAGAAGACAAATTTTTTAGGATTGACTTTTTGTAGGAATTCCTTTTCATTGATGTTGGTTGTCAAGTGTTTTGTAAAATGGATGAGTTCTAAAAAGGATTGATGTTTAAAAGGTGAGGTTGTAGATGTGAATCATCTGAGCTAACAACGGTTGGTAACTTTTGATGATCCAACAGCTGTTTGAAATGAAAACAAAGGGTTTTGAAAGATAGGTATGGCACACTGATAATTTTTATACATTTTGATGCATTTTTCTCAACAGTGGTTAGGGGTGAGCTGGTAAAGGTTTATGAGAGTTACTTTGGTCAAGCATTGTTGGTGTATCAGTGGTTGAGCTTTCACAGCTGTTTAAACATTTGCTGCTCTGATGATGGAAGTGATTTTGACTTGTGAATTTCCTGCAGAATTAGTTCTTCATAAACACATTTTAGATGTAAGTTTTTTCAAAATTGTTATTCACATATAAAATCTTTTTCCTAAGGTTTTATTCAACTCTCTTATGTTACTAAAAGCATAAATGCAATTTTTCTGAACATAGGTCTTTAATGACTTGAGATGAACCCTTAGCAGCAGTCAATCAAAGAGAAATAGTTTTGATAAACACATGCTTTTCATTAGTCAAAATATTACAATCAAAGGTTTACAATCAATTAACTAAATGCATGCTTACATACTAAACTCCCCCTAAGCCTGAGCTCACTGGTTGATCGTACAAGATGAACGGATTGGAGGAGAAAACTCGCTCAAATAGAACAGTACAAACTGTTCTATTTATAGTACAGATCAAATCACTAAGGTGATGTGATAAATACTATTACATATAAACATTGTTGTGATAAATACTGTTACATATAAACACTGATGTGATAAATACTGTTACATATAAACACTGAGGTGATATGACATCTAACAACCTAACAGACTATAAAACACTGATGTGATAAATACTGTTACATATAAACACTGTTAATATAAACACTGATGCAATATCTGATGTTGATGCTGAACCACTTTTGTTGTTAGGCAGTGGTTCACCTTTGGTTAATCAGGCCTTTGGTTCATCAGTGCTTGTCTTCAACAGGGCTTTGGTCTTCATCAGTGCTTTGGTCTTCAACAGTGGATGATCTTCATCAGTCTTTGTGTACAACAGTCTTTATATCCAACAGTTGTTAGGCAGATAAGTGCTTTGCCCTATTAACTTGTTATAACCACTATTATTGGAGGAAACTTAGATGGGCAGTGCTTATTGTGGATCAACTGTTGGGATCCAGTTATGGCTTTCCATATCATCTGTTCTTCAGGGTCTGATCACCTGGTCCAACACGTTATAAAATTACAAATAATTAGCTAATAGACGACACACATTTAGCATCTTAAATCATCAAGACCCTTAACAATTTGACCATATGATTTAATCGTGTGTTTTATCTTAGATGGGACAACTCGAAAAGAAAATTAACTAAATGGATAATATATTAAACGGGTCAAAACCGCTCAAAGTGTATTTTAGTGCATAAACCTCTGTAAGCGTTTATTAAAAAAAAAGAACACAATTTAAATAAATTATTTTTTTATAAATATATTTGTTACACTAACTTTCATAAAAAAAAAGTGTGTTGGGTCCTAATCTGACCTGTGCTAAAAGTTAGCCGTGTTGACTTGTTACTTGACCCGCCCTTTGTCCACCAATTACATTTAGCCAGCTTATCATATATATTCACATCTATTTATGAAGAGGTAACTTTGACTTTTGTGGCCAAACAAATTATTTTTCTTCTAAAAATAAAATGAACACTTAAGCAAGAAACAAACAATTCATCGAACAGTCGTTTTTAGAAACACCTGTTGTGCGAAAATTTAACCTTTGAACCCAAAAGCACAAACCCTTAATAAGTTACATCCATTTTGATCCCAGTGAAATTAATAAACACAAAATGTAAAAACCAAATAACCATTGTAAAAGTCATTTCCCACATGATGTGTAAAAGTCTAAATGCAAAAAAATGTGAAACACATGACCCTGAAAGATTATTTGTGAAACACAATAAATCGTGGAAACAAATCAAGTACACAACTAAATTCAAAACTACATATTTGCGATAGATTATTTATGAAATTGTAGGAGCATTCTTTAACCAAATTGCATAAAAGGTTGTTAAAATTGAATCATACCTTTGCTATGATGATATTCAAAAGCTCAAGGTCTGATTTGGTGGCCAAGTTCTGAATGCTTAACATCAAACTGCATCAGATGCAACAAATAAACATAGGATTGAAATATGAATACAAACAAAATGCTTCATACGAACCGTAATATATAATAAATTTAAAACCACATTACCTTATTGGCTTCAATTAGAATAATCTTCAGCGTCTGCATCTATTTATCAAACTCACTGAATTTACCTCTAAATAGCCACCAAGAGATTGTTGCGCAATTGAATTGAAAATGTATTAAACTTTTGATTGAAAATAAGCGTAGATAGCAAGGAGATAAAGTCTAGGGTTTATCTCGAGAGATTGTGCATACATAACATAACATACCATTAAGCGAATCAACATGGGGATGATTGTGGTGTTAAGGAAGATGCTGCAGCAGTGGAAGAACCTAGGGTTTGACGTTAAGTACGAAAACAAACAACCAACAATAAGAGAATTAAATGATTAGGGATAACTGACCTTGTAGCTTGCGACGGTATACAAAGAGTTTTATGATTTGGTTGAACTTTGAAGTGATCAAGGGAGGGGAAGACGATAAGTAAAAATATTGAGAAATTCAAATTTTAAAATCGTTCATGAGAAAGAGGTATTGAAAGTAATATGAAGAATACATCATGTATTTATAGGCCATCTCAACTAATCTCAACTAACTAACAACTATACAGTTGTACAACTTTACAGGCATACTTCACACATACATATACTCTAATAGGTTCATCTTTACATTTACTTTTATGTTTAAAATGGTTTTGATAACATATTATCTTATCTTCAAAGATTTTCACCTGCCATTTCTTTTCTATTTGAATCTTCGAGGTAATCAGTAAATGGGCACTCTTTTTCGACTTACGGGAACTCTTAAAAGTCTTTATAACCTGCTTACATGCACCAGAGGTATCTTTATTCAGAAATTTTTTTCCTACTTTCTAATCCACAAATATTTTTATTTTTCTAATTTCTGTTATATTTTCTTTCTTTTTATTATTTATGTTATTTGTTTCTTATATGGCATTTCCTTAACACATACAAGATAATAACCATGAAATAGAAAACATTCCTTTAGTGCTAGATTACCTGGGAATCCAGTGCTTCACTGTTGTGGGTAGCGTGAAATGAAGCACCCAAATCCATAACCCAGGAATCCACACTGCTCTCCACACTACAGATCAAAACATCATCATCTGAGTGGTTTACTTCAGCGTTGATTTCTTTCATTCTCATTTGGACATTGATTCCTAAAATGTCCTACCTCTTTGCAGTTCCAACAGGTTACATCACTTCGAGCCCTAGACTGACTCCTCCTTTTGTTCCTGTTCCAACTATCTCTGTTATTCTTCCTTCCTCTGCCAACATTCAGTAATTCACTCGATGAGCCACTCGAACTTCTCCTTCTGACATCCTTGCTCAGAATAAGATCACGAATCCCTTCAAAAGTAAATCCGCTGGTACCTGATGAACTGGAAATCGCTTTAACAGTTCCGGACCAACTGCTCATGCACCACCTTTGGTGCAAAACCCAAACTGCTCCTCATCAAATGTTATCCACCCCATATATGCATACGGGTACATCTACCAATCTTTGTGCAACCACCAATATGACAACGATCGCAACTCAAATGCATTATGAGAAGCGTATCTGTACTATCAAAATTTGCTAGATTCTGCGAATCTTAGCGTTGACCACGGCCCGTGTTGAGTTGGGCACGCCCCCGTGTTGGGAATAGAAGCTTCTATGGCTTTGTTTTTTCTACAGGTATCTGGCCACGCCCCCGTGTCCGCTGGGCACGGGGCCGTGGTCAGCCTTCTGTTTCTTTGTTTTTTTGCTTGGGAAGATGCTGTCGAGGGGTCGGGCATGCCACATTTATTCCTTTTCTTTGTATTTATGATAGATTTGGCTGCAAATTTGTTCCTTTTGTTCAATTACGCTCATTTGGTCCTGAAAATACAAAAGGAAGACAAAAGCACACTTTTTCTAACATTAGTACTAAAAAAGGATTAGTTTTATCCTCATTTGATGTAATTTATATGTTGCATTTTACACACATCAATATATTTCAGAAAAAATGTAAAAATCAGCTACTTACTAGCGGCGGCAAGTAACCATAGTTTTCAAATCCCAGAACGTACCCCAAAATTCTGAGCCAAGCTGTTTCCTTCCGAGGAAACCGTTGTAACAGAACGGAGAATCCCCGTTTTGATAAGTCCATTACATTTTTTGACCAGGACTTTGACTCTTTGGTATGGAGATAATACTAGCGTGTCGTTTTTGAAATCTTATCTAGGGGAGTGTCGAGAACTTCTTCAAGCTCAAGAAATAAAAATTCAAAGTCCCCCATCATATGTATGTTGCAAGATGGTATGTTGAAATGAAGATAGGTGTGTCTACATTTATAGTGGTGTGAAAGTTCCTCAATAACTGGGTCCACAATATTATATTGGCAGTTTTTTAATATTATACCCCTTTTATTAAAAAAGTGTTTTTTCACATTCACTTATCTAGTTTTCTACATGGCAATTCATGAGAATGACCTTTATATCCGCTTACATTTGCACATTCATGATGGGGTACTAAACAATTCGACAACTAAGCCTCAAGGTAACCGTAACTTTCGGGTGCCACAACCACACCATCCTAATGTTTTGCCCAATCTAGGTACACAACCTAACCGTCTAACCAATCCCAATGTTGTGGCCTATCTGGCGCCACACCCAAACCGTCCAACTCGTTCCTCCTTTGAACAACACCCTAACCATCCCCATCTCGTGCAACGTGATATCGGTTGTTCTTTTGTCCAACGTACTCACGCACCACCTTTGGTGCCAAACCCAAACTGCTCCTCATCAAATGTTATCCACCCCATATATGCATATGGGTACATATACCAATCTTTGTGCAACCACAAATATGACAACGATCGGGACTCAAATTCATTATCGAATGGCGCCGTTGTTAGTGACGATCCATGGGATCAGGGTTACGATAACAAAACTGATTCAGATTCCACGTTTTAATAAGCTGTTAGTTGTATTATTTGTCTGCTTGTCATTCGGCTAAGTTTGTTGACATTTAACTTTTATTATCAAATTATGTGTTGTTTTCAACATCTAGTAACACTTAATAAAATAGAAAACTATGAAATAAATAACAAACTAAAATTGAAGGGATTTGATCGCTTTTTTTACAAACCAATGAAACACAATACTACACACACTTATACAAAAGTAAAAATACAAACAAAAATAAGACATGGAAATAACTACAGCTCCATAGGTCATCTCCTAGTTCCCTTTGTATAAGTGAGTTCTTCTCGGATTAAGATACACTCACTTGGAGGGAGGAAATTGTTTTGCAATCCGAGCCAGCTAGGGTGCAAAGGAACCTGCAGTTTTAAAGCTCAAAAACACGTCATTTGAAACAAGACAATCCCATTGTGATAGGTTTTTTCCTATCATTTGAAAAAAAATAACAGTGAATACCGGTTTTTCATTGAAAAGTTATAAAAAACAAATCCAACATCTTCTCCATTTAGAGTAACTCCTGCTTTATATATATTTCATACTTTGTTATTTACGTATTACTCTATACATATACCATTCAAAAAGCAAAAGTCCAAACATCTGATATAAATAAGCAGAAATAGCCATTGATAACGGAGTGTGGAGTAGAAGTCGCCATTGATAATGGAGTGTGTACCAGAAATCGCTATTCCCTATGGAGTCTTTTCCAGAAATCGCCATTACCAATTACCAATGGAAGTGTGCCGGAAATCGCCATTACCAATGGATTTGTACCAGAAATCGCCATTTGCAATGGCAAGCTCTGCAAAACCCAATGATTAAAGCTTACATTCCCTACAAATTCTATGCCGTAGCCTACTTCTCATGAAAAATCGTCACTTGCAAAGGCATTAGCATTACTTGTGAAAATTTTTAAAGCATGGCATTAGTTGCGAAAATTATTTTGAAAGTGACACTATTTCAGCAAAAAAACTCAGTCAAATACCATTGTATGCTAAGTCAACGTTTCAATTTAACATTCACATATTTGACATCCATAAAAGGGGGTTTGTAGCGTTTTCTTTTATTTAAATTCAACCGAATAAACAAACAGAGACGAACACTTAAAAGAAGAGATATAACTAGTGTTTGTGTTCATTCGTTAAGAGCATATGTTTGATCGTGTTCGTTCATGTAAGCGGACTATTGAACATAGATGAAAAGATATAAATTAATTAAACAATGGTCTGTCATAAAGAATTTTAAAATAAACATTGTACCCAAAGACAGGGGTAGACTTATTAACAAAGATTGGGTTCCTAGGAACCTATTCAGTTTTTAATTTTTAGCATATATATAACAAACTGAAAAGAAACCCCTAAGTATAATATACAGGGAACTCTTAAAAAAAATAAGCTTTAGTAGTCTACTGGATAATCTGCATTCTTATACCCTTGACACCCGGGTTCGAATCCTGTATGAAGCAAATATTAATTTTTTGTTTTGTTTTTTTAATTTCTATTTTTATTTATTTTCTTTAATGAAAAACCCATTTAGGGTTACAAACTCATTTAGGGTTACAACAAAGCTCATAACAAAAAAAACAACAGCGGCGCCTCCACCCTCACCCTGCCTCCTCCTCCCTCAGCGACACCTCCGCTCCGGCCATCCTCCTCCAGCCGCTCCGGCCGTCCTCCTCCACCCGAAAACCGTCCTCCTCCGGTAAAGTCTCTTTTGAGGTAAAGTCTCTACGAACAACAGAACCACAACCACCCTAAAATCAACTGTCTCTATTTCTATCTATCGCTTTCTCTCGTGTTTTGTTGAATACTTAAACATGTATGATTTTGTTTTGAATCTGTGATTTGTGAATAAGAATTTGGGATTTTAGTTCTTTTAAAACTAGAATTTTAGGGGGTATGGAATGATTATTGAAAAGAAAGATACGTTGTTTTTTGTTGACCCTTTGTGATAATCTTGAATCTTGTAATGCATTAACCAGTTATCAAAGCTAATAAGAATTGACTGGATTGAGTGCTTACCGTTCAACTGTGTAGTGATGTATTATTCTTAGTTGTAAATATATGTTCTGATGTTTATTTGTTTAAAATTATCAGGAAGTGAAGTGTCCATCTAAAACATGAGTTACATGATTAAGAAGAATGACGAAGACAGGCTCAGCAGCTTACCCGAAGAGGTTGTTTCACACATACTCTCTTTAATGCCTACAAAATTTGCGGTGAGAACTAGCATCTTATCCTGGAGATGGAGGTATAGTTGGATGTCTGTTACAAATCTTGACTTTGATGATCGACACCCCTACCACGACTTAAACTGTTTTACGAAATTTGTTGATCGGGTGTTGGAGCTTCAAAAATCACCCCAAGTTAAAGTATTCCGGATGTGTTTTTCTGAAATGTGGGTTAAGAAGTCAAACGTGTCCAAGTGGATTGAAGTAGCAGTCCGGTTAAATGTTTCTGAGCTTGATGTACAATCTATTCTGCTTGAAGTACCTGTTAGCCTGTTCACTTGCAGGACACTCACAAAATTAAAATTGGCTCAGAATACTTATACAGGTCTCAATCAGTGTGATTGGGATGTTTGGGAGTGTTCGTCTCCAGTCAATCTTCCTTGTCTGAAAACTCTAGACATCTATGTTATTGCCAATCCTTTTGTAAATGCATTTAAACTCCTCCCTGGATGCCCGGTGCTTGAGAATTTATATTTGTGTGTAACATGCAAGGATGAAGAAGAAGATTACATATTCAATATCCCTACTTTAAAACGACTGGAACTCAGATGGCTGAAACACAGACTGGTTAACGACAAAGTTGTTTTACAGGTCCCTAATCTTGAATACCTATCTGTTACCCATTTCTTCAGCAGTCCTGTTGTCAAGAAAGAGTTGTCGTCATTGATTGATCAGCCGTTGAGGCATCATATGTGGGTTAAGTGTCTAAAGGAAGCGGGCTTAAATAACTTTCAGTTCAAAGAGTAAGTTTTTTTTTCTTTTTTATCTTTTTGACTTCATCGTGTTTCTATGTTCCCGTTTTAAAATAATTGTTTGTAAGTTGGTGTTTACTACTTTACTCTTTGAGTAAACGTGATTGTATGTGTTATGCTATCTATCTAAACTCTAATAAATGCCACGTGGCATTATTTCCATTAATTTAGTAGCAGTATGATGCTTACGCGCGTTGCGGCACAAACATCACCTTAAATCCTAAAAGGAAACGTTAAATCGAGCCGAGCCGTCATTAATATTTGAATCAAAACCTTTACGTAAGCCATACATCTCTCAAACTTTATTTAGTGCGGTTTATAACAAATAAGTTAAAAGTATTTTATTAACTAAGCATGGATTTTACTTTCTCATCACTATACTATACACTATTTTCATGCTATTTGAGTACCACAGCTCAAGAGCCCATAAGAAATCATCCCATGTGTACAACTCTAGAGGAAATATATGAGGATAATTTTTGCATAAAGATGGAACTAAGTCATAATATTGGTGGCCGATGATGTCTAGATCAGCTTGTCAAGGCTAGTTGTAGTTTAGTCGGAGGCCAGGGGGACTTTTGGTTCCAGGATCGACCAACACATTTGGCGAATTTTGGGCTTGTTTACCTCCTTGGAGGGTACCATGTTGGATTCTCGGAGAGAGGCTGAATCAAGCACCGAGGATGTATAACTCATTCTGGAGGACCCTCTCGAACGGAATCTATGTAGCGTAAGTCTGGCGCCAGCTGCAATAAGATGTCGTCCAAAAAAATTATCGTATTTTGATCGCAGGTGCTGAAAATATAAAATAGGACTAAACAGAATCAAGATGGTAGGCCCATTTTGTTGTCCATTTAAATAAAAATGACAAGATTTTTAAAAACCATTAGAAATCCAAATATAGTTCCTGAAAGGATCAAAAACCATTACCTCCTTTGCTTAAACTATCCCTTATAGCAACAGTGTTCCTCGGATCTAAAGCCATGATTGCTTCAATTCCAAAGCTTAATCATGTGATAAAAATACAATGAAATATTAATAAATGGACAAATAAAAAATGTAAGATGTAAAGAAAAATATTGAACTTATTTAGAAAACTACCTGTATCAAATGTTTATGGCAAAGAATCAAAGTATGCCATAAATCTCAAGTTGATATCATGTTTTTTCCTTCATACTCCACACCAATACCATTTTTTTTAAACGTGAACTTCAATAAACAACACCGAACCCGAAAACCGGGACGAACAGAACAAACAAGGGACTACATATTTACAAATTTACACCAATCCCCCCAATCGAACTTGCCTTTCTTGGCCCTATGCTTAAAAAAAAAAAAAAAAAAAAAAAAAACCCTAACTTTGCTAAAGATCTCGTCGACACTACACCTCTTTCCATCGAATCTAAGGCTGTTTCTAGCCTTCCACAAAACCCAACAAGCCGTGAGCACAATTCCATGTAAACCCTTTCTTTCCATAGACCTTCTAGCATCCGAATTGTGAACTTCAAGTAAGTCTCTAAAGAAAAAAATAAAGAAGTTCGATACCCGGCACCAAAAGCTGATTTTCTGCCATAAACCCAAAGCCAGAGGACAAGCAGTAAAAAGATGAGTCACGGAGTCGAAACCAGCATTACAGAAGCTGCACACATCATCGGCCACCAACACACCCCTCTTAGCAAGCGCCTCGACCGTCGGAATCCTATCCATATCCGCACACCAGGCAAAAATGTTACATTTATGCGGGATCCACTTACACCAATCCATGATGTACCAGCTACTATAATCTTTCTTCGAATCTAAATGTGTTTTCACGGCCGCAACCGAGAAGTCCTCCGAACCGTAGCCCTCTAAACTCCATCTATCTGGATTGCTAGACAAACTGACCGAACCCATAGCCGCAGATAAAGACTGCCATTCAGCCCCTTCAACATCAGAATCTGGGTCGTGTCTCCATAACCAAAGGCCATCTCCATCTAACCGATCACGAACACAACATGTTTCCACCACCTCTAAACGGAAAAGATAAGGAAACTTGTCTTTCAACGGAACGTCGAATAACCAAAGGTCAAGCCAAAACATAATGTTATCTCCCCTACCCACCACTCCTTTAAAAAGGTTGCGGATAGGTAGGTTATCCACCAAAGGCTTCTTTAGAACCGATGCGATGTTACACCAAACTCCACCACAAGCTTTTTTCGCTGGAAAAAAGTCCCAATTGGATCCTCCAACGTGAACCGCATTTATAACTTTAACCCACAAATTATCCTTCTCGTTTTTATATCTCCATCCCCACTTAGCTAACAACGCTGTATTCACATCTTTTAGGTTATGAAGCCCCAAGCCTCCCATTTTCTTAGGAGACGCAACTCTATCCCACGCAACCCAAAGCAACTTCTTTTCCTCCGAGGACCCCCCCCCCCCAAGCAATTTTCTGATCAAAGATTCCAAATCCTCCACTACTTTAACCGGGGCACGATAAAGAGAACAGTAATAAGTGGGAAGACTTTCGAGCACTGAACGAATTAGAGTGACTCTACCACCTATAAAAAGAAAAGAAGCTTTCCATAAGGATAGACCCTTCTCAAAAATCTCAAAAACCGGTCTCCAATTGATAATCCGGTTCATATTAGCCCCAAGAGTCAAACCAAGATACTTAAACGGGAGAGTCTCAGCTTTACAACCTGTCGCAACCCCCGGTCCCTAATTCCCGGGAACGGGAGGCCGTGAGCCAGTTTCGGTGGTATCGCGAGTTTATTCAATTTTGGCAGCGAAATTTACATCAGGACCGTAGTTAGGAAATATTTTATCAGAGTAAAACACCACATTTTCATAATATTAAACACATGGGATAAAACCCAAGTTTGCAATACACACAATTTCATAGGAATAAATCTTATTTTATTTAATAAAAACATCTATTTTATTTTAGGTAACTTTATTGCCACTTTTCCAGGCCTTCAGCGCTGTCCAGCTGGCCTCTATTTGGCTTTCACAGTTTGTTACCTGAAACGCATTTTAAAAACATTTGTCAGTGGGAAATACTGGTGAGTGAATCCCAGTTTAATCAAGTTTAAATAAAAACCATTGTACAGTATTGAGGGCGGTCTCGCAATTATATTTGTTTCCAAGTCATATCAATTATCACCCGTGGTACTGTCAGACCCGACTTGTGGAAATGTTACCCCTCCAGTAGGGCTGGCAATTGGGTACCTGTTAAGACACGATTAGACCTGTTTGACTGAAAAATACACCCTTTGACTTTTTTAATTTTTAAAATAATTAAAATTACAATGTTAGGATCTATCATTTATTCATCTTTGTACATAAAACATAAAACTGTTTTATTAACATGAGGTAGAAAGTAGTTAAACGAGTCGTAATCATGTTTAAAACTTATGTTGTGCGCGCCGTCAGAAACCTGTTAAACCTGTTAAGACACGATTTGCCAGCCTTACCCTCCAGTAACAAATTTTGTATACAAAACCCCAACATACCCACGATAATTGTATCCTTACAAATACTCAATAACTGTTTAATATATAATAAATCGTGTGAGGTTTTGTAAAAACAGTTAACAAAAAGCGGATCAACTCACATTGCTGTGTTAGATTATCCTTTAGGGTTTCCTGAGAATTATCTATAATTTACACAAAGCACACGTGTTAGTATAATAACCCATTTTAACATTAGTAATACCCTCCCCGAGACGGCATTCCAATGACTACGTCGGGCAGAACCACGACAGCCATTACGAAACCCTAGATCAATCGGGCAGAGTATCTAATACGTATCCATGGGTTATGATACTTACAACGGAGCAGAACTTCGTTATTTAGGGGGGTATTATACCCGTGTATAATGCCTACACTTCAGTTTTGTGAGTTGAGAAAAGAAATCTGAACGAATTCGACTGAAGGCCCGATGCCTTCTTATATAGGGGCTGAGTTTGGATTTCTCGCGGCCCGCGTAAGTGTAGGCGAAGGCCTATGCGGCCCGCGTCAACGCTGGTCAACAGCGTAGGTGATCCGGGTCACTTAGTAGGTTCGACATATGTTGGGCCACGTGGCGGCCCAGGGTTCAACCACATTTTACCTTCTCGCGGCTCGCGTAAGGGTTAAGGTGTGGCTTACGCAGCCCGCCTCAAACCCAAAAATCTGATTTTTGATTATTTTTAGTAATATTTAAGGTATTCGGGGTTCGTTTCACGTATGGGGTGTATTTTAGGAAATATTGGAATATTTTAAAATATATTAGGGTGTCGGAAAATTTATGAGGGTGTCGGTTTTCTTTAGAGTTGTTATATCCCCCTCACCTTGTTTTAGAGCTCGTCCTCAAGATCTACTGGAACAAGTGTGGATATTTCCTTTGCATTTCTGATTCGAGCTCCCATGTGTACTCAGGTCCTCTTTTAGAGTCCCACTTCACTTTGACCAGAACTAATCTCTTATGTTTGAGGTTCTTGACTTTTCTGTCTTCAATCTGTAGAGGCCTTTCTACAAACTTGAGTTGTTCATTTACCTCTATATCCTTAAGAGGCACTACTAGTGATTCATCAGCTAAACACTTTTTGAGATTAGATACATGAAACGCATCATGTATTCCTGCCATTTCCTCTGACAGTTGTAGCTGATAGGCTACAGGTCCTATTCTTCTAATAATCTTAAAAGGTCCAACATACCTGGGACTTAGCTTTCCTCGTTTGATGAATCTTACTACTCCTTTCCAAGGAGAGACATTCAACAATACTTTGTCTCCTACTTGAAATTCCAGTGGTTTTCGTCTGTTGTTAGCATAGCTCTTTTGTCGATCACGTGCTGTTTTTAGTCGTTCCTTGACTTGAATGATCTTATTGGTTGTCTCATGTACTATCTCAGGTCCAGATAGTGGCTTTTTCCCAATTTCTGCCCAACAGACTGGGGTTCGGCACTTTCGTCCATAAAGTGCTTCGAATGGTGCAGTGTTGATACTTGTATGATAACTATTATTATAAGAAAATTCTATTAAAGGTAAGTGATTGTCCCAATTAACTCCGAAATCAATTACACAAGCTCTAAGCATGTCCTCCATTGTCTGAATTGTTCTTTCGCTTTGTCCGTTTGTTTGAGGATGATAAGCTGTGCTCAGATTTAACTTGGTTCCCATTGCTTTTTGGAAGCTTGACCAAAAATGAGAGGTAAATCGGCTATCCCTATCAGAAACAATTGATAAAGGAATTCCATGTAATGAAAAGATTTCATTTACATATAATTTAGCTAACTGTTCCATACTGAAAGTTTCTTTCATTGTTAGGAAATGAGCTGACTTGGTTAGCTTATCTACAATCACCCAGATTATATCATTACCTTTCCTTGTTTTGGGTAATTTGGTAACAAAATACATTGTTATCAATTCCCATTTCCATACTGGCATTTCTAACTGTTGTAACAAACCTGAGGGTTTCTGATGTTCAGCTTTAACTTGTGAACAAGTTAAACATTTAGAAACATAGGCTGCTATGTCCTTTTTCATTCTTATCCACCAAAAATTATTTCTTAAATCCTGGTACATTTTATCACTTCCTGGATGCATTGTATATTTAGACTTATGGGCTTCTTCTAATATACAATGGCGTAGGTTTCCTAATTTAGGTATCCACATTCTCTTCTTATGGAATCTCCAAATTCCAGTTGTTCCTTGTTCTAATTCTTTAATCATACCTTTTAGCTTTTCAGTATCATCCTTGATTACTGATTCTTGTGCTTTTCTAATTTGATCATTTAAATCTGCTTGTAGATTTAATTTAAGAGAACGTACCCTTTTTGGCTTTTCATGATATTTTCGACTTAAAGCATCAGCAACTACATTTGCCTTTCCTGCATGATACTGGATATCACAATCATAATCACTAAGCATTTCCATCCAGCGTCTTTGTCTCATATTCAACTCCTTTTGCCTGAAAACATACCTTAAACTTTTATGATCAGTGAATATGGTAAACTTACTACCATAAAGGTAATGTCTCCAAATCTTAAGGGCAAAAATTATGGCTCCTAACTCTAGATCATGGGTTGAATAATTCTCTTCATGATTCTTAAGTTGCCTAGACGCATAAGCTATAACCTTTTGGCGTTGCATTAATACACATCCATACCCTAGTTTGGAAGCGTCACAATAGACTACAAAGTCTTCAGTTCCTTCTGGTAACGCTAGTATGGGTGTATTAGTTAATCTTTGTTTAAGAATTCTAAATGCTTCTTCTTGCTTTGGTCCCCATTCAAACTTAATGGATTTACAGGTTAACTTAGTTAAAGGAATAGCTATTCTAGAGAAATCTCAAATAAATCTTCTATAACAACCGGCCAATCCTAAGAAACTTCTAACCTCGGTTGGTGACTCAGGTGTTTTCCACTTGGTTATTGCCTCGATTTTTGTAGGATCCACATGAATTCGTTCATGATTTACTAAATGTCCAAGAAACTGTACCTGTTCTAACCAAAACTCGCACTTTGAAAATTTAGCATAAAGATTTTCTTTTCTTAATAGACTTAAAAGGGTGTGCAAATGCTTTGCATGATCGTCCTTACTTTTAGAATAAATTAGAATATCATCAATAAAAACAATTATGAATTTATCCAAATATGGCTTACATATTCGGTTCATCATATCCATAAATGCAGCTGGGGCATTGGTTAAACCAAATGGCATGACAGTAAATTCATAATGGCCATACCTTGTTCTGAATGCGGTCTTAGGAATATCCTCTTCCTGTACCTTTAATTGATGATATCCTGACCTTAAATCGATTTTAGAGAAAAATCGAGCTCCTTGCAATTGATCGAACAGATCATCGATTGTCGGTAATGGGTACCGATTCTTAATTGTGACTTTGTTCAATTCACGGTAGTCAATGCACATACGCATTGATCCGTCCTTTTTAACGAATAAAATTGGCGCTCCCCATGGTGATGAGCTTGGCTGTATGAATCCTTTTTCCAGCAATTCGTCTAATTGTTTCTTTAGTTCCCGCATCTCTGCTGGTGCCAATCTGTAAGGTGCTTTGGCAATTGGTGCTGTTCCTGGTAGCAGGTGAATTCTTAATTCTACTTCTCTATCTGGAGGTAGTACTGGTAACTCTTCTGGAAATACATCTGAAAACTGAGATACGACTGGAATGTCTTTTAGTTCTTTTCCATTTGTGTTAGTGATTAAAGAAATCAAATACACTATAGACCCTTTTCTTATATAGCTTGCAGTTTTCATCACAGAGATGAATTTCGTGGATCTAAATGGTTTATCACCTTTAATTGTGATCTTTTCACCTTTTGGTGAATTTACTTGAATTGACTTTTGATCACATAAAATACTGGCTTTACTAGCTATTAACCAATCCATTCCTAAAACGATATCAAATCCTGCCAGATTCATTGGGTAAAGGTTTGCAATAAACTTTTGATTTAAAATTTCTATTCTTGCTCCCTGCAAGATTTCAGAAATCCTAGCTGTTTCTCCATTTGCTATCTCTACTAGACATTCTTGTGGTAGTTTAGTTAATGACTGATTTAGAAGTTTGCAAAATGAAGTATTAATAAAACTTTGGTTTGCACTAGAGTCAAATAATACTTTAGCAAAAACATCATTAACTAAAAACGTACCGGCTATAACGTCCGGAATCATCTTGGCTTCATCTGCAGTTAGAACGAATGCTCTAGCATTTTTAGTGTTCCTGTTGTTCGCAGCTGGAGCCAATTTCGGACAGTTCGGCTTGATGTGACCTTTTTCTCCACAATTGAAGCACAGTCCATTACTGGTTTTTCTTCTGCAATCTTCTTCCTTGTGTCCTGGTGCCTTGCAAAAATTGCAATGAGTGGAGCATTTTCCCGAATGCTTTTTCTTGCAGACCTTGCAGAATGGTGCAGAGGTAGAACCCATATTCCTACGGTTGTAATTCCCATAACGAAATTCTTGGGTAAGCCTTTGGGCTAGGTTTCTCCTTTGGTCTTCTTCTCTAGTACGGATTAACTCATCTGTCAAGGTATTTGCTAGTTCTACAGCTTCTTCTATGGTTTGGGGTCTAGCTGCCTTGACTACATGTCTAATCTCTCCAATTAATCCCCATATGTAGCGGGAGATTAATACTAGTTCAGGTGATGCAAGGGTTGGTACTATTCTAGTGTAACAACTCTCATCAAAAGTCATATTTATTAAATTAATTTGTCAAATAGGAAACCCTAATTAAGACACCCAAGTGATTCTGCGCAAACCCTAAAATTTTCAGAACAATCAGGATCAGGGCCCCTAAAACTCAGGGGGGGGGGGGTAAACCCTAGTTACGATTATCCTAAAATCTCGTTGTCAAAACTGAATTTACGAAAATTGTCAAGTCAGCAGGCCTAGTCCCAAACGTGGCAACCCTATGACCCTTAGGTGTCCCTTGCGCACTGTAAGGGTTAGAGTGTTACGGTGCGCAAGGGTTGACAAATTTTGGGTATAAATAGAGGATCGTGGGACTTGATTTCTGGAATTTGAGCGACGAACCAATTCGTAATTTGCTCCGAGATATCTTCTGTTTACCACAATTAACACACACGATTCACTAATCGACGCCGCAATCAGGGTAATAATTCGATCGCTATTACGATTCATTTTCCGATCGATCAATATATCCAATGGATGTTTAAGTGCCGCCCACATTAGGGTGATGCTTTGTCATTCGTCGTTAATTCGATGGATGTTTAAGTATCGCACTTTGTCATTCGTTGTGAGAATTTGATCTCGTGAGTTATCGTAAATGCTGTATTGATTACTAACCCAAAATTGTGTGCCTGTTATTAATTTAGGTTAAAAGGCTAATCAGTAGGCTAGACTCTGCCCAAATTAAATCTGCAATGTGAGTCATTCTCTTTTTATCAAATTTACTTTCAAAATCATGTTTATTTTCAAAGGTTATAATTACAGTGATTAAGTTTATGTAATCACCAAGTTACAGCCGGTATGTGGGGTTTTGTATACATTACTTGATAACCGTCACTATTGGACAACGAGTTAGCCAATGAGTGATATGACCATAGTCACAGACACCATCGGGCAAAGAGGCTACCGATGGATGTTCGAGTGACAAGTACTGTGGGTATTTGGTTTGATATCGGAAACATTGTAATCTCTCTTAATACTGTAAATTATAAGAACCGAGTCATTTTCATAAATAGAATGATTCACTCAGTATTTCCCGTTGACAAAACCTTTTTCAAACATGTTTCAGGTGATCTGTTGTGATCCAGGAAAAGTGCCACGAAGCACTACAAAGCTTAAGGAAGTGGCTCAGTATAAAATAAAGAAACATGTTTTGTAAAATAAAAGATTTCTTCGTGAAATCTCAAGATTGTAAATTACCGGGTTTTATCCCGAGTTGTGAAATAAAATAATCGGGAAATATTTCAGTTTTAAAAGATCCTGATGAAAACTTCCGCTGTTAAATAAATACCACGGGATTTCTGTCCCGCGGCTCCTGAAACGGGTCAAACCGGGTCGGGGGCCGTGACAGAAAAAGGTGGTATCAGAGCCACTGATTTAAGCCAATAAGTATTTAGAAAATACTTAATTTTTATTACTATTTTGTGATTATGTGTTTTATTATCTGATTAATTGTGTACAGTATGGGCAGATCTTTATATGCTAACCACTGTAGCAGTAAATACAAATCTTTAAAATAATCTAACTTAAAGTTTTAGCACCCAGATTACCTACAGTCTAGAAATCTTATTCAGTAAATAAATAAGTAAACCTTAGTATGTTTTAATTTTTAGTTGTCTTGGTAGTTACCCAGTATGAAATAATATTTAAAAAAAGTTTTCTATGATATTTTATTATAAAATTTTGACTTAATAAATTTTGATTGTTTTGCATATTTAAAACAGCATGAGTGACTTGTCTGACGCCCTTCAGAATTTAAATCTTTATCCGGTAAGAATAGAGGTTTCCAGAGATTTTAATAGGTATATACCAGACATAGAAGAACCTATAGAATTCAACGCTTTACCTCTCGAGAAACCCAAGCCTAAGAAAATGGAAATTTGGGAAAGCTCTAGGCAAAGTGAGGGGTTACCGTCTCAGGAAGAGCTAGATCTGATATTGACAAGCTAGGATACTATTAAGCCGATTAATGAAAATGATTTTATTCATTCTCTTGAAACACAACTACCAATAAACTTAGAACCAGCTATTCCAAACCTTTCAATCCACTCGCAAATAGACGAATGGTTGACTAATGAAATACAGTTACAAAACAATCCCTATAAGTTTTTTCCTCAGTACAATATAGAACCTTTACCAAATCCACCAATGAGTAACGAGAAAATGGATGAACTCTGCCATTTTGACAAAGAACTAGTGGATGCTGGGAATAGGATCCAAGAGATTTTGGGACAGATCTCCTGGAATTACGATAAGATGGAACGTCGTTACTAGAATACCAACTGACAAAAGATAAGGGGGTTTATAGAACTGTAGTGGTATAATAGTAATAAGTAAAAATAGTCTGTAAAATAACTACAAATAAAACTTTGTAAGATAATAGTGTGTATTGATGCATACTATTAAATATAAATGGAAATCGAGAATCAAAAGTTTTGGCTAAATTGGTGTTATGAATTCTGTATAATTGTTTTGTGTAATTGTTATTTAATTGATACTAATAAATTATATATATTAATTATCAGATGGAAAACGCTAATAATGAACCAGTTAATGAGATTAATCAATCTGAGCAACAACCGGGGGATCAATATATGACTAGGCAGGATATAGAAAATATCGTTGCACAAGGGATAGCCAATGCTATTCCAGCATTCGTTGCTGCTGTTAAAAATCCAATAGAACTGCAACAAATCGTTCCTAGCAAATGTATTTCTGAAGATAACTTCAGCAATAGTATAAACGGAGGCAGTAATCATGTTAATCATGATAATGAACCACGGCAAGCTCCGCTCCCTAAGAAAATGAAAGCTGCAACACCTGGTTGCACTTATAAAGAATTTCTTGCTTGTAAACCCACTGAGTTTGCAGGCAATGAAGGAGCGATTGCGGCACTGCGTTGGTTAGAGAAAACCGAGGCAGTAATTGCCATAAGTAAATGTGTTCAGGATGATCAGGTCATGTATGCGTCAAACCTTTTTAAAGAAGGGGCGCAAGAATGGTGGAACACGGTTGTACAAGCAAAAGGAAGAATGATAGCTTATGCCATGAATTGGGAAGGATTTAAGAATCTTGTAGAAAGAAAATTCTGTCCTGAGTATGAAAAAGATCAAATGGCAAATAAGTTTTTAAACCATAGAATGATGGGTATAGATTGTCGCGGTTATACTTCAACATTCTTTGAATATGCTAGAGTGGTACCAACGCTGGCTTCGCCAGAACCGGTACTCATTTCTCGCTATATTTGGGGACTGATTAGTGAAATCCGTAACATCATTAAAGCTGCGATACCTCGTACGATTGACGATGCTGTGGAATTAGCCAATACCCTAACCGACGAACGGGTACGCACACAAGATGAAAACAGGAAGAAGGAACTGGCTCAGAAAATTACCCAAGGATTTCGTATGGGTAATAATAACAGCTTCACGAAAAGAGGAACAGGGCAATCTTCAAATCCGCCGTTTTGCAGGAATTGCAGAAAGAAACATTTTGGAAGATGTAATGTAACCTGCAATTTTTGTAAAATGGTAGGACATCGTGAAGAGGAATGCAGAAAGAAAACAAGAGTCTGCTATAACTGTGGAGAAAAGGGACATTTTAGACCAGAATGTCCTAAATTGGTCAAACCAGCAGACAACAAAGCCAAGACAACTGATGGAGCTACTAAGAAGAATGTCCGAGCCTTTCAGTTAACCACTCAGGAGGCCGAGATGATTCCAGATGTGATAGCTGGTACGTTCCTAGTTCGCAACATTTACGCCAAAGTATTATTTGACTCTGGTGCAAACCAAAGTTTTATCAATACTTCATTCTGCCAAGCTCTTAATATACCCTTAACCAACATTAGGCAGATTTTTACAGTCGAAACGGCTGATGGGAATTCAGTTAAAATAGATAAGGTTTTGCAAAATATAGAAATAGGACTTTTAGGTCATAAATTTTCTGCAAATCTGTTACCTATGAAATTAGCTGAATTCGATGTTGTGTTAGGAATGGATTGGTTAGTAGCCAACCATGCTCGAAATCTCTGTGATAAGAACTCTATAGAAATTCAGGCACCCACCGGAGAAGTAATTGTGATTACAGGAGATAAACCACGTAAGCCTATGAAGTTCATATCAGTAATGAAAGTTGCTAATTATGAACGAAAACAAGGAATAGTATATATGATTTCAATAGTCATTAGTACTAAGGGAAAAGAACTTAAGGAAATTCCTGTAGTCTCAGAATACCCAGAGGTATTCCCAGAAGAATTACCAGGATTACCACCAGATAGGGAGGTAGAATTTAGGATTCATCTAATTCCAGGAACTATACCGATAGCCAAGGCACCTTATCGGTTAGCACCCACAGAAATGTTAGAACTGAAAAAGCAATTAGATGAATTACTAAGTAAAGGTTTCATACAACCTAGTTCATCCCCATGGGGAGCACCTGTGTTGTTTATTAAGAAAAAGGATGGTTCAATGAGAATGTGTATCGATTATAGAGAATTGAATAAGGTTACAATTAAGAATCGATACCCATTACCTAGGATTGATGATCTTTTTGATCAACTTCAAGGAGCTAGATATTTTTCTAAGATAGATTTACGCTCGGGATATCACCAATTAAAGGTACAAGAAGAAGACATACCTAAGACTGCTTTCAGAACTAGGTATGGTCATTACGAGTTTACAGTCATGCCCTTTGGGTTAACAAATGCACCTGCAGCATTCATGGACATGATGAATAGGATCTGTAAACCGTATTTGGATAAATTTGTAATTGTTTTCATAGACGATATACTTATTTATTCAAAAAGTCAGGACGAACATTGTCAGCACTTGCATGCACTCTTAACTTTGTTAAGAAAAGAAAAGCTTTACGCCAAATTCTCAAAGTGTGAATTTTGGTTGCAAGAAGTGCAATTTTTAGGACATATGGTGAATCACGAAGGTATTCATGTAGACCCTGCTAAGATAGAGGCAATTACCAATTGGAAGGTTCCACAAACTGCAATGGAAATTAGAAGTTTTATAGGTTTAGCTGGATACTATAGACGGTTTATTAAGGATTTTTCCAAGATAGCTGTACCGTTAACTAAGCTAACTTGTAAAGCAGTTAAGTTTGAATGGGGATCTAAACAAGAAGAAGCTTTTAGAATCTTGAAACAGAAATTAACCAATGCTTCAATCTTAGCCTTACCAGAAGGAACTGAAGATTTTGAAGTATACTGTGATGCTTCAAAATTAGGATTAGGATGTGTACTTATGCAACGCAAGAAGGTAATTGCGTATGCCTCAAGACAATTGAAAAAGCACGAAGAAAACTATACAACTCATGATTTAGAATTAGGAGCTGTAATTTTTTCCCATAAGATTTGGAGACATTATCTGTACGGAAGTAAATTTACTATCTATACAGATCATAAGAGTTTAAAATATATATTTGGGCAAAAAGAGTTAAACATGAGGCAAAGGAGGTGGATGGAAATTTTAAGTGATTACGACTGTGATATTCAGTATCACGAAGGAAAGGCAAATGTAGTTGCAGATGCCTTAAGTCGTAAGTATCATGAGAACCAAAGACGAGTTCGTGCTCTTAGATTAAATTTACAATTAGATTTAATGGAGCAATTGAAGAATGTTCAAGAAACAGCAATAGAGGATGTTGCTGAAGGAATGAAAGGACGAATAAAAGAATTAGAACAAGGAGCTGATGGAATTTGGAGATTCCGCAAAAGCAGAATATGGGTACCTAAGCAGGGAGAATTAAGAAATAAGATTTTGGAAGAAGCCCATAAATCTAGGTATACTATACATCCAGGAAACAATAAGATGTACCAAGATTTAAGAAAGAATTTTTGGTGTATAGGCATGAAAAAGGATATAGCTAGATATGTTTCTAAATGTCTTACTTGTTCACAAGTTAAGACAGAACATCAGAAACCTTCAGGTCTACTACAACAATTAGAGATGCCTGTATGGAAATGGGAACTTATAACAATGGATTTTGTTACTAAGTTACCCAAAACAAGAAAAGGTAATGATGCGATTTGGGTAATTGTGGATCGATTAACCAAATCAGCTCACTTTCTACCAATGAAAGAAACCTTTAGCATGGAAAGATTGGCGAAGTTTTATGTAGATGAAATTGTATCTCTACATGGAGTTCCACTCTCCATTGTATCAGATAGGGATAGTCGTTTTACTTCTCATTTCTGGAAAAGTTTCCAGCAAGCAATGGGAACTCGACTAAACCTAAGTACGGCTTATCATCCCCAAATAGACGGACAAAGTGAAAGGACGATCCAAACTCTAGAAGACATGCTCCGAGCGTGTGTGATAGATTTTGGTGGAAATTGGGATGATCATTTACCATTAATTGAATTCTCCTATAATAATAGCTATCATTCAATTATTGAAACTGCCCCATTCGAGGCACTATATGGAAGAAAGTGCAGAACTCCAGTTTGTTGGGCAGAAATAGGAGAAAGTCAATTGTCAGGTCCTGAAATAGTGCAAGAGACGACCGACAAGATTACTCAAATCAAGGAAAGACTGAAGATGGCTCGAGATTGCCAGAAGAGTTATGCCGATAATAGATGCAAGCCATTAGAATTTAAGGTTGGAGACAGAGTAATGTTGAAAGTTTCTCCTTGGAAAGGAGTTGTTCGATTTGATAAGAAAGGAAAACTAAGTCCAAGGTACGTAGGACCATTTCTAGTGATCCAACGTATAGGACCAGTTGCTTATAGTTTACAACTACCAGAAGAATTATCTGGAGTACATGATGTATTTCATGTATCCAATCTCAAGAAATGCTTATCAGATGAATCACTGGTAGTACCTCTTCGAGATATAGAGGTAAACGAAAAGCTGAAATTTGTAGAGAAACCTCTTCAGATAGAAGACAGAAAAGTGAAGTTTCTCAAGCACAAACGACTAGTGCTAGTTAAAGTCAAGTGGGATTCGAAACGAGGACCCGAATACACTTGGGAACTGGAATCAGAAATGAAGCGAAAGTGTCCTCAATTATACAGTAAATCTCGAGGACGAGATTTTTATTAAGGTGGGGAGAATGTAACAACTCTCATCAAAAGTCATATTTATTAAATTAATTTGTCCAATAGGAAACCCTAATTAAGACACCCAAGTGATTCTGCGCAAACCCTAAAATTTTCAGAACAATCAGAATCAGGATCAGGGCCCCTAAAACTCAGGGGGGGTAAACCCTAGTTACGATTATCCTAAAATCTCGTTGTCAAAACTGAATTTACGAAAATTGTCAAGTCAGCAGGCCTAGTCCCAAACGTGGCAACCCTATGACCCTTAGGTGTCCCTTGCGCACCGTAAGGGTTAGAGTGTTACGGTGCGCAAGGGTTGACAAATTTTGGGTATAAATAGAGGATCGTGGGACTTGATTTCTGGAATTTGAGCGACGAACCAATTCGTAATTTGCTCCGAGATATCTTCTGTTTACCACAATTAACACACACGTTTCACTAATCGACGCCGCAATCAGGGTAATAATTCGATCGCTATTACGATTCATTTTCCGATCGATCAATATATCCAATGGATGTTTAAGTGCCGCCCACATTAGGGTGATGCTTTGTCATTCGTCGTTAATTCAATGGATGTTTAAGTATCGCACTTTGTCATTCGTTGTGAGAATTTGATCTCGTGAGTTATCGTAAATGCTGTATTGATTACTAACCCAAAATTGTGTGCCTGTTATTAATTTAGGTTAAAAGGCTAATCAGTAGGCTAGACTCTGCCCAAATTAAATCTGCAATGTGAGTCATTCTCTTTTTATCAAATTTACTTTCAAAATCATGTTTATTTTCAAAGGTTATAATTACAGTGATTAAGTTTATGTAATCACCAAGTTACAGCCGGTATGTGGGGTTTTGTATACATTACTTGATAACCGTCACTATTGGACAACGAGTTAGCCAATGAGTGATATGACCATAGTCACATACACCATCGGGCAAAGAGGCTACCGATGAATGTTCGAGTGACAAGTACTGTGGGTATTTGGTTTGATATCGGAAACATTGTAATCTCTCTTAATACTGTAAATTATAAGAACCGAGTCATTTTCATAAATAGAATGATTCACTCAGTATTTCCCGCTGACAAAACCTTTTTCAAACATGTTTCAGGTGATCTGTTGTGATGCAGGAAAAGTGCCGCGAAACACTACAAAGCTTAAGGAAGTGGCTCAGTATAAAATAAAGAAACATGTTTTGTAAAATAAAAGATTTCTTCGTGAAATCTCAAGATTGTAAATTACCGGGTTTTATCCCGAGTTGTGAAATAAAATAATCGGGAAATATTTCAGTTTTAAAAGATCCTGATGAAAACTTCCGCTGTTAAATAAATACCACGGGATTTCTGTCCCGCGGCTCCTGAAACGGGTCAAACCGGGTCGGGGGCCGTGACATCTAGCATATTCAAAGAATGTAGTAGTATAACCCTTACTATCTACCCCAGTTATCCTAAGGTTCAGAAACTTATTTGCGATCTGTTCCTTTTCATTGGGAGGACAAAATTTCCTTTCTATCATATTTTTAAATTCCTCCCATTCCATGCTGTATACCATATCACTTCCTCTTGATTGGAGGATAGTGTTCCACCATTCTAAGGCTGAGTTTTTAAATAAATTAGAAGCAAACATTATTTTGTCTTCTTTAGCACACTTGCTTATTTTTAAGACTGCCTAAGTCTTTTCTATCCAGCGTAGAGTTGCAATGGGTCCTTCATTGCCCGAGAATTCTATTGGTTTGCAGGACCAAAATTCTTTATAAGAACAACCATAAGGCAAGGTTCTTCTTCTTTTGGGAATGGGCGCTTGAAGTACCGGGTCCATTGTTTACGTTGTGTTCTGATTCAGTGGGTCGCTTACTGTTGTGCTTACTTTTATTATTCGCTTCTTGATCTGTTTGAATAATAAATGGCATTGCATCTGTAATTCCTTGTGCCACTATGTGTTGAATGGCATTATTATCCACTTGGTTTCCATTGTTATTGTTGTTTGGATTCTCATTATCCAGATTATCATTATTCGGGCGGTTATTATTCTGGTTTTCCTGGTTCACTTCGTTGTCCATCTGGATTTTAAACATTTACCATGTATTAATAATCACAAAATAATATTTAATATAGAAAATCACATGACATGCACTTTGGTCAAAAACGTCGACCATTGCAACTTTACTCTATTCGTATAATATGCATCTATTACACACCAGTACTGAAATAAAAATTACAATACCAACTGAAATAAAATTACACTAATAATAGTAGGCATCTGTACACACATATTTTATTTATTATTTTATTATTATTATTACTATTACCGTCTCCACCATCACATTCATGGATATGGATTCATCCAGAAATCCATATTGCGCTCGTCATACTTCCAGACGAGTCGCTCTCCCACCTGTCTCATTCGTTCACTACTCTCTAAAATTTCCTCACCAAATGTCCTAAGTTCTTGTACATTGTCTGCACTCATTAGGGGTGCAGGTTCTAGGACTGGGTTCGGAATCTGGGGTGCGGGTTCTTGATATGGGGGTGTAGGGGCCTGGTACGGGTAAGGATTTTCTAAGATCTCCCTGATGTATACGTCATTGTCGTAGTAGGGATCTAGAGGATCTAACCCTGGGTAGGCTCCTAGGTTTGGCATGGGCATGTCTTCGTGTATCGGGTAACGTTGCACATAGTCCCTATTGTCGTCCCACCATGGGTCGTAATTTGGGTCTAAGGGGTTTGGTGCATGTACCCTCGGTATTTCCTCTGGGTCGAAATCATGCATTTCTACTTGATTTTCAGGGTTTTCTATCTCCATTGGTTGGTCAGGAATTGGTGGTTGTGGTTGGGGTGCTATCATTTGTTGCACCAATATCTGTGACCCTTTTATCATCAAGTAGTACCCTTGTCACTTGCTCCATGACCCGCCCCTAGATCCATTCATAGCAACATGAAATATTATTGGAGTTGAATCTTTACTTCTTTTACACAGGGTTTTGGGGAGGTCTTGTACCCGAAAACGCATTTAACGCAACTATCCTACAAAATCTCCTAAATGCGGGTGCTCTTGGTCTAAAGGTACAAAAACACCACATATCTAAGATACACATGTTTAGACTCATAGTTGTTAATGCTCATAGCGAGCGCTATAGCGAATAGCGTAGAGTAGCACTCATGTGTCGTCATTTGATTTTGGTGCCTCCATAGTGGTTAAATAGCAGGGTTTTATGTTTTTTTTTTCTGTTCAATATATATAGCGGGATGTTATATGTGTAGGTCCCGTTTTTCCCGGTGAGGATCGATAACGAGAAACCTATTCCCTGTTTATAACAAACACGGTAACGGGTGCGGAATCCCCGAGACGGTGCAAACCAAACACAGTTAATAAATAACACGGATTAACCAATGAAACACACTCTATTGATTAACGGGATGAGAACCGAATACAAACTGATACAAACACAGTTTAGACGGAATTTTGACAGAGTTTCTTTACATGTATTTTCTCATCTCTGTTTCACAATGAAACTGAGAAGTGTATTTATACTAAGACACAGACCAGAACATGACGAAACACATAGTCACTCGACGAAACACATAAAGTCGACGAAACAAGTGTGTTTCGTCGACAAACATTCAGATTCATTCTGTTTCGTCATTTGTTGTAGGAGCCCAAGTTGAAAGTCAAAAGCCCAACAAGTCTTCGGCCCACATTGAATAATCACGGCCCAGAATTGTTTCTGTTGACTAATATATTTCACAAACTCAACATAGGACAAATTGATGACATCATCATGACATCACAAAGGTGATGTCATGGTGATGTGTTTTGCGGGAATGGCTTGCGGCGTTCCGTGCTTCGCGTGTCGAACTCTGGGGCGCACGACGGAGGAATGTCGTGACGTCGGACTTGAGCCGGACTTAACCGAGTCGACCCGAACCGAATCGAACCGAGTCGAGTCGCGTCCACATAAAGTGTACCAACAAACTCCCCCTTGGACGCTACTCATGAGGTTCGTCTTCTGTGATGGTTCGTCTTCTGTGTCTTTCATGTCGGAGGATCTTCAAAGTCTTCACGCGTCGTAAGTAGAAAGTGTATCAACAAACTCCCTTTTTCATTCAGGTAGTGTGTTAACAAACTCCCCCTTAGATTGAACTCTCCATTGAGTCATGCTCGTGAATCTTTTGACTTGTCAAATCTTTAGATCCTTGTGGTGTTGATGAAGGGTCAGCGGCAACTCGATCATTTTATCCTTTGAGTGCCTCCACTTCGTGTCTTCATTCCAAAGCTTGTCATCGAACATGTTCTCCTCGCCTTTAGCATCTGCACATGCAAGAAAGCTAAACGCATAATGAGAACAACCGCTTGGAATATAGTTAACATTTAAACAAATGACACATATGAGATCAAATCTCAATCAAACACCGACCGACAACAGTTCGAAAGTTTAGAAAATGATCAATTTTAATCCTTTAACTTTCAAAACTTGTTAACTTCGACTGTTTATGAAGATGCAATTGTTTTCCGGCTTACGATCAGGATTTTGGGTAGGATAGACTCGAGTTCCAACATCAGTCAATCAAAAATAAACTAGAAGCAAAATCTTTTTGGATTTTATAAAGTTTATATTAAAACACACCTAAAATCTTTTTGGAATTTTCATTTTTCAAATGTAAAGACGGAAAGCAATAAATAAATATATACAAAGATACAGAAACTAAAAGCAGTAAATAAAAATTTACAGACATTCTTTTTGCGAATTTCGAGGGTAAGAGAATCATATCAGTGTACGGTCATGCCAAAACAACTCTTTTTGTTCAATTAGTTAACGTTAAGATAAGCATCCTATAACGATTATCGGTATTGTTGTCCACTTAAGCTCAACTTATCAGATGTAATCATGGCGAGGGGATACGTTAAGGTATGATTTATACTTACCGACCGGTGTTCATCCACATCACGACACATTCCCGTATCAAGGCATGCGCGAAAGTTCATCTTACCGGTGAGTATACTGTTTATCATCTGTTTGACCGTATAAAAGATGTGAGAAACTCACTTATTTGATTGAAAACAAGCCCTATGTGATAGAATCACTTATTGATGAGGAACTTGATTTTCGATGCATGAGGGCACAGGAGCAAGTCCGTGAACAGGTCAGTACTTTCGTACAGCAGAGAGACGAACTTGACTCCCGCAAAGAATCTGTGATATATTATCACTTATTTTGTTTGGACATGTGATTGTTGATCACTTATTGAGGTCAAATGCAATATGTACACGTATGTATAGTATCATGGAAGATCTAGACTTCGTCTCCGTTTGTTTCGGTTTGATACAACCATGATACCCAGATGATAAGACAGCATAAAGACCGAATATTTCAGAACCTCGGCAATCTCTCAAACGAAATTTCGGTACTAAGACCATATGCCAATGTGCGGTTCCCACCTGGTCTTCAGTCGATTTAAGATTTATATCACCCTGCACACTTTAATATGATTGTGAGCCTACCGATACATCTTATATAGAGCTGCTTAACATTTTTCATTTTGCATTTCAGTTTAAAAAGGTTTCAACAGACCACTGATCTACTATCATTTTCTCTTTTTCTCGCCAGGAAACTCATTTTTGCTTTTCAATTGTTTTTGAGTTTTGAAATTTTTCACTGTTTTTGAATTTTCAAATTTTTGGATTTACTCCCCCTAAAATCAACAAACTAAGATAAATTTAAAAGACACAAAGATATTTACAAAAACGATTTCCCGATGTCGGTTAACTCATGTTTTACCTCAATGCCGTTTACCAAAATTAATTTTAATCAGAATTGATTTAGCGAATTTTGGAAAAAATGAGTTGGCACGTCGGTAAGCGGTGCGGACCATGACAACATTGTCTGGTCAAAGAGTGCTACGAGAGGATAACAATTTATAAAGCAGCTTAAATATCGACAAGTATAGGAGAGATTAGAATTTAAAACCGTATCCTGCAACTGCTTCGTGCATTGCAAGGAATCTAAGTGCTCTCCCAAGCTGGATATCCACCCGGTGTGGATTTCAAAGTCGATTTTGTAGCTACTTAGAAATATCTTCACAGCAACAAGATCAGAAACCTTTGGGTCCGGCTGGTCTTCCACATTGCACCAGCGAAGGTCTTTGTCTTTCTCTTGAGAAGTAGTGTGCGGTTGTTCAATCCACGCCAAGGCATCCGCACACCCGGTTGGTTTGTTCAACAAACACATTTTCTTCAATCACACCGCGAAGAAATGTACACTGCACGTTCATCTTGTGGAGTTTGAACTTCAGACGTGCTGCAGGTGCGTACATTTTGATTGAATCTATCCCGGGGACCCGATCAAAGCCTTGAACAATCAAACTCTTGGAATGATTTTCAATTTGTCGAAGCTTTAATTTTCTTTCGACAGACAATTCTGTCTTCTTTTCTTTTTCTCACTACAAGAAAATAGGGGGGTTTCCTACCAAAATTTCTGACAAAACCAATTTCGTCGGAAAATTCCGACCATTTTCCGACAAAATACCAACTAAAAAAATAATCTGGTTTTACCGACTATTTTCCTACAATTTACCGACCAAAAAAAAAGAGAAAAAAATTGGTCGGAAAATGGTCGGAAAATTTCCGACTAAGTTCCGACTAAAAAACTAATCTGGTTTTACCGACTATTTTCCTACAATTTACCGACAAAAAAAAAATTTGGTCGGAAAATGGTCGGAAAATTTCCGACTATTTACCGACAAAACAAAAGATAAAAAAATTGGTCGGAAAATGGTCGGAAATTTCCGACATATTTCCGACTAAAATTTTTGTTTTTTTCATTTTTTCAACCTTTAAACATCGTTTTTCCATTCCATCTTTTGTACACATTAATTATACATGAAATACTTTTACTTTACCAACTTATACGCATTGTACATGTTTATACGTGTATGTACCGACTAAAAAACAATTATTCTTTTCATATTTAATTATACCGAGGTGTATATCTATATATATAAACGTATTTCTTGTCTCTATATGTATATGTATGTGTGTATGTATATATATATATATATATATATATATATATATGTATAAGTATGTGTTTGTCCAATTGTACACACACGCATACATACACACATACATATATATACACATACTTAGCCTGTTTTAATTAATAGGTCCCGATAGGGTACATACACGTATAAACATGTACAACGCGTATAAGTTGGTAAAGTAAAAGTATTTCATGTATAATTAATGTGTACAAAAGATGGAACGGAAAAACGATGTTTAAATGTTGAAAAAATGAAAAAAACGAAAATTTTAGTCGGAAAATGGTCGGAAATTTCCGACCATTTTCCGACTAAAACCTTTATTGGTCGGAAAATGGTCGGAAATTTCCGACATATTTCCGACTAAAATTTTTGTTTTTTTCATTTTTTCAACCTTTAAACATCGTTTTTCCATTCCATCTTTTGTACACATTAATTATACATGAAATACTTTTACTTTACCAACTTATACGCATTGTACATGTTTATACGTGTATGTACCGACTAAAAAACAATTATTCTTTTCATATTTAATTATACCGAGGTGTATATCTATATATATAAACGTATTTCTTGTCTCTATATGTATATGTATGTGTGTATGTATATATATATATATGTATGAGTATGTGTTTGTCCAACTGTACACACACGCATACATACACACATACATATATATACACATACTTAGCCTGTTTTAATTAATAGGTCCCGATAGGGTACATACACGTATAAACATGTACAACGCGTATAAGTTGGTAAAGTAAAAGTATTTCATGTATAATTAATGTGTACAAAAGATGGAACGGAAAAACGATGTTTAAATGTTGAAAAAATGAAAAAAACGAAAATTTTAGTCGGAAAATGGTCGGAAATTTCCGACCATTTTCCGACTAAAACCTTTATTGGTCGGAAAGTTGTCGGAAATTTCCGACCATTTTCCGACTAAAACCTTTATTGGTCGGAAAATGGTCGGAAATTTCCGACATATTTCCGACTAAAATTTTTGTTTTTTTCATTTTTTCAACCTTTAAACATCGTTTTTCCATTCCATCTTTTGTACACATTAATTATACATGAAATACTTTTACTTTACCAACTTATACGCATTGTACATGTTTATACGTGTATGTACCGACTAAAAAACAATTATTCTTTTCATATTTAATTATACCGAGGTGTATATCTATATATATAAACGTATTTCTTGTCTCTATATGTATATGTATGTGTGTATGTATATATATATATATATATATATGTATGAGTATGTGTTTGTCCAACTGTACACACACGCATACATACACACATACATATATATACACATACTTAGCCTGTTTTAATTAATAGGTCCCGATAGGGTACATACACGTATAAACATGTACAACGCGTATAAGTTGGTAAAGTAAAAGTATTTCATGTATAATTAATGTGTACAAAAGATGGAACGGAAAAACGATGTTTAAATGTTGAAAAAATGAAAAAAACGAAAATTTTAGTCGGAAAATGGTCGGAAATTTCCGACCATTTTCCGACTAAAACCTTTATTGGTCGGAAAGTTGTCGGAAATTTCCGACCATTTTCCGACTAAAACCTTTATTGGTCGGAAAATGGTCGGAAAAATCCGACAAATTTCCAACTAAAATTTTTGTTTTTTTTCATTTTTCAACCTTTAAACATCGTTTTTCCATTCCATCTTTTGTACACATTAATTATACATGAAATTCTTTGCAAATCCAATACGGGATCTTCAGATTTAAGACTCAAATGCTCAATACGGGATCTTCATATCTGCGGGATCTTCATAAACTCCCCTTCACCGCCGATACACACTGTAACGCCTCGTATTTACGTATTTTCAATTTCTTAGAAAATACGAGTTCGTTTCCTACTTGTAGAAACGTAGTTGAAATCTAATCGAAAAAAAAGGATTTAAAAACGGAAAACTACGCATCTTACACACTTTTAACGCGACCGACAAACGAACACGATCAATACCGATCACCGACATTATTTCACGTATTTAAACTTTAAAATAATATTACACACCATTTTACGAAGCTCGTGCTTGAAAATGGGTTTCAGAACTGTATCGGGCCGCGCAAAACACAAGAACCGGACTCTTGGTCCAACCCACTTAAACCTACCTATAAATACATCTCATTCTCACAACAAAACCCTAACTCCCTTCACTCCCCCTCTTCCTTCTCCAGCCGACGACACACCCACCCGCAGCCCCTCTTCATCTACATCCTCCTCCTCCCGTCACTCTGCTAATCGAAGGGCCAACCACCGCCCTTGGCGGCGGCAGTGTTAGGTCTCGTTTTGCTTTCAATGTTCGTTCCTCTTGCGTTCTTACTCGGTCTCCACAATGGATTTCACTCCGTTACTCACACAGGTACGTTTCATTCATCCATGTTGCCCTAATTTTCTCACTGTTTTAACCAGATTTGATTCGTCCTGTTTCCGTTATCGAATTTGTAATGTTCGTTGATGTTTATTCGATTGTTGTTCGTCTGTTCGTATCTGTAATCGATTTGGATCGAGTGAGTGTAGTGATCAATAATCGCCACTGGTTGTACTTTTTGATGTGATGTATACTCGTTTTCGATTTGCATTTTGTTATAGAATATGATTATACATTCAGATCTGAACTGTTATTGTTACTCTCTTTTTTTTTTGCGTTGATTTTATGATTTATCTTTGTGGTTTGAGATTTAGAAGATTATGTAGGTTAGTGAGATGTTATATTGATTCTAGTATGAAATGATGTTTTAGAATCCAGATCTGTGTTACTCTGATATGAACAAACGATTTTATCTTACTTGTTAATGTATATTGTTCAGTGAGTCACACTATTCGATCTCTGTTATATCATCATGTTTTGAGATTTAGAGTATATAGGTTTAGTGAGTTTAATACGATTCTAGTATGAAATGATGTTTTATAATTCAGATCTTTTGATCTTACTTGTAAATGTATATTGGTTAGTGAATTGCACTATTTTTTATCTAAACTGTTATCCTTATTTTTTTTCTTGCATTGATTATCTCAGTTTTATCTTCGTGTTTTGAGATTTAGAGGAGTATATAGGTCTAGTGAGATTGTAGTTCGATTCGATTCTAGTATGAAATGATGTTTTAGAATCCAGATCTTTTGATCTTACTTGTAAATGTATATTGGTCAGTGAATTGCACTATTTGATCTAAACTAATAAATAATAATCTAATATCCTTATAGTTTTGCGTTTTTATCTTTGTGGCTTGAGATTTAGAGGATTATATAGGTTTAGTGAGATTTTAATTTGATTCTAGTATGAATTGATGTTTCAGAATCTAGATCTGTGTTATTCCAATGTGATCACACTATTGGTCAGTGAATCAAACATAGTACGTATTATTTGGATATGATTTTTACAGGGCGTGCTACTGAGCAAAGGAAAAATGATAAGGTTGCCGCTTTTACGCCACCGTTAATTAAAGTAAGACCTAATCCTCACATTTATTTAAGTTTTAGAAAGTTTACTTTGATTATCTTATGCTTGTTGTTTATTCACTTCCATTAAGAAAGATAACAAAACTATGATTAAACGAAGTGTCTATCCCTCTAATGGTTATATGATTATTATGATATCGATTGAATATGTGATTCTCTGTACACTGACATTATTTATTTGCAGGGAGGGCTGCCAACACGTGTAGATGGACTTTGAGAAATCCTGGACCAACTCTTCCAAAGGTTCATTGCATACTGCTTTGATGGTTAATACTCAACTTTTGTACTATTAGTGTTAATCTGTTGAAAATTGACCAATCACATTATGTCCCCAAGCTATCGTTATACACTTTGATCATGCATATAAAAGGGCTACTACAGTACTATTCTGATGTTGAGGTGCTTCATTAATCATTACCTGAATGATTTTATGCGATAATCTGCTGCTAGTTCATTGCTTTTGACATGTTTGATTATTGAAATAATTTCTTCTTTGTTTTTGTCATGAACAAGTTGCCATTCTACTTTTAACTTTTGCTTAGTTATAATTTGCGATGTTAAGTGCTCACAACTCAATCATATCACTGAAACTACGTTCACTGATAGCCATATTTGTATAATTTCAAAGTTAAAATGTACAATTACCAGACACACACACATACATATATATCTTGGTTTATTGCTAGTCGGGCATATAGGAGAAAAGAGGTGCTCAATTAAACCAGTTATTGGTGGTTTATTGACCTTTATAATCTATTTGGGCTAGTGAGACCCACTTACATTACAGAAGATGTCAAAGGAAGTATAAATGGAAAACGATTACTGTAATTAAAAGACCCTTAATTCTTCATATATACATTAAGAATTTAAGATGTGCATGAAAAAGTGACTTCACTCTCTCCTCAATATGAAAAATCTCAACTTTCCCGTATATATATGTTTGCCACGTTATTAACTTGTTGCATAACTTTTTAAATATTTTCTTATGATAATTGTTTGATGCTGATGTACACTCATGCTTCTTTTGAGGACTGGTTTCTAAACTAAATGGTAATGCATTTATATTAACCCTAAGGTGCCTGACTCTCTTTTATAATCAAACTTTGACTTAAGGCCTTTTAATGTTCTTGTGATTGATATGCATGCTTAAAAATGCTTTTAGGCAGAAAAATTATACTTTTGTTAAGGAAAAAAGGAACTTGGAAATGATTTAGCTAATTACCTCATTGTCATGTATGTTGTTTTTATCAGGATTTTAGAAGGAACGTTGTCAAGAAAACTGAGAACAAAACCACTGGTAGATCATCATTCTTGGAATGTGTTCATTTTATGCTTTTAACCATCATAGACAAAAAGCCAAAAACCATTTATGCGTCTTTGAAATAACTGCAGGTTTTGCTGTGCCTACACAAGTATTTAACCCACCTCCAAAAAAACATGTATGCATATTTTTTATGATTTGTAAGGATTGAATTGTCATGGTACTATTTGAATTTGGGGCATGCTGAACGAAAAGTAAACAAACTTACACATGTTCTCTATTTTATCGACCAACTTTAGATATGGCTCAACTCACTTTTTATTACCTATAGTAGCAAATGACATGTTCAGCCGGTAGCTGGTATGTATTTGCTGATTTTTAAAAACCTACCGATAATGCATCTTATTTACCATTTGATAATTACTTTTGAATATGATTCTACAAAAGAAAAGATGTTTTTTTCCCACAATCGTTTCTTGCATGCACGTCAGCTCATGTGGCGACTTGCATGTCATTAACCAGTGCCATGTCAGCAATTTATCACTTGGTTTATATTAGTTGCCTCAATAAAAAGTTGGCTGCTAAAATCAGGAAAAAGCAGACTCTGTTTCTATCTCATGCAGTTTTAATTGATTCTATCATATAGGATATTGGAGTTGGTTCGTCAGCTGAAGGAGCTAAAACAAGTCAAGTCTCCGGTCAGAGTGAAAAAACGTGTGAACTAAAATTCGGGAGCTATTGCTTATGGCGTCAACAACATAGGGAAAAAATGACTGATTTTATTGGTAAAAGAATGAAGGACCAGCTTTACGTGGCTCGAGCTTATTACACCAGTATTACAAAGCTTGCAAAACTTGACCAATTTACCCAAGAAATAAAGCAAAATATTCAAGAGTTTGAACGTATTCTCAGTGTAAGCTCATCAGATCCAGATCTTCCACCCCAGTTTAGTTTTATTTGTTGTCTTTTGCGGTTGAACTTGTAATTTAAAAACCGTGGCATATTTGGTTGTTGAACCTACAATTTGACAACCATTTTGTAATTTGTGGATGAACTTTCAGTTATATAATCGTGTCGTATTAAGGGTTTTATTGGGTTTTTTTTTCTGCATTTTTAGTAGAAAAATCTGGATTTTTTAGTTTTTTAATTTTTTTTTTATTAAAAAGTTTTTAGTCGGAAATTGGTCGGAAAACGGCGGTCGGAAAGCTGTAGGAAAACTGTAGTCGGAACTTTGTCGGAAACTTTTGGTCGGAAAATAGTAGGAAAACGGCGGTCGGAAAGCTGTAGGAAAACTGTAGTCGGAACTTTGTCGGAAACTTTTGGTCGGAAAATAGTAGGAAAACGACGGTCGGAAAGCTGTAGGAAAGTTGTGGTCGGAACTTTGTCGGAAATAGTAACCTCTTTTTTTTGTCGGAAATTTGTCGGAAATTTAGTCGGTTACTTGTCGGAAATATTTTCCTACAAGGCTTTTTCCTACAAACGTATTTCTGTCGGAAACTGGTCGGAAACGCCGTTTTCCGACAGGTTTCCGACAAAAAACCTTGGTCGGAAACGAGCAGTTTTCTAGTAGTGTCTTCTCTCCATCAAAGGCAACCACTCCTAGAAATAACAATATCTTGGAGCTTTGAGTCGCCTATCTTGTGCAAGGACACTCCACTATCAACAATCCGATGACTATCGATAGTTCCTCCTGGAACATCCTGCACTCTCACTCAGAGATTAGTTGGAGAGGGGGACCCAAGCCTTAACAGACTTAGGTCGTCCTTCGTCATCGAAGATTGTGACTTCGATTTCCCGATGATTAGGAATGGATTGAGCTTCCCCTGAAACAGTTACCGATTTTGGTTTCCAAATCTGTTTTTGTTTTTCATTTTTAATTTCTAACTTAACAGACTTTGTTTGGACAACCTCCGGTTTTAACGCCTTTTCAATCACCTTCACATTTTTACGTCGTTGTTTTGTTTCCTGTTCTTTAACAGTGCGTTTATCATGTTTTGGAGAAACAGGACGACGTTGTGAGTGACATTGTTCAGAAGGGGCTCTATCCACAAAATTAGGTTTGGGCGAGTTTGTGCAGTCTTTAATGATGTGCCCAAACTTCCCACACTTGAAACAAGTTCTCCTTTCAACAAACTTAGGAGAATCTGTTCGACGACCTGACGTAGAAGTTGTAGACCCAGAGGTACTAGCTTCACACCCGTTTGTGTGCTGGGTGTAATTATTTTGGATAAAATCGGTGTTTGATTTGTTTTCAAAAGACTCAATTTTATCAGTACCCCTTGATGCTACAAACTTGACATCTTTTGCTTTCTTCTTGTAACGAGCTCCTTTTGATTCAACCTTAGCCTTTGGCTTTGGAGCTCGTTGTTGCTGTTGTTTACCCTTAGAAGCAACAGGTTGTTGCTTTGTCGGTGATTTCTGTTTTCCAGGAATTGTCTTTCCCAAAAAATTCCTTGTATTATCTTCAAACACTTTGTCAATCAAAGATTGATTGACGTTTTTGATTGGAAAATCTATGTCTGAATAAATTTTATTATCACCGACTAAAGTATACAACAAGTTATTGCTTTTAACAGCAGACACACTTTCATTGTCATCTTTGACATCCTTGACAGGATCTATCACTTGCTTGGCAACAGGTTGCACGACAGGAGTAGGAGGATCACAAAGAATATGATTCTCAATTGGAATTTTTACTCCTTTCGTCTCATCAAGTGATTCATCCTTGTCATTCACATCTGATTCATCATCCGACGAATCATAGTCCTCAATGGTTGGAGAACTTTGATTTGAAGCACATGATGACTTTTCTTTCCGATCAGATGAGCCCTCCGATGAATTGTCCGGTTTGAACCCTAGGCCAGTAGTAACTTCCTCATAATCAAGAGGCACACTGGGTTCATACCGAGGCATATCCTCTTCATCGGGCGACTTGGTATAGTCGTGTCTCAAAGGGGGTGGACACTTCCTATAACCAACGCCTTTAACGTTCCCTTTAAGCTGTTGAACGTCAATGATGTGATCAAGCACATATCGGGAGTTTGAGTAACTCTCCAATTTGAGCTTGATCGCTTCATGCTCACATTTCGCCACGGCTAGCTCTTTCTTTGTTTCCTCAATGATATTAATGTAGTTATTAATACCAATTTGTTTGTTACAAACAGTTTTTGTTAATTCAGAAACACTTTTCTTTTGGGTTTCAATAACTGTTTTAAACTCTTTTTCATTGCGAGCTAAGGCCATGTTTGCCTCTTTGCACTTTGACAGTTCAACAACTAAACTCTGATTGTGACTATGAATCGTATCACATTCAAGTTTCACTCTATCACATTCATGTATCATATTAGCACAATCACTACATATGCTAGGAGTTTCAGAACTTACCTGACTCGAAGAGGCTGTGACTTTAGCCATGAGGGCAGTCTGAGAAGAGAAAGATCCATCTTCAGAATTATAATCTCCCGCATTCGAGCTTTCTTCATCTGAACTCCCGCTATAACCTGAGCTATCACTTTCAGAAAACTCTTCCTTGTGAACATGCTTGATGTGATTGATGATTTTTGCATAGCATGCAGTTCCACCTCCTTGATCTTTATCTCCCAATTGTACAGACCAATCGCACCCTTCATCAGCCTGAACGGTCAATGCTCGATTCGTGTTTGATGGTCCAGACTGGTTCTGGTTCTGGTTGGTGGTGTTGTCCACAGCTACTATCCCTTTTCCACTGTTATCTTGATTGGCATTGGAAGTACTTGTTTGATTTCTGAATGGATTCAGGTTGCCTTGTCTGATTGGCCGGGTGCACTCACGTTTGAAGTGACCCTTTTCGCCACAATTGTAACAGGTAACCGCATCTTTATTGAACCCGTACTTCGTATCATTTTTGCCTTCCAACGAAGTTCTTCCAGTTCGATTCATGAAATCCTTTGCCCTTCTAACAGCACTTGCAAACGCCCACTTGATATCCATTAACTCCATTTCATCACGGTCTATCTGCTGATAATCTTCATTGGTCATATTGATGTTTCCAATTTGACCCGCTACCAATCCACAGTATGAACTGAACATTGTGTTGAGAAGTTCCAAATTTTCCTTTGCAACTTCTACACTGACTTTTGAAAGATTGGAAGTATCAACTCTGACAGTGTTGGTGTTTTGGGGTAAAGGATTGTTGGTATAATGCGCTTGTTGTTGTTGTGGTTGGGCTTGAGGTTGGGGTATGGATTGAGACATGTAAGAACTTTGATTCCATTGTGGAAACGGAGATGAGCTTGTATTGGACACATACGCTGTTTGAAGCTTCGGTTGCTGAATGGAACTAGAACTAGCTGAAGGACTAAAACCAGGCAAATACATTCCTGTGTTTTGAAGAGGTGCAGTTGCAATCCTTTTAGCTTTCCGAATTTCCTCTTCGTTCTTGTTCTCCAACTTCTGAATGAATTCATAAAGACTGACATTTGCTGCATCAAGAGCGCCCGTATGCTTTAGAAGTTCAATGAATGGACTCCACTTAGGAGGTAGAGCATCAGCAAATCGTGCAATCATTTTCGGATGATTTGTAGCAACACTGTAGGAAGTCATTTCACTAATCAAATGATAAAAACGAGTAGTCATATCATTTAGAGTCTCATTCTCCAAGAACTGAAATGATTCAAACTCTTTCTTCAATAAATCATGGCGTATCTTTCTAGTAGCTGCATTTCCTTCTCCTCTCGCTACCAATGCATCCCATAAGGCTTTCGTGGTCTTACAATATGAGAATTGATGAAATAGGTCTCTGTGAAGTGCTTGAGTGAGAATAGCATACGCCTTCTTCTCCAGATCATATGCCTTTTTGTCGGCTTCTTGCATATTATTGAAAGTTGTTGCATTTGATCCTGCTTCTTCAAGAGCGTCACTAAATGCAGAGATGAAACACGTCCATAATTCTGTGTTTTGCCCTAGAACGTAGTTATGGAAACGACCCTTCCATGATGGATAGTCGTTCATGTAATTTAACTTTGGCGGGCGATTGTTGCTACCCGTCTCATTCTCACTAAGCAAAATATTTTGAATGCTCTGATTTTGATTCGACACCATTGCCCATTGACTTGAACTTATTGACAGTTGTTGTTGAGGTATGGTACGATTCATATATTCGGCCATCGACATCTGTTTTAGATCTGGTAGTGGATCCGTACTCCAATCCCACGGATTTGTGCAACTCATATTTGATGTATGTATTTGAAAAACTGATCACTCGCTTGAAAACAGACTGTTATCACACTTTTGGAAGTCTTCTGTTTAAAATAGATAAGTTACTTGACGAAACACTTTCCACGAAACACTTGTGATGATATAAGGCGACGAAACAGATCTGCTATATGTATTGCGACGAAACAGAAAGCTGAGCTTTTTGCGACGAAACAGAAAGCTGAACTATTTGCGACGAAACAGAAAGCTGAACTTTTTGCGACGAAACAGAAAGCTGAACTATTTGCGACGAAACAGAATGCTGAACTATTTGCGACGAAACAGAATGCTGAACTATTTGCGACGAAACAGAATGCTGGACTATTTGCGACGAAACAGAATGCTGATTATTTGCGACGAAACAGACTAGATATTATCTTTGAACCTTATCTTGCAGACAACTAAGCCTCAATAGTCAAACATGCTTTCGGCTCACTCTTTTCAATTAGAAATCATCATTCTTTTGTACACCTAAGTCAAGTAAATATATTTTAGGCACAAACAAATTAAACAAACCACAATTCAGATCAAACAAACAAATATTATCAAGAACAGTTGAAGATAGCTGAAGAACACTATGAATATTTGAAGATTCCGGTGACCGAAAAATTTCCGAACACAAGATTTTGCTTAAACTTTTAATAAAAACCAATTCCTATCATGCTAACATGTAATAAAACAAGGTTTTCGATAAAACTTTTAGCAACCCAACAACATAAACACTGATTTTAATGTCTTTTTCCAGAAAAAAATATATAAACTAATCAGTTTCAAACTTGATAAAAACCGAAACTTGTTTGGTTTTAAACAAGGAAAAGAGCCAAAGCTCTGATACCACTTGTAGGTCCCGTTTTTCCCGGTGAGGATCGATAACGAGAAACCTATTCCCTGTTTATAACAAACACGGTAACGGGTGCGGAATCCCCGAGACGGTGCAAACCAAACACAGTTAATAAATAACACGGATTAACCAATGAAACACACTCTATTGATTAACGGGATGAGAACCGAATACAAACTGATACAAACACAGTTTAGACGGAATTTTGACAGAGTTTCTTTACATGTATTTTCTCATCTCTGTTTCACAATGAAACTGAGAAGTGTATTTATACTAAGACACAGACCAGAACATGACGAAACACATAGTCACTCGACGAAACACATAAAGTCGACGAAACAAGTGTGTTTCGTCGACAAACATTCAGATTCATTCTGTTTCGTCATTTGTTGTAGGAGCCCAAGTTGAAAGTCAAAAGCCCAACAAGTCTTCGGCCCACATTGAATAATCACGGCCCAGAATTGTTTCTGTTGACTAATATATTTCACAAACTCAACATAGGACAAATTGATGACATCATCATGACATCACAAAGGTGATGTCATGGTGATGTGTTTTGCGGGAATGGCTTGCGGCGTTCCGTGCTTCGCGTGTCGAACTCTGGGGCGCACGACGGAGGAATGTCGTGACGTCGGACTTGAGCCGGACTTAACCGAGTCGACCCGAACCGAATCGAACCGAGTCGAGTCGCGTCCACATAAAGTGTACCAACAATATGTATAAGTTAATAGGATTTTAGGTTTTATATTAAGTATATATATAAAACAACGTATTTGGATATAGTATACATATAACGTATTTCTAATATTTTCTTCTAGTGTGTCGCTAAACATAAAATATAGCTCGCTATTTCATCGCTATCGCTACGTAGCGTATAAGCTTGTCACTATCGTCCGCTACTCGCTGTTAACAACTATGTTCAGACTCCGGTTTCTCTTCATTTGACGTATCTTAAATTGTTTTTGAATATGTTCTGTTTCAGTCTTTCATGTGTCCTTCAGGAATCAACAACTTTCCCATGACAGATGCTAGCCATATTAAGGTACTTATATGGTAAACATGTGATTCGTTTTTTAAGGAAGGGTTATCTGTGTTGGCTAAGTACAAAAGACCTTTGCTTGTACATGCTGAAAAACTCTCAGGCTTCTTCTGATATAGGTATGTTTATTTTTGTCATGTTAAATTATTTCATATATTTTATATTAGTATTTACTAGGCACAATTACAAATAATCACATCTATTTGACAAATTGTAATTAATTAAATAATATGTAAGTCATTGTTTTGGATTTTGCTGCCAATAGGATAGTTGACCCAAACACAGGGTCGGGTTGCCTTCTATGAACTGTAGTGAACTATGCGTTAGAGGCTCATTTGTCATGAAAGGTAAATATTATGTTTTCATTAAGTCAAACTGCATCCTTTCACTATAAATTATATGTACTATAAAGTATATGTAGATTAATTAAAATAGATCTCTACAACATGATGCATTCATTAGAACTAACAATTTTGATAATGTTACCTATTAAATTAGTAATTTATGTTATGATTGATATCTGATGGATAAGTTGGATAAATTAAACAAAACTTAGCTAAAAGTGAAACATAATGGGTTGGGTCGAAAGTCACTAAAGAATATTTTCAACATATCAACCTTCTGGAACCAGTTTACTATAAACAACATGATAGTTTCTAAGAATTTTTATACACAAGAAGATGAAAAAAAAATGGACAAAACTGTTCTGAGGTCAACACTAAGCGCCCTGACAAAAATGTTTGATCTGGACCTTTTTTATTTTTGCGATCAGGTTATGTTGATTATAGAGAAGTTTTAGATACAATGGTGACTAGAGGGAAGGCTAAGAACTAGTGATCTTTGTTACTTTGACAATGTAGGATTCTTATACGTTCTGGATCGGTTAAAACAATCAAGTGTAAAGGTTACCAGGTATGCTATATGCATTCAAACATTTATAGCTATATAAGTGGCCAACACAGGTGGGTCATGCAAGTTGGGTAACGGGTCATACGGGCCAGGCCCGTTGTGTTGACTCGTAGCACCTTTTGGCCAAACATTTTTGATCTTTAGGGTTCTTTCTACTTGCTTATGGGGACATTCAACCAACTCAAGGTCAAGGTATGTAGGTTAATTTTTTTTTTATATTTACAGTTAACATTCAATATTTTTTCATGTAACCCGGTTCTTGATTTTTGCAATTCATGCCTACAATTCACTCCAAAGAAAGTATCTTTGAAGACCCATTTTTGTTTTTATTAGACTGGGTTATCTTTGACCCGGATTCTTGTAATTGGCTTGGTGTCACATGTTCTGTGAATCAAGCTACAAAATTGTAAGAAAGTTCTGTATTTAATACCAATTTAAGCATGATTTTTATTTCTTATTGCTATTGTGATACAAATTTGGGTTTACAGTAATATATTTAGTTCTTTAATTGACTTTTACTACATTAACTTGCGAATATTTTCTTTGCCATAAGTATTTATAAGAAAACCTTGGAATCATATGTCGTTCCCGAAAAAAAAAACCTTGGAATTGGCACAGGTTGGATACGCACATGATTATTTGGATTATCATTATCATGTATCACGTATACATTATAGATGTCTTATTCTTTGCATTATCATGTACTACGTATGCTTATATCATTACGCCGTTAAGGTACCCGGCCTACGGACGGGTATCCAACTAGTTTGATTAGTGAGTCAAGCGAATAAAATCAACAAGTATCAAATGGACTGAACAATAAATGTTTAATTATTAATAATTAAATGAACTGATCCACCTAAATGGATCAATCTATTTAATCAGCGGATCAATAAATTTTATTTGTTAGTTATGTGAATGGATCAAACCCAAATGAAATGTCAAAAGAAGAATCCTAAAGTAATAAATAGGTAAGGGAGCGGCCGGAGACGCAGGAAGCAGGCCACAAGCTGGTTTTTAACATTGAAACGTAGAAAACTGGGTGAATACGGGAATCCAGTGGAAGATCAAGCTCATAAGCAACTGGCGCCACTTTCTGAATGATACGGTAGGGCCCAAAAAAGCGCGGGGATAGTTTTTTCAAGCCTGCGTTTTGCCAAACCATTCTGGCGGTAAGGTTGAATATTCAGAAAGACAATATCGCCAACATCTAATGACACATCACGTCGTTTTAAATCAGCCTGATTTATAATACGATGTTGAGCTTTCTTTAGATTAGTATGAAGTAACTCAAGCATATCATCACGGTCAATCAGCTGCGTTTTCAGCTCAGCGTTTGCAGTTTCCCCCAAGGCATAAGAATAAAGCGGTGGTGGTTCTCTTCCATAAACGGCAGTAAAGGGGGTGGTGAGTGTCGACATATGGAAACCAGTGAGTACTCGGCCCAATGAAGAAACGAGCTCCACTTAGACGGCTATTCATGAGCAAAACAGTGAAGATATGCCTCCAAACAACGGTTGAGGAGAAAGCAACAATGTGTTCGTGTAATCAACAACTAATTCCAACTTTAATTATGAACATGATCACTCCAAACCACCGGTTAAGATTTCTGATAATCTAGTAGATGCAAAATACCCAATTAATAAGTTAAAATAATAAGTGGAGTAAAAAGAAGATCTGCCAAAATCTGATCAAGGAAGATGAATTTTAGTATACGCGGGTAACGCAGTACTATATGTCTATAACAAATTATACTTTAAAAAAAAATCTTTTGATATAACAAAACACTACCACTTTTTTCAGGGTGTAGGCCTGCTCATGTCCATAAAACTTAAAAAATAAACTGTAAAACACAAAGAAATCAAATGGCTAATAAGTCATTTAAGAACAACTGGATGGTAAACCAATTAAAAATAAAACAACCGGCAACAAATAAGAGAGGGAAAATCTTTACCATTTTTAGCGATTGCGGACAGAAAAGCACCATGACAAGCCTTAAATCAGGAGTCCTGCATAAAAAGATCAAATGGTGCAGCTACTAAATTTACAGATGACATTTAGACAACACCCCATGCACAAAACATTCCATGCAGCTACAAGCTACAAAGTCATGACAGGGTTGATGGTTTAATAGCTACAACAACTGATTTTGTCTCACGGCATGTTAAGTCTTTTGTATGCAATGTCAGCCCTATGTATCATGATATTGTAAATAAAATTCAAAAAAGACCCAAAAAGGTTGAGCAACATTTAAAATACGGTAAGTAATAATTCAAAGTAAGATACTCAATAATCAAGTACTAAAATAAAAGGCAAATTTGTATAGCTTCACTACACTGCTTCGCTTTTTCTTTGCTTCCCTGCAGTCCCCATATCTGTCAATCCAAGGACTCCTTTTGGTTTATTTCCATTAATCATAGTTGATAATATAAAAGGCCTCTTTTGATATGTCAATCAAGGGCCTCTTTTTATGCAGATGATGTAAAGCAGCCTCTATTGATTTGCTTCTTTGCAGGCATAGTATCTGCCAATAGAAGGCCTCTTTCTCGGTAGATGGTATGATCACATGAAGCCCCCCTGTCTAAATATGTAAAGCCTCTTTTGATTTGCTTTCCCTGATCGCATGAAGTCCCAAAGTGTAACAATTCAAGGCTTTCGATGCATGTAATCATGGCAACTACATAAGAAGAACTGGTCAAGTTGACAAGTCTCGATGGCACCCCTGTCTCAGGATCATGATAATCTAGGATCCCCTTAGAGTAACAACGGCTGAACACCAAATCACCATTGATGGACTGTACGGGTTGACGCATATCCAACTTAAAAGCAGGAGACCAAGTAGCATCAGTATTCCTCACCCAAATCCTGCTAGCATCATCCTTTGAAGAAGAAACCACAGCCAGACAACCTTTGATGACTGTCACTGTATTGGTCTCCCAACTTGGTTCGGGCAACTCGATGGTAGAGAAAACCTCCGAGCTCAGATCGAACGTCATCACATAACAACCACCACTGCGTCTAAAATGCCTTTTCACAGCCTAATGAAGTGCTCCGTTGAAAAGACACATGGGAGAATTCACGACCGATAAGCGATCCATAGCAGGGGAAACAATCTCATGCCAACTATGTGTCTTCATGGTGTAAACAAATGAAACTTGCCTCTTGCTATCCACAAAATCTTGTAATCATCGATACTTGGGTCGAAACCAAACCCTAGGGCCAAGCCAAGAATCCAAACCGGAAGAAAACGCACGGTTGCTTTGCGCCTGATTGAAGGGTTCCACTGATGAATAATACTTCTGTCAAATTCATAAACACAGAGAATCCCGTTACATGAACCAACAATATTCACATCTTCGAAAGGATACTCAACAGGCGTTGTGCGGATGTGTGACAGTTGCCCCGCCCCTGCCAAATTTATAACCGAATTTAAATGGATACTCACAGAGAATCCATTTAAAACCGAATGGATTCTCCTCATTACCCTTCCCTCGCAACCAATTCTTAACCCCGGCCACTGTGAAGGTATTGTTTTTAACATCATTCCACAACCATTCGTCTCGTCGACTAGAGAAAGACACTCTGATCAACCTTGCTTCCAACTCGTCCCTATGATCGATCTCAGCTTCTGACCCGAGGGATCTTTTCAACTTCCACTTGATCTTAAACCGACCTTCATCCTCTTCACATCTGTCATAAACACTGCACTGTTTTTGTGAGTCCAACGCAAAAAGATCCGGATAACTATCTTTCAAAGGCGGTTGGCATAACCATGGGTCAATCCAAAAACGGATGTCCCGCCTATTACCTACTCGACCCCTTATCATACTCGTGACCCCTTCCCCATCCGACTTGAGCTTGCTACATAAAGACGCAATGTTCTTCCAAACCCCAGACAGATTCCGGTTTAGAGGAAGAACTCCCCACTTTCGATCGGATCCATGAATGTAATCGACAACCTTTCGCCAAAGAGCATGTTGTTCAGTGCAATATCTCCAACACCATCTTAGAACAAGCGCTTTATTACATTCTTCAAGTCTAGCCAAACCCAACCCGCCTTCTTCTTTTTTCCGTGTCACTTTATCCCAAGACACCCAAGCCATTTTCCTCACTTCGTCCGAACCACCCCATAGAAAATTTCTCATAAGTTGATCCAACCGATTAATAACCTTAACCGGAGCCTTGAATAAAGAAAAATAATAGGTCGGCAAGCTATCCAACACCGACTTTATAATTAAATTAGTGATAATATAGTTAATGTTTATCCCTATTGTTCAGTTATTATATTTTGAGCAGAATTAGGTTTCTTCTACAGCAAGTTTACATTTAGTATAAATAGGTCAATTGTATTTTTTAGGTTTAAGAGGTCTTTTGAGTTAATAAAACAGAAAAGAGTCATGGTTTTCGTCCCCCACAAATTTGTGTTTCGTTATATCGATTGTTCGCCAACAGCTCCTAGGTGTTTGAGTTGCACAAATCGGGTTTGGTCTTTTACTTTTATTGGCACTTAAGGTTCAACTTCATTCGGTTCAAATTTCAAGGTTCAAGGTTCAAGGTTAACGGTTCAATTTATCTGTTGTGTTGCGTTTCGTGGTCGGTTTCTTTATAAACTCTCCCATGTTAATAAACTAGTCATTGTATGAGATAGAAATCTATAGACAACTTCATACATCCAAATAAACGAGATAGGGTGTATTTAAACCCGTCTGTCTCTCATGACAATTACGGGATACGGATGTATTTATACCCGTCTGTCTCTTGTGACAATTAGAAGCGGTTAATCTTGCCAACTTACAACTACCATATGGTTTAAAACTAATTGTTTCAAATTTCTTTTACTCGATCAATGTAATATACGCTTTGTCTTAGCCAATACTTTTTTTTTAAATCACGTTTGAAGACAATAATAAAAATTATAAAGGTTACATTATACTGTCAAATATCGTCATGTTGTTACTGAAAAATATAACTCTAAAACTTTTGGATGATGGGCAGTTGTTTGCCTCCACAACAATACATCATTTCATCTTAACAACAAAGATTGTGAAGATTGGTTTATTGATAGTAACTATCACAAACTTTCTTAAACAACATCAATTCAGATTGCATGCCAAATTGAGAAAGTTGTGAAAGTTGGTTCTTTGATAGGAACAATTATAAATTATTGAGGTATAATAATAAGGTAAAAAACATAAACGCTATCCATGTCTTACCAAATCAATGTCCCAAAATGGAGGGTAATGTTCCTTCATTCCAATGGCAAAGAGTAAAGCACGATAGTTTGGTTTCTCGCCCAAAAGTTCAAAGAATTGTTCATGGAAACATTTGTTCAGGTTTTTTTGACCTTTTTATTAAAACCCATCTAAAACTTATCATTCTGGTAACCCAACTTCCGACATGCTACAGAGTTCACCGTTATAAAATTAGCAAATTTATAAATATATGATGTGCGTTAGGTGTGATATATTTTTCTTTATATTTTAAGCCCTTTTTAATACTTTAGTCAAGTTTTAAATTTATAAAACACGGTATTCTACTAACACTAAACACACATATGGGCAAGTGTACCCATCGTGAGCGTAGTATAGCGTTGGTAAGATACCGAGGTCGTCCAAGGACACAAGAACTTTTAGTACCGATTTATCCTCAACGTCTAATCAAATCAAAAGTTTTAGAAAATGTTTTAAACATGAAAGTAAAAACTAAAAATGCTGAAAAATAAAACAGATAGACAAGATGAATCACTTGGATCCGACTCGCCTTTAATGTAACCTTTGATGATTTCTGCACTTTTGCACTTTTTAAGAGATTATCTTAGTTATAATAGTAGGCCCCTCTTTTGAAGATGACGTTATCCTCAACCTAGTAGTTTGAGTCAGCAAGGATAGAATATTGAAAGATAATTAATTAAGTTATTAATGTGTAATGTGGTAGGTCGCTCTTTTGAAGGCGGCGTTACCCTCGGCTAAGTGGTTTGAGTCAGCAAGGATACAATCCCAAGTAGCCGGATTAATGTATTAATAGTAGTTTACATATGAGGGGATCAAGCCATTCGCACCCCCTCCATCTAATACCAGTGGGTATTGAAGGAGGTCCTAGTAAGCTTGACCCAGGTCCTTGCAGGATCTATACACTGAACAAGGCAAGAACCTTACCAAACCATTCCCTTAACCCCCGACTTGGTAGCCAACATATCTCTATATAGACCGCAGAGATATGAATGGTGTAAATCTTTTATTTTATATAGACAGTAAAATAACGCCATGACACCACAGACAAATGATAAGAAAGTTTCACCTTCAACATAAGAAACTAGTTATTAAAGTTATTAATACAAAACCAAATAAATACTTTCAAACAAAGTTTCTTTGAGGAACTTGTTTGTTTATTGCTAGACTTAATTTTTTTTAGGAACGTCACAAGAAAACCGATCTTTTTACTAAAACAAAAGGGGTTTAAAAGAAAAAGGGTTTGGTGGGTGAAGGGTGTTTGTTTTGTGGGTATAGAAATGAAAAGGTTTAGGCTTAAAAGGGTTAACTAGGGGGATTTTGGGTAGGTTAAAAGAAAAAGAAAAATAATGGTGTTGAAAGGAAAATAGGTTAGTCCTAATGCCTCCATCATTTACTTACTTGGGTTTAAGTTGGTAAGGACCGGGAGTGTATCGTCATGGCAAGTTCTAGAGTCGTAAGAAACCAAGCGGCTATTCATACAAGAAACGAAAAATGAATCTATATTTTAACCACTTGGGGTGTCCCAGTGGCCAACCTCACCCACCTCTTCCCAGAGGACCCGGGTTCGAATCCTGGCAGGCACAGTTTCCTCCAGGCTTTCGCTTCCGGTTGGGTAGTAACCGCCAGGAAGCTATGGGGCTAAGCTAGCTTGTGGAGTGAGATCACTCCAGCGGTTGGGAGGACCATGCAATATCCCCCCCCCCCCCCCCCTATATGCTTGTATGCTCAATAAAGGCTCAAAACTCATTTTTTTTGGGAATGGGTTTATAATGTGATCAAGTATATACAATCAAATTTTAATTAGATTTGTCATGCCGTTTATAACTTTCTTATGTTGCTTCTTTTTATCACGACGCTATCAGTTGTAAATTTGTAAAAATATAACCTTTTTAGAACTTGTTATTCCCAAATTAAACCAAGACAAGTAAAAAAAAAAACGAAAAGTTTTTGAAAAAAAATTGGGGTGATTAGCGGTTCCAATAGAGTTTTGTGTAAGGCTTGTTATTAGGACTTGCAAAATTCAAGGTTTTAGCACCCCCCCCCCCCACTTTAATTACACATTGTCCTCAATGTGTCCCAAAAATAAGTTTTTAGGTTGATTGAATGTGTAAAAAGGTGTTTAACAAAAAAAATTTATGTTACTGGGCGCTTGGGCACGGGCCTGTGTTGGTCCCGGTACGGCCCCGTGTTCAAATTGCCAGTACCATATTTTATAGAAGGCTGGGCACGGGGGCGTGTTCAGTGAACACGGCCTTGTGCCAGTTACCTGAACTAGGCGTTTTCTACAGAACCTTGAGCACGGGGCGTGTTGGGTTGAGCACGGCCCCATGCTGAACTTGCTGTAATGAAGAGAAATTGTCGGGAGGCTCTGTTTTTGTGCATGGGATGTGGGTTCAAGTTTCCCTTAGTAGCCTTCATCATTCGAGTGTGTTTTATCCATTACAACATCATCCAAACACCATTTAGTACTTAGAAACCATCATTCATTGAAAATAGCAAATTACAAAAGATCCTACAAATTAAAAATAAAGCTAAAAATTGAAAAATTAAAAAGTTCCTAAGATAGATAGGTCAAGTAACGCAGGAAATCATTCTAAGGAGTTCTACCCTTATTGTAGGAATATCAAAAACCCGAAAATAGCTTTCCGGTACTTTAAAGGCGTTGTAGAACTCGTAACCGAGGGATGTCCCTTAGATGTCGTTGAGCCATTCTTCTATCTCCCTTGGGAGGAAGTAGGCGGGCTCATTTTCCACAATGTCTTGTGGAGGAGGTGTGGCGGCCACCGGGACCCCATGTAATATGTCTTGAGGGGGCTCCATGTGCATGACATACCACTCGGCCGGAATAATGACTTCCGGCACAACGTTCCATTCCCTTTGTGCAATGATTGGCACCAAAGGAAGAGAGGTGAGAATATTCAACCTTTGGTGCAAAACGTTGACTTCTCAAAGACATCCCTCTTGATGTATTGCAAAATACATCCTTTATTCGTGTATAGTTTGTATAGTTTTGCGTTATTTTTAGTTCCGTTTTAGTTAGAATGTGCATACTATTGATCAGATTGTGTTTTCCAGGTCTTGGTACTTAATATTGCTGAAAATGGAGTGAAAACGAGCCATAATGCTAAAACGCCAAGTCTCGGAACGAGTTGATAAAATAGTTAGAATTATTTTGGAGTTTTTGAGAGTTAGAGCTGGAAATTTCACGCAACAGTTTGTCCATTTGGAGCTGTTGTGCTGCGCCATAGCTGTAGCACACCATGGTCGCGCCCCGCTACCAATAAACAAATGATTTTTGGATTATCATACCGTCGCGCTACGCCAAATCAAAGACATTTACCCGTCGCGCGACGCGACGGGGTGTGTTTACGGCGATTATTTATTAATTTTTAGGGTTTGCTATATAATCCCAAGAAACTTATCATAAACCCTAATTTACAAACGGAGAGCAATCTTGGGCTATTTTGGAGCATTCATTGAGCACTTTCGGAGATCTTGAAGCTTACGAATCAGTGGTACAAGTTCGGGACGAAGAATCGAAGACTTTCTCAGGTTTTCCAATCCCTTGTTTTGTCGATTTCTTTCTTGAAACTTGTTACAATGAATTCATGTTTGATTATCTTTGATTTGTTTTCGTTTATTGACATGCTTGGCTAAACATTTATGCCACCTAGACTTTGATGAATGGATGAATATAAAGTTTTTATCTGTTTTGTTATTTGCATGAATATTGTGGATTGATTGTGTTTAGTAAAAGGTTTGGTTTATTGATTCGATGTACATGCGTGCTTTAATTTGGTTTATTATTATCACTTGCTTCGTACGATTCTTGGTGACGGTCTATATCACAAACTAGAGTCGTGCTAGGGTTTAGGATTTTGGTGAGTGTCTATATCACATTAGAAATCTTAACTCTTTAGGGTGAAATTGCGCAAATAACCCTAGAAGTAATTGTTAGTGATTTACTAGGTTTTAGTGTTCTACTAGTTCCAATAGCTGGAAGGTGCGGGGCTATTAATAGGTCTTACCCGGCGAATTGCTTTAGACAGTCCTTGGAAAAGGTCGTGCCTTAGTTGCCCCGTCGGTTTATTAGTCTATCAAGTCAAATCAAGAAGCTAAACTACCTTAGATCTATAATTGGAAAAGTGTAGGTCAACATTAGGGTACTTACACAATAATTAGACAACTGGAAAGACGTCTAATAACCGGTAGGATTAACGGCCTAGGTAGCGCCATAAGTTTCACCCCGAGAAGGGTTGAGGGGCTTAGTTGGTGTCTTAATAGGTTTAGTATCATAAGATCCCGGTTCCATAATTCATGCATTTAACTTAATCGGTAATTCTATAAAAGCAATCCAGGATTCTAGTCTAGGTGGTCTCGTTCATCATATAAGAAAACCCTTTTGCCTTCTTTCGTATTAGTCTAGTTATAGTTCACTCTTTAGTTTAATAATTAGTTTAAATATATTTCCTTAGATTTTCCGTAACCCCCCCCCCCCCCAAAAAAAACAATTAAACAAGTTTCAGTCGTGTCTGTAAATGTCTATTAGAGTCTAGTTTACGTGATAAATAGAGTCTCGTGGTTCGATATCCGGACTTCCTTAAGTCATACTACAGTGATCGGTACACTTGCCGATTGTGTGGTTTAGGTCGAGTCTAGATTTAAAGCTTTTTAGTGTCTAGCATAGAGAGTCTAATTTAGTTAATTTTTATAGTCTGTTAAGCACACATCAAGTTTTTGGCGCCGTTGACAGGGACTCTTGGCAATCGCGTTCATTAGCTTTGATAGACTTAATTGACATATACGTGCTACGTGTTTCGTTTTGTTTTGAGTCTTTCTTTTATTTTTATTTTTATTTTGAGTCGTAGTGACTAGTGTTTGCTTTTCTCATATCTAGGTTTTTGCTTGTAGTGGATGCCACATCTGCGCTCGCACGGACCGCTGAAGCTGCCAGTCACCGAGTCATCATCTCGATTGGGCCAAGGCCCACAGGTTAGTTCTTCATCCTCTTCTCAATTTCCTAACTTCGATTCCACTCTGTTACCCACTCCACCTCAAACCCCACCACCTTCACCAAACCATTCACCTAAAACATCACCTAAGGCTTCCCCACCCGATAGTCCCACCTCTAGCACCCCAGAAAACTTAGATCAAATGGCCAACGCAAGACAAACAGTCCACCAACAAGCCACCCAAGGCTTTACCGGTCTTGCTTCACCCATTACCGTCCCACCCATAGTCAATGAAAACTCATGGCAGATTCCATCTAATGCCATGCAAGCCATAACCAATAACATCCAGTTTCACAGTCGGGATGATGAGGACGCTCCCGCTCACGTGAACCGTTTTTCTCGCATGCTTGCTACCTTTAGCCTTCACGGAGCCCTTAATGATGCTACTTACTTGCAGCTTTTCCCATTTTCACAAGCCGGGCGTGCGGTTGGACTCTCAGCCAACCGGTACTTTTACCACTTGGGCGGGCCTTCGTCAAGCCTTTTTGAACAAGTATTTCCCACCCGCTAAAGCTTCACGCCTTCGTGACCAAATTCATTCCTTCCGCATGGAGCCCGACGAGCCCTATTACCTTGCTTGGGAGCAATTCCAAAACCTAGTCGCTCGATGCTCCCAACATGGTCTTTCCGATTAGGCCCTATGTGAGAAATTCTATAACGGTCTCACCCAAGAGACTCGTGATCAGTTTGGTACTAATGCGGGGGGTCATATGATGGGTATTCTTACTATTGCTGAGTGTTTAGAGCGTTTCGAGGCATTTGCCCAATCTCAATCTCAGTCGCGAGCTGATCAGCAATATCAAAGTGGTAATTCAAATACCACTACTAGTGCACCCGCCTGTGGGGTGAACCATGTAACCATGGACCCTAGTTTAACTGTTGTGTTGGAAAACGTGACTAGGGAGCTTAAGGAGATTAAAGCTTAGGTAGACAAATGTGAGTTTTGCCAAGGGGGTCACGATACGAGTGCGTGTCCTTTGTTAGTTGGTGAGGAGCAAGTTGATTTCGTAGGGGGAGGTCTAGGTAGAGGTCAACCTTGTGGGTTTAAAAATAATAATTTTGGTTCGGGTTGGAGAAATAATAATAATTTTAATAATAATAATAATTTTCGCTCAAATGGACCTCCTGGTTTTCAAATAGCTCTAAATCCAAATAGGGGTCAAGGTTCATTCTTTGGTGGGGGTTCAAATGGGCAGTTTAACAAGGGGTTCAACGGGCAGGTCAAAGAGGGGGTTCAAATAATCAGGTTCAATCAGGTCAAGGTTCAAGTTATGATCTAGGGGGTAGTTTAGAGAGAATGGAAGCTATGATGAGCCAACTAATTGTTAGGGACCAAACCACCCAAAAGACACTTAACGACCATGACCTTATGCTTAAGAACCACCAAGCCTCTTTCCAAGACCTTCAAAGGGTCGTAGGAGATATGTCTAGGAAACTAGAGGAGAGATTACCTGGTCAGTTCGCGGGTAACACCCAACCAAACCCTAATGCTCATGCAAAAGCCATTACCACCCGTAGTGGCAAAACCGTAGGGAACCCTAGAGTAGAGGAGAGAGTAGTTGATGAGGATGAGGAGATTGTCGATGAAGAGATCGAGATGGAGGCTCCCGGCACAGTGCAACCGAGGCTAAGCCCATCAAGTACCGCACAGCCCGGTGAGTCTCAAGTTGAGAAGAAAGTTGAAAAAATGCCCGTAGACGTTAGACCTTCGCCCCTTGTAGACCATTCTCGAGTCCCGTTCCCTTCACGTCTTAGGAACCAAAAATACTCAAGGGAATACGGGCAATTCTTAGATATCTTCAAGCAATTGAAGATTAATCTTCCTTTTATCGAGGCACTCCAGTCGATGCCTAAGTATGCGAAATTCTTAAAAGACCTTCTTAGGAACAAAGAGAAGTTAGGGGAATTGTCTAATGTCCCGTTGAATGGAGGGTGTTCCGCCGTTGTTTTAAATAAGCTTCCTGAAAAGCTTACCGATCCCGGTATTTTCACTATTCCTTGTCTATTCGGTAGTAATACCAACACTAGATCTTTAGCCGACTTAGGTGCTTGCATCAATTTAATGCCCTTTTCTCTCTACGAGAAGCTAGACCTAGGAGAGCTTTCACCTACCCGAATGACATTATCGTTAGCCGATCTGTCCGTTAAATACCCTAGGGGCATAGTTGAGAATTTGTTAGTTAAGGTAGACAAATTTATGTTTCCCGTCGATTTCGTAGTTCTTGATATGGAATTGGATGAGAGAGTCCCTATTATACTTGGTCGCCCTTTCTTACGTACTGCCAAAGCACTCATAGACGTTCATGATGGTAAGATCACCCTTAGGGTCGGTGAGGAAAGAGTCACCTTTGAGATAGAGCGTTCCATGAACCACCCGAGTGGTTCGGATGACTATAGTGGTCCTTGTCATTCCGTCTACTTCTTGAATTCGTTCATCTCGTGTGTCGACCGTTGTTTCGAGTAGATTAGTAGCGGACTTAGTGGTTGGAGAGAAGGTAGAAGAGGAGTTGAAGAGGGTAGATGAAGTAGAAGTTGAGGGGAGTCGTTTGATCCCCGAAGTCTTAGCCGTTAGTGATGACACCGCCCAACCCCCACCCTTAGAGCTTAAGGTACTTCCATCGCATTTAGAGTTTGCTTTCTTAGGGGAGGGTTCCGAGCTACCCGTCATTATCTTGTCAAAGTTGGGAGAGGATGAGAAGTTAAGATTGTTGGAGGTGTTGAGGGCCAACAAAGAGGCCATTGCATGGAGGTTGTCCGACATAAAGGGCATAAGCCCTTCTTGTTGCACCCACTGGATACTTATTGAGGATGATTATAAACCGGTGGTGCAACCCCAAAGGTGGCTCAACCCCAACATGCAAGATGTTATGAAGAAGGAGGTTATTAAACTCCTAGATGCGGGGATGATATATCCCATTTCTGATTCACCTTGGGTTAGTCCCACTCAGGTTGTCCCTAAGAAGTAAGGGATGACCGTTGTCATGAATGCAAAGAACGAGCTTATCCCTTCTCGTATGATCACGGGGTGGCGCGTGTGCATCGACTACCGAAAGTTGAATGATGCCACCTGAAAATACCATTTCCCATTGCCCTTCATCGATCAAATGTTGGAGCGTCTCGCCAGTCAACAATTCTATTGTTTTCTCGACAGTTTTTCCGGGTACTTCCAGATTCCCATAACACCGGAGGACCAGGATAAAACCACCTTCACATGCCCCTATGGCACCTATGCATATCGACGCATGTCATTTAGGTTGTGCAACACTCCAGCTACTTTTCAGTGGTGCATGGTTGCCATATTTCAGGACATGATAGAGAGTTCCATGGAGGTTTTCATGGATGATTTTTCGGTATATGGTGACTCCTTTGATGCGTGTTTGAAGAACCTAGAGAAGATGCTAAAGAGGTGCGTGGAGACGAAGCTTATGCTAAATTGGGAGAAGTGTCACTTCATGGTGACGGAAGGTATTGTGTTAGGGCATAAGATTTCTAGGGATGGTATTGAGGTAGATCGTGTGAAAATAGATACCATTAGTAGGTTACCTCCACCCACGAGTGTTAAGTCGATTAGGAGTTTTCTAGGGCATGCGGGCTTCTATAGACGCTTTATTAGGGATTTTTCTAAAATTACTCGCCCCATGACCCGTTTGCTAGAGAAAGATGTTCCAGTCGTCTTTGACGAGGAGTGTCTTAAAGCCTTCAACTTTTTGAAGGAACAGCTTGTGAGTGCACCTATTCTTATCTCGCCCGACTGGAGTTGCCGTTTGAGCTCATGTGCGATGCGAGTGACTATGCCGTTGAAGCGGTATTAGGACAAAGAAAGGATAAGCACTTCCACCCTATATACTAAACGAGCAAAACGCTAAATGATGCTCAAGAGAACTACACCACCACGGAAAAAGAACTCTTAGCTGTAGTATTTGCTTTCGACAAATTCCGCTCATACCTCGTTCTATCCAAAACCATAATTTTCACCGACCACTCCACGTTGCGTTTTCTTTTTCAAAAGAAAGATGCTAAACCCCGACTCATTCGGTGGATTCTATTACTTAGCGAGTTCGATATTGAGATTAGAGACAAGAGAGGGGCCGAAAATGTGGCGGCTGATCATCTATCACGTCTAGAGGACCCCAAGAGAGAAGAGATTCGTGAGGAGGAAATTGGAGACACGTTCCCTCACGAGTCTATCGAGTTTGTTGAGGCCGAGAGGGAAGGATTGCCTTGGTTTTGCGATTTAGCGAACTATCTTTCTAGTGGCAATATTGTGAGAGGAATGACCACACAACAACGTAGGAAATTCATTAGTGAGTCGAGAAAGTATGTGTGGGATGACCCTTTTCTTTTTAGGATTGGAGGGGATAGGATCCTTAGATTAGGATTGGAGGGGATAGGATCCTTAGACGTTGTGTGTCGAGAGAGGAGGGTTGGAACATCATAAAACATGTGCATGAAGGCCTCACGGGAGGTCACCATGGTGCATACGCCACCGCTCAAAAAGTGTTCGATTGTGGCTTTTATTGGCCTAGCGTACTTCGAGATGCCGTTGAGTTCGTGAAGACATACGATGTGTGTCAACAAACTGGCAATATTTCCGCCAAAGATGAGATGCCTCAAAACCCTATCCAAGTGTTGGAGGTTTTTGTCGTTTGGGGCATCGATTTTATGGGACCCTTCCCAAACTCCAAAGGAAACCGTTACATACTTGTGGCAATTGACTATGTGTCTAAATGGGTTGAGTTTCAAGCTCTTCCCACAAATGAAGCCCTAGTAGTGTTGAAATTCCTTAAGAATCTCTTTTCCCGATTCGGTATTCCTAAAGCCTTAATTAGTGACCGTGGTACTCATTTTTGCAATGCATTGATGGAAAAATTGCTTGCACGCTACGGAGCCACTCATCGTTTGTCCACCGCATATCATCCACAAACAAGTGGTCAAGTGGAGATTGCGAATCGCGGTATCAAACGAATCTTAGAGAAAACAGTTGGTAAGAATAGGAAGGATTGGTTCGACAAGCTAGACGATGCACTGTGGGCATTTAGAACCGCCTACAAGACGCCTCTAGGAACTACACCCTTTATGATCATCTATGGAAAAGCTTGTCACCTTCCCGTAGAGCTAGAGCATAGAGCGCTTTGGGCATTGAAAACCGTTAATCTTGACATGACCGAAGCCGCTAGGAAGCGTTTGTAACACCTCGAAAATTCACGTCCTATAATGTAATGACACGTGTTATAAGTTTGAACGTGTGAAAGAATGTTCTGAAAGGACTAAAGTTGACAAACATGGAAAGTATGTGAATATACGTATCCTAAGTGTCAACAGTGAATAAATATATTGTACATTAACCCTACATGATGTTTATAACGTCAAACGAATAAATCATGGATCATGCGAAGCTAAAAGTGAGAGATTACAAACTACAGGGGTTAAATGTGTCAACATGTTTAAGTTATACCCCTGAGTGACCTTTTGACAAACCCAAAGCTTTGTAACGGTTAATTATGCTCACAAGAATGCACGATTTAAATTTCGTAAAGTTTCGTTATCGTATGAGAAAGTTATGATCAAATTCGTATGCAAGGGCTTATAAGCATCAACGATGAAGTTTAGGACTTTTCGGGTGACAATAAAGTTAACCGAGGACTAAACAAAGTGGGTAGATGTCTTAAGGCCCTTATACGTCAATTTAGAGGGCTCATGATGCAAATCAAGACTTGAAAGCGACCTTTAGAAGGACCAGGGACCAAAACTACAATTAATAAAAGTTTTTGTTGGATGACCCCTCATGCTCGCGTAGCGCGAGCCATATGGCTGAGGGCGTCGCGCTACGCGACTGCCCCATCTGGACAGCTTGTTGATTTTGGTTGATTTCTTGTCTGCCCTTGCCTTGTATCAGCCACTATTTCGAATTGCCTCTTCATGCTTGGCCCCTAAACAACCCCTAAACATCTAGGACACTTGTTGATTAGTTGTGGTGGGTTGTAGACATGGGTGTCAACAATTTGTGGTGAATAAAACCACTATATAAAGGACCATAAGTTGCAAACTTTCTTCACACCATTCATTCTTGAAATCTGATCATTCTTGGAGCTCCCAAGCTAACTCAAGTGCTCACAAACCGTGCATAGGACCTTGGTAAGTTTGCTAATCCTTTCTTAATTAATTTTTAGCTTAGTTTTAGCTTAAAAGTCAAACCGTCGTAATTAACGGTTGACTTAACGATTAGTCATTGTTGGCTCAGTGATTAGTCGAAGTGAAGGTAGTTATAAGTTGGTAATTATGTGGGCTTTAAACCCTTAAAAGGGCATCCACTGATTCCCATCCTAACTAGGTCCTTTGTCGAGTCAAAGATGATTAGAAAAAGTCAACAGAAATGTAATCTTTCGTTTAACGCATAATTAACGACGTAAAAGGCGTGTAACCTATTTTATCATTCATATAACTTGATAATAAGCATAAGAACTTGTCTAAGCTTGTTTGATTCGACAACTTTCTGTTTTGAACCGATTCGGAACCGAAAGTCGCAAAGCTTTGACTTTTGCTTTGACTTCAGTTCTGACCCGCTTTAGTATGATTTGGAAATACCTTAGAGCTTCCTTAGGACCAGGCTACATGTTAGCATAACCCTCTATGGTAGGTTCATTGATTGACCCATTCGTTTACGCGTTTCCGTTAATTGCTCATATGTTGACCATTATGCCCTTTTCACCTTAAAACGTGATTTGTGAAAATGTAAAAATGTAGAAACCTTAGTTACTGATATATAAACTTGTATGTAAAGTTTGACATCAGTTTGAGATGTAGATTAAGAGTTATGCTCGTTAGCGCAAAATGAAAGCTTTATGTTAACTAAACGGCGTGATTAGCGTATAGCCTAGTTAAGCCCACTTTTTGATATCAAACTTATTACCCACTAATGTAATATATTATTTTGGGATTTTTAAAGATTTTTAATTAATTTTAGGCTAAGCATAACTAGTAGTCGTAGGCTTAATCCGGTAATTGTCGGTTTTGCCCTTACGGGCCATAAAATGAGTTTTACATATCCAAACATTTTGCTACTGATCACATATGATAAATAAATTATTTTAAGCCTTCTGGAAATATAAAAATATCAGATTTATGTATCGAACCCGGAAATGGCCTCTAGTCGCCTTTTAAGCGTTTTTAACGCATAGTAAATACTAAAACTATTTTAAACATACAAGGGTTGATACCTACTGATATTTGAGGCAAATTATAATATTTTAACAGTAAGCAAAGGTTGTTAAACTCAGAATTCAGTTTTGAGCTTTTCGGCTTATGTGAAATTACCAAAATGCCCATACGGTGCATAGTTTGGTTATAATTGATAAATTTCACGTATATACTTTATCCTACTGTTACAACTTATCAAAATAAGTATTTTTGCCGATTATATCAGACCTGTAACTCAGGTAAATACTTAAACTCTTTTATAACCTCTTAAATGACCAAACTACCCCTACGAGGCCTAATTTGTGTTTAAATACGTTTTGGGCATAATGAAAGACATCTTACTGATGTCACAACATATTTGAGGCATAATTAACTTAGGAAACCTGTATATGACTCTCATGATTAACCGTCATGCGTTGTTCGCGTTCGGTTCGGTTTATGTAACTAGTTTGCATAAATTAGCCGAAACGGGTCAAACGTTATCGTTTTTATCTCAAAATCCAGAATGTGTTTAGTTTACCCATATTATACAAGTCTCCAAACTTGTCGGGTCTAAATCACATCCTATTCCGGTCTTCGCTTATTCATGCGTTTTGAACCGTAAACCTTTCCTTAAAACTAACCGGTCTAAGTTACGACTTAAATAAGACCCGTTAGGAATCTAATAGGTTAATAAAACCTTCGTTCCAGATTGAGAGCCCCAGTAGAAGTACTTGTGCTTGCTGATTAGAATATACGGCTGAGTATAAATTGCATTTGCTAGCTCAGGTAAATACTTTTAACTTATTTCCCTTATACGGGCTTGGGGTACGGTATTATAAAAATACCGCTTGGTCGGGTGTAGAAACCTTTTAATCGGAGATGATTAAATTGCATAATCCCGTTTTAATCTGTATTGATTAATAACAAATAACATTGGGGGGTTAATGACCGTGTCCTGGATATCCTTGGCTCATTTTAAAAAGTGAATGGCCACGACGTAAGCACAAGGTGTAGGCAAAACACCTCCTGTTGCATATGTAAAACGTATACTCACTCGTAAGGGTATCTTCTTGTGAGATTATATTTGTGGTGTGTCTATTAATCTTGTCCGGCTTGTATTGTATAATCACCGGCCCTAAATGTTGGACAACCATGTAAATCAGATACAAGATTTTTATTAATAAAATTGTCCCAAGTATAAAAGATTAATTTTGCCTCTGTGCATTTTAATCCAGTTATAAAAGATATTTTGTGCCTCGTGCATTCAAATCAATTTTTAAACTCTTTTCCAAAATGAGTCGGTTAATTGTATTTACCAGTGTAAACTGACGTATTTTCCAAAAGGTTAAATGGCAGGTACTATGCGTAATTGGCTGGGAGCTCAGGGCATCACTAGGGAATCTTGCAAGTTCTAGATGCCTAAAGTCTGTTGAACAGTTTTTCCTTTTAATTGATCCGCCTGTGGATCCTTTACTTTCCGTTGTAATACTTTGGCAATACTTTATATTCGGAATGTAATATATTTATCTTTTGCTTCCGATGTGCATACATATATTGTGTTGTTTGACTTTGATGATATCAACTACGTCACGATACTCCCCTACCGGGCCCACCGGTAATACGTGGAAATTTGGGGTGTGACAGGTTGGTATCAGAGCCAACATTGAGTGAATTAAACACTAGCCTTTTGTGTTTAATCTCAATGACACATTAGCACATTCCTTGACCTTCTGAGTCTAGACTTAACATAGGATTACTCTCAATCCAAATCTGTAAATTTTGCTTCAATTTTTATATTGGATATGTCGCCAAGCGAAGAAGCTGTATTAGAAATTCTCCACATCCGGAGCCTTGAAATGCTGAGCTTCGTACCGCGGCTAGAATGAAACGAGCATCCAGGGAGGGAACATTCGAAAGTAAAGTGATGAAGAAAACCCCTTTTTGCTAAAGATCGTTTTCTTAAGTAGTCCTTATAAGGACATATTTATCTTTCTGTCCTTTCTAGGACAACATTATTCCTTTCAAGACCCGCTTAGGGCAACTCTGTACTTTTATTTTCATATAATGGATTGATTAAATTAAGTTTTTATTCTAAACATGAAATATGAAATAAATGGAAAATAACATCCCTTAGAAGGGAAGTGCCTACGGGCTATAATTAACGTCCTTTGAGACTAAAGACGGTGGTAGCCTACAACTCCCTGTCAAGAAAAGGTAATGAACTTTGATTCACACCTAAATGCCTCGATTCCAAACGATCATGGCTTGTAAATTAAACTTGTCCACGTGACTAGGCCATTTGTGCTATTACTAACTTATAAATTTGCCTCGATTCCAAACGATCATGGCTTATAAATTAAACTTGTCTACGCGACTAGGCCATTTGTGCTATTATTAACTTATAAATTAGGATTTTTGATAAAAATCCTGAATAAAATAAATATCCTTTCTTCCCTGCCAGTAGGCATTTTAAAAAGAATCTTAAAGGTGAAACCTTGCCCACGCGGCCAAGATGATGAAACCTACCCAAGGGATTCAGATCCTTGTTAACACCTAAGAACGTGTTAGCACTCCTGACAAATGTGATTCGATAAAATCACAACAGTCATCCTTATATTGGATTCTTCCAATTTTCTTATCTAGCCTAGTGATTTAGAAATCATGGCTTGTGTCATCCTATTAGATGATCATATTATAAACATCCGAGAGTGATGAAGTGCCTACGGGCTAAACTTGTTGTCCGATAAGACAACGACAGTGGTGGTCTTTGACCTCCTGTCTAAAAATGTTGGACCAGGTCCAAGCATAATAGGCGGTAGGATCCATACGATCTCGACTAATAGCATCTGAGAAGATGATCATATTATAACCATTCCCCAGAAGGGAAATGCCCACGGGCTATATCTATTGTCCTAAAAGACAAAAGACAGTTGAAGTCTACAACTCCCTGTCAAGAGAAAGTAATGAACTTGATTCAAACCTTAATGCCTCGATTCTCTGAAATCATGGCTTATAAAATTTAGAACTGTCCTTGTGACTAGGCCTTTTGCGCCACTTCAATATCCTTAATGTTTTATAACTAGGATAAATTATCATGGAAAATACTAATTAAATATAACTAACAAGTTAACCAATATGGGTTATATTACCATGGTTGATGAATCGTCAAAGATGATGATTCCATAAAAACCTCTGAATAAATCATTGTTAATATTTGTGTAGTAATCAAGCTACATGGCTGGATTAGATTAAGTTAACAGCCACATGAAGGAGAACAATGATACTACCAGAATCAATGTAACTGGAGCAGAACTGCAGGCAATAATAGATTGTGCTGTTACTCGAGCTCTTGATCGACAGTATGATGAATCAAATGATACCCACTCTAAGACTCTATCTGTGGCTCGTAGTAAGCCCCCTCCTAAAATACTTGAGTCAAGGGAGGACGATGTTCATGACTTGTCAAATCAAAGGAGTATTCCGTCTAGACAGGTTGTGTTCCATCAAGAGGCACCAGTTAAAACCTGTTCATATAAATATTTTGCCTCCTGCAAGCCTAGAGACTTTACAGGAGAAAAAGGGGCCATCGATTGCATGACATGGCTCGATGAGATGGACGCTGTTGTTGACATCAGCGGTTGTGCGGAGCAAAATGTTGTGAAATTTGTTTCACAATCTGTATTTCTATGTGTATAAAAAGAATTAGGGGCTTTAAATTGGTAGAAATCAAAGGAGAAGCGTTGGCATGGTGGAGATCATTGCTCCAAGCCACAGGAAAAGTTCTACTCTACAACTTATCTTGGGAGCAATTTGTTGCATTAGTCAAGGAAAACTATTGCCCTCAGCATGAGGTAGAAAAGATAGAATCAGACTTCTTGACTCTGGTCATGGAGAATTTGGATTGTCAGGCATATGTGACAAGTTTCAACACTATGTCCCGCCTAGTTCCTTATTTAGTCACCCCTGAACCTAAACGCATAGCGCGTTTCATTGGAGGCCTAGCACCAGAGATAAAAGGGAATGTTAAAGCATCTAGGCCAACCACATATAGGTCCGCGGTGGACTTATCTTTATCCCTCACCTTAGATGCAATCAGAATTAAGTCTGTTAAGGCTTCTGGCGAGGGAAGAAGAGAAAGGGAGGAGGAAAACTCTCATCGATATAACAAGAAGAAGAAGGGAAACTCTGAGCGCGGGAAGGATTCCGAGTTTAGGAAGAACTCGAGTCCGTCTGATAACAAACCCAAATTCAGTAACTGCAAAAAGCAACATTTTGGAAAATGTACAATCAACCCACGTGCTAAATTGTGCGGCATTTGCAAGACCAAGGGTTACAAAACCTTAGATTGCAAGGGGATAAAGAACGCCACATGTTACAATTGTAACGAGGAAGGGTACATCAAAACCAACTGCCCAAAGCTTATAAAGAAGCCTGGAGAGGCCAGGAAAACAAACGCATGAGTCTTCCGGATGAACGCCAGGAGGTGGTGCAGAAGGATGACTATATAGCAGGTACCTTTCCTTATCAAGCAGTTTATGCAGAAATTTATTTGATGCTGGCACATATGATTCAGTAATGAACGATAACTGTTGAGAACTGTTGTCTCCGCCTGATTAGGAATCCGGTCATTTAATACGAGGTAGAAATTGGCCGATGATACTATAGAAAATGCTCCAACAAACCTTAGATGGATATTTTATATCTAATAGGAATCACTCTTTTCTGATATTCCTATGGCAAGCTTTCAAGCTACCTAAATTCTTTAATATAATAAAGACAGATGTGACGTTTTGATCCTCTGTCAGAAAAGTGATGGACTAGGTCCAAATCTTTAATGCCATTGATGGTCTTTTGTGACCTAGGCTAAGTAATATTAATATACTTTAAATAATGTTCATTAAGAATGTTAGTGCTAAAATAGCCTGTATAGGTTATTGACACCATGGTTAGTATGTATTAAGGCCATCAGAATGAAAAATAGCAGTTGTTGGATTTCAGCTAAGAAATTGTTTTATTGGTATTAGGAACCAATAGAAAGCATGGCAAACCAGGATAAGACAACAGTCGATCGCGCCATTGATGGCACGACGCATGCTAATGATGCTGAAATTGTGAACCTTAGAATTTCCAAAGATGTTCTTCAAACTATGATAGACGAAGCTGTTGGAAAAGCTGTGAAGAAGGCTGTGAAAAAGTTCAAGGAGCCCCATGCTGCTCGGTCCAAATTTTATCTTGGACCACACTTCCTTACTCTTAAGGAGGATCCCGTTCATGCCTCTGATGCAAAGGATGAACTAAAAAGGAAAAGGGAGGTAGATAACTCCCAGAGTTCTAAGAAAAAGAATAAACAAAAGTCCAATCAGAAACCTGTATGCAAGATTTGCAAGAAGCGCCACTACGGGAAATGCAGATTTGAGCCTCGACCCCTACATTATGGGATCTGCAAGTCTAAGGGACATAAAACGTTGGACTGCAAAGACATGAAGAATGCAGTCTGTTTCGGCTGTAATGAGAAAGGCCACATCAAGACTACGTGCCCTAAATCTGTCAAAGGAAATGCGGCGGAGGAAGTAAAGCCAAAAATTGAAAGCGCCAAAAATGTCTGAGCTAGTCGATAAATAATGGCATCAGGTACATTCCTTGACATTTTATTAGTAATGTAAATGCTAAGAGTTTTTATTTTGGTTCGGATACCAATAAATCCTTCATAAACTATAAGTATAACAAGTTTTTTTTTAACCTTTCATAAGAACCCTATATATATTAAGTGTAAGGTAAAAACCTACAGGTAGAAAATTCACAGGGACTATTTCTTCTATTCCTGTCTGAAATCTTCAAATCATAAAACCCTAATGTACCCTCTCTCCAGATAAAGTACATCATCATATGAAATTGATATCTCTTGATCTCTATTGATTTCGGATACCAAATGGTATGACAAAAGCGCCTTATGAGAATTGGTGTATCTTAATATGTTCCATAGATTGCTTCCATGCCTGATCAGTATGGAGGTTTAATGCATGGAACCACAAAGATATCCTAATGATCACATGGTACTAAAGTCAACTAATGGTATTCAAAGAAGATATCCATAATAGAATTGTCCAAATAAATATCCCCGATTAAGGAATCCGTGGACTTATAACATAAATATGTCACTTATTTGACACAAGCAATGATGAATGAACTGGAGCTAGAGATATGGAAAATCTCTGTAACCTCCTTGTATCCTGATTGTCTTCTCCTAAGACTACCCTGTTTACCCCTGAGAAACAGGTAGAGTTAAGGTTTATATCCCATTTGGGGCTACATTATTATGAAATCTCCAAGACAACTAGTACCATTATTGGTAGAATCGAAAACCCTGGTTAAGTAAGTTTTAAGATATAGATTCATAAAGCCAAACTCAATATCCGAGGAATTCGGTATAGTAAATTATGAAAGACGGTTCTTTTTGCTTATGCATTATTACCGCAACCCTAACTAGGCAATGATTAAGAATTTCCATCAGCTACTCAGGATCGTCGAATTATTCAACTAACTATAAGGATTAGCTATTCTTTAATAATAGTTTTAAGCAACGATTGGGATAACTATCTCACCTTAAGATAAACTTTCTATAATAGTTGATATATATAAGTGAAGGGGTAAGGTCCCAAAAACCTCATAAAAAGGATTTGAGACCATACCACAAACCAACCTTTTAACCTTTTGACCTTGCGCGACCGCGCACTGGTCTTACAAGAGGAAGAAGTAAACAGCGATCTATAATCGCGCTCCCAAAGGAAAACATAAATCCTTGCGCCTTCTCCCATTAGCAAAGGATAAAAATCCTGAGATCAATACTTCCGCCTAAATATCCAGACTTGGATATCATTTTACCCAGACTTGGGATTTATTCGTCTGTGTCCACACAGCAAGGTGTCACACTAGATTACAGCAGTAATCTTCTAGAAAGAAATACAATCGTGCACCACCCAAACGGTTATAACCGTCTGGACACGTGTCATTACCACAGGCAACCCTGGAAACACAACGAAGGCATGCAATTGGAGAATAATCTCCACTTAATCACTTTCCACGTGGCAATCCCCCAGCCATAGATCAAACCACGATCCGTGTGCATTCACATCGGATCGAGACAACTTGACGTTGGATCAAAGAACTTAACGGAAAAAAATATAACCGCTACGGCGTTAGCATCTTCCGTCATCTTTTCAATAACAGGTTTTCCTTCCCAAACTCCCGGTTATAAATACGAGAACTGTTCAGGTATAAACTCAGATCACACTCACTTCTCAAATACTTTCTCTTCTCCATTACCAATACTTATTCTCACACCGGAGTCGGGTCAAGGAGAGAACCCTCTTCTCCCCTTGGCGAGGCTAACGGTGTTCTTTTTTGCAGAATCACCGGAGAAGAAGTTTAGCTGCAACTGAATCAACCGAGAGAGAGCTAACCCTTTTATGCGGATTCAAACCCCCTAGATATTTTGGTTCAGACCGTTTATCTAGTGTTTCTTCATTGGCGCCCACCGTTTTCTCAGTTTTCTAGTTTCTATCTCGTTTCGATTCAGTTCATTCCATTTTCTGTTTTTGCACATGGCAGAAAATTCGTCATCCCACCGGCAACCTGGTCCTCGACCAAACGTCGGAAACAATTTACAAGTAGAAGGAATCGTAGAAGAGGCCTCAGATGACAATGAGGTTCAATCTAATCGAGCAAATGATCCTGTTACTCCAGGAATGTTACCAGCAAACCCTGCTCAATCAATTTTACCACCAGGAGAAACTCCGATATCATGGTATGTCTAGTCCCAAGGGGCATTAAACGCAGTGTACACACAGTTGTGTGCTCAAACTGCTCCCGTGACCCAATCACGGAGGCCGGGATCCAGAGCTCATGCCTCCCAGCGAGAAGAATCAACTTATGAAGATACAGGCGGTTACCAGAGACAACACCATGGTGAACCACACCCTCGTCGAAGACAATCGGTTCATGATAGGTTGGGTTCCCAACGGGACGCTCACACTGATGAATCTGATCAAACATATCGTTTGAGTGCAAACACCAGCGTATTCAACAGACTGCAGCCAAACTATAACAAATGCAGGCCTCGAGCGGTTTATAACCCTGAGGCAGAGCATAATTATGACTTAGTTTACCGCCCTGCAGCAGCAGCGGAAAACTCGAAGTTCATACTGGAGATAGCTCTGGCTCCATTGGAGAAAGCCAAGTTACCATCTAACATAGGGAAATTCAATGGGTTAACTGACCCCGATGATCATCTAAGGGTGTTCACCAGCGCGGGTCTAGTTGGAGGTTGGACCCTTCCGCTGTGGTGTCATTTGTTTGTACAAACACTAACTGGTCCAGCGCGAATCTGGTTTGACAACCTACCAACTGGACAGATTGAATCATGGAAGGATCTGCGCAACAAGTTCTTAACACACTTCAGCCAGCAGCGACGCTCCATCAGAGACACTTCCGACGTCATGAATATATGGCGTCGTGATGACGAAAATCTAGAAGATTTCATTACTAGATACAATAAGGAAGTGTTGGAAATCGGCGGTGTTCACGAACAGCTAATCCGTGCTCAGTTTAAGTACGCAGTTAGATGTGATGACATGGTTAAAGTCTTATCTGGAACAGAGGGCCTTCCAACAAGTTGGGAAAAGATAATGGCGGCGGCCAAAGTTTATGCGCAGACCGAGAAAAACCTCACAACAAACAGGCCACCACCGCCACACAATAGGCCTGCGGACTTAAGCTTAACCGGCGAAAGGAGGTTCAAAAAATCATGGCGCGAGTCATCAGGAAGTCGTTCCTCTGAAGATGCCCGCACAACAATTAACAAACTCTCTGCACAAAGGGAGAGCAAACAAGAAACTAGGGAGAGGCAGTGGACTCCCCTAACAAAAACCCCGGCGGAGGTTCTAAGTACTGAGGACTATCAGTTCAAACCTCCGATCCCGATGAAGAGTAAACGTGGTCAAGACCCGGCGCAATACTGCGAATATCATAAAGACAACGGGTACACCACGAACAACTGCATATCTCTGCGCACGGAAATAGAGAAAGCCCTTAAGAATGGAGAACTCACGCATTTACTCCAGAATATGCGCAAGGAGATTAAGCAGATAACACATGGAGAAGAAGGTCCAAGCAAACGGGCCAAAACCTAAGTAACGACTCTATAAGTTTCCCGCAGAAAGACATGACCCATCAAATACGGTGGAACTATCAGAGAGTAAGTTAAGTTCCATTTAATTATCAGAAAAGCTTTGTAAAGCCTCTGAGCTCTATCCATGAATAAAATTACAAAGTTTCTATTATTTTTGTGTTTACAAAGTGCATGCAATTTCCTTTTAGTAAGCGCAAAAACATTATGGTAGTATAAAACAAGCTCCATGCAAGGTCAGTGATCACGTCACAAACGACCATAAATTCACACATGAGCTTTACACCAACTTCATTCGCCTTACTCAATAAAAGCAATTGTACTCATGCAAAATATTGTAAAGTCATTAAACAAAACAAATAGAAACATACTATTTTCAGCGTACAGATACGCCCTAAAGAGTTTCAAACACGGCAGTGTTTAACATATTTGCGCAACAGCGCACCATCAAAACAGGGATTTGCATCCCGCATAAAAAATTGTTCAAATACAATTTCATACTACTCTAAATCTTCACCCTCATCCGGAAAGATTTCTTTGAGTTGCGCCACGTGATCATCCGATTGCAGCGCCACATTTATCAGTTCCATAACTGGAAGTTGCAAATTATTAAACTCCGTCTTCATGGAAGCAAGTGCAGCGGCAGTATTCACGCCAAAGGTAGCAGACTTGCTATCATCCCAGTTAACCTTCAACGCGCTGTTCACATGTCGGGTACATTCCGCATAACCTTGCGCATACCCATCTCGTCGTGCAGCAACCATCAAATTCGCAACAGTTTTATCCAGTTCTTCAGAGTTTAACACAGATTCAGCAACCTATGAAATCAAGCGAAAATAAGTGTCAAAAAACCGCATATAGGATTTCACAACAAAAAGCAGAAAAGGAACTTACACAAGCAATCCCGCGATCCTTCAACCAGGCCATATCATTCTTTAAAGGTTCAAGCTCGCTTTCCGCTGTAACCCGCGCCGTTTCTGAATTTTCCAGCTTCTCTTCAACCTCAGTCAAACGGCGGGAGGTTTCAGTATTCTCGGAATGCGCAAGCTCCAAATCCTTCTTTAGTTGTTCCTGGTCAGAAACCAAAGCAGTCAGTTCCTCTAACTCTCTATCTCTAAGGGCAAGAGTGGCTAAAGCTTGTACCTCCAGTTGCTCACTACGCTCCCTATGAGAACGCGCTTCCACCAGCGCAACTTCTACATCAGCTTTCTCCTTCTTCAATTTTTCTACCTCCGCATCTTGATTCTTCAGATTTTCAACCTCAGCCTTGAGGTTATTTATAATATTGCGAAGGTTTGCCTTCTCAGCATTATCCTTCTCGCAAATTCTCCTCCAATTTTTGCGTTCCTCGGATAGAAGCGCAGCTTCAGCTTCAGCCTTTCTTTTCCAACCAGCAACAGGCCATTCCTCAGTCTTGCGCTCAGCTTCAAACTTGGCTTGCTCAGTCTCTAATTTAGCCTTCAACTGAGCCACATGTTTTTCATCTTTGGCAAACTTCTTTTGAGATGCCATGAAAGATGCCCGCTCCTTATGCATACTATACCACTCACGCACTATACGGTGAGTAGTAGAAACATGAGAAGCAGTTTCGGCAAGATAAGACTGATAGGTCTGTTCATAAGGCTGACTTTCCTGAAATTTAATCTCACCAGGCGGAAGTATCCCCTGCAACCAATCTTGGCACACACGCCAATCCGAGAAGGTATCACCTTTCTTCACATTCCAAACAGGGGCATGAAGATCAGAAGCATCTTTATCCGTATAAGTCCGATAATAATATTCTCCCAGAGTTTCTTCTGGACGAATTGGAGATTGTTTATCAACACCAGCAGATAAGCCTGGTTCCTCAGTTCTGACCCTCTCGGTATGTTCAGGCATAGATTCAGAAGGTTTAGGGGAAGAAGCTGAAACTTTTTCAGCAATCTGCTCTTTCCCCAACTCTTGAACAACAGCTTCAGGTGTTGGCGGATTACCAGCGCCATCTGCCACGTTCGGCTCAATAATCTTTTCAGCCTCTGTATCAACACCAACAGGCTTCTCAGCCTCAACAGTTTTCTCCACGCCTCCCCCATCGACCTCTGAAGACTCTAGCGGGTCTGCAACAGTAGCGCGCGGAGGAGTAAGGGGAAGTTCTTCATTTACCACAGTTGGCAGTTCTGTGGGAATAGGGGAAACAAGAACCTCTGGACAAATAACAGCAATCCATAAAAATTAAGCACGCATAAAGAAAGTAAGGGAAAACAACACTTACCAGGAACAGACTCTGAAACAAAAGCATCCAAGGTTTCCTTTTCTGGTAATTTTCTTCCTCTGCACTTTCTTGGGAGGTTGACCCTCCGCATCAGTATCAGTTTGCTTTCTTTTACCAACCTTCCTATGAACCAAATGTTCGGGACTGGAATCCAGATCGATAGGATCATTCGGGTTGGAAGGGGGAATATCGGCAGAATCCCTTGGTTCAGGCTTCGGTTCCCACATAGTCACTACAGGAGTAAGACCCTCCAAAGAGTCAGAAACCACCACATAATCACACCTGGAGACAGAAGAACGGCGCGTACCTTTCTTCTCTCCAACATTTCTCGCCTTCAAAGGTTGAACTTTAACAGTCTCACTTCTCTTCGGCGCGGAAGTAGAAGTAGTTGCGCGTTTTTTCTTTTCAGGGCCTACGCCCAAATTCAACAATTCACCTAGAAAAGCGCAAGGCAAAAATTACTCACAAAAAGCAAAAAAGGAAAAACAGATATAAACTCGCCAGCACCAGCAGCTAGTTGAACAGATAGGTCCGCATCCCGCGGAAGAACAAAATTTCTCACGATACGATGATACCAAAGCTCCTCTTCAGGCTTCTTCTTGATAGTACCCATTCTTCCGCCTTCCCTCTTGAAGGCAACAACATACAGAGAAACAACTACATTTGAAGAGAGAGCAAGTCAAAAAAAAAAAAAAGTGGGAAAGAGAAAAAGCCCCAAACTTACTATGACCATCCTCCGTGTATACGGGTTTGTCATCACGCTCCATCTTCCAATTTAAACTCATGCCGGCTCCGACAAGAGCTTTTTCCGGCAATGCAATATTGGGCACATCCTTCAAATCCTGATACCAGTTTTCATCAACCGGAGTCTGAAGGGTTTCGATCGGAATATCTTCTTTCCCCCTAAGAACCATCCTCACAGGAATTACTCCAGCTTTGATGAAGAAGAATTTTTGCTTCCAATCATGAAAAGATTTTGGGGGTTGATGTAGAATCTTCTTTGCAGAAGCCCTCTAAACGAATGAATAAAATCCTTGGGTACAGTGCATCTGATAAAAAACCCTAAATCGGGGAACGGTTGGCTCCACATGCATCGTCCGACATACGAATTCGAAATGTCGAACCCTAACCATACCAATAGGGTGAAGTTGGGAGATATGCAGATTGTAAAACCCAAGAATTTCAAGGAAAAATCCGGTAACAGGCAAACGAAAGTTACCATCACAGAAAAAATCCCAAAAGAGGGTAATATACCCAGCCGGAGCATCCGCCGCTGTCTGCCCCTCTTCAGGAAATAGAGCTCCCCAGTTTTCCGGGAATTTGAGATTCCGGATCAAACCATCAAAGGATGCTCTAGGCCACTTCAACGGTGGAAGTTCAGTCGACATCTCTTTAACAAGATCTTCTTGATGTTCTCCGATTGACATAAGAGGATGAATGACGGAATTTTTTCTTCTTAGAGAAAAAGGAATGAAAAGCTTTTCAACAAAACAATGATTACACAGAGGAGGTTACCCAAACGTTATATATACTTATCGCAATAAATAGCATCGGTAACCGTCACAGAGACTGTTCCGGGTATCACAGTTCCCCAAGCAGCAGAAAAAGGAAATGTCAGAACACACACGCGTTTACACGCGCGCGTGTAAGACACGGACAGTAAAAAACAACTGACAATGACAGGTTGTCAAATCAATTTACTGCACCAGTCTCATGGAAAGTCAAAGATTATCCATAAAAAATCTTTACAAAATCAAAAAAATTCAAACTTCTCACAGAAGATTCCCTACTCAGAAAAATTCAATCTTCTCATAGAAGATTCCTTATTTTTTTTTCGCGCCCAAAAACATTTCCCTCTCATAAGTCCAGTGCTCCACTTATTTGCATAAGTACAACACTAGACTGGGGGGACTTGAAGGGGTAAGGTCCCAAAAACCTCATAAAAAGGATTTGAGACCATACCACAAACCAACCTTTTAACCTTTTGACCTTGCGTGGCCGCGCATTGGTCTTACAAGAGGAAGAAGTAAACAGCGATCTATAATCGCGCGCCCAAAGGAAAACATAAATCCTTGCGTCTTCTCCCATTAGCAAAGGATAAAAATTCTGAGATCAATACTTCCGCCTAAATATCCAGACTTGGATATCATTTTACCCAGACTTGGGATTTATTCGTCTGTGTCCACACAGCAAGGTGTCACACTAGATTACAGCAGTAATCTTCTAGAAAGAAATACAATCGTGCACCACCCAAACGGTTATAACCGTCTGGACACGTGTCATTACCACAGGCAACCCTGGAAACACAACGAAGGCATGCAATTGGAGAATAATCTCCACTTAATCACTTTCCACGTGGCAATCCCCCAGCCATAGATCAAACAACGATCCGTGTGCATTCACATCGGATCGAGACAACTTGACGTTGGATCAAAGAACTTAACGGAAGAAAATATAACCGCTACGGCGTTAGCATCTTCCGTCATCTTTTCATTAACAGGTTTTCCCTCCCAAACTCCCGGTTATAAATACGAGAACTGTTCAGGTATAAACTCAGATCACACTCACTTCTCAAATACTTTCTCTTCTCCATTACCAATACTTATTCTCACACCGGAGTCGGGTCAAGGAGAGAACCCTCTTCTCCCCTTGGCGAGGCTAACGGTGTTCTTTTTTGCAGAATCACCGGAGAAGAAGTTCAGCTGCAACTGAATCAACCGAGAGAGAGCTAACCCTTTTATGCGGATTCAAACCCCCTAGATATTTCGGTTCAGACTGTTTATCTAGTGTTTCTTCAATAAGCGTCAAGGCTGTTCCTTTGAAGACCTTGTATAAATGGAATGTTAAACGTCCATTGATAGGACAATAGATTGGTAAGTCCAATCATCAGGATCTGAATGTTGCATTAGAAACGACCAATAAGATCACGCAAATTCATAATCATCTGTAAGATGCCAGTATTCGGCAGAAAATTAAGGATTAATGAAAATAGCAAACCTCCTAAATTCTTGGTAAGAATAAGGTTCAAACAAAGGATATCACCTAGGAAGGGTGTGCCAAATTGTTAAATTATCAGGCTAGTTAAGCTCTGAATATATAGAATCATTCGAGGGAAATCGAATGTATCAGGATCAAGTAGCCTTTAAGCTAAAACCGATTTAAAGAGCTTGGCGGAGCTCGCAATACATTGCACATCAGTGATTGAAGGATGTGTTTCGCCAATAAGTCAAGAAGCATTATCACATAATGATATGCAGATTTGTAAAATGATGAGCAACCTGTGTCGATTAAGGATCGACAGGATTAGAAGCTCCAAAAAGATACATGTACCTATTACAAAGGTCAATTGGAGTGCCTTAGAGGCTCAAAAGTACAGGGGAAGATTAAGCCCAATATAAGGTAGAAAATACTTCCCTTACTTTAACAAATCTCGAGGTCGAGATTTCTTTTAAGGGGGTGAGGATGTAACACCTCGAAAATTCACGTCCTATAATGTAATGACACGTTTCATAAGTTTGAACGTGTGAAAGAATGTTCTGAAAGGACTAAAGTTGACAAACATGGAAAGTATGTGAATATACGTTTCCTCAGTGTCAACAGTGAATAAATATATTGCACATTAACCGTACATGATGTTTATAACGTCAAACGAATAAATCATGGATCATGCGAAGCTAAAAGTGAGAGATTACAAACTACAGGGGTTAAATGTGTCAACATGTTTAAGTTATACCCCTGAGTGACCTTTTAACAAACCCAAAGCTTTGTAACGGTTAATTATGCTCACAAGAATGCACGATTTAAATTTCGTAAAGTTTTGTTATCGTATGAGAAAGTTATGATCAAATTCGTATGCAAGGGGTTATAAGCATCAATGATGAAGTTTAGGACTTTTCGGGTGACAATAAAGTTAACCGAAGACTAAACAAAGTGGGTAGATGTCTTAAGGCCCTTATACGTCAATTTAGAGGGCTCATAATGCAAATCAAGACTTGAAAGCGACCTTTAGAAGGACCAGGGACCAAAACTGCAATTAATAAAAGTTTCTGTTGGATGACCCCTCATGCTCGCGTAGCGCGAGCCATATGGCTGAGGGCGTCGCGCTACGCGACTGCTCCATCTGGACAGCTTGTTGATTTTGGTTGATTTCTTGTCTGCCCTTGCCTTGTATCAGCCACTATTTCGAATTGCCTCTTCATGCTTGGCCCCTAAACAACCCCTAAACATCTAGGACACTTGTTGATTAGTTGTGGTGGGTTGTAGACATGGGTGTCAACAATTTGTGGTGAATAAAACCACTATATAAAGGACCATAAGTTGCAAACTTTCTTCACACCATTCATTCTTGAAATCTGATCATTCTTGGAGCTCCCAAGCTGACTCAAGTGCTCACAAACCGTGCATAGGACCTTGGTAAGTTTGCTAATCCTTTCTTAATTAATTTTTAGCTTAGTTTTAGCTTAAAAGTCAAACCGTCGTAATTAACGGTTGACTTAACAATTAGTCATTGTTGGCTCAGTGATTAGTCGAAGTGAAGGTAGTTATAAGTTGGTAATTATGTGGGCTTTAAACCCTTAAAAGGGCATCCACTGATTCCCATCCTAACTAGGTCATTTGTCGAGTCAAAGATGATTCGAAAAAGTCAACAGAAATGTAATCTTTTGTTTAACGCATAATTAATGACGTAAAAGGCGTGTAACCTATTTTATCATTCATATAACTTGATAATAAGCATAAGAACTTATCTAAGCTTGTTTGATTCGACAACTTTCTGTTTTGAACCGATTCGGAACCGAAAGTCGCAAAGCTTTGACTTTTGCTTTGACTTCAGTTCTGACCCGCTTTAGTATGATTTGGAAATACCTTAGAGCTTCCTTAGGACCAGGCTACATGTTAGCATAACCCTCTGTGGTTGGTTCATTGATTGACCCATTCGTTTACGCGTTTCCGTTAATTGCTCATATGTTGACCATTATGCCCTTTTCACCTTAAAACGTGATTTGTGAAAATGTAAAAATGTAGAAACCTTAGTTACTGATATATAAACTTGTATGTAAAGTTTGACATCAGTTTGAGGTGTAGATTAAGAGTTATGCTCGTTAGCGCAAAATGAAAGCTTTATGTTAACTAAACGGCATGATTAGCGTATAGCCTAGTTATGCCCACTTTTTGATATCAAACTTATTACCCACTAATGTAATATATTATTTTGGGATTTTTAAATATTTTTAATTAATTTTAGGCTGAGTATAACTAGTAGTCGTAGGCTTAATCCGGTAATTGTCGGTTTTGGCCTTACGGGCCATAAAATGAGTTTTACATATCCAAACCTTTTGCTACTGATCACATATGATAAATAAATTATTTTAAGCCTTCTGGAAATATAAAAATATCAGATTTATGTATCGAACCCGGAAATGGCCTCTAGTCGCCTTTTAAACGTTTTTAACGCATAGTAAATACTAAAACTATTTTAAACATACAAGGGTTGATACCTACTGATATTTGAGGCAAATTATAATATTTTAACAGTAAGCAAAGGTTGTTAAACTCAGACTTCAGTTTTGAGCTTTTCGGCTTATGTGAAATTACCAAAATGCCCCTACGGTGCATAGTTTGGTTATAATTGATAAATTTCACATATATACTTTATCCTACTGTTATAACTTATCAAAATAAGTATTTTTGCCGATTGTATCAGACCTGTAACTCAGGTAAATACTTAAACTCTTTTATAACCTCTTAAATGACCAAACTACCCCTACGAGGCCTAGTTTGTGTTTAAATACATTTTGGGCATAATGAAAGACATCTTACTGATGTCACAACATATTTGATGCATAATTAACTTAGGAAACCTGTATATGACTCTCATGATTAACCGTCATGCGTTATTCGCGTTCGGTTCGGTTTATGTAACTAGTTTGCATAAATTAGCCGAAACGGGTCAAACGTTATCGTTTTTATCTCAAAATCCAGAATGTGTTTAGTTTACCCATATTATACAAGTCTCCAAACTTGTTGGGTCTAAATCACATCCTATTCCGGTCTTCGCTTATTCATCCGTTTTGAACCGTAAACCTTTCCTTAAAACTAACCGGTCTAAGTTACGACTTAAATAAGACCCGTTAGGAATCTAATAGGTTAATAAAACCTTCGTTCCAGATTGAAAGCCCCAGTAGTAGTACTTGTGCTTGCTGATTAGAATATACGGATGAGTATAAATTGCATTTGCTAGCTCAGGTAAATACTTTCAACTTATTTTCCCTTATACGGGCTTGGGGTACGGTATTATAAAAATACCGCTTGGTCGGGTGTAGAAACCTTTTAATCGGAGATGATTAAATTGCATAATCCCGTTTTAATCTGTATTGATTGATAACAAATAACATTGGGGGTTAATGACCGTGTCCTGGATATCCTTGGCTCATTTTAAAAAGTGAATGGCCACGACGTAAGCACAAGGTGTAGGCAAAACACCTCCTGTTGCATATGTAAAACATATACTCACTCGTAAGGGTATCTTCTTGTGAGATTATATTTGTGGTGTGTCGATTAATCTTGTCCGGCTTGTATTGTATAATCACCGGCCCTAAATGTTGGACAACCATGTAAATCAGATACAAGATTTTTATTAATAAAATTGTCCCAAGTATAAAAGATTAATTTTGCCTCTGTGCATTTTAATCCAGTTATAAAAGATATTTTGTGCCTCGTGCATTCAAATCAATTTTTAAACTCTTTTCCAAAATGAGTCGGTTAATTGTATTTACCAGTGTAAACTGACGTATTTTCCAAAAGGTTAAGTGGCAGGTACTATGCGTAATTGGCTGGGAGCTCAGGGCATCACTAGGGAATCTTGCAAGTTCTAGATGCCTAAAGTCTGTTGAACAGTTTTTCCTTTTAATTGATCCGCCTGTGGATCCTTTACTTTCCGTTGTAATACTTTGGCAATACTTTATATTCGGAATGTAATATATTTATTTTTTGCTTCCGCTGTGCATACATATATTGTGTTGTTTGACTTTGATGATATCAACTACGTCACGATACTCCCCTACCGGGCCCACCGGTAATACGTGGAAATTTGGGGTGTGACAGCGTTTCTTCCAAATCCATGAGCTAGAGGAGCTTAGGGATGTGGCTTATGCTCGATCATTGGGAATCATGAAGAAAACAAAGGCTTCACACGATAAGAAGCTAAGGAAGGTTAAAGAGTTTAGCAAGGGGGATAAAGTGCTTCTTTACAACTCGAGGTTGAAGTTGTTTGCGGGTAAACTGAAATCGAAGTGGTCGGGACCTTATATGGTTCATTACGTGTTTCCGTATGGAGCGGTGGAGATCATGGATGAGACTGATGGCCGAAGTTGGAAGGTGAATGGCCACCGTTTGAAGCATTACATTGGTGGAGAGATAAACAAGGACGAGATGGAGGAAATTCCTCTCGAAATCCCATCCAAAGCCGCCAATTAGTGTTTTGGGATGAAATCCCAAGTGTAGAATATGTACCGTTTGTAATTTCCTTAGTTTTCGTATTGTTTTCGTAGTTTTTCGTGTCTTTGTTTTGTGTGTTTGAGTAATTTTGCAGGAATCATACCATCGAGGAGCTGAATTTGTGAAGAAAACGACATTCCAGGTAAGTCCCAACACTTAGAAAAAATTTGGGATGGTTTTGGGAAGGACTGGTAAGAGTTAGAAATTTTTCTAAGGCACAAAACTCAAAATTTTACACAACATTATGTGAAAAAAGTGCCTTCGCATCGCGCCACCATAAAACCTTCATCCTGTGGCGCAGCGCGACCCCTAGGGTCAGATATCCGTGTTGAGCCTTGCCGTGGCGTCACGCCACACCTCTTGGGCTTTACAGTCGCGCTGCGCGACCCCTTTGCTGACCCCTCTTACTTGAACCATGCCGTGGCACTTTGCCACGGCTAACCACGTTACTCTTAGCGTGACGCAATGGCCCTCCCAGGTCGGTTAAAAGAACCCTTTTCATCACTTTTCCCCAAAATTCAACCTAATCCTTTTCTTTCACCCCTACCGCCAAATACAACCAAAACCACCATAACATCTCCGATTCCCCACCATTTGTCTTCATTCAACCACCATTTTCATCAGTTCTCCTCACATAACAAAACCCAACACCAAGATTCACCCCTACCGCCATATCGTTTCGAATCGGGACTTGTCATTAACGAAAAATTTCAAAGCTTTTCTTGCAACTTTCAAGTAAATCAGGTACGATCTTTCTGTATCTTTTCTCAGCTTTAGTGTGTTTCGAGTCATGTTTGGATCCGTTTTAGTTAGTTTTTTTAGGGTTCTTGTCGGTTTAGTTGCAGGTTGTTGAGTCAATCAGTGAGTCGTGACGAGTCTTGTTGAGTCAGTGGTGTCATGTGTCCGGTCAGTTTTGTTCGGCTAGATAATGAGCCAAGATAGTTCATGGCAGCCCTTGGTATGTTTTAAGTTCATGTTTTTGGGTAGAATGTTGGTTGGGCAGGTTGGGTTGGTATGTGGTTGAAACTGATGATATATATTATTATGTTTTGCTAGTTTGTGATGTTGATTGATAGGTTGATTGTAGTAGCCGCTTTCGTTCGCGTGTCCGAGGTTATGAGTTGTTTGCTAAGCGCGTTTCAAATTGGAGGGCTTATGTGGAAACGACTGGCACTTTGACAGTCTCACATATACAGCTAAGTCGTTTCCCTTAGATTCTTTTGTATTTTATTTATTTATTTCGTCTTTAGTCGTTCGTTTCTAGTTTCTTAGGTAGCGTTGAGTCGTATTTCCATTCTTGCATTAGGGACAATGCAATCTTCAAGTGTGGGGATGGGATACTTGTAAATAATCGAGTCTTAAATATGAAAAATACAAAAAAATTAAAAATTTGAAAAATCCAAAAAAAATTGAAAAATCAGAAAAATGTCTTTTGAATAAAGAAGTTTGCAAAATAATACGGAAAATGATAGAAAATATGAGTTTTTGCTTGGGTTCAAATAATAATAATATGAGATTAAATAAATCGAGCTTTTGTTTAGTTAGGGATATGTGGATAGGCCCGGGTTTGGTTTTAGGTCCCTTTGAGTTAAGATTACCTTAATTGTCGGTTTACTAGTGGGTTTTCATCTGGGAGATGTGGGAAATTGAAACCGCCAATAAGAGTATAAGGAGTATCGTTATAAGTTAAAACCGTTAGAATTTTTTATCATGAAAAAAATAGTGAAAAAAATAATGAGCTAGAAACTGAATGAAAGTAGCACAGTTCTATGCAGTCTGGGTTGGGGAAAGTGACTTTACAACCGTATTACCGCTAGGGTGTGTGAAATTGACCTTGCAAAGAAAAGTAAAAAGTACCGAAGCCTAAGTAATCTGAGTTGGGGATAGCGACTCTACAGCCAGAATGCCTCTTGGTTAGGGAAAACAACGTCTACGCTCATTGAAAAAGAAAAAAAAGAAAGAAAAGTGAAAAAAAAAGTGGAAAAGGAAAAAAATTGATTGTAAATTCTCTTGGTTTTGATATAAGACGGTTGGGAATTGATCCAGTGATCGTTCCTTTAGTTATATAAGCTTGAGACGGGAGTAGGTGGACCCTATATTCTAGCGTGAGGCCCTAGGTAGATTGACCACACTTAAATTAAATTCACATGATAAGGGCTTAAGACCAGATTTGGGTTTAAAGGGACAAGTATATTCGCAATCGTGGCTAACGCAAGGTTTGGTTTTATTAAAATATAAATATACTTTTGACCCGAGTGACTATTTATCTATGATTACGTTGCATAATTCTTTTTCGAGGACGAAAAAAGAGTAAGTGTGGGGATATTTGATATATTGCAAAATACATCCTTTATTCGTGCATAGTTTGTATAGTTTTGCGTTATTTTTAGTTCCGTTTTAGTTAGAATGTGCATACTATTGATCAGATTGTGTTTTCCAGGTCTTGGTACTTAATATTGCTGAAAATGGAGTGAAAACAAGCCATAATGCTGAAACGCCAAGTCCAGGAACGAGTTGATGAAAGAGTCAGAATTATTTTGGAGTTTTTGAGAGTTGAAGCTGGAAATTTTACGCAACAGTCTGTCCATTTAGAGCTGTTGCGCTGCGCCACAGCTGCAGCACATCATGGTCGCGCCCCGCTACCAATAAACAAATGATTTTTGTATCATACCGTCGCGCTACGCCACATCAAAGACATTTACCCGTCGCGCGACGCGACGTGGTGTGTTTACGGCGATTATTTGTTAAATTTTAGGGTTTGCTATATAATCCCAAGAAACTTATCATAAACCCTAATTTACGAACGGAGAGCAATCTTGGGCGATTTTGGAGCATTCGTTGAGCACTTTCGGAGATCTTGAAGCTTACGAATCAGTGGTACGAGTTCGGGACGAAGAATCGAAGACTTTCTCGGGTTTTCCAATCCCTTGTTTTGTCAATTTCTTTCTTGAAACTTGTTACAATGAATTCATGTTTGATTATCTTTGATTTGTTTTCGTTTATTGACATGCTTGGCTAAACATTTATGCCACCTAAACTTTGATGAATGGATGAATATAAAGTTTTTACCTTTTTCGTTATTTGCATGAATATTATGGATTGATTGTGTTTAGTAAAAGGTTTGGTTTATTGATTCGATGTACATGCGTGCTTTAATTTGGTTTATTATTATCATTTGCTTCGTACGATTCTTGGTGACGGTCTATATCACAGAATAGAGTCGTGCTAGGGTTTAGGATTTTGGTGAGTGTCTATATCACGTAAGAAATCTTAACTCTTTAGGGTGAAATTGCGCAAATAACCCTAGAAGTAATTGTTAGTGATTTACTAGGTTTTAGTGTTCTACTAGTTCCAATAGCTGAAAGGTGCAGGGCTATTGATAGGTCTTACCCGGCGAATTGCTTTAGACAGTCCTTGGAAAAGGTCGTACCTTAGTTGCCCCGTCGGTTTATTAGTCTATCAAGTCAAATCAAGAAGCTAAACTACCTTAGATCTATAATTGGAAAAGAGTAGGTCAACATTAGGGTACTTACACAATAATTAGACAACTGGAAAGACGTCTAATAACCGGTAGGATTAACGGCCTAGGTAGCGCCATAAGTTTCACCTCGAGAAGGGTTGAGGGGCTTAGTTGGTGTCTTAATAGGTTTAGTATCATAAGATCCCGATTCCATAATTCATGCATTTAACTTAATCGGTAATTCTTTAAAAGCAATCCAGGATTCTAGTCTAGGTGGTCTCGTTCATCATATAAGAAAAGCCTTTTGCCTTCTTTCGTATTAGTCTAGTTATAATTCACTCTTTAGTTTAATAATTAGTTTAAATAGATTTCCTTAGATTTTCCGTAACCCTCCCCCCCCCCCCAAAAAAAAAAAACAATTAAACAAGTTTCAGTCGTGTCTGTCAGTGTCTATTAGAGTCTAGTTTACGTGATAAATAGAGTCTCGTTGTTCGATATCCGGACTTCCTTAAGTCATACTATAGTGATCGGTACACTTGCCGATTGTGTGGTTTAGGTCGAGTCTAGATTTAAAGCTTTTTAGTGTCTAGCATAGAGAGTCTAGTTTTGTTAATTTTTATAGTCTGTTTAGCACACATCACCTCTAGTCCCACCGTTAAATGATTTATATAGTCAACCAAGGCTTCCTCTACTCCCGTCATTTCATCGATGGCCTCTCTCAAGGCATACACGTAGTTGACGAGAGAGCCTTCTACCAATGATCTTCTTCCTCGTCGGTCGTTCCTGGAGTGTGTTGAGGATGTTTCGTTATTTCTGCTTGACATTCTAAGAAACAAACCGAAAGAAATTTCAAACTAATGAAATAGTACTCCGGCCACGGCCCCGGCCCCGTGTCCACCTCTCTGTAGGTTTTTGAAATAAGGAATCTTGGAGTTTTAAATTATTTTTCTGACTTTTGAAGCATTTTTAAGCAGAAATAAGTTATAAAAGTGTTGTAAAACTTATTTTTGAAAAGATTCCTTGAATAAAAACCTAACAATGATAACAATAAAGCTTGGAATAATGGAGATTTCAAGTTTTAATGAAGGTTTTGAGGAGAAAATGAAGAAGAAGGAAATGGGCAAAAGTAGAAAAGACAAGATGGTTGTTGAGAACCTTCTATAGAATATACCTTATAGGGTATATGTGAAGATCCCACCAGATCTTTGTCTTTGGAATAAGTCCAAGTGTGCAGGAATCTTGCTGCATTTATAGAAAACGACAGCATGCTGGACACGACCCCGTGTGCAGACAAGATTCTGACACTTTTTGTCCGTATTCTGACCAAAAGTCAGACAATAATCTTTAGGTGGGCACGGGGGCGTGTTGACCTGGACATGGTCCCGTGGCCAGAGGTTTTTATGAAGTTATGTCTTATTTTAAGGAATTTATCCGGATCGGGTGGTTCCTTACTGGTCGGAACAACACCAAAGTGCCTGAGATACCTAAGTTGCCCTAGTTTTAGACAAGAATGCAAGAGGTTATTAGAAAGGGTGAATCCTAAGCTAAATACCAGTGGGCAAGAGCAACCTTTATTTCACTTATCCGGGCTCTCGTTAAAGAAGGTGTATGTCGAATCGCTCAGGTCTATGTATGCATCAGCGGAAACCGATGGGGAGTCCTTCACGGCACAATCGACACAGGGAAGACTATGGCTAAAGTCCTCACAAGAGTTAGAGGTGATTTCGGGAGCAACGATGTTGTTAGTATCCGAATGCGTTCTCAATAATTCTCCTTGATCGTCGTCTTGAGATGAGTTAGTTATTTCCATCTCAAATTTTCTTATCAACTGGAGAATTACTTCTTCCATTTGAAATAATTCTTCGAGAATCATATCACCTAGAAGAGATGATTGAGAGCATTCGAGGAAGAGATAAGGATTGTTTTTACTTTCGCCCATCTTAAGGCTACAGGAAAACGATGGGTCTATATACTGGTGAGTGTAATTTAAAAAATAACATTTTAAATCTTCATGAGATCCGCCACATATTTGACACTACGTACCATAAGAGGAGCGAAAGTAAAAATGATCAGTATCACACATGTTTGTGTCAGAAATTACCAACCGTTGGGATCTTACGGTGCTGTCTACAGAAGCTGAAAAATTTAGAAAAATCTATAAAAAAAACAGAAAAAATAAGAAAAACGATTAGGCCGTTGATTTCTAACTTTCTTAAAATCCTTGTGTCCGGCAATGACGGCAAAAACTTGACGTGCGTTAGGTGTGATATATTTTTCTTTATATTTTAAGCCCTTTTTAACACTTTAGTCAAGTTTTAAATTTATAAAACACGATATTCTACTAACACTAAACACACATATGGGCAAGTGCACCCATCGTGAGCGTAGTATAGCGTCGGTAAGATACCGAGGTCGTCCAACGACACAAAAGCTTTTAGTACCGGTTTATCCTCAACGTCTAATCAAATCAAAAGTTTTAGAAAAGGTTTTAAACATGAAAATAAAAACTAAAAATGCTGAAAAATAAAAATAAAAATAAAAAAGATAGACAAGATGAATCACTTGGATCCGACTCGCCTTTAATGTAACCTTTGATGATTTCCATACTTTTGCACTTTTTAAGAGATTATCTTAGTTATAGTAGTAGGCCCCTCTTTTGAAGGTGATGTTACCCTCAACCCAATAGTTTGAGTCAGCAAGGATACAATCCTAAAGGGTTGGAATATTCAAAGATAATTAATTAAGTTATTAATGCGTAATGTGGTAAGCCCCTCTTTCGAAGGCGATGTTACCCTCGGCTAAGTGGTTTGAGTCAGCAAGGATACAATCCCAAGTAGCCGGGTTAATGTATTAATAGTATTTTACATATGAGGGGATCAAGCCATTCGCACCCCCGCCATCCAATACCAGTGGGTATTGAAGGAGGTCCTAGTAAGCTTGACCCAGGTCCTTGCAGGATCTATACACTGAACAAGGCAAGAACCTTACCAAACCATTCCCTTAACCCCCGACCAGGTAGCCAACATATCTATATATAGACCGTAGAGATATGAATGGTGTAAATCTTTTATTTCACATAGACAGTAAAAACGCCAAGACACAACGGACAAATGATAAGGAAGTTTCACCTTCAACATAAGAAACTAGTTATTAAAGTCATTAATACAAAACCAAATAAAAAGTGCGAAAAGATTAAAAATCAAAAGTATTACATTAAATGCTTGTTTTCACCAAGTAATGTAAGAGACTTAGGCAAACATGGCATTTGATTGTCAAGAACTCTTACGATCAATCTTGGATCCCGAGACTACTACACACACTCTAAGATGGATGATGGTGGTGGATGTGGGTGTTATGATGGTGGTAGAGTGTGTGTGAAGTGGGAGAGATGTGGTTTGCCAAGGGATGCCTTTGAAGTGAACCAAGCACCCCTGTTTATAGCCTGGACAGAAGCCCAGACACGGCCCCGTGTCCATTGGGCACGGCCCCGTGTCCATTGGGCACGACCCCGTGTCCATCCTTTTTCTCTTTCTTCATTAATTGCAATTTGTCTGCATTAGCTCCACACGCCCCCGTGTTCGCTGGGCACGGCCCCGTGGGCAGAAGCGTATCTGTACTATCAAGATTTGCTAGATTCTGCGAATCTTAGCGTTGACCACGGCCCGTGTTGAGTTGGGCACGCCCCCGTGTTGGGAATAGAAGCTTCTATGGCTTTTTTTTTCTACAGGTATCTGGCCACGCCCCCGTGTCCGCTGGGCACGGGGCCATGGTCAGCCTTCTGTTTCTTTGTTTTTTGCTTGGGAAGATGCTGTCGAGGGGTCGGGCATGCCACATTTATTCCTTTTCTTTGTATTTATGATAGATTTGGCTGCAAATTTGTTCCTTTTGTTCAATTACGCTCATTTGGTCCTGAAAATACAAAAGGAAGACAAAAGCACACTTTTTCTAACATTAGTACTAAAAAAGGATTAGTTTTATCCTCATTTGATGTAATTTATATGTTGCATTTTTCACACATCAATATATTTCAGAAAAAATGTAAAAATCAGCTACTTACTAGCGGCGGCAAGTAACCATAGTTTTCAAATCCTAGAACGGTACCCCAAAATTCTGAGCCAAGCTGTTTCCTTCCGAGGAAACCGTTGTAACAGAACGGAGAATCCCCGTTTTGATAAGTCCATTTCATTTTTTGACCAGGACTTCGACTCTTTGGTATGGAGATAATACTAGCGTGTCGTTTTTGAAATATTATCTAGGGGAGTGTCGAGAACTTCTTCAAGCTCAAGAAATAAAAATTCAAAGTCCCCCATCATATGTATGTTGCAAGATGGTATGTTGAAATGAAGATAGGTGTGTCTACATTTATAGTGGTGTGAAAGTTCCTCAATAACTGGGTCCACAATATTATATTGGCAGTTTTTTAATATTATACCCCTTTTATTAAAAAAATGTTTTTTCACATTCACTTATCTAATTTTCTACATGGCAATTCATGAGAATGACCTTTATATCCACTTACATTTGCACATTCATGATGGGGTACTAAACAATTTGACAACTAAGCCTCAAGGTAACCGTAACTTTCGGGTGCCACAACCACACCATCCTAATGTTTTGCCCAATCTAGGTACACAACCTAACCGTCCAACCAATCCCAATGTTGTGGCCTATCTGGCGCCACACCCAAACCGTCCAACTCGTTCCTCCATTGAACAACACCCTAACCATCCCCATCTCGTGCAACGTGATATCGGTTGTTCTTTTGTCCAACGTACTCACGCACCACCTTTGGTGCCAAACCCAAACTGCTCCTCATCAAATGTTATCCACCCCATATATGCATACAGGTACATCTACCAATCTTTGTGCAACCACAAATATGACAACGATCGGGACTCAAATTCATTATCGGATGGCGCCGTTGTTAGTGACGATCCATGGGATCAGGGTTTACGATAACAAATCTGATTCAAATTCCACGTTTTAATAAGCTGTTAGTTGTATTATTTGTCTGCTTGTCATTCGGCTAAGTTTGTTGACATTTAACTTTTATTATCAAATTATGTGTTGTTTTCAACATCTAGTAACACTTAATAAAATAGAAAACTATGAAATAAATAACAAACTAAAATTGCAGGGATTTGATCGCTTTTTTTACAAACCAATAAAACACAATACTACACACACTTATACAAAAGTAAAAATACAAACGAAAATAAGACATGGAAATAACTACAGCTCCATAGGTCATCTCCTAGCTCCCTTTGTATAAGTGAGTTCTTCTCGGATTAAGATACACTCACTTGGAGGGAGAAAATTGTTTTGCAATCCGAACCTGCTAGGGTGCAAAGGAACCTACAGCTTTAAAGCTCAAAAACACATCATTTGAAACAAGACAATCCCATTGTGATAGGTTTTTTCCTATCATTTGAAAAAAATAACAGTGAATATCGGTTTTTCATTGAAAAGTTATAAAAATAAATATTGTACCCAAAGACAGGGGTAGACTTATTAACAAAGATCGGGTTCCTAGGAACCTTTTCAGTTTTTAATTTTTAGCATAAATATATATATATAACAAACTGAAAAGAAACCCCTAAGTATAATATATAGGGAACTCTTAAAAAAAGTAAGCTTTAGTAGTCTACTGGATAATCTGCATTCTTATACCCTTGACACCCGGGTTCGAATCCTGTATGAAGCAAATATTAATTTTTTGTTTTGTTTTTTTAATTTCTATTTTTATTTATTTTCTTTAATGAAAAACCCATTTAGGGTTACAAACTCATTTAGGGTTACAACAAAGCTCATAACAAAAAAACAACAGCGGCGCCTCCACCCTCACCCTGCCTCCTCCTCCCTCAGCGACACCTCCGCTCCGGCCATCCTCCTCCAGCCGCTCCGGCCGTCCTCCTCCACCCGAAAACCGTCCTCCTCCGGTAAAGTCTCTTTTGAGGTAAAGTCTCTACGAACAACAGAACCACAACCACCCTAAAATCAACAGTCTCTATTTCTATCTATCGCTTTCTCTCGTGTTTTGTTGAATACTTAAACATGTATGATTTTGTTTTGAATCTGTGATTTGTGAATAAGAATTTGGGATTTTAGTTCTTTTAAAACTAGAATTTTAGGGGGTATGGAATGATTATTGAAAAGAAAGATACGTTACCCTTTGTGATAATCTTGAATCTTGTAATGCATTAACCAGTTATCAAAGCTAATAAGAATTGACTGGATTGAGTGCTTACCGTTCAACTGTGTAGTGATGTATTATTCTTAGTTGTAAATATATGTTCTGATGTTTATTTGTTTAAAATTATCAGGAAGTGAAGTGTCCATCTAAAACATGAGTTACATGATTAAGAAGAATGACGAAGACAGGCTCAGCAGCTTACCCGAAGAGGTTGTTTCACACATACTCTCTTTAATGCCTACAAAATTTGCGGTGAGAACTAGCATCTTATCCTGGAGATGGAGGTATAGTTGGATGTCTGTTACAAATCTTGACTTTGATGATCGACACCCCTACCACGACTTAAACTGTTTTACGAAATTTGTTGATCGGGTGTTGGAGCTTCAAAAATCACCCCAAGTTAAAGTATTCCGGATGTGTTTTTCTGAAATGTGGGTTAAGAAGTCAAACGTGTCCAAGTGGATTGAAGTAGCAGTCCGGTTAAATGTTTCTGAGCTTGATGTACAATCTATTCTGCTTGAAGTACCTGTTAGCCTGTTCACTTGCAGGACACTCACAAAATTAAAATTGGCTCAGAATACTTATACAGGTCTCAATCAGTGTGATTGGGATGTTTGGGAGTGTTCGTCTCCAGTCAATCTTCCTTGTCTGAAAACTCTAGACATCTATGTTATTGCCAATCCTTTTGTAAATGCATTTAAACTCCTCCCTGGATGCCCGGTGCTTGAGAATTTATATTTGTGTGTAACATGCAAGGATGAAGAAGAAGATTACATATTCAATATCCCTACTTTAAAACGACTGGAACTCAGATGGCTGAAACACAGACTGGTTAACGACAAAGTTGTTTTACAGGTCCCTAATCTTGAATACCTATCTGTTACCCATTTCTTCAGCAGTCCTGTTGTCAAGAAAGAGTTGTCGTCATTGATTGATCAGCCGTTGAGGCATCATATGTGGGTTAAGTGTCTAAAGGAAGCGGGCTTAAATAACTTTCAGTTCAAAGAGTAAGTTTTTTTTTCTTTTTTATCTTTTTGACTTCATCGTGTTTCTATGTTCCCGTTTTAAAATAATTGTTTGTAAGTTGGTGTTTACTACTTTACTCTTTGAGTAAACGTGATTGTATGTGTTATGCTATCTATCTAAACTCTAATAAATGCCACGTGGCATTATTTCCATTAATTTAGTAGCAGTATGATGCTTACGCGCGTTGCGGCACAAACATCACCTTAAATCCTAAAAGGAAACGTTAAATCGAGCCGAGCCGTCATTAATATTTGAATCAAAACCTTTACGTAAGCCATACATCTCTCAAACTTTATTTAGTGCGGTTTATAACAAATAAGTTAAAAGTATTTTATTAACTAAGCATGGATTTTACTTTCTCATCACTATACTATACACTATTTTCATGCTATTTGAGTACCACAGCTCAAGAGCCCATAAGAAATCATCCCATGTGTACAACTCTAGAGGAAATATATGAGGATAATTTTTGCATAAAGATGGAACTAAGTCATAATATTGGTGGCCGATGATGTCTAGATCAGCTTGTCAAGGCTAGTTGTAGTTTAGTCGGAGGCCAGGGGGACTTTTGGTTCCAGGATCGACCAACACATTTGGCGAATTTTGGGCTTGTTTACCTCCTTGGAGGGTACCATGTTGGATTCTCGGAGAGAGGCTGAATCAAGCACCGAGGATGTATAACTCATTCTGGAGGACCCTCTCGAACGGAATCTATGTAGCGTAAGTCTGGCGCCAGCTGCAATAAGATGTCGTCCAAAAAAATTATCGTATTTTGATCGCAGGTGCTGAAAATATAAAATAGGACTAAACAGAATCAAGATGGTAGGCCCATTTTGTTGTCCATTTAAATAAAAATGACAAGATTTTTAAAAACCATTAGAAATCCAAATATAGTTCCTGAAAGGATCAAAAACCATTACCTCCTTTGCTTAAACTATCCCTTATAGCAACAGTGTTCCTCGGATCTAAAGCCATGATTGCTTCAATTCCAAAGCTTAATCATGTGATAAAAATACAATGAAATATTAATAAATGGACAAATAAAAAATGTAAGATGTAAAGAAAAATATTGAACTTATTTAGAAAACTACCTGTATCAAATGTTTATGGCAAAGAATCAAAGTATGCCATAAATCTCAAGTTGATATCATGTTTTTTCCTTCATACTCCACACCAATACCATTTTTTTTAAACGTGAACTTCAATAAACAACACCGAACCCGAAAACCGGGACGAACAGAACAAACAAGGGACTACATATTCACAAATTTACACCAATCCCCCCAATCGAACTTGCCTTTCTTGGCCCAATGCTTAAAAAAAAAAAAAAAAAACCCTAACTTTGCTAAAGATCTCGTCGACACTACACCTCTTTCCATCGAATCTAAGGCTGTTTCTGGCCTTCCACAAAACCCAACAAGCCGTGAGCACAATTCCATGTAAACCCTTTCTTTCCATAGACCTTCTAGCATCCGAATTGTGAACTTCAAGTAAGTCTCTAAAGAAAAAAATAAAGAAGTTCGATACCCGGCACCAAAAGCTGATTTTCTGCCATAAACCCAAAGCCAGAGGACAAGCAGTAAAAAGATGAGTCACGGAGTCGAAACCAGCATTACAGAAGCTGCACACATCATCGGCCACCAACACACCCCTCTTAGCAAGCGCCTCGACCGTCGGAATCCTATCCATATCCGCACACCAGGCAAAAATGTTACATTTATGCGGGATCCACTTACACCAATCCATGATGTACCAGCTACTATAATCTTTCTTCGAATCTAAATGTGTTTTCACGGCCGCAACCGAGAAGTCCTCCGAACCGTAGCCCTCTAAACTCCATCTATCTGGATTGCTAGACAAACTGACCGAACCCATAGCCGCAGATAAAGACTGCCATTCAGCCCCTTCAACATCAGAATCTGGGTCGTGTCTCCATAACCAAAGGCCATCTCCATCTAACCGATCACGAACACAACATGTTTCCACCACCTCTAAACGGAAAAGATAAGGAAACTTGTCTTTCAACGGAACGTCGAATAACCAAGGGTCAAGCCAAAACATAATGTTATCTCCCCTACCCACCACTCCTTTAAAAAGGTTGCGGATAGGTAGGTTATCCACCAAAGGCTTCTTTAGAACCGATGCGATGTTACACCAAACTCCACCACAAGCTTTTTTCGCTGGAAAAAAGTCCCAATTGGATCCTCCAACGTGAACCGCATTTATAACTTTAACCCACAAATTATCCTTCTCGTTTTTATATCTCCATCCCCACTTAGCTAACAACGCTGTATTCACATCTTTTAGGTTATGAAACCCCAAGCCTCCCATTTTCTCAGGAGACGCAACTCTATCCCACGCAACCCAAAGCAACTTCTTTTCCTCCGAGGACCCCCCCCCCCCCCCAAGCAATTTTCTGATCAAAGATTCCAAATCCTCCACTACTTTAACCGGGGCACGATAAAAAGAACAGTAATAAGTGGGAAGACTTTCGAGCACTGAACGAATTAGAGTGACTCTACCACCTATAAAAAGAAAAGAAGCTTTCCATAAGGATAGACCCTTCTCAAAAATCTCAAAAACCGGTCTCCAATTGATAATCCGGTTCATATTAGCCCCAAGAGTCAAACCAAGATACTTAAACGGGAGAGTCTCAGCTTTACAACCTGTCGCAACCCCCGGTCCCTAATTCCCGGGAACGGGAGGCCGTGAGCCAGTTTCGGTGGTATCGCGAGTTTATTCAATTTTGGCAGCGAAATTTACATCAGGACCGTAGTTAGGAAATATTTTATCAGAGTAAAACACCACATTTTCATAATATTAAACACATGGGATAAAACCCAAGTTTGCAATACACACAATTTCATAGGAATAAATCTTATTTTATTTAATAAAAACATCTATTTTATTTTAGGTAACTTTATTGCCACTTTTCCAGGCCTTCAGCGCTGTCCAGCTGGCCTCTATTTGGCTTTCACAGTTTGTTACCTGAAACGCATTTTAAAAACATTTGTCAGTGGGAAATACTGGTGAGTGAATCCCAGTTTAATCAAGTTTAAATAAAAACCATTGTACAGTATTGAGGGCGGTCTCGCAATTATATTTGTTTCCAAGTCATATCAATTATCACCCGTGGTACTGTTAGACCCGACTTGTGGAAATGTTACCCCTCCAGTAACAAATTTTGTATACAAAACCCCAACATACCCACGATAATTGTATCCTTACAAATACTCAATAACTGTTTAATATATAATAAATCGTGTGAGGTTTTGTAAAAACAGTTAACAAAAAGCGGATCAACTCACATTGCTGTCTTAGATTATCCTTTAGGGTTTCCTGAGAATTATCTATAATTTACACAAAGCACACGTGTTAGTATAATAACCCATTTTAACATTAGTAATACCCTCCCCGAGACGGCATTCCAATGACTACGTTGGGCAGAACCACGACAGCCATTACGAAACCCTAGATCAATCGGGCAGAGTATCTAATACGTATCCATGGGTTATGATACTTACAACGGAGCAGAACTTCGTTATTTAGGGGGGTATTATACCCGTGTATAATGCCTACACTTCAGTTTTGTGATTTGAGAAAAGAAATCTGAACGAATTCGACTGAAGGCCCGATGCCTTCTTATATAGGGGCTGAGTTTGGATTTCTCGCGGCCCGCGTAAGTGTAGGCGAAGGCCTATGCGGCCCGCGTCAACGCTGGTCAACAGCGTAGGTGATCCGGGTCACTTAGTAGGTTCGACACATGTTGGGCCACGTGGCGGCCCAGGGTTCAACCACATTTTACCTTCTCGCGGCTCGCGTAAGGGTTAAGGTGTGGCTTACGCAGCCCGCCTCAAACCCAAAAATCTGATTTTTGATTATTTTTAGTAATATTTAAGGTATTCGGGGTTCGTTTCACGTATGGGGTGTATTTTAGGAAATATTGGAATATTTTAAAATATATTAGGGTGTCGGAAAATTTATGAGGGTGTCGGTTTTCTTTAGAGTTGTTATATCCTCCTCACCTTGTTTTAGAGCTCGTCCTCAAGATCTACTGGAACAAGTGTGGATATTTCCTTTGCATTTCTGATTCGAGCTCCCATGTGTACTCAGGTCCTCTTTTAGAGTCCCACTTCACTTTGACCAGAACTAATCTCTTATGTTTGAGGTTCTTGACTTTTCTGTCTTCAATCTGTAGAGGCCTTTCTACAAACTTGAGTTGTTCATTTACCTCTATATCCTTAAGAGGCACTACTAGTGATTCATCAGCTAAACACTTTTTGAGATTAGATACATGAAACGCATCATGTATTCCTGCCATTTCCTCTGGCAGTTGTAGCTGATAGGCTACAGGTCCTATTCTTCTAATAATCTTAAAAGGTCCAACATACCTGGGACTTAGCTTTCCTCGTTTGATGAATCTTACTACTCCTTTCCAAGGAGAGACATTCAACAATACTTTGTCTCCTACTTGAAATTCCAGTGGTTTTCGTCTGTTGTTAGCATAGCTCTTTTGTCGATCACGTGCTGTTTTTAGTCGTTCCTTGACTTGAATGATCTTATTGGTTGTCTCATGTACTATCTCAGGTCCAGATAGTTGCTTTTTCCCAATTTATGCCCAACAGACTGGGGTTCGGCACTTTCGTCCATAAAGTGCTTCGAATGGTGCAGTGTTGATACTTGTATGATAACTATTATTATAAGAAAATTCTATTAAAGGTAAGTGATTGTCCCAATTACCTCCGAAATCAATTACACAAGCTCTAAGCATGTCCTCCATTGTCTGAATTGTTCTTTCGCTTTGTCCGTTTGTTTGAGGATGATAAGCTGTGCTCAGATTTAACTTGGTTCCCATTGCTTTTTGGAAGCTTGACCAAAAATGAGAGGTAAATCGGCTATCCCTATCAGAAACAATTGATAAAGGAATTCCATGTAATGAAAAGATTTCATTTACATATAATTTAGCTAACTGTTCCATACTGAAAGTTTCTTTCATTGTTAGGAAATGAGCTGACTTGGTTAGCTTATCTACAATCACCCAGATTGTATCATTACCTTTCCTTGTTTTGGGTAATTTGGTAACAAAATACATTGTTATCAATTCCCATTTCCATACTGGCATTTCTAACTGTTGTAACAAACCTGAGGGTTTCTGATGTTCAGCTTTAACTTGTGAACAAGTTAAACATTTAGAAACATAGGCTGCTATGTCCTTTTTCATTCTTATCCACCAAAAATTATTTCTTAAATCCTGGTACATTTTATCACTTCCTGGATGCATTGTATATTTAGACTTATGGGCTTCTTCTAATATACGATGGCGTAGGTTTCCTAATTTAGGTATCCACATTCTCTTCTTATGGAATCTCCAAATTCCAGTTGTTCCTTGTTCTAATTCTTTAATCATACCTTTTAGCTTTTCAGTATCATCCTTGATTACTGATTCTTGTGCTTTTCTAATTTGATCATTTAAATCTGCTTGTAGATTTAATTTAAGAGAACGTACCCTTTTTGGCTTTTCATGATATTTTCGACTTAAAGCATCAGCAACTACATTTGCCTTTCCTGCATGATACTGGATATCACAATCATAATCACTAAGCATTTCCATCCAGCGTCTTTGTCTCATATTCAACTCCTTTTGCCTGAAAACATACCTTAAACTTTTATGATCAGTGAATATGGTAAACTTACTACCATAAAGGTAATGTCTCCAAATCTTAAGGGCAAAAATTATGGCTCCTAACTCTAGATCATGGGTTGAATAATTCTCTTCATGATTCTTAAGTTGCCTAGACGCATAAGCTATAACCTTTTGGCGTTGCATTAATACACATCCATACCCTAGTTTGGAAGCGTCACAATAGACTACAAAGTCTTCAGTTCCTTCTGGTAACGCTAGTATGGGTGTATTAGTTAATCTTTGTTTAAGAATTCTAAATGCTTCTTCTTGCTTTGGTCCCCATTCAAACTTAATGGATTTACAGGTTAACTTAGTTAAAGGAATAGCTATTCTAGAGAAATCTCAAATAAATCTTCTATAACAACCGGCCAATCCTAAGAAACTTCTAACCTCGGTTGGTGACTCAGGTGTTTTCCACTTGGTTATTGCCTCGATTTTTGTAGGATCCACATGAATTCGTTCATGATTTACTAAATGTCCAAGAAACTGTACCTGTTCTAACCAAAACTCGCACTTTGAAAATTTAGCATAAAGATTTTCTTTTCTTAATAGACTTAAAAGGGTGTGCAAATGCTTTGCATGATCGTCCTTACTTTTAGAATAAATTAGAATATCATCAATAAAAACAATTATGAATTTATCCAAATATGGCTTACATATTCGGTTCATCATATCCATAAATGCAGCTGGGGCATTGGTTAAACCAAATGGCATGACAGTAAATTCATAATGGCCATACCTTGTTCTGAATGCGGTCTTAGGAATATCCTCTTCCTGTACCTTTAATTGATGATATCCTGACCTTAAATCGATTTTAGAGAAAAATCGAGCTCCTTGCAATTGATCGAACAGATCATCGATTGTCGGTAATGGGTACCGATTCTTAATTGTGACTTTGTTCAATTCACGGTAGTCAATGCACATACGCATTGATCCGTCCTTTTTAACGAATAAAATTGGCGCTCCCCATGGTGATGAGCTTGGCTGTATGAATCCTTTTTCCAGCAATTCGTCTAATTGTTTCTTTAGTTCCCGCATCTCTGCTGGTGCCAATCTGTAAGGTGCTTTGGCAATTGGTGCTGTTCCTGGTAGCAGGTGAATTCTTAATTCTACTTCTCTATCTGGAGGTAGTACTGGTAACTCTTCTGGAAATACATCTGAAAACTGAGATACGACTGGAATGTCTTTTAGTTCTTTTCCTTTTGTGTTAGTGATTAAAGAAATCAAATACACTATAGACCCTTTTCTTATATAGCTTGCAGTTTTCATCACAGAGATGAATTTCGTGGATCTAAATGGTTTATCACCTTTAATTGTGATCTTTTCACCTTTTGGTGAATTTACTTGAATTGACTTTTGATCACATAAAATACTGGCTTTACTAGCTATTAACCAATCCATTCCTAAAACGATATCAAATCCTGCCAGATTCATTGGGTAAAGGTTTGCAATAAACTTTTGATTTAAAATTTCTATTCTTGCTCCCTGCAAGATTTCAGAAATCCTAGCTGTTTCTCCATTTGCTATCTCTACTAGACATTCTTGTGGTAGTTTAGTTAATGACTGATTTAGAAGTTTGCAAAATGAAGTATTAATAAAACTTTGGTTTGCACTAGAGTCAAATAATACTTTAGCAAAAACATCATTAACTAAAAACGTACCGGCTATAACGTCCGGAATCATCTTGGCTTCATCTGCAGTTAGAACGAATGCTCTAGCATTTTTAGTGTTCCTGTTGTTCGCAGCTGGAGCCAATTTCGGACAGTTCGGCTTGATGTGACCTTTTTCTCCACAATTGAAGCACAGTCCATTACTGGTTTTTCTTCTGCAATCTTCTTCCTTGTGTCCTGGTGCCTTGCAAAAATTGCAATGAGTGGAGCATTTTCCCGAATGCTTTTTCTTGCAGACCTTGCAGAATGGTGCAGAGGTAGAACCCATATTCCTACGGTTGTAATTCCCATAACGGAATTCTTGGGTAAGCCTTTGGGCTAGGTTTCTCCTTTGGTCTTCTTCTCTAGTACGGATTAACTCATCTGTCAAGGTATTTGCTAGTTCTACAGCTTCTTCTATGGTTTGGGGTCTAGCTGCCTTGACTACATGTCTAATCTCTCCAATTAATCCCCATATGTAGCGGGAGATTAATACTAGTTCAGGTGATGCAAGGGTTGGTACTATTCTAGTGTAACAACTCTCATCAAAAGTCATATTTATTAAATTAATTTGTCCAATAGGAAACCCTAATTAAGACACCCAAGTGATTCTGCGCAAACCCTAAAATTTTCAGAACAATCAGAATCAGGATCAGGGCCCCTAAAACTCAGGGGGGTAAACCCTAGTTACGATTATCCTAAAATCTCGTTGTCAAAACTGAATTTACGAAAATTGTCAAGTCAGCAGGCCTAGTCCCAAACGTGGCAACCCTATGACCCTTAGGTGTCCCTTGCGCACCGTAAGGGTTAGAGTGTTACGGTGCGCAAGGGTTGACAAATTTTGGGTATAAATAGAGGATCGTGGGACTTGATTTCTGGAATTTGAGCGACGAACCAATTCGTAATATGCTCTGAGATATCTTCTGTTTACCACAATTAACACACACGATTCACTAATCGACGCCGCAATCAGGGTAATAATTCGATCGCTATTACGATTCATTTTCCGATCGATCAATATATCCAATGGATGTTTAAGTGCCGCCTACATTAGGGTGATGCTTTGTCATTCGTCGTTAATTCGATGGATGTTTAAGTATCGCACTTTGTCATTCGTTGTGAGAATTTGATCTCGTGAGTTATCGTAAATGCTGTATTGATTACTAACCCAAAATTGTGTGCCTGTTATTAATTTAGGTTAAAAGGCTAATCAGTAGGCTAGACTCTGCCCAAATTAAATCTGCAATGTGAGTCATTCTCTTTTTATCAAATTTACTTTCAAAATCATGTTTATTTTCAAAGGTTATAATTACAGTGATTAAGTTTATGTAATCACCAAGTTACAGCCGGTATGTGGGGTTTTGTATACATTACTTGATAACCGTCACTATTGGACAACGAGTTAGCCAATGAGTGATATGACCATAGTCACAGACACCATCGGGCAAAGAGGCTACCGATGGATGTTCGAGTGACAAGTACTGTGGGTATTTGGTTTGATATCGGAAACATTGTAATCTCTCTTAATACTGTAAATTATAAGAACCGAGTCATTTTCATAAATAGAATGATTCACTCAGTATTTCCCGCTGACAAAACCTTTTTCAAACATGTTTCAGGTGATCTGTTGTGATCCAGGAAAAGTGCCACGAAGCACTACAAAGCTTAAGGAAGTGGCTCAGTATAAAATAAAGAAACATGTTTCGTAAAATAAAAGATTTCTTCGTGAAATCTCAAGATTGTAAATTACCGGGTTTTATCCCGAGTTGTGAAATAAAATAATCGGGAAATATTTCAGTTTTAAAAGATCCTGATGAAAACTTCCGCTGTTAAATAAATACCACGGGATTTCTGTCCCGCGGCTCCTGAAACGGGTCAAACCGGGTCGGGGGCCGTGACAGAAAAAGGTGGTATCAGAGCCACTGATTTAAGCCAATAAGTATTTAGAAAATACTTAATTTTTATTACTATTTTGTGATTATGTGTTTTATTATCTGATTAATTGTGTACAGTATGGGCAGATCTTTATATGCTAACCACTGTAGCAGTAAATACAAATCTTTAAAATAATCTAACTTAAAGTTTTAGCACCCAGATTACCTACAGTCTAGAAATCTTATTCAGTAAATAAATAAGTAAACCTTAGTATGTTTTAATTTTTAGTTGTCTTGGTAGTTACCCAGTATGAAATAATATTTAAAAAAAGTTTTCTATGATATTTTATTATAAAATTTTGACTTAATAAATTTTGATTGTTTTGCATATTTAAAACAGCATGAGTGACTTGTCTGACGCCCTTCAGAATTTAAATCTTTATCCGGTAAGAATAGAGGTTTCCAGAGATTTTAATAGGTATATACCAGACATAGAAGAACCTATAGAATTCAACGCTTTACCTCTCGAGAAACCCAAGCCTAAGAAAATGGAAATTAGGGAAAGCTCTAGGCAAAGTGAGGGGTTACCGTCTCAGGAAGAGCTAGATCTGATATTGACAAGCTAGGATACTATTAAGCCGATTAATGAAAATGATTTTATTCATTCTCTTGAAACACAACTACCAATAAACTTAGAACCAGCTATTCCAAACCTTTCAATCCACTCGCAAATAGACGAATGGTTGACTAATGAAATACAGTTACAAAACAATCCCTATAAGTTTTTTCCTCAGTACAATATAGAACCTTTACCAAATCCACCAATGAGTAACGAGAAAATGGATGAACTCTGCCATTTTGACAAAGAACTAGTGGATGCTGGGAATAGGATCCAAGAGATTTTGGGACAGATCTCCTGGAATTACGATAAGATGGAACGTCGTTACTAGAATACCAACTGACAAAAGATAAGGGGGTTTATAGAACTGTAGTGGTATAATAGTAATAAGTAAAAATAGTCTGTAAAATAACTACAAATAAAACTTTGTAAGATAATAGTGTGTATTGATGCATACTATTAAATATAAATGGAAATCGAGAATCAAAAGTTTTGGCTATATTGGTGTTATGAATTCTGTATAATTGTTTTGTGTAATTGTTATTTAATTGATACTAATAAATTATATATATTAATTATCAGATGGAAAACGCTAATAATGAACCAGTTAATGAGATTAATCAATCTGAGCAACAACCGGGGGATCAATATATGACTAGGCAGGATATAGAAAATATCGTTGCTCAAGGGATAGCCAATGCTATTCCAGCATTCGTTGCTGCTGTTAAAAATCCAATAGAACTGCAACAAATCGTTCCTAGCAAACGTATTTCTGAAGATAACTTCAGTAATAGTATAAACGGAGGCAGTAATCATGTTAATCATGATAATGAACCACGGCAAGCTCCGCTCCCTAAGAAAATGAAAGCTACAACACCTGGTTGCACTTATAAAGAATTTCTTGCTTGTAAACCCACTGAGTTTGCAGGCAATGAAGGAGCGATTGCGGCACTGCGTTGGTTAGAGAAAACCGAGGCAGTAATTGCCATAAGTAAATGTGTTCAGGATGATCAGGTCATGTATGCGTCAAACCTTTTTAAAGAAGGGGCGCTAGAATGGTGGAACACGGTGTTACAAGCAAAAGGAAGAATGATAGCTTATGCCATGAATTGGGAAGGATTTAAGAATCTTGTAGAAAGAAAATTCTGTCCTGAGTATGAAAAAGATCAAATGGCAAATAAGTTTTTAAACCATAGAATGATGGGTATAGATTGTCGCGGTTATACTTCAACATTCTTTGAATATGCTAGAGTGGTACCAACGCTGGCTTCGCCAGAACCGGTACTCATTCTCGCTATATTTGGGGACTGATTAGTGAAATCCGTAACATCATTAAAGCTGCGAGACCTCGTACGATTGACGATGCTGTGGAATTAGCCAATACCCTAACCGACGAACGGGTACGCACACAAGATGAAAACAGGAAGAAGGAACTGGCTCAGAAAATTACCCAAGGATTTCGTATGGGTAATAATAACAGCTTCACGAAAAGAGGAACAGGGCAATCTTCAAATCCGCCGTTTTGCAGGAATTGCAGAAAGAAACATTTTGGAAGATGTAATGTAACCTGCAATTTTTGTAAAATGGTAGGACATCGTGAAGAGGAATGCAGAAAGAAAACAAGAGTCTGCTATAACTGTGGAGAAAAGGGACATTTTAGACCAGAATGTCCTAAATTGGTCAAACCAGCAGACAACAAAGCCAAGACAACTGATGGAGCTACTAAGAAGAATGTCCGAGCCTTTCAGTTAACCACTCAGGAGGCCGAGATGATTCCAGATGTGATAGCTGGTACGTTCCTAGTTCGCAACATTTACGCCAAAGTATTATTTGACTCTGGTGCAAACCAAAGTTTTATCAATACTTCATTCTGCCAAGCTCTTAATATACCCTTAACCAACATTAGGCAGATTTTTACAGTCGAAACGGCTGATGGGAATTCAGTTAAAATAGATAAGGTTTTGCAAAATATAGAAATAGGACTTTTAGGTCATAAATTTTCTGCAAATCTGTTACCTATGAAATTAGCTGAATTCGATGTTGTGTTAGGAATGGATTGGTTAGTAGCCAACCATTCTCGAAATCTCTGTGATAAGAACTCTATAGAAATTCAGGCACCCACCGGAGAAGTAATTGTGATTACAGGAGATAAACCACGTAAGCCTATGAAGTTCATATCAGTAATGAAAGTTGCTAATTATGAACGAAAACAAGGAATAGTATATATGATTTCAATAGTCATTAGTACTAAGGGAAAAGAACTTAAGGAAATTCCTGTAGTCTCAGAATACCCAGAGGTATTCCCAGAAGAATTACCAGGATTACCACCAGATAGGGAGGTAGAATTTAGGATTCATCTAATTCCAGGAACTATACCGATAGCCAAGGCACCTTATCGGTTAGCACCCACAGAAATGTTAGAACTGAAAAAGAAATTAGATGAATTACTAAGTAAAGGTTTCATACAACCTAGTTCATCCCCATGGGGAGCACCTGTGTTGTTTATTAAGAAAAAGGATGGTTCAATGAGAATGTGTATCGATTATAGAGAATTGAATAAGGTTACAATTAAGAATCGATACCCATTACCTAGGATTGATGATCTTTTTGATCAACTTCAAGGAGCTAGATATTTTTCTAAGATAGATTTACGCTCGGGATATCACCAATTAAAGGTACAAGAAGAAGACATACCTAAGACTGCTTTCAGAACTAGGTATGGTCATTACGAGTTTACAGTCATGCCCTTTGGGTTAACAAATGCACCTGCAGCATTCATGGACATGATGAATAGGATCTGTAAACCGTATTTGGATAAATTTGTAATTGTTTTCATAGACGATATACTTATTTATTCAAAAAGTCAGGACGAACATTGTCAGCACTTGCATGCACTCTTAACTTTGTTAAGAAAAGAAAAGCTTTACGCCAAATTCTCAAAGTGTGAATTTTGGTTGCAAGAAGTGCAATTTTTAGGACATATGGTGAATCACGAAGGTATTCATGTAGACCCTGCTAAGATAGAGGCGTTCCACAAACTGCAATGGAAATTAGAAGTTTTATAGGATTAGCTGGATACTATAGACGGTTTATTAAGGATTTTTCCAAGATAGCTGTACCGTTAACTAAGCTAACTTGTAAAGCAGTTAAGTTTGAATGGGGATCTAAACAAGAAGAAGCTTTTAGAATCTTGAAACAGAAATTAACCAATGCTTCAATCTTAGCCTTACCAGAAGGAACTGAAGATTTTGAAGTATACTGTGATGCTTCAAAATTAGGATTAGGATGTGTACTTATGCAACGCAAGAAGGTAATTGCGTATGCCTCAAGACAATTGAAAAAGCACGAAGAAAACTATACAACTCATGATTTAGAATTAGGAGCTGTATTTTTTTCCCATAAGATTTGGAGACATTATCTGTACGGAAGTAAATTTACTATCTATACAGATCATAAGAGTTTAAAATATATATTTGGGCAAAAAGAGTTAAACATGAGGCAAAGGAGGTGGATGGAAATTTTAAGTGATTACGACTGTGATATTCAGTATCACGAAGGAAAGGCAAATGTAGTTGCAGATGCCTTAAGTCGTAAGTATCATGAGAACCAAAGACGAGTTCGTGCTCTTAGATTAAATTTACAATTAGATTTAATGAAGCAATTGAAGAATGTTCAAGAAACAGCAATAGAGGATGTTGCTGAAGGAATGAAAGGATGAATAAAAGAATTAGAACAAGGAGCTGATGGAATTTGGAGATTCCACAAAAGCAGAATATGGGTACCTAAGCAGGGAGAATTAAGAAATAAGATTTTGGAAGAAGCCCATAAATCTAGGTATACTATACATCCAAGAAACAATAAGATGTACCAAGATTTAAGAAAGAATTTTTGGTGGATAGGCATGAAAAAGGATATAGCTAGATATGTTTCTAAATGTCTTACTTGTTCACAAGTTAAGGCAGAACATCAGAAACCTTCAGGTCTACTACAACAATTAGAGATGCCTGTATGGAAATGGGAACTTATAACAATGGATTTTGTTACTAAGTTACCCAAAACAAGAAAAGGTAATGATGCGATTTGGGTAATTGTGGATCGATTAACCAAATCAGCTCACTTTCTACCAATGAAAGAAACCTTTAGCATGGAAAGATTGGCGAAGTTTTATGTTGATGAAATTGTATCTCTACATGGAGTTCCACTCTCCATTGTATCAGATAGGGATAGTCGTTTTACTTCTCATTTCTGGAAAAGTTTCCAGCAAGCAATGGGAACTCGACTAAACCTAAGTACGGCTTATCATCCCCAAACAGACGGACAAAGTGAAAGGACGATCCAAACTCTAGAAGACATGCTCCGAGCGTGTGTGATAGATTTTGGTGGAAATTGGGATGATCATTTACCATTAATTGAATTCTCCTATAATAATAGCTATCATTCAATTATTGAAACTGCCCCATTCGAGGCACTATATGGAAGAAAGTGCAGAACTCCAGTTTGTTGGGCAGAAATAGGAGAAAGTCAATTGTCAGGTCCTGAAATAGTGCAAGAGACGACCGACAAGATTACTCAAATCAAGGAAAGACTGAAGATGGCTCGAGATTGCCAGAAGAGTTATGCCGATAATAGATGCAAGCCATTAGAATTTAAGGTTGGAGACAGAGTAATGTTGAAAGTTTCTCCTTGGAAAGGAGTTGTTCGATTTGATAAGAAAGGAAAACTAAGTCCAAGGTACGTAGGACCATTTCCAGTGATCCAACGTATAGGACCAGTTGCATATAGTTTACAACTACCAGAAGAATTATCTGGAGTACATGATGTATTTCATGTATCCAATCTCAAGAAATGCTTATCAGATGAATCACTGGTAGTACCTCTTCGAGATATAGAGGTAAACGAAAAGCTGAAATTTGTAGAGAAACCTCTTCAGATAGAAGACAGAAAAGTGAAGTTTCTCAAGCACAAACGACTAGTGCTAGTTAAAGTCAAGTGGGATTCGAAACGAGGACCCGAATACACTTGGGAACTGGAATCAGAAATGAAGCGAAAGTGTCCTCAATTATACAGTAAATCTCGAGGACGAGATTTTTATTAAGGTGGGGAGAATGTAACAACTCTCATCAAAAGTCATATTTATTAAATTAATTTGTCCAATAGGAAACCCTAATTAAGACACCCAAGTGATTCTGCGCAAACCCTAAAATTTTCAGAACAATCAGAATCAGGATCAGGGCCCCTAAAACTCAGGGGGGGTAAACCCTAGTTACGATTATCCTAAAATCTCGTTGTCAAAACTGAATTTACGAAAATTGTCAAGTCAGCAGGCCTAGTCCCAAACGTGGCAACCCTATGACCCTTAGGTGTCCCTTGCGCACCGTAAGGGTTAGAGTGTTACGGTGCGCAAGGGTTGACAAATTTTGGGTATAAATAGAGGATCGTGGGACTTGATTTCTGGAATTTGAGCGACGAACCAATTCGTAATTTGCTCCGAGATATCTTCTGTTTACCACAATTAACACACACTATTCACTAATCGACGCCGCAATCAGGGTAATAATTCGATCGCTATTACGATTCATTTTCCGATCGATCAATATATCCAATGGATGTTTAAGTGCCACCCACATTAGGGTGATGCTTTGTCATTCGTCGTTAATTCGATGGATGTTTAAGTATCGCACTTTGTCATTCGTTGTGAGAATTTGATCTCGTGAGTTATCGTAAATGCTGTATTGATTACTAACCCAAAATTGTGTGCCTGTTATTAATTTAGGTTAAAAGGCTAATCAGTAGGCTAGACTCTGCCCAAATTAAATCTGCAATGTGAGTCATTCTCTTTTTATCAAATTTACTTTCAAAATCATGTTTATTTTCAAAGGTTATAATTACAGTGATTAAGTTTATGTAATCACCAAGTTACAGCCGGTATGTGGGGTTTTGTATACATTACTTGATAACCGTCACTATTGGACAACGAGTTAGCCAATGAGTGATATGACCATAGTCACAGACACCATCGGGCAAAGAGGCTACCGATGGATGTTCGAGTGACAAGTACTGTGGGTATTTGGTTTGATATCGGAAACATTGTAATCTCTCTTAATACTGTAAATTATAAGAACCGAGTCATTTTCATAAATAGAATGATTCACTCAGTATTTCCCGCTGACAAAACCTTTTTCAAACATGTTTCAGGTGATCTGTTGTGATCCAGGAAAAGTGCCGCGAAACACTACAAAGCTTAAGGAAGTGGCTCAGTATAAAATAAAGAAACATGTTTTGTAAAATAAAAGATTTCTTCGTGAAATCTCAAGATTGTAAATTACCGGGTTTTATCCCGAGTTGTGAAATAAAATAATCGGGAAATATTTCAGTTTTAAAAGATCCTGATGAAAACTTCCGCTGTTAAATAAATACCACGGGATTTCTGTCCCGCGGCTCCTGAAACGGGTCAAACCGGGTCGGGGGCCGTGACATCTAGCATATTCAAAGAATGTAGTAGTATAACCCTTACTATCTACCCCAGTTATCCTAAGGTTCAGAAACTTATTTGCGATCTGTTCCTTTTCATTGGGAGGACAAAATTTCCTTTCTATCATATTTTTAAATTCCTCCCATTCCATGCTGTATACCATATCACTTCCTCTTGATTGGAGGATAGTGTTCCACCATTCTAAGGCTGAGTTTTTAAATAAATTAGAAGCAAACATTATTTTGTCTTCTTTAGCACACTTGCTTATTTTTAGGACTGCCTAAGTCTTTTCTATCCAGCGTAGAGTTGCAATGGGTCCTTCATTGCCCGAGAATTCTATTGGTTTGCAGGACCAAAATTCTTTATAAGAACAACCATAAGGCATGGTTCTTCTTCTTTTGGGAATGGGCGCTTGAAGTACCGGGTCCATTGTTTACGTTGTGTTCTGGTTCAGTGGGTCGCTTACTGCTGTGCTTACTTTTATTATTCGCTTCTTGATCTGTTTGAATAATAAATGGCATTGCATCTATAATTCCTTGTGCCACTATGTGTTGAATGGCACTATTATCCACTTGGTTTCCATTGTTATTGTTGTTTGGATTCTCATTATCCAGATTATCATTATTCGGGCGGTTATTATTCTGGTTTTCCTGGTTCACTTCGTTGTCCATCTGGATTTTAAACATTTACCATGTATTAATAATCACAAAATAATATTTAATATAGCAAATCACATGACATGCACTTTGGTCAAAAACGTCGACCATTGCAACTTTACTCTATTCATATAATATGCATCTATTACACACCAGTACTGAAATAAAAATTACAATACCAACTGAAATAAAATTACACTAATAATAGTAGGCATCTGTACACACATATTTTATTTATTATTTTATTATTATTATTACTATTACCGTCTCCACCATCACATTCATGGATATGGATTCATCCAGAAATCTATATTGCGCTCGTCATACTTCCAGACGAGTCGCTCTCCCACCTGTCTCATTCGTTCACTACTCTCTAAAATTTCCTCACCAAATGTCCTAAGTTCTTGTACATTGTCTGCACTCATTAGGGGTGCAGGTTCTAGGACTGGGTTCGGAATCTGGGGTGCGGGTTCTTGATATGGGGGTGTAGGGGCCTGGTACGGGTAAGGATTTTCTAAGATCTCCCTGATGTATACGTCATTGTCGTAGTAGGGATCTAGAGGATCTAACCCTGGGTAGGCTCCTAGGTTTGGCATGGGCATGTCTTCGTGTATCGGGTAACGTTGCACATAGTCCCTATTGTCGTCCCACCATGGGTCGTAATTTGGGTCTAAGGGGTTTGGTGCATGTACCCTCGGTATTTCCTCTGGGTCGAAATCATGCATTTCTACTTGATTTTCAGGGTTTTCTATCTCCATTGGTTGGTCAGGAATTGGTGGTTGTGGTTGGGGTGCTATCATTTGTTGCACCAATATCTGTGACCCTTTTATCATCAAGTAGTACCCTTGTCACTTGCTCCATGACCCGCCCCTAGATCCATTCATAGCAACATGAAATATTATTGGAGTTGAATCTTTACTTCTTTTACACAGGGTTTTGGGGAGGTCTTGTACCCGAAAACGCATTTAACGCAACTATCCTACAAAATCTCCTAAATGCGGGTGCTCTTGGTCTAAAGGTACAAAAACACCACATATCTAAGATACACATGTTTAGACTCATAGTTGTTAATGCTCATAGCGAGCGCTATAGCGAATAGCGTAGAGTAGCACTCATGTGTCGTCATTTGATTTTGGTGCCTCCATAGTGGTTAAATAGCAGGGTTTTATGTTTTTTTTTTTCTGTTCAATATATATAGCGGGATGTTATATGTATAAGTTAATAGGATTTTAGGTTTTATATTAAGTATATATATAAAACAACGTATTTGGATATAGTATACATATAAAGTATTTCTAATATTTTCTTCTAGTGTGTCGCTAAACATAAAATATAGCTCACTATTTCATCGCTATCGCTACGTAGCGTATAAGCTTGTCACTATCGTCCGCTACTCGCTGTTAACAACTATGTTCAGACTCCGGTTTCTCTTCATTTGACGTATCTTAAATTGTTTTTGAATATGTTCTGTTTCAGTCTTTCATGTGTCCTTCAGGAATCAACAACTTTCCCATGACAGATGCTAGCCATATTAAGGTACTTATATGGTAAACATGTGATTCGTTTTTTAAGGAAGGGTTATCTGTGTTGGCTAAGTACAAGAGACCTTTGCTTGTACATGCTGAAAAACTCTCAGGCTTCTTCTGATATAGGTATGTTTATTTTTGTCATGTTAAATTATTTCATATATTTTATATTAGTATTTACTAGGCACAATTACAAATAATCACATCTATTTGACAAATTGTAATTAATTAAATAATATGTAAGTCATTGTTTTGGATTTTGCTGCCAATAGGATAGTTGACCCAAACACAGGGTCGGGTTGCCTTCTATGAACTGTAGTGAACTATGCGTTAGAGGCTCATTTGTCATGAAAGGTAAATATTATGTTTTCATTAAGTCAAACTGCATCCTTTCACTATAAATTATATGTACTATAAAGTATATGTAGATTAATTAAAATAGATCTCTACAACATGATGCATTCATTAGAACTAACAATTTTGATAATGTTACCTATTAAATTAGTAATTTATGTTATGATTGATATCTGATGGATAAGTTGGATAAATTAAACAAAACTTAGCTAAAAGTGAAACATAATGGGTTGGGTCGAAAGTCACTAAAGAATATTTTCAACATATCAACCTTCTGGAACCAGTTTACTATAAACAACATGATAGTTTCTAAGAATTTTTATACACAAGAAGATGAAAAAAAAATGGACAAAACTGTTCTGAGGTCAACACTAAGCGCCCTGACAAAAATGTTTGATCTGGACCTTTTTTATTTTTGCGATCAGGTTATGTTGATTATAGAGAAGTTTTAGATACAATGGTGACTAGAGGGAAGGCTAAGAACTAGTGATCTTTGTTACTTTGACAATGTAGGATTCTTATACGTTCTGGATCGGTTAAAACAATCAAGTGTAAAGGTTACCAGGTATGCTATATGCATTCAAACATTTATAGCTATATAAGTGGCCAACACAGGTGGGTCATGCAAGTTGGGTAACGGGTCATACGGGCCAGGCCCGTTGTGTTGACTCGTAGCACCTTTTGGCCAAACATTTTTGATCTTTAGGGTTCTTTCTACTTGCTTATGGGGACATTCAACCAACTCAAGGTCAAGGTATGTAGGTTAATTTTTTTTTTATATTTACAGTTAACATTCAATATTTTTTCATGTAACCCGGTTCTTGATTTTTGCAATTCATGCCTACAATTCACTCCAAAGAAAGTATCTTTGAAGACCCATTTTTGTTTTTATTAGACTGGGTTATCTTTGACCCGGATTCTTGTAATTGGCTTGGTGTCACATGTTCTGTGAATCAAGCTACAAAATTGTAAGAAAGTTCTGTATTTAATACCAATTTAAGCATGATTTTTATTTCTTATTGCTATTGTGATACAAATTTGGGTTTACAGTAATATATTTAGTTCTTTAATTGACTTTTACTACATTAACTTGCGAATATTTTCTTTGCCATAAGTATTTATAAGAAAACCTTGGAATCATATGTCGTTCCCGAAAAAAAAAACCTTGGAATTGGCACAGGTTGGATACGCACATGATTATTTGGATTATCATTATCATGTATCACGTATACATTATAGATGTCTTATTCTTTGCATTATCATGTACTATGTATGCTTATATCATTACGCCGTTAAGGTACCCGGCCTACGGACGGGTATCCAACTAGTTTGATTAGTGAGTCAAGCGAATAAAATCAACAAGTATCAAATGGACTGAACAATAAATGTTTAATTATTAATAATTAAATGAACTGATCCACCTAAATGGATCAATCTATTTAATCAGCGGATCAATAAATTTTATTTGTTAGTTAAGTGAATGGATCAAACCCAAATGAAATGTCAAAAGAAGAATCCTAAAGTAATAAATAGGTAAGGGAGCGGCCGGAGACGCAGGAAGCAGGGCACAAGCTGGTTTTTAACATTGAAACGTAGAAAACTGGGTGAATACTGGAATCCAGTGGAAGATCAAGCTCATAAGCAACTGGCGCCACTTTCTGAATGATACGGTAGGGCCCAAAAAAGCGCGGGGATAGTTTTTTCAAGCCTGCGTTTTGCCAAACCATTCTGGCGGTAAGGTTGAATATTCAGAAAGACAATATCGCCAACATCTAATGACACATCACGTCGTTTTAAATCAGCCTGATTTATAATACGATGTTGAGCTTTCTTTAGATTAGTATGAAGTAACTCAAGCATATCATCACGGTCAATCAGCTGCGTTTTCAGCTCAGCGTTTGCAGTTTCCCCCAAGGCATAAGAATAAAGCGGTGGTGGTTCTCTTCCATAAACGGCAGTAAAGGGGGTGGTGAGTGTCGACATATGGAAACCAGTGAGTACTCGGCCCAATGAAGAAACGAGCTCCACTTAGACGGCTATTCATGAGCAAAACAGTGAAGATATGCCTCCAAACAACGGTTGATGAGAAAGCAACAATGTGTTCATGTAATCAACAACTAATTCCAACTTTAATTATGAACATGATCACTCCAAACCACCGGTTAAGATTTCTGATAATCTAGTAGATGCAAAATACCCAATTAATAAGTTAAAATAATAAGTGGAGTAAAAAGAAGATCTGCCAAAATCTGATCAAGGAAGATGAATTTTAGTATACGCGGGTAACGCAGTACTATATGTCTATAACAAATTATACTTTAAAAAAAAAATCTTTTGATATAACAAAACACTACCACTTTTTTCAGGGTGTAGGCCTGCTCATGTCCATAAAACTTAAAAAATAAACTGTAAAACACAAAGAAATCAAATGGCTAATAAGTCATTTAAGAACAACTGGATGGTAAACCAATTAAAAATAAAACAACCGGCAACAAATAAGAGAGGGAAAATCTTTACCATTTTTAGCGATTGCGGACAGAAAAGCACCATGACAAGCCTTAAATCAGGAGTCCTGCATAAAAAGATCAAATGGTGCAGCTACTAAATTTACAGATGACATTTAGACAACACCCCATGCACAAAACATTCCATGCAGCTACAAGCTACAAAGTCATGACAGGGTTGATGGTTTAATAGCTACAACAACTGATTTTGTCTCACGGCATGTTAAGTCTTTTGTATGCAATGTCAGCCCTATGTATCATGATATTGTAAATAAAATTCAAAAAAGACCCAAAAAGGTTGAGCAACATTTAAAATACGGTAAGTAATAATTCAAAGTAAGATACTCAATAATCAAGTACTAAAATAAAAGGCAAATTTGTATAGCTTCACTACACTGCTTCGCTTTTTCTTTGCTTCCCTGCAGTCCCCATATCTGTCAATCCAAGGACTCCTTTTGGTTTGTTTCCATTAATCATAGTTGATAATATAAAAGGCCTCTTTTGATATGTCAATCTGGGCCTCTTTTTATGCAGATAATGTAAAGCAGCCTCTATTGATTTGCTTCTTTGCAGGCATAGTATCTGCCAATAGAAGGCCTCTTTCTCGGTAGATGGTATGATCACATGAAGCCCCCCTGTCTAAATATGTAAAGCCTCTTTTGATTTGCTTTCCCTGATCGCATGAAGTCCCAAAGTGTAACAATTCAAGGCTTTCGATGCATGTAATCATGGCAACTACATAAGAAGAACTGGTCAAGTTGACAAGTCTCGATGGCACCCCTGTCTCAGGATCATGATAATCTAGGATCCCCTTAGAGTAACAACGGCTGAACACCAAATCACCATTGATGGACTGTACGGGTTGACGCATATCCAACTTAAAAGCAGGAGACCAAGTAGCATCAGTATTCCTCACCCAAATCCTGCTAGCATCATCCTTTGAAGAAGAAACCACAGCCAGACAACCTTTGATGACTGTCACTGTATTGGTCTCCCAACTTGGTTCGGGCAACTCGATGGTAGAGAAAACCTCCGAGCTCAGATCGAACGTCATCACATAACAACCACCACTGCGTCTAAAATGCCTTTTCACAGCCTAATGAAGTGCTCCGTTGAAAAGACACATGGGAGAATTCACGACCGATAAGCGATCCATAGCAGGGGAAACAATCTCATGCCAACTGTGTGTCTTCATGGTGTAAACAAATGAAACTCGCCTCTTGCTATCCACAAAATCTTGTAATCATCGATACTTGGGTCGAAACCAAACCCTAGGGCCAAGCCAGGAATCCAAACCCGAAGAAAACGCACGGTTGCTTTGCGCCTGATTGAAGGGTTCCACTGATGAATAATACTTCTGTCAAATTCATAAACACAGAGAATCCCGTTACATGAACCAACAATATTCACATCTTCGAAAGGATACTCAACAGGCGTTGTGCGGATGTGTGACAGTTGCCCCGCCCCTGCCAAATTTATAACCGAATTTAAATGGATACTCACAGAGAATCCATTTAAAACCGAATGGATTCTCCTCATTACCCTTCCCTCGCAACCAATTCTTAACCCCGGCCACTGTGAAGGTATTGTTTTTAACATCATTCCACAACCATTCGTCTCGTCGACTAGAGAAAGACACTCTGATCAACCTTGCTTCCAACTCGTCCCTATGATCGATCTCAGCTTCTGACCCGAGGGATCTTTTCAACTTCCACTTGATCTTAAACCGACCTTCATCCTCTTCACATCTGTCATAAACACTGCACTGTTTTTGTGAGTCCAACGCAAAAAGATCCGGATAACTATCTTTCAAAGGCGGTTGGCATAACCACGGGTCAATCCAAAAACGGATGTCCCGCCTATTACCTACTCGACCCCTTATCATACTCGTGACCCCTTCCCCATCCGACTTGAGCTTGCTACATAAAGACGCAATGTTCTTCCAAACCCCAGACAGATTCCGGTTTAGAGGAAGAACTCCCCACTTTCGATCGGATCCATGAATGTAATCGACAACCTTTCGCCAAAGAGCATGTTGTTCAGTGCAATATCTCCAACACCATCTTAGAACAAGCGCTTTATTACATTCTTCAAGTCTAGCCAAACCCAACCCGCCTTCTTCTTTTTTCCGTGTCACTTTATCCCAAGACACCCAAGCCATTTTCCTCACTTCGTCCGAACCACCCCATAGAAAATTTCTCATAAGTTGATCCAACCGATTAATAACCTTAACCGGAGCCTTGAATAAAGAAAAATAATAGGTCGGCAAGCTATCCAACACCGACTTTATAATTAAATTAGTGATAATATAGTTTATGTTTATCCCTATTGTTCAGTTATTATATTTTGAGCAGAATTAGGTTTCTTCTACAGCAAGTTTACATTTAGTATAAATAGGTCAATTGTATTTTTTAGGTTTAAGAGGTCTTTTGAGTTAATAAAACAGAAAAGAGTCATGGTTTTCGTCCCCCACAAATTTGTGTTTCGTTATATCGATTGTTCGCCAACAGCTCCTAGGTGTTTGAGTTGCACAAATCGGGTTTGGTCTTTTACTTTTATTGGCACTTAAGGTTCAACTTCATTCGGTTCAAATTTCAAGGTTCAAGGTTCAAGGTTAACGGTTCAATTTATCTGTTGTGTTGCGTTTCGTGGTCGGTTTCTTTATAAACTCTCCCATGTTAATAAACTAGTCATTGTATGAGATAGAAATCTATAGACAACTTCATACATCCAAATAAACGAGATAGGGTGTATTTAAACCCGTCTGTCTCTCATGACAATTACGGGATACGGATGTATTTATACCCGTCTGTCTCTTGTGACAATTAGAAGCGGTTAATCTTGCCAACTTACAACTACCATATGGTTTAAAACTAATTGTTTCAAATTTCTTTTACTCGATCAATGTAATATACGCTTTGTCTTAGCCAATACTTTTTTTTTAAATCACGTTTGAAGACAATAATAAAAATTATAAAGGTTACATTATACTGTCAAATATCGTCATGTTGTTACTGAAAAATATAACTCTAAAACTTTTGGATGATGGGCAGTTGTTTGCCTCCACAACAATACATCATTTCATCTTAACAACAAAGATTGTGAAGATTGGTTTATTGATAGTAACTATCACAAACTTTCTTAAACAACATCAATTCAGATTGCATGCCAAATTGAGAAAGTTGTGAAAGTTGGTTCTTTGATAGGAACAATTATAAATTATTGAGGTATAATAATAAGGTAAAAAACATAAACGCTATCCATGTCTTACCAAATCAATGTCCCAAAATGGAGGGTAATGTTCCTTCATTCCAATGGCAAAGAGTAAAGCACGATAGTTTGGTTTCTCGCCCAAAAGTTCAAAGAATTGTTCATGGAAACATTTGTTCAGGTTTTTTTGACCTTTTTATTAAAACCCATCTAAAACTTATCATTCTGGTAACCCAACTTCCGACATGCTACAGAGTTCACCGTTATAAAATTAGCAAATTTATAAATATATGATGTGCGTTAGGTGTGATATATTTTTCTTTATATTTTAAGCCCTTTTTTAATACTTTAGTCAAGTTTTAAATTTATAAAACACGGTATTCTACTAACACTAAACACACATATGGGCAAGTGTACCCATCGTGAGCGTAGTATAGCGTTGGTAAGATACCGAGGTCGTCCAAGGACACAAGAACTTTTAGTACCGATTTATCCTCAACGTCTAATCAAATCAAAAGTTTTAGAAAATGTTTTAAACATGAAAGTAAAAACTAAAAATGCTGAAAAATAAAACAGATAGATAAGATGAATCACTTGGATCCGACTCGCCTTTAATGTAACCTTTGATGATTTCTGCACTTTTGCACTTTTTAAGAGATTATCTTAGTTATAATAGTAGGCCCCTCTTTTGAAGATGACGTTATCCTCAACCTAGTAGTTTGAGTCAGCAAGGATGGAATATTGAAAGATAATTAATTAAGTTATTAATGTGTAATGTGGTAGGTCGCTCTTTTGAAGGCGGCGTTACCCTCGGCTAAGTGGTTTGAGTCAGCAAGGATACAATCCCAAGTAGCCGGATTAATGTATTAATAGTAGTTTACATATGAGGGGATCAAGCCATTCGCACCCCCTCTATCTAATACCAGTGGGTATTGAAGGAGGTCCTAGTAAGCTTGACCCAGGTCCTTGCAGGATCTATACACTGAACAAGGCAAGAACCTTACCAAACCATTCCATTAACCCCCGACTTGGTAGCCAACATATCTCTATATAGACCGCAGAGATATGAATGGTGTAAATCTTTTATTTTATATAGACAGTAAAATAACGCCATGACACCACAGACAAATGATAAGAAAGTTTCACCTTCAACATAAGAAACTAGTTATTAAAGTTATTAATACAAAACCAAATAAATACTTTCAAACAAAGTTTCTTTGAGGAACTTGTTTGTTTATTGCTAGACTTAATTTTTTTTAGGAACGTCACAAGAAAACCGGTCTTTTTACTAAAACAAAAGGGGTTTAAAAGAAAAAGGGTTTGGTGGGTGAAGGGTGTTTGTTTTGTGGGTATAGAAATGAAAAGGTTTAGGCTTAAAAGGGTTAACTAGGGGGATTTTGGGTAGGTTAAAAGAAAAATAATGGTGTTGAATGGAAAATAGGTTAGTCCTAATGCCTCCATCATTTACTTACTTGGGTTTAAGTTGGTAAGGACCGGGAGTGTATCGTCATGGCAAGTTCTAGAGTCGTAAGAAACCAAGCGGCTATTCATACAAGAAACGAAAAATGAATCTATATTTTAACCACTTGGGGTGTCCCAGTGGCCAACCTCACCCACCTCTTCCCAGAGGACCCGGGTTCGAATCCTGGCAGGCACAGTTTCCTCCAGGCTTTCGCTTCCGGTTGGGTAGTAACCGCCAGGCAGCTATGGGGCTAAGCTAGCTTGTGGAGTGAGATCACTCCAGCGGTTGGGAGGACCATGCAATATCCCCCCCCCCCTATATGCTTGTATGCTCAATAAAGGCTCAAAACTCATTTTTTTTGGGAATGGGTTTATAATGTGATCAAGTATATACAATCAAATTTTAATTAGATTTGTCATGCCGTTTATAACTTTCTTATGTTGCTTCTTTTTATCACGACGCTATCAGTTGTAAATTTGTAAAAATATAACCTTTTTAGAACTTGTTATTCCCAAATTAAACCAAGACAAGTAAAAAAAAACGAAAAGTTTTTGAAAAAAAATTGGGGTGATTAGCGGTTCCAATAGAGTTTTGTGTAAGGCTTGTTATTAGGACTTGCAAAATTCAAGGTTTTAGCATCCCCCCCACACTTAAATTACACATTGTCCTCAATGTGTCCCAAAAATAAGTTTTTAGGTTGATTGAATGTGTAAAAAGGTGTTTAACAAAAAAAATTTATGTTACTGGGCGCTTGGGCACGGGCCTGTGTTGGTCCCGGTACGGCCCCGTGTTCAAATTGCCAGTACCATATTTTATAGAAGGCTGGGCACGGGGGCGTGTTTAGTGAACACGGCCTTGTGCCAGTTACCTGAACTGGGCGTTTTCTACAGAACCTTGAGCACGGGGCGTGTTGGGTTGAGCACGGCCCCATGCTGAACTTGCTGTAATGAAGAGAAATTGTCGGGAGGCTCTGTTTTTGTGCATGGGATGTGGGTTCAAGTTTCCCTTAGTAGCCTTCATCATTCGAGTGTGTTTTATCCATTACAACATCATCCAAACACCATTTAGTACTTAGAAACCATCATTCATTGAAAATAGCAAATTACAAAAGATCCTACAAATTAAAAATAAAGCTAAAAATTGAAAAATTAAAAAGTTCCTAAGATAGATAGGTCAAGTAACGCAGGAAATCATTCTAAGGAGTTCTACCCTTATTGTAGGAATATCAAAAACCCGGAAATAGCTTTCCGGTACTTTAAAGGCGTTGTAGAACTCGTAACCGAGGGATGTCCCTTAGATGTCGTTGAGCCATTCTTCTATCTCCCTTGGGAGGAAGTAGGCGGGCTCATTTTCCACAATGTCTTGTGGAGGAGGTGTGGCGGCCACCGGGACCCCATGTAATATGTCTTGAGGGGGCTCCGTGTGCATGACATACCACTCGGCCGGAATAATGACTTCCGGCACAACGTTCCATTCCCTTTGTGCAATGATTGGCACCAAAGGAAGAGAGGCGAGAATATTCAACCTTTGGTGCAAAACGTTGACTTCTCAAAGACATCCCTCTTGATGTATTGCAAAATACATCCTTTATTCGTGTATAGTTTGTATAGTTTTGCGTTATTTTTAGTTCCGTTTTAGTTAGAATGTGCATACTATTGATCAGATTGTGTTTTCCAGGTCTTGGTACTTAATATTGCTGAAAATGGAGTGAAAACGAGCCATAATGCTAAAACGCCAAGTCTCGGAACGAGTTGATAAAATAGTTAGAATTATTTTGGAGTTTTTGAGAGTTAGAGCTGGAAATTTCACGCAACAGTTTGTCCATTTGGAGCTGTTGTGCTGCGCCATAGCTGTAGCACACCATGGTCGCGCCCCGCTACCAATAAACAAATGATTTTTGGATTATCATACCGTCGCGCTACGCCAAATCAAAGACATTTACCCGTCGCGCGACGCGACGGGGTGTGTTTACGGCGATTATTTATTAATTTTTAGGGTTTGCTATATAATCCCAAGAAACTTATCATAAACCCTAATTTACAAACGGAGAGCAATCTTGGGCTATTTTGGAGCATTCATTGAGCACTTTCGGAGATCTTGAAGCTTACGAATCAGTGGTACAAGTTCGGGACGAAGAATCGAAGACTTTCTCAGGTTTTCCAATCCCTTGTTTTGTCGATTTCTTTCTTGAAACTTGTTACAATGAATTCGTGTTTGATTATCTTTGATTTGTTTTCGTTTATTGACATGCTTGGCTAAACATTTATGCCACCTAGACTTTGATGAATGGATGAATATAAAGTTTTTATCTGTTTTGTTATTTGCATGAATATTGTGGATTGATTGTGTTTAGTAAAAGGTTTGGTTTATTGATTCGATGTACATGCGTGCTTTAATTTGGTTTATTATTATCACTTGCTTCGTACGATTCTTGGTGACGGTCTATATCACAAACTAGAGTCGTGCTAGGGTTTAGGATTTTGGTGAGTGTCTATATCACATAAGAAATCTTAACTCTTTAGGGTGAAATTGCGCAAATAACCCTAGAAGTAATTGTTAGTGATTTACTAGGTTTTAGTGTTCTACTAGTTCCAATAGCTGGAAGGTGCGGGGCTATTAATAGGTCTTACCCGGCGAATTGCTTTAGACAGTCCTTGGAAAAGGTCGTGCCTTAGTTGCCCCGTCGGTTTATTAGTCTATCAAGTCAAATCAAGAAGCTAAACTACCTTAGATCTATAATTGGAAAAGTGTAGGTCAACATTAGGGTACTTACACAATAATTAGACAACTGGAAAGACGTCTAATAACCGGTAGGATTAACGGCCTAGGTAGCGCCATAAGTTTCACCCCGAGAAGGGTTGAGGGGCTTAGTTGGTGTCTTAATAGGTTTAGTATCATAAGATCCCGGTTCCATAATTCATGCATTTAACTTAATCGGTAATTCTATAAAAGCAATCCAGGATTCTAGTCTAGGTGGTCTCGTTCATCATATAAGAAAACCCTTTTGCCTTCTTTCGTATTAGTCTAGTTATAGTTCACTCTTTAGTTTAATAATTAGTTTAAATAGATTTCCTTAGATTTTCCGTAACCCCCCCCCCCCCCAAAAAAAAACAATTAAACAAGTTTCAGTCGTGTCTGTAAATGTCTATTAGAGTCTAGTTTACGTGATAAATAGAGTCTCGTGGTTCGATATCCGGACTTCCTTAAGTCATACTACAGTGATCGGTACACTTTCCGATTGTGTGGTTTAGGTCGAGTCTAGATTTAAAGCTTTTTAGTGTCTAGCATAGAGAGTCTAATTTAGTTAATTTTTATAGTCTGTTAAGCACACATCAAGTTTTTGGCGCCGTTGACAGGGACTCTTGGCAATCGCGTTCATTAGCTTTGATAGACTTAATTGACATATACGTGCTACGTGTTTCGTTTTGTTTTGAGTCTTTCTTTTATTTTTATTTTTATTTTGAGTCGTAGTGACTAGTGTTTGCTTTTCTCATATCTAGGTTTTTGCTTGTAGTGGATGCCACATCTGCGCTCGCACGGACCGTTGAAGCTGCCAGTCACCGAGTCATCATCTCGATTGGGCCAAGGCCCACAGGTTAGTTCTTCATCCTCTTCTCAATTTCCTAACTTCGATTCCACTCTGTTACCCACTCCACCTCAAACCCCACCACCTTCACCAAACCATTCACCTAAAACATCACCTAAGGCTTCCCCACCCGATAGTCCCACCTCTAGCACCCCAGAAAACTTAGATCAAATGGCCAACGCAAGACAAACAGTCCACCAACAAGCCACCCAAGGCTTTACCGGTCTTGCTTCATCCATTACCGTCCCACCCATAGTCAATGAAAACTCATGGCAGATTCCATCTAATGCCATGCAAGCCATAACCAATAACATCCAGTTTCACAGTCGGGATGATGAGGACGCTCCCGCTCACGTGAACCGTTTTTCTCGCATGCTTGCTACCTTTAGCCTTCACGGAGCCCTTCATGATGCTACTTACTTGCAGCTTTTCCCATTTTCACAAGCCGGGCGTGCGGTTGGACTCTCAGCCAACCGGTACTTTTACCACTTGGGCGGGCCTTCGTCAAGCCTTTTTGAACAAGTATTTCCCACCCGCTAAAGCTTCACGCCTTCGTGACCAAATTCATTCCTTCCGCATGGAGCCTGACGAGCCCTATTACCTTGCTTGGGAGCAATTCCAAAACCTAGTCGCTCGATGCTCCCAACATGGTCTTTCCGATTGGGCCCTATGTGAGAAATTCTATAACGGTCTCACCCAAGAGACTCGTGATCAGTTTGGTACTAATGCGGGGGGTCATATGATGGGTATTCTTACTGTTGCTGAGTGTTTAGAGCGTTTCGAGGCATTTGCCCAATCTCAATCTCAGTCGCGAGCTGATCAGCAGTATCAAAGTGGTAAATTCAAATACCACTACTAGTGCACCCGCCTGTGGGGTGAACCATGTAACCATGGACCCTAGTTTAACCGTTGTGTTGGAAAACGTGACTAGGGAGCTTAAGGAGATTAAAGCTTAGGTAGACAAATGTGAGTTTTGCCAAGGGGGTCACGATACGAGTGCGTGTCCTTTGTTAGTTGGTGAGGAGCAAGTTGATTTCGTAGGGGGAGGTCTAGGTAGAGGTCAACCTTGTGGGTTTAAAAATAATAATTTTGGTTCGGGTTGGAGAAATAATAATAATTTTAATAATAATAATAATTTTCGCTCAAATGGACCTCCTGGTTTTCAAATAGCTCTAAATCCAAATAGGGGTCAAGGTTCATTCTTTGGTGGGGGTTCAAATGGGCAGTTTAACAAGGGGTTCAACGGGCAGGTCAAAGAGGGGGTTCAAATAATCAGGTTCAATCAGGTCAAGGTTCAAGTTATGATCTAGGGGGTAGTTTAGAGAGAATGGAAGCTATGATGAGCCAACTAATTGTTAGGGACCAAACCACCCAAAAGACACTTAACGACCATGACCTTATGCTTAAGAACCACCAAGCCTCTTTCCAAGACCTTCAAAGGGTCGTAGGAGATATGTCTAGGAAACTAGAGGAGAGATTACCTGGTCAGTTCGCGGGTAACACCCAACCAAACCCTAATGCTCATGCAAAAGCCATTACCACCCGTAGTGGCAAAACCGTAGGGAACCCTAGAGTAGAGGAGAGAGTAGTTGATGAGGATGAGGAGATTGTCGATGAAGAGATCGAGATGGAGGCTCCCGGCACAGTGCAACCGAGGCTAAGCCCATCAAGTACCGCACAGCCCGGTGAGTCTCAAGTTGAGAAGAAAGTTGAAAAAATGCCCGTAGACGTTAGACCTTCGCCCCTTGTAGACCATTCTCGAGTCCCGTTCCCTTCACGTCTTAGGAACCAAAAATACTCAAGGGAATACGGGCAATTCTTAGATATCTTCAAGCAATTGAAGATTAATCTTCCTTTTATCGAGGCACTCCAGTCGATGCCTAAGTATGCGAAATTCTTAAAAGACCTTCTTAGGAACAAAGAGAAGTTAGGGGAATTGTCTAATGTCCCGTTGAATGGAGGGTGTTCCGCCGTTGTTTTAAATAAGCTTCCTGAAAAGCTTACCGATCCCGGTATTTTCACTATTCCTTGTCTATTCGGTAGTAATACCAACACTAGATCTTTAGCCGACTTAGGTGCTTGCATCAATTTAATGCCCTTTTCTCTCTACGAGAAGCTAGACCTAGGAGAGCTTTCACCTACCCGAATGACATTATCGTTAGCCGATCTGTCCGTTAAATACCCTAGGGGCATAGTTGAGAATTTGTTAGTTAAGGTAGACAAATTTATGTTTCCCGTCGATTTCGTAGTTCTTGATATGGAAGTGGATGAGAGAGTCCCTATTATACTTGGTCGCCCTTTCTTACGTACTGCCAAAGCACTCATAGACGTTCATGATGGTAAGATCACCCTTAGGGTCGGTGAGGAAAGAGTCACCTTTGAGATAGAGCGTTCCATGAACCACCCGAGTGGTTCGGATGACTATAGTGGTCCTTGTCATTCCGTCTACTTCTTGAATTCGTTCATCTCGAGTGTCGACCGTTGTTTCGAGTAGATTAGTAGCGGACTTAGTGGTAGGAGAGAAGGTAGAAGAGGAGTTGAAGAGGGTAGATGAAGTAGAAGTTGGGGGGAGTCGTTTGATCCCCGAAGTCTTAGCCGTTAGTGATGACACCGCCCAACCCCCACCCTTAGAGCTTAAGGTACTTCCATCGCATTTAGAGTTTGCTTTCTTAGGGGAGGGTTCCAAGCTACCCGTCATTATCTTGTTAAAGTTGGGAGAGGATGAGAAGTTGAGATTGTTGGAGGTGTTGAGGGCCAACAAAGAGGCCATTGCATGGAGGTTGTCCAACATAAAGGGCATAAGCCCTTCTTGTTGCACCCACTGGATACTTATTGAGGATGATTATAAACCGGTGGTGCAACCCCAAAGGTGGCTCAACCCCAACATGCAAGATGTTATGAAGAAGGAGGTTCTTAAACTCCTAGATGCGGGGATGATATATCCCATTTCTGATTCACCTTGGGTTAGTCCCACTCAGGTTATCCCTAAGAAGTAAGGGATGACCGTTGTCATGAATGCAAAGAACGAGCTTATCCCTTCTCGTATGATCACGGGGTGGCGCGTGTGCATCGACTACCGAAAGTTGAATGATGCCACCTGAAAATACCATTTCCCATTGCCCTTCATCGATCAAATGTTGGAGCGTCTCGCCGGTCAACAATTCTATTGTTTTCTCGACAGTTTTTCCGGGTACTTCCAGATTCCCATAACACCGGAGGACCAGGATAAAACCACCTTCACATGCCCCTATGGCACCTATGCATATCGACGCATGCCATTTGGGTTGTGCAACACTCCAGCTACTTTTCAGTGGTGCATGGTTGCCATATTTCAGGACATGATAGAGAGTTCCATGGAGGTTTTCATGGATGATTTTTCGGTATATGGTGACTCCTTTGATGCGTGTTTGAAGAACCTAGAGAAGATGCTAAAGAGGTGCGTGGAGACGAAGCTTATGCTAAATTGGGAGAAGTGTCACTTCATGGTGACGGAAGGTATTGTGTTAGGGCATAAGATTTCTAGGGATGGTATTGAGGTAGATCGTGCGAAAATAGATACCATTAGTAGGTTACCTCCACCCACGAGTGTTAAGTCGATTAGGAGTTTTCTAGGGCATGCGGGCTTCTATAGACGCTTTATTAGGGATTTTTCTAAAATTACTCGCCCCATGACCCGTTTGCTAGAGAAAGATGTTCCAGTCGTCTTTGACGAGGAGTGTCTTAAAGCCTTCAACTTTTTGAAGGAACAGCTTGTGAGTGCACCTATTCTTATCTCGCCCGACTGGAGTTGCCGTTTGAGCTCATGTGCGATGCGAGTGACTATGCCGTTGAAGCGGTATTAGGACAAAGAAAGGATAAGCACTTCCACCCTATATACTAAATGAGCAAAACGCTAAATGATGCTCAAGAGAACTACACCACCACGGAAAAAGAACTCTTAGCTGTAGTATTTGCTTTCGACAAATTCCGCTCATACCTCGTTCTATCCAAAACCATAATTTTCACCAACCACTCCACGTTGCGTTTTCTTTTTCAAAAGAAAGATGCTAAACCCCGACTCATTCGGTGGATTCTATTACTTAGCGAGTTCGATATTGAGATTAGAGACAAGAGAGGGGCCAAAAATGTGGCGGCTGATCATCTATCACGTCTAGAGGACCCCAAGAGAGAAGAGATTCGTGAGGAGGAAATTGGAGACACGTTCCCTCACGAGTCTATCGAGTTTGTTGAGGCCGAGAAGGAAGGATTGCCTTGGTTTTGCGATTTAGCGAACTATCTTTCTAGTGGCAATATTGTGAGAGGAATGACCACACAACAACGTAGGAAATTCATTAGTGAGTCGAGAAAGTATGTGTGGGATGACCCTTTTCTTTTTAGGATTGGAGGGGATAGGATCCTTAGACGTTGTGTGTCGAGAGAGGAGGGTTGGAACATCATAAAACATGTGCATGAAGGCCTCACGGGAGGTCACCATGGTGCATACGCCACCGCTCAAAAAGTGTTCGATTGTGGCTTTTATTGGCCTAGCGTACTTCGAGATGCCGTTGAGTTCGTGAAGACATATGATGTGTGTCAACAAACTGGCAATATTTCCGCCAAAGATGAGATGCCTCAAAACCCTATCCAAGTGTTGGAGGTTTTTGTCGTTTGGGGCATCGATTTTATGGGACCCTTCCCAAACTCCAAAGGAAACCGTTACATACTTGTGGCAATTGACTATGTGTCTAAATGGGTTGAGTTTCAAGCTCTTCCCACAAATGAAGCCCTAGTAGTGTTGAAATTCCTTAAGAATCTCTTTTCCCGATTCGGTATTCCTAAAGCCTTAATTAGTGACCGTGGTACTCATTTTTGCAATGCATTGATGGAAAAATTGCTTGCACGCTACGGAGCCACTCATCGTTTGTCCACCGCATATCATCCACAAACAAGTGGTCAAGTGGAGATTGCGAATCGCGGTATCAAACGAATCTTAGAGAAAACAGTTGGTAAGAATAGGAAGGATTGGTTCGACAAGCTAGACGATGCACTGTGGGCATTTAGAACCGCCTACAAGACGCCTCTAGGAACTACACCCTTTATGATCGTCTATGGAAAAGCTTGTCACCTTCCCGTAGAGCTAGAGCATAGAGCGCTTTGGGCATTGAAAACCGTTAATCTTGACATGACCGAAGCCGCTAGGAAGCATTTGTAACACCTCGAAAATTCACGTCCTATAATGTAATGACACGTGTCATAAGTTTGAACGTGTGAAAGAATGTTCTGAAAGGACTAAAGTTGACAAACATGGAAAGTATGTGAATATACGTATCCTAAGTGTCAACAGTGAATAAATATATTGTACATTAACCCTACATGATGTTTATAACGTCAAACGAATAAATCATGGATCATGCGAAGCTAAAAGTGAGAGATTACAAACTACAGGGGTTAAATGTGTCAACATGTTTAAGTTATACCCCTGAGTGACCTTTTGACAAACCCAAAGCTTTGTAACGGTTAATTATGCTCACAAGAATGCACGATTTAAATTTCGTAAAGTTTCGTTATCGTATGAGAAAGTTATGATCAAATTCGTATGCAAGGGCTTATAAGCATCAACGATGAAGTTTAGGACTTTTCGGGTGACAATAAAGTTAACCGAAGACTAAACAAAGTGGGTAGATGTCTTAAGGCCCTTATACGTCAATTTAGAGGGCTCATAATGCAAATCAAGACTTGAAAGCGACCTTTAGAAGGACCAGGGACCAAAACTGCAATTAATAAAAGTTTTTGTTGGATGACCCCTCATGCTCGCGTAGCGCGAGCCATATGGCTGAGGGCGTCGCGCTACGCGACTGCCCCATCGCAAAGCTTTGACTTTTGCTTTGACTTCAGTTCTGACCCGCTTTAGTATGATTTGGAAATACCTTAGAGCTTCCTTAGGACCAGGCTACATGTTAGCATAACCCTCTGTGGTAGGTTCATTGATTGACCCATTCGTTTACGCGTTTCCGTTAATTGCTCATATGTTGACCATTATGCCCTTTTCACCTTAAAACGTGATTTGTGAAAATGTAAAAATGTAGAAACCTTAGTTACTGATATATAAACTTGTATGTAAAGTTTGACATCAGTTTGAGGTGTAGATTAAGAGTTATGCTCGTTAGCGCAAAATGAAAGCTTTATGTTAACTAAACGGCGTGATTAGCGTATAGCCTAGTTAAGCCCACTTTTTGATATCAAACTTATTACCCACTAATGTAATATATTATTTTGGGATTTTTAAAGATTTTTAATTAATTTTAGGCTAAGCATAACTAGTAGTCGTAGGCTTAATCCGGTAATTGTCGGTTTTGCCCTTACGGGCCATAAAATGAGTTTTACATATCCAAACCTTTTGCTACTGATCACATATGATAAATAAATTATTTTAAGCCTTCTGGAAATATAAAAATATCAGATTTATGTATCGAACCCGGAAATGGCCTCTAGTCGCCTTTTAAGCGTTTTTAACGCATAGTAAATACTAAAACTATTTTAAACATACAAGGGTTGATACCTACTGATATTTGAGGCAAATTATAATATTTTAACAGTAAGCAAAGGTTGTTAAACTCAGACTTCAGTTTTGAGCTTTTCGGCTTATGTGAAATTACCAAAATGCCCCTACGGTGCATAGTTTGGTTATAATTGATAAATTTCACGTATATACTTTATCCTACTGTTACAACTTATCAAAATAAGTATTTTTGCCGATTATATCAGACCTGTAACTCAGGTAAATACTTAAACTCTTTTATAACCTCTTAAATGACCAAACTACCCCTACGAGGCCTAATTTGTGTTTAAATACGTTTTGGGCATAATGAAAGACATCTTACTGATGTCACAACATATTTGAGGCATAATTAACTTAGGAAACCTGTATATGACTCTCATGATTAACCGTCATGCGTTATTCGCGTTCGGTTCGGTTTATGTAACTAGTTTGCATAAATTAGCCGAAACGGGTCAAACGTTATCGTTTTTATCTCAAAATCCAGAATGTGTTTAGTTTACCCATATTATACAAGTCTCCAAACTTGTCGGGTCTAAATCACATTCTATTCCGGTCTTCGCTTATTCATGCGTTTTGAACCGTAAACCTTTCCTTAAAACTAACCGGTCTAAGTTACGACTTAAATAAGACCCGTTAGGAATCTAATAGGTTAATAAAACCTTCGTTCCAGATTGAGAGCCCCAGTAGAAGTACTTGTGCTTGCTGATTAGAATATACGGCTGAGTATAAATTGCATTTGCTAGCTCAGGTAAATACTTTTAACTTATTTCCCTTATACGGGCTTGGGGTACGGTATTATAAAAATACCGCTTGGTCGGGTGTAGAAACCTTTTAATCGGAGATGATTAAATTGCATAATCCCGTTTTAATCTGTATTGATTGATAACAAATAACATTGGGGGTTAATGACCGTGTCCTGGATATCCTTGGCTCATTTTAAAAAGTGAATGGCCACGACGTAAGCACAAGGTGTAGGCAAAACACCTCCTGTTGCATATGTAAAACGTATACTCACTCGTAAGGGTATCTTCTTGTGAGATTATATTTGTGGTGTGTCGATTAATCTTGTCCGGCTTGTATTGTATAATCACAGGCCCTAAATGTTGGACAACCATGTAAATCAGATACAAGATTTTTATTAATAAAATTGTCCCAAGTATAAAAGATTAATTTTGCCTCTGTGCATTTTAATCCAGTTATAAAAGATATTTTGTGCCTCGTGCATTCAAATCAATTTTTAAACTCTTTTCCAAAATGAGTCGGTTAATTGTATTTACCAGTGTAAACTGACGTATTTTCCAAAAGGTTAAGTGGCAGGTACTATGCGTAATTGGCTGGGAGCTCAGGGTATCACTAGGGAATCTTGCAAGTTCTAGATGCCTAAAGTCTGTTGAACAGTTTTTCCTTTTAATTGATCCGCCTGTGGATCCTTTACTTTCCGTTGTAATACTTTGGCAATACTTTATATTCGGAATGTAATATATTTATCTTTTGCTTCCGCTGTGCATACATATATTGTGTTGTTTGACTTTGATGATATCAACTACGTCACGATACTCCCCTACCGGGCCCACCGGTAATACGTGGAAATTTGGGGTGTGACAGGTTGGTATCAGAGCCAACATTGAGTGAATTAAACACTAGCCTTTTGTGTTTAATCTCATTGACACATTAGCACATTCGTTGACCTTCTGAGTCTAGACTTAACATAGGATTACTCTCAATCCAAATCTGTAAATTTTGCTTCAATTTTTATATTGGATATGTCGCCAAGCGAAGAAGCTGTATTAGAAATTCTCCACATCCGGAGCCTTGAAATGCTGAGCTTCGACCGCGGCTAGAATGAAACGAGCATCCAGGGAGGGAACATTCGAAAGTAAAGTGATGAAGAAAACCCCTTTTTGCTAAAGATCGTTTTCTTAAGTAGTCCTTATAAGGACATATTTATCTTTCTGTCCTTTCTAGGACAACATTATTCCTTTCAAGACCCGCTTAGGGTAACTCTGTACTTTTATTTTCATATAATGGATTGATTAAATTAAGTTTTCATTCTAAACATGAAATATGAAATAAATGGAAAATAACATCCCTTAGAAGGGAAGTGCCTACGGGCTATAATTAACGTCCTTTGAGACTAAAGACGGTGGTAGCCTACAACTCCCTGTCAATAAAAGGTAATGAACTTTGATTCACACCTAAATGCCTCGATTCCAAACGATCATGGCTTGTAAATTAAACTTGTCCACGTGACTAAGCCTTTTGTGCTATTACTAACTTATAAATTTACCTCGATTCCAAACGATCATGGCTTATAAATTAAACTTGTCCACGCGACTAGGCCATTTGTGCTATTATTAACTTATAAATTAGGATTTTTGATAAAAATCCTGAATAAAATAAATATCCTTTCTTCCCTGCCAGTAGGCATTTTACAAAGAATCTTAAAGGTGAAACCTAGCCCACGCGGCCAAGATGATGAAACCTACCCAAGGGATTCAGATCCTTGTTAACACCTAAGAACGTGTTAGCACTCCTGACAAATGTGATTCGATAAAATCACAACAGTCATCCTTATATTGGATTCTTCCAATTTTCTTATCTAGCCTAGTGATTTAGAAATCATGGCTTGTGTCATCCTATTAGATGATCATATTATAAACATCCGAGAGTGATGAAGTGCCTACGGGCTAAACTTGTTGTCCGATAAGACAACGACAGTGGTGGTCTTTGACCTCCTGTCTAAAAATGTTGGACCAGGTCCAAGCATAATAGGCGGTAGGATCCATACGATCTCGACTAATAGCATCTGAGAAGATGATCATATTATAACCATTCCCCAGAAGGGAAATGCCCACGGGCTATATCTATTGTCCTAAAAGACAAAAGACAGTTGAAGTCTACAACTCCCTGTCAAGAGAAAGTAATGAACTTGATTCAAACCTTAATGCCTCGATTCTCTGAAATCATGGCTTATAAAATTTAGAACTGTCCTTGTGACTAGGCCTTTTGCGCCACTTCAATATCCTTAATGTTTTATAACTTGGATAAATTATCATGGAAAATACTAATTAAATATAACTAACAAGTTAACCAATATGGGTTATATTACCATGGTTGATGAATCGTCAAAGATGATGATTCCATAAAAACCTCTGAATAAATCATTGTTAATATTTGTGTAGTAATCAAGCTACATGGCTGGATTAGATTAAGTTAACAGCCACATGAAGGAGAACAATGATACTACCAGAATCAATGTAACTGGAGCAGAACTGCAGGCAATAATAGATTATGCTGTTACTCGAGCTCTTGATCGACAGTATGATGAATCAAATGATACCCACTCTAAGACTCTATCTGTGGCTCGTAGTAAGCCCCCTCCTAAAATACTTGAGTCAAGGGAGGACAATGTTCATGACTTGTCAAATCAAAGGAGTATTCCGTCTAGACAAGTTGTGTTCCATCAAGAGGCACCAGTTAAAACCTGTTCATATAAATATTTTGCCTCCTGCAAGCCTAGAGACTTTACAGGAGAAAAAGGGGCCATCGATTGCATGACATGGCTCGATGAGATGGACGCTGTTGTTGACATCAGCGGTTGTGCGGAGCAAAATGTTGTGAAATTTGTTTCACAATCTGTATTTCTATGTGTATAAAAAGAATTAGGGGCTTTAAATTGGTAGAAATCAAAGGAGAAGCGTTGGCATGGTGGAGATCATTGCTCCAAGCCACAGGAAAAGTTCTACTCTACAACTTATCTTGGGAGCAATTTGTTGCATTAGTCAAGGAAAACTATTGCCCTCAGCATGAGGTAGAAAAGATAGAATCAGACTTCTTGACTCTGGTCATGGAGAATTTGGATTGTCAGGCATATGTGACAAGTTTCAACACTATGTCCCGCCTAGTTCCTTATTTAGTCACCCCTGAACCTAAACGCATAGCGCGTTTCATTGGAGGCCTAGCACCAGAGATAAAAGGGAATGTTAAAGCATCTAGGCCAACCACATATAGGTCCGCGGTGGACTTATCTTTATCCCTCACCTTAGATGCAATCAGAATTAAGTCTGTTAAGGCTTCTGGCGAGGGAAGAAGAGAAAGGGAGGAGGAAAACTCTCATCGATATAACAAGAAGAAGAAGGGAAACTCTTAGCGCGGGAAGGATTCCGAGTTTAGGAAGAACTCGAGTCCGTCTGATAACAAACCCAAATTCAGTAACTGCAAAAAGCAACATTTTGGAAAATGTACAATCGACCCACGTGCTAAATTGTGCGGCATTTGCAAGACCAAGGGTCACAAAACCTTAGATTGCAAGGGGATAAAGAACGCCACATGTTACAATTGTAACGAGGAAGGGTACATCAAAACCAACTGCCCAAAGCTTATAAAGAAGCCTGGAGAGGCCAGGAAAACAAACGCATGAGTCTTCCGGATGAACGCCAGGAGGTGGTGCAGAAGGATGACTATATAGCAGGTACCTTTCCTTATCAAGCAGTTTATGCAGAAATTTATTTGATGCTGGCACATATGATTCAGTAATGAACGATAACTGTTGAGAACTGTTGTCTCCGCCTGATTAGGAATCCGGTCATTTAATACGAGGTAGAAATTGGCCGATGATACTATAGAAAATGCTCCAACAAACCTTAGATGGATATTTTATATCTAATAGGAATCACTCTTTTCTGATATTCCTATGGCAAGCTTTCAAGCTACCTAAATTCTTTAATATAATAAAGACAGATGTGACGTTTTGATCCTCTGTCAGAAAAGTGATGGACTAGGTCCAAATCTTTAATGCCATTGATGGTCTTTTGTGACCTAGGCTAAGTAATATTAATATACTTTAAATAATGTTCATTAAGAATGTTAGTGCTAAAATAGCCTGTATAGGTTATTGACACCATGGTTAGTATGTATTAAGGCCATCAGAATGAAAAATAGCAGTTGTTGGATTTCAGCTAAGAAATTGTTTTATTGGTATTAGGAACCAATAGAAAGCATGGCAAACCAGGATAAGACAACAGTCGATCGCGCCATTGATGGCACGACGCATGCTAATGATGCTGAAATTGTGAACCTTAGAATTTCCAAAGATGTTCTTCAAACTATGATAGACGAAGCTGTTGGAAAAGCTGTGAAGAAGGCTGTGAAAAAGTTCAAGGAGCCCCATGCTGCTCGGTCCAAATTTTATCTTGGACCACACTTCCTTACTCTTAAGGAGGATCCCGTTCATGCCTCTGATGCAAAGGATGAACTAAAAAGGAAAAGGGAGGTAGATAACTCCCAGAGTTCTAAGAAAAAGAATAAACAAAAGTCCAATCAGAAACCTGTATGCAAGATTTGCAAGAAGCGCCACTACGGGAAATGCAGATTTGAGCCTCGACCCCTACATTGTGGGATCTGCAAGTCTAAGGGACATAAAACGTTGGACTGCAAAGACATGAAGAATGCAGTCTGTTTCGGCTGTAATGAGAAAGGCCACATCAAGACTACGTGCCCTAAATCTGTCAAAGGAAATGCGGCGGAGGAAGTAAAGCCAAAAATTGAAAGCGCCAAAAATGTCTGAGCTAGTCGATAAATAATGGCATCAGGTACATTCCTTGACATTTTATTAGTAATGTAAATGCTAAGAGTTTTTATTTTGGTTCGGATACCAATAAATCCTTCATAAACTATAAGTATAACAAGTTTTTTTTTAACCTTTCATAAGAACCCTATATATATTAAGTGTAAGGTAAAAACCTACAGGTAGAAAATTCACAGGGACTATTTCTTCTATTCCTGTCTGAAATCTTCAAATCATAAAACCCTAATGTACCCTCTCTCCAGATAAAGTACATCATCATATGAAATTGATATCTCTTGATCTCTATTGATTTCGGATACCAAATGGTATGACAAAAGCGCCTTATGAGGATTGGTGTATCTTAATATGTTCCATAGATTGCTTCCATGCCTGATCAGTATGGAGGTTTAATGCATGGAACCACAAAGATATCCTAATGATCACATGGTACTAAAGTCAACTAATGGTATTCAAAGAAGATATCCATAATAGAATTGTCCAAATAAATATCCCCGATTAAGGAATCCGTGGACTTATAACATAAATATGTCACTTATTTGACACAAGCAATGATGAATGAACTGGAGCTAGAGATATGGAAAATCTCTGTAACCTCCTTGTATCCTGATTGTCTTCTCCTAAGACTACCCTGTTTATCCCTGAGAAACAGGTAGAGTTAAGGTTTATATCCCATTTGGGGCTACATTATTATGAAATCTCCAAGACAACTAGTACCATTATTGGTAGAATCGAAAACCCTGGTTAAGTAAGTTTTAAGATATAGATTCATAAAGCCAAACTCAATATCCGAGGAATTCGGTATAGTAAATTATGAAAGACGGTTCTTTTTGCTTATGCATTATTACCGCAACCCTAACTAGGCAATGATTAAGAATTTCCATCAGCTACTCAGGATCGTCGAATTATTCAACTAACTATAAGGATTAGCTATTCTTTAATAATAGTTTTAAGCAACGGTTGGGATAACTATCTCACCTTAAGATAAACTTTCTATAATAGTTGATATATATAAGTGAAGGGGTAAGGTCCCAAAAACCTCATAAAAAGGATTTGAGACCATACCACAAACCAACCTTTTAACCTTTTGACCTTGCGCGGCCGCGCATTGGTCTTACAAGAGGAAGAAGTAAACAGCGATCTATAATCGCGCGCCCAAAGGAAAACATAAATCCTTGCGCCTTCTCCCATTAGCAAAGGATAAAAATCCTGAGATCAATACTTCCGCCTAAATATCCAGACTTGGATATCATTTTACCCAGACTTGGGATTTATTCGTCTGTGTCCACACAGCAAGGTGTCACACTAGATTACAGCAGTAATCTTCTAGAAAGAAATACAATCGTGCACCACCCAAACGGTTATAACCGTCTGGACACGTGTCATTACCACAGGCAACCCTGGAAACACAACGAAGGCATGCAATTGGAGAATAATCTCCACTTAATCACTTTCCACGTGGCAATCCCCCAGCCATAGATCAAACCATGATCCGTGTGCATTCACATCGGATCGAGACAACTTGATGTTGGATCAAAGAACTTAACGGAAGAAAATATAACCGCTACGGCGTTAGCATCTTCCGTCATCTTTTCAATAACAGGTTTTCCCTCCCAAACTCCCGGTTATAAATACGAGAACTGTTCAGGTATAAACTCAGATCACACTCACTTCTCAAATACTTTCTCTTCTCCATTACCAATACTTATTCTCACACCGGAGTCGGGTCAAGGAGAGAACCCTCTTCTCCCCTTGGCGAGGCTAACGGTGTTCTTTTTTGCAGAATCACCGGAGAAGAAGTTTAGCTGCAACTGAATCAACCGAGAGAGAGCTAACCCTTTTATGCGGATTCAAACCCCCTAGATATTTTGGTTCAGACCGTTTATCTAGTGTTTCTTCATTGGCGCCCACCGTTTTCTCAGTTTTCTAGTTTCTATCTCGTTTCGATTCAGTTCATTCCATTTTCTGTTTTTGCACATGGCAGAAAATTCGTCATCCCACCGGCAACCTGGTCCTCGACCAAACGTCGGAAACAATTTACAAGTAGAAGGAATCGTAGAAGAGGCCTCAGATGACAATGAGGTTCAATCTAATCGAGCAAATGATCCTGTTACTCCAGGAATGTTACCAGCAAACCCTGCTCAATCAATTTTACCACCAGGAGAAACTCCGATATCATGGTATGTCCGGTCCCAAGGGGCATTAAACGCAGTGTACACACAGTTGTGTGCTCAAACTGCTCCCGTGACCCAATCACGGAGGCCGGGATCCAGAGCTCATGCCTCCCAGCGAGAAGAATCAACTTATGAAGATACAGGCGGTTACCAGAGACAACACCATGGTGAACCACACCCTCGTCGAAGACAATCGGTTCATGATAGGTTGGGTTCCCAACGGGACGCTCACACTGATGAATCTGATCAAACATATCGTTTGAGTGCAAACACCAGCGTATTCAACAGACTGCAGCCAAACTATAACAAATGCAGGCCTCGAGCGGTTTATAACCCTGAGGCAGAGCATAATTATGACTTAGTTTACCGCCCTGCAGCAGCAGCGGAAAACTCGAAGTTCATACTGGAGATAGCTCTGGCTCCATTGGAGAAAGCCAAGTTACCATCTAACATAGGGAAATTCAATGGGTTAACTGACCCCGATGATCATCTAAGGGTGTTCACCAGCGCGGGTCTAGTTGGAGGTTGGACCCTTCCGCTGTGGTGTCATTTGTTTGTACAAACACTAACTGGTCCAGCGCGAATCTGGTTTGACAACCTACCAACTGGACAGATTGAATCATGGAAGGATCTGCGCAACAAGTTCTTAACACACTTCAGCCAGCAGCGGCGCTCCATCAGAGACACTTCCGACGTCATGAATATATGGCGTCGTGATGACGAAAATCTAGAAGATTTCATTACTAGATACAATAAGGAAGTGTTGGAAATCGGCGGTGTTCACGAACAGCTAATCCGTGCTCAGTTTAAGTACGCAGTTAGATGTGATGACATGGTTAAAGTCTTATCTGGAACAGAGGGCCTTCCAACAAGTTGGGAAAAGATAATGGCGGCGGCCAAAGTTTATGCGCAGACCGAGAAAAACCTCACAACAAACAGGCCACCACCACCACACAATAGGCCTGCGGACTTAAGCTTAACCGGCGAAAGGAGGTTCAAAAAATCATGGCGCGAGTCATCAGGAAGTCGTTCCTCTGAAGATGCCCGCACAACAATTAACAAACTCTCTGCACAAAGGGAAAGCAAACAAGAAACTAGGGAGAGGCAGTGGACTCCCCTAACAAAAACCCCGGCGGAGGTTCTAAGTACTGAGGACTATCAGTTCAAACCTCCGATCCCGATGAAGAGTAAACGTGGTCAAGACCCGGCGCAATACTGCGAATATCATAAAGACAACGTGTACACCACGAACAACTGCATATCTCTGCGCACGGAAATAGAGAAAGCCCTTAAGAATGGAGAACTCACGCATTTACTCCAGAATATGCGCAAGGAGATTAAGCAGATAACACATGGAGAAGAAGGTCCAAGCAAACGGGCCAAAACCTAAGTAACGACTCTATAAGTTTCCCGCAGAAAGACATGACCCATCAAATACGGCGGAACTATCAGAGAGTAAGTTAAGTTCCATTTAATTATCAGAAAAGCTTTGTAAAGCCTCTGAGCTCTATCCATGAATAAAATTACAAAGTTTCTATTATTTTTGTGTTTACAAAGTGCATGCAATTTCCTTTTAGTAAGCGCAAAAACATTATGGTAGTATAAAACAAGCTCCATGCAAGGTCAGTGATCACGTCACAAACGACCATAAATTCACACATGAGCTTTACACCAACTTCATTCGCCTTACTCAATAAAAGCAATTGTACTCATGCAAAATATTGTAAAGTCATTAAACAAAACAAATAGAAACATACTATTTTTAGCGTACAGATACGCCCTAAAGAGTTTCAAACACGGCAGTGTTTAACATATTTGCGCAACAGCGCACCATCAAAACAGGGATTTGCATCCCGCATAAAAAATTGTTCAAATACAATTTCATACTACTCTAAATCTTCACCCTCATCCGGAAAGATTTCTTTGAGTTGCGCCACGTGATCATCCGATTGCAGCGCCACATTTATCAGTTCCATAACTGGAAGTTGCAAATTATTAAACTCTGTCTTCATGGAAGCAAGTGCAGCGGCAGTATTCACGCCAAAGGTAGCAGACTTGCTATCATCCCAGTTAACCTTCAACGCGCTGTTCACATGTCGGGTACATTCCGCATAACCTTGCGCATACCCATCTCGTCGTGCAGCAACCATCAAATTCGCAACAGTTTTATCCAGTTCTTCAGAGTTTAACACAGATTCAGCAACCTATGAAATCAAGCGAAAATAAGTGTCAGAAAACCGCATATAGGATTTCACAACAAAAAGCAGAAAAGGAACTTACACAAGCAATCCCGCGATCCTTCAACCAGGCCATATCATTCTTTAAAGGTTCAAGCTCGCTTTCCGCTGTAACTCGCGCCGTTTCTGAATTTTCCAGCTTCTCTTCAACCTCAGTCAAACGGCGGGAGGTTTCAGTATTCTCGGAATGCGCAAGCTCCAAATCCTTCTTTAGTTGTTCCTGGTCAGAAACCAAAGCAGTCAGTTCCTCTAACTCTCTATCTCTAAGGGCAAGAGTGGCTAAAGCTTGTACCTCCCGTTGCTCACTACGCTCCCTATGAGAACGCGCTTCCACCAGCGCAACTTCTACATCAGCTTTCTCCTTCTTCAATTTTTCTACCTCCGCATCTTGATTCTTCAGATTTTCAACCTCAGCCTTGAGGTTATTTATAATATTGCGAAGGTTTGCCTTCTCAGCATTATCCTTCTCGCAAATTCTCCTCCAATTTTTGCGTTCCTCGGATAGAAGCGCAGCTTCAGCTTCAGCCTTTCTTTTCCAACCAGCAACAGACCATTCCTCAGTCTTGCGCTCAGCTTCAAACTTGGCTTGCTCAGTCTCTAATTTAGCCTTCAACTGAGCCACATGTTTTTCATCTTTGGCAAACTTCTTTTGAGATGCCATGAAAGATGCCCGCTCCTTATGCATACTATACCACTCACGCACTATACGGTGAGTAGTAGAAATATGAGAAGCAGTTTCGGCAAGATAAGACTGATAGGTCTGTTCATAAGGCTGACTTTCCTGAAATTTAATCTCACCAGGCGGAAGTATCCCCTGCAACCAATCTTGGCACACACGCCAATCCGAGAAGGTATCACCTTTCTTCACATTCCAAACAGGGGCATGAAGATCAGAAGCATCTTTATCCGTATAAGTCCGATAATAATATTCTCCCAGAGTTTCTTCTGGACGAATTAGAGATTGTTTATCAACACCAGCAGATAAGCCTGGTTCCTCAGTTCTGACCCTCTCGGTATGTTCAGGCATAGATTCAGAAGGTTTAGGGGAAGAAGCTGAAACTTTTTCAGCAATCTGCTCTTTCCCCAACTCTTGAACAACAGCTTCAGGTGTTGGCGGATTACCAGCGCCATCTACCACGTTCGGCTCAATAATCTTTTCAGCCTCTGTATCAACACCAACAGGCTTCTCAGCCTCAACAGTTTTCTCCACGCCTCCCCCAGCGACCTCTGAAGACTCTAGCGGGTCTGCAACAGCAGCGCGCGGAGGAGTAAGGGGAAGTTCTTCATTTACCACAGTTGGCAGTTCTGTGGGAATAGGGGAAACAAGAACCTCTGGACAAATAACAGCAATCCATAAAAATTAAGCACGCATAAAGAAAGTAAGGGAAAACAACACTTACCAGGAACAGACTCTGAAACAAAAGCATCCAAGGTTTCCTTTTCTGGTAATTTTCTTCCTCTGCACTTTCTTGGGAGGTTGACCCTCCGCATCAGTATCAGTTTGCTTTCTTTTACCAACCTTCCTATGAACCAAATGTTCGGGGACTGGAATCCAGATCGATAGGCTCATTCGGGTTGGAAGGGGGAATATCGGCAGAATCCCTTGGTTCAGGCTTCGGTTCCCACATAGTCACTACAGGAGTAAGACCCTCCAAAGAGTCAGAAACCACCACATAATCACACCTGGAGACAGAAGAACGGCGCGTACCTTTCTTCTCTCCAACATTTCTCGCCTTCAAAGGTTGAACTTTAACAGTCTCACTTCTCTTCGGCGCGGAAGTAGAAGTAGTTGCGCGTTTTTTCTTTTCAGGGCCTACGCCCAAATTCAACAATTCACCTACAAAAGCGCAAGGCAAAAATTACTCACAAAAAGCAAAAAAGGAAAAACAGATATAAACTCACCAGCACCAGCAGCTAGTTGAACAGATAGGTCCGCATCCCGCGGAAGAACAAAATTTCTCACGATACGATGATACCAAAGCTCCTCTTCAGGCTTCTTCTTGATAGTACCCATTCTTCCTCCTTCCCTCTTGAAGGCAACAACATACAGAGAAGCAACTACATTTGAAGAGAGAGCAAGTCAAAAAAAAAAAGTGGGAAAGAGAAAAAGCCCCAAACTTACTATGACCATCCTCCGTGTATACGGGTTTGTCATCACGCTCCATCTTCCAATTTAAACTCATGCCGGCTCCGACAAGAGCTTTTTCCGGCAATGCAATATTGGGCACATCCTTCAAATCCTGATACCAGTTTTCATCAACCGGAGTCTGAAGGGTTTCGATCGGAATATCTTCTTTCCCCCTAAGAACCATCCTCACAGGAATTACTCCAGCTTTGATGAAGAAGAATTTTTGCTTCCAATCATGAAAAGATTTTGGGGGTTGATGTAGAATCTTCTTTGCAGAAGCCCTCTGAACGAATGAATAAAATCCTTGGGTACAGTGCATCTGATAAAAAACCCTAAATCGGGGAACGGTTGGCTCCACATGCATCGTCTGACATACGAATTCGAAATGTCGAACCCTAACCATACCAATAGGGTGAAGTTGGGAGATATGCAGATTGTAAAACCCAAGAATTTCAAGGAAAAATCCGGTAACAGGCAAACCAAAGTTACCATCACAGAAAAAATCCCAAAAGAGGGTAATATACCCAGCCGGAGCATCCGCCGCTGTCTGCCCCTCTTCAGGAAATAGAGCTCCCCAGTTTTCCGGGAATTTGAGATTCCGGATCAAACCATCAAAGGATGCTCTAGGCCACTTCAACGGTGGAAGTTCAGTCGACATCTCTTTAACAAGATCTTCTTGATGTTCTCCGATTGACATAAGAGGATGAATGATGGAATTTTTTCTTCTTAGAGAAAAAGGAATGAAAAGCTTTTCAACAAAACAATGATTACACAGAGGAGGTTACCCAAACGTTGTATATACTTATCGCAATAAATAGCATCGGTAACCGTCACAGAGACTGTTCCGGGTATCACAGTTCCCCAAGCAGCAGAAAAAGGAAATGTCAGAACACACACGCGTTTACACGCGCGCGTGTAAGACACGGACAGTAAAAAACAACTGACAATGACAGGTTGTCAAATCAATTTACTGCACCAGTCTCATGGAAAGTCAAAGATTTTCCATAAAAAATCTTTACAAAATCAAAAAAATTCAAACTTCTCACAGAAGATTCCCTACTCAGAAAAATTCAATCTTCTCATAGAAGATTCCTTATTTTTTTTTCGCGCCCAAAAACATTTCCCTCTCATAAGTCCAGTGCTCCACTTATTTGCATAAGTACAACACTAGACTGGGGGACTTGAAGGGGTAAGGTCCCAAAAACCTCATAAAAAGGATTTGAGACCATACCACAAACCAACCTTTTAACCTTTTGACCTTGCGCGGCCGCGCATTGGTCTTACAAGAGGAAGAAGTAAACAGCGATTTATAATCGCGCGCCCAAAGGAAAACATAAATCCTTGCGTCTTCTCCCATTAGCAAAGGATAAAAATTCTGAGATCAATACTTCCGCCTAAATATCCAGACTTGGATATCATTTTACCCAGACTTGGGATTTATTCATCTGTGTCCACACAGCAAGGTGTCACACTAGATTACAGCAGTAATCTTCTAGAAAGAAATACAATCGTGCACCACCCAAACGGTTATAACCGTCTGGACACGTGTCATTACCACAGGCAACCCTGGAAACACAACGAAGGCATGCAATTGGAGAATAATCTCCACTTAATCACTTTCCACGTGGCAATCCCCCAGCCATAGATCAAACAACGATCCGTGTGCATTCACATCGGATCGAGACAACTTGACGTTGGATCAAAGAACTTAACGGAAGAAAATATAACCGCTACGACGTTAGCATCTTCCGTCATCTTTTCAATAACAGGTTTTCCCTCCCAAACTCCCGGTTATAAATACGAGAACTGTTCAGGTATAAACTCAGATCACACTCACTTCTCAAATACTTTCTCTTCTCCATTACCAATACTTATTCTCACACCGGAGTCGGGTCAAGGAGAGAACCCTCTTCTCCCCTTGGCGAGGCTAACGGTGTTCTTTTTTGCAGAATCACCGGAGAAGAAGTTCAGCTGCAACTGAATCAACCGAGAGAGAGCTAACCCTTTTATGCGGATTCAAACCCCCTAGATATTTTGGTTCAGACTGTTTATCTAGTGTTTCTTCAATAAGCGTCAAGGCTGTTCCTTTGAAGACCTTGTATAAATGGAATGTTAAACGTCCATTGATAGGACAATAGATTGGTAAGTCCAATCATCAGGATCTGAATGTTGCATTAGAAACGACCAATAAGATCACGCAAATTCATAATCATCTGTAAGATGCCAGTATTCGGCAGAAAATTAAGGATTAATGAAAATAGCAAACCTCCTAAATTCTTGGTAAGAATAAGGTTCAAACAAAGGATATCACCTAGGAAGGGTGTGCCAAATTGTTAAATTATCAGGCTAGTTAAGCTCTGAATATATAGAATCATTCAAGGGAAATCGAATGTATCAGGATCAAGTAGCCTTTAAGCTAAAACCGATTTAAAGAGCTTGGCGGAGCTCGCAATACATTGCACATCAGTGATTGAAGGATGTGTTTCGCCAATAAGTCAAGAAGCATTATCACATAATGATATGCAGATTTGTAAAATGATGAGCAACCTGTGTCGATTAAGGATCGACAGGATTAGAAGCTCCAAAAAGATACATGTACCTATTACAAAGGTCAATTGGAGTGCCTTAGAGGCTCAAAAGTACAGGGGAAGATTAAGCCCAATATAAGGTAGAAAATACTTCCCTTACTTTAACAAATCTCGAGGTCGAGATTTCTTTTAAGGGGGTGAGGATGTAACACCTCGAAAATTCACGTCCTATAATGTAATGACACGTGTCATAAGTTTGAACGTGTGAAAGAATGTTCTGAAAGGACTAAAGTTGACAAACATGGAAAGTATGTGAATATACGTTTCCTAAGTGTCAACAGTGAATAAATATATTGCACATTAACCGTACATGATGTTTATAACGTCAAACGAATAAATCATGGATCATGCGAAGCTAAAAGTGAGAGATTACAAACTACAGGGGTTAAATGTGTCAACATGTTTAAGTTATACCCCTGAGTGACCTTTTGACAAACCCAAAGCTTTGTAACGGTTAATTATGCTCACAAGAATGCACGATTTAAATTTCGTAAAGTTTCGTTATCGTATGAGAAAGTTATGATCAAATTCGTATGCAAGGGGTTATAAGCATCAACGATGAAGTTTAGGACTTTTCGGGTGACAATAAAGTTAACCGAAGACTAAACAAAGTGGGTAGATGTCTTAAGGCCCTTATACGTCAATTTAGAGGGCTCATAATGCAAATCAAGACTTGAAAGCGACCTTTAGAAGGACCAGGGACCAAAACTGCAATTAATAAAAGTTTTTGTTGGATGACCCCTCATGCTCGCGTAGCGCGAGCCATATGGCTGAGGGCGTCGCGCTACGCGACTGCCCCATCTGGACAGCTTGTTGATTTTGGTTGATTTCTTGTCTGCCCTTGCCTTGTATCAGCCACTATTTCGAATTGCCTCTTCATGCTTGGCCCCTAAACAACCCCTAAACATCTAGGACACTTATTGATTAGTTGTGGTGGGTTGTAGACATGGGTGTCAACAATTTGTGGTGAATAAAACCACTATATAAAGGACCATAAGTTGCAAACTTTCTTCACACCATTCCTTCTTGAAATCTGATCATTCTTGGAGCTCCCAAGCTGACTCAAGTGCTCACAAACCGTGCATAGGACCTTGGTAAGTTTGCTAATCCTTTCTTAATTAATTTTTAGCTTAGTTTTAGCTTAAAAGTCAAACCGTCGTAATTAACGGTTGACTTAACAATTAGTCATTGTTGGCTCAGTGATTAGTCGAAGTGAAGGTAGTTATAAGTTGGTAATTATGTGGGCTTTAAACCCTTAAAAGGGCATCCACTGATTCCCATCCTAACTAGGTCATTTGTCGAGTCAAAGATGATTAGAAAAAGTCAACAGAAATGTAATCTTTTGTTTAACGCATAATTAACGACGTAAAAGGCGTGTAACCTATTTTATCATTCATATAACTTGATAATAAGCATAAGAACTTGTCTAAGCTTGTTTGATTCGACAACTTTCTGTTTTGAACCGATTCGGAACCGAAAGTCGCAAAGCTTTGACTTTTGCTTTGACTTCAGTTCTGACCCGCTTTAGTATGATTTGGAAATACCTTAGAGCTTCCTTAGGACCAGGCTACATGTTAGCATAACCCTCTGTGGTTGGTTCATTGATTGACCCATTCGTTTACGCGTTTCCGTTAATTGCTCATATGTTGACCATTATGCCCTTTTCACCTTAAAACGTGATTTGTGAAAATGTAAAAATGTAGAAACCTTAGTTACTGATATATAAACTTGTATGTAAAGTTTGACATCAGTTTGAGGTGTAGATTAAGAGTTATGCTCGTTAGCGCAAAATGAAAGCTTTATGTTAACTAAACGGCATGATTAGCGTATAGCCTAGTTAAGCCCACTTTTTGATATCAAACTTATTACCCACTAATGTAATATATTATTTTGGGATTTTTAAAGATTTTTAATTAATTTTAGGCTGAGCATAACTAGTAGTCGTAGGCTTAATCCGGTAATTGTCGGTTTTGGCCTTACGGGCCATAAAATGAGTTTTACATATCCAAACCTTTTGCTACTGATCACATATGATAAATAAATTATTTTAAGCCTTCTGGAAATATAAAAATATCAGATTTATGTATCGAACCCGGAAATGGCCTCTAGTCGCCTTTTAAGCGTTTTTAACGCATAGTAAATACTAAAACTATTTTAAACATACAAGGGTTGATACCTACTGATATTTGAGGCAAATTATAATATTTTAACAGTAAGCAAAGGTTGTTAAACTCAGACTTCAGTTTTGAGCTTTTCGGCTTATGTGAAATTACCAAAATGCCCCTACGGTGCATAGTTTGGTTATAATTGATAAATTTCACATATATACTTTATCCTACTGTTATAAATTATCAAAATAAGTATTTTTGCCGATTGTATCAGACCTGTAACTCAGGTAAATACTTAAACTCTTTTATAACCTCTTAAATGACCAAACTACCCCTACGAGGCCTAGTTTGTGTTTAAATACATTTTGGGCATAATGAAAGACATCTTACTGATGTCCCAACATATTTGATGCATAATTAACTTAGGAAACCTGTATATGACTCTCATGATTAACCGTCATGCGTTATTCGCGTTCGGTTCGGTTTGTGTAACTAGTTTGCATAAATTAGCCGAAACGGGTCAAACGTTATCGTTTTTATCTCAAAATCCAGAATGTGTTTAGTTTACCCATATTATACAAGTCTCCAAACTTGTCGGGTCTAAATCACATCCTATTCCGGTCTTCGCTTATTCATCCGTTTTGAACCGTAAACCTTTCCTTAAAACTAACCGGTCTAAGTTACGACTTAAATAAGACCTGTTAGGAATCTAATAGGTTAATAAAACCTTCGTTCCAGATTGAGAGCCCCAGTAGAAGTACTTGTGCTTGCTGATTAGAATATACGGCTGAGTATAAATTGCATTTGCTAGCTCAGGTAAATACTTTTAACTTATTTTCCCTTATACGGGCTTGGGGTACGGTATTATAAAAATACCGCTTGGTCGGGTGTAGAAACCTTTTAATCGGAGATGATTAAATTGCATAATCCCGTTTTAATCTGTATTGATTGATAACAAATAACATTGGGGGTTAATGACCGTGTCCTGGATATCCTTGGCTCATTTTAAAAAGTGAATGGCCACGACGTAAGCACAAGGTGTAGGCAAAACACCTCCTGTTGCATATGTAAAACGTATACTCACTCGTAAGGGTATCTTCTTGTGAGATTATATTTGTGGTGTGTCGATTAATCTTGTCCGGCTTGTATTGTATAATCACCGGCCCTAAATGTTGGACAACCATGTAAATCAGATACAAGATTTTTATTAATAAAATTGTCCCAAGTATAAAAGATTAATTTTGCCTCTGTGCATTTTAATCCAGTTATAAAAGATATTTTGTGCCTCGTGCATTCAAATCAATTTTTAAACTCTTTTCCAAAATGAGTCGGTTAATTGTATTTACCAGTGTAAACTGACGTATTTTCCAAAAGGTTAAGTGGCAGGTACTATGCGTAATTGGCTGGGAGCTCAGGGCATCACTAGGGAATCTTGCAAGTTCTAGATGCCTAAAGTCTGTTGAACAGTTTTTCCTTTTAATTGATCCGCCTGTGGATCCTTTACTTTCCGTTGTAATACTTTGGCAATACTTTATATTCGGAATGTAATATATTTATTTTTTGCTTCCGCTGTGCATACATATATTGTGTTGTTTGACTTTGATGATATCAACTACGTCACGATACTCCCCTACCGGGCCCACCGGTAATACGTGGAAATTTGGGGTGTGACAGCGTTTCTTCCAAATCCATGAGCTAGAGGAGCTTAGGGATGTGGCTTATGCTCGATCATTGGGAATCATGAAGAAAACAAAGGCTTCACACGATAAGAAGCTAAGGAAGGTTAAAGAGTTTAGCAAGGGGGATAAAGTGCTTCTTTACAACTCGAGGTTGAAGTTGTTTGCGGGTAAACTGAAATCGAAGTGGTCGGGACCTTATATGGTTCATTACGTGTTTCCGTATGGAGCGGTGGAGATCATGGATGAGACTGATGGCCGAAGTTGGAAGGTGAATGGCCACCGTTTGAAGCATTACATTGGTGGAGAGATAAACAAGGACGAGATGGAGGAAATTCCTCTCGAAATCCCATCCAAAGCCGCCAATTAGTGTTTTGGGATGAAATCCCAAGTGTAGAATATGTACCGTTTGTAATTTCCTTAGTTTTCGTATTGTTTTCGTAGTTTTTCGTGTCTTTGTTTTGTGTGTTTGAGTAATTTTGCAGGAATCATACCATCGAGGAGCTGAATTTGTGAAGAAAACGACATTCCAGGTAAGTCCCAACACTTAGAAAAAATTTGGGATGGTTTTGGGAAGGACTGGTAAGAGTTAGAAATTTTTCTAAGGCACAAAACTCAAAATTTTACACAACATTATGTGAAAAAAGTGCCTTCGCATCGCGCCACCATAAAACCTTCATCCTGTGGCGCAGCGCGACCCCTAGGGTCAGATATCCGTGTTGAGCCTTGCCGTGGCGTCACGCCACACCTCTTGGGCTTTACAGTCGCGCTGCGCGACCCCTTTGCTGACCCCTCTTACTTGAACCATGCCGTGGCACTTTGCCACGGCTAACCACGTTACTCTTAGCGTGACGCAATGGCCCTCCCAGGTCGGTTAAAAGAACCCTTTTCATCACTTTTCCCCAAAATTCAACCTAATCCTTTTCTTTCACCCCTACCGCCAAATACAACCAAAACCACCATAACATCTCCGATTCCCCACCATTTGTCTTCATTCAACCACCATTTTCATCAGTTCTCCTCACATAACAAAACCCAACACCAAGATTCACCCCTACCGCCATATCGTTTCGAATCGGGACTTGTCATTAACGAAAAATTTCAAAGCTTTTCTTGCAACTTTCAAGTAAATCAGGTACGATCTTTCTGTATCTTTTCTCAGCTTTAGTGTGTTTCGAGTCATGTTTGGATCCGTTTTAGTTAGTTTTTTTAGGGTTCTTGTCGGTTTAGTTGCAGGTTGTTGAGTCAGTCAGTGAGTCGTGACGAGTCTTGTTGAGTCAGTGGTGTCATGTGTCCGGTCAGTTTTGTTCGGCTAGATAATGAGCCAAGATAGTTCATGGCAGCCCTTGGTATGTTTTAAGTTCATGTTTTTGGGTAGAATGTTGGTTGGGCAGGTTGGGTTGGTATGTGGTTGAAACTGATGATATTTTGATGATATATATTATTATGTTTTGCTAGTTTGTGATGTTGATTGATAGGTTGATTGTAGTAGCCGCTTTCGTTCGCGTGTCCGAGGTTATGAGTTGTTTGCTAAGCGCGTTTCAAATTGGAGGGCTTATGTGGAAACGACTGGCACTTTGACAGTCTCACATATACAGCTAAGTCGTTTCCCTTATATTCTTTTGTATTTTATTTATTTATTTCGTCTTTAGTCGTTCATTTCTAGTTTCTTAGGTAGCGTTGAGTCGTATTTCCGTTCTTGCATTAGGGACAATGCAATCTTCAAGTGTGGGGATGGGATACTTGTAAATAATCGAGTCTTAAATATGAAAAATACAAAAAAAAATAAAAATTTGAAAAATCCAAAAAAAATTGAAAAATCAGAAAAATGTCTTTTGAATAAAGAAGTTTGCAAAATAATACGGAAAATGATAGAAAATATGAGTTTTTGCTTGGGTTCAAATAATAATAATATGAGATTAAATAAATCGAGCTTGTGTTTAGTTAGGGATATGTGGATAGGCCCGGGTTTGGTTTTAGGTCCCTTTGAGTTAAGATTACCTTAATTGTCGGTTTACTAGTGGGTTTTCATCTGGGAGATGTGGGAAATTGAAACCGCCAATAAGAGTATAAGGAGTATCGTTATAAGTTAAAACCGTTAGAATTTTTTATCATGAAAAAAATAGTGAAAAAAATAATGAGCTAGAAACTGAATGAAAGTAGCACAGTTCTATGCAGTCTGGGTTGGGGATAGTGACTTTACAACCGTATTACCGCTAGGGTGTGTGAAATTGACCTTGAAAAGAAAAGTAAAAAGTACCGAAGCCTAAGTAATCTGAGTTGGGGATAGCGACTCTACAGCCAGAATGCCTCTTGGTTAGGGAAAACAACGTCTACGCTCATTGAAAAAGAAAAAAAAAGAAAGAAAAGTGAAAAAAAAGTGGAAAAGGAAAAAAATTGATTGTAAATTCTCTTGGTTTTGATATAAGACGGTTGGGAATTGATCCAGTGATCGTTCCTTTAGTTATATAAGCTTGAGACGGGAGTAGGTGGACCCTATATTCTAGCGTGAGGCCCTAGGTAGATTGACCACACTTAAATTAAATTCACATGATAAGGGCTTAAGACCAGATTTGCGTTTAAAGGGACAAGTATATTTGCAATCGCGGCTAACGCAAGGTTTGGTTTTATTAAAATATAAATATACTTTTGACCCGAGTGACTATTTATCTATGATTACGTTGCATAATTCTTTTTCGAGGACGAAAAAAGAGTAAGTGTGGGGATATTTGATATATTGCAAAATACATCCTTTATTCGTGCATAGTTTGTATAGTTTTGCGTTATTTTTAGTTCCGTTTTAGTTAGAATGTGCATACTATTGATCAGATTGTGTTTTCCAGGTCTTGGTACTTAATATTGCTGAAAATGGAGTGAAAACAAGCCATAATGCTGAAACGCCAAGTCCTGGAACGAGTTGATGAAAGAGTCAGAATTATTTTGGAGTTTTTGAGTGTTGAAGCTGGAAATTTTACGCAACAGTCTGTCCATTTAGAGCTGTTGCGCTGCGCCACAGCTGCAGCACATCATGGTCGCGCCCCGCTACCAATAAACAAATGATTTTTGTATCATACCGTCGCGCTACGCCACATCAAAGACATTTACCCGTCGCGCGACGCGACGTGGTGTGTTTACGGCGATTATTTGTTAATTTTTAGGGTTTGCTATATAATCCCAAGAAACTTATCATAAACCCTAATTTACGAACGGAGAGCAATCTTGGGCGATTTTGGAGCATTCGTTGAGCACTTTCGGAGATCTTGAAGCTTACGAATCAGTGGTACGAGTTCGGGACGAAGAATCGAAGACTTTCTTGGGTTTTCCAATCCCTTGTTTTGTCAATTTCTTTCTTGAAACTTGTTACAATGAATTCATGTTTGATTATCTTTGATTTGTTTTCGTTTATTGACATGCTTGGCTAAACATTTATGCCACCTAAACTTTGATGAATGGATGAATATAAAGTTTTTACCTTTTTCGTTATTTGCATGAATATTATGGATTGATTGTGTTTAGTAAAAGGTTTGGTTTATTGATTCGATGTACATGCGTGCTTTAATTTGGTTTTTTATTATCATTTGCTTCGTACGATTCTTGGTGACGGTCTATATCACAGAATAGAGTCGTGCTAGGGTTTAGGATTTTGGTGAGTGTCTATATCACGTAAGAAATCTTAACTCTTTAGGGTGAAATTGCGCAAATAACCCTAGAAGTAATTGTTAGTTATTTACTAGGTTTTAGTGTTCTACTAGTTCCAATAGCTGAAAGGTGCAGGGCTATTGATAGGTCTTACCCGGCGAATTGCTTTAGACAGTCCTTGGAAAAGGTCGTGCCTTAGTTGCCCCGTCGGTTTATTAGTCTATCAAGTCAAATCAAGAAGCTAAACTACCTTAGATCTATAATTGGAAAATAGTAGGTCAACATTAGGGTACTTACACAATAATTAGACAACTGGAAAGACGTCTAATAACCGGTAAGATTAACGGCCTAGGTAGCGCCATAAGTTTCACCTCGAGAAGGGTTGAGGGGCTTAGTTGGTGTCTTAATAGGTTTAGTATCATAAGATCCCGATTCCATAATTCATGCATTTAACTTAATCGGTAATTCTTTAAAAGCAATCCAGGATTCTAGTCTAGGTGGTCTCGTTCATCATATAAGAAAAGCCTTTTGCCTTCTTTCGTATTAGTCTAGTTATAATTCACTCTTTAGTTTAATAATTAGTTTAAATAGATTTCCTTAGATTTTCCGTAACCCTCCCCCCCCCCCCAAAAAAAAAAAAAACAATTAAACAAGTTTCAGTCGTGTCTGTCAGTGTCTATTAGAGTCTAGTTTACGTGATAAATAGAGTCTCGTTGTTCGATATCCGGACTTCCTTAAGTCATACTATAGTGATCGGTACACTTGCCGATTGTGTGGTTTAGGTCGAGTCTAGATTTAAAGCTTTTTAGTGTCTAGCATAGAGAGTCTAATTTAGTTAATTTTTATAGTCTGTTTAGCACACATCACCTCTAGTCCCACCGTTAAATGATTTATATAGTCAACCAAGGCTTCCTCTACTCCCGTCATTTCATCGATGGCCTCTCTCAAGGCATACACGTAGTTGACGAGAGAGCCTTCTACCAATGATCTTCTTCCTCGTCGGTCGTTCCTGGAGTGTGTTGAGGATGTTTCGTTATTTCTGCTTGACATTCTAAGAAACAAACCGAAAGAAATTTCAAACTAATGAAATAGTACTCCGGCCATGGCCCCGGCCCCGTGTCCACCTCTCTGTAGGTTTTTGAAATAAGGAATCTTGGAGTTTTAAATTATTTTTCTGACTTTTGAAGCATTTTTAAGCAGAAATAAGTTAAAACAGTGTTGTAAAACTTATTTTTGAAAAGATTCCTTGAATAAAAACCTAACAATGATAACAATAAAGCTTGGAATAATGGAGATTTCAAGTTTTAATGAAGGTTTTGAGGAGAAAATGAAGAAGAAGGAAATGGGCAAAAGTAGAAAAGACAAGATGGTTGTTGAGAACCTTCTATAGAATATACCTTATAGGGTATATGTGAAGATCCCACCAGATCTTTGTCTTTGGAATAAGTCCAAGTGTGCAGGAATCTTGCTGCATTTATAGAAAACGACAGCATGTTGGACACGACCCCGTGTGCAGACAAGATTCTGACACTTTTTGTCCGTATTCTGACCAAAAGTCAGACAATAATCTTTAGGTGGGCACGGGGGCGTGTTGACCTGGACATGGTCCCGTGGCCAGAGGTTTTTATGAAGTTATGTCTTATTTTAAGGAATTTATCCGGATCGGGTGGTTCCTTACTGGTCGGAACAACACCAAAGTGCCTGAGATACCTAAGTTGCCCTAGTTTTAGACAAGAATGCAAGAGGTTATTAGAAAGGGTGAATCCTAAGCTAAATACCAGTGGGCAAGAGCAACCTTTATTTCACTTATCCGGGCTCTCGTTAAAGAAGGTGTATGTCGAATCGCTCAGGTCTATGTATGCATCAGCGGAAACCGATGGGGAGTCCTTCACGGCACAATCGACACAGGGAAGACTATCGCTATAGTCCTCACAAGAGTTAGAGGTGATTTCGGGAGCAACAATGTTGTTAGTATCCGAATGCGTTCTCAATAATTCTCCTTGATCGTCGTCTTGAGATGAGTTAGTTATTTCCATCTCAAATTTTCTTATCAACTGGAGAATTACTTCTTCCATTTGAAATAATTCTTCGAGAATCATATCACCTAGAAGAGATGATTGAGAGCATTCGAGGAAGAGATAGGGATTGTTTTTACTTTCGCCCATCTTAAGGCTACAGGAAAACGATGGGTCTATATACTGGTGAGTGTAATTTAAAAAATAACATTTTAAATCTTCATGAGATCCGCCACATATTTGACACTACGTACCATAAGATGAGCGAAAGTAAAAATGATCAGTATCACACATGTTTGTGTCAGAAATTACCAACCGTTGGGATCTTACGGTGCTGTCTACAGAAGCTGAAAAATTTAGAAAAATCTATAAAAAAAACAGAAAAAATAAGAAAAACGATTAGGCCGTTGATTTCTAACTTTCTTAAAATCCTTGTGTCCGGCAATGACGGCAAAAACTTGACGTGCGTTAGGTGTGATATATTTTTCTTTATATTTTAAGCCCTTTTTAACACTTTAGTCAAGTTTTAAATTTATAAAACACGATATTCTACTAACACTAAACACACATATGGGCAAGTGCACCCATCGTGAGCGTAGTATAGCGTCAGTAAGATACCGAGGTCGTCCAACGACACAAAAGCTTTGAAGGCGATGTTACCCTCGGCTAAGTGGTTTGAGTCAGCAAGGATACAATCCCAAGTAGCCGGGTTAATGTATTAATAGTATTTTACATATGAGGGGATCAAGCCATTCGCACCCCCGCCATCCAATACCAGTGGGTATTGAAGGAGGTCCTAGTAAGCTTGACCCAGGTCCTTGCAGGATCTATACACTGAACAAGGCAAGAACCTTACCAAACCATTCCCTTAACCCCCGACCAGGTAGCCAACATATCTATATATAGACCGTAGAGATATGAATGGTGTAAATCTTTTATTTCACATAGACAGTAAAAACGCCAAGACACCACGGACAAATGATAAGGAAGTTTCACCTTCAACATAAGAAACTAGTTATTAAAGTCATTAATACAAAACCAAATAAAAAGTGCGAAAAGATTAAAAATCAAAAGTATTACATTAAATGCTTGTTTTCACCAAGTAATGTAAGAGACTTAGGCAAACATGGCATTTGATTGTCAAGAACTCTTACGATCAATCTTGGATCCCGAGACTACTACACACACTCTAAGATGGATGATGGTGGTGGATGTGGGTGTTATGATGGTGGTAGAGTGTGTGTGAAGTGGGAGAGATGTGGTTTGCCAAGGGATGCCTTTGAAGTGAACCAAGCACCCCTGTTTATAGCCTGGACAGAAGCCCAGACACGGCCCCGTGTCCATTGGGCACGGCCCCGTGTCCATTGGGCACGACCCCGTGTCCATCCTTTTTCTCTTTCTTCATTAATTGCAATTTGTCTGCATTAGCTCCACACGCCCCCGTGTTCGCTGGGCACGGCCCCGTGGGCAGAAGCGTATCTGTACTATCAAGATTTGCTAGATTCTGCGAATCTTAGCGTTGACCATGGCCCGTGTTGAGTTGGGCACGCCCCCGTGTTGGGAATAGAAGCTTCTATGGCTTTGTTTTTTCTACAGGTATCTGGCCACGCCCCCGTGTCCGCTGGGCACGGGGCCATGGTCAGCCTTCTGTTTCTTTGTTTTTTGCTTGGGAAGATGCTGTCGAGGGGTCGGGCATGCCACATTTATTCCTTTTCTTTGTATTTATGATAGATTTGGCTGCAAATTTGTTCCTTTTGTTCAATTACGCTCATTTGGTCCTGAAAATACAAAAGGAAGACAAAAGCACACTTTTTCTAACATTAGTACTAAAAAAGGATTAGTTTTATCCTCATTTGATGTAATTTATATGTTGCATTTTTCACACATCAATATATTTCAGAAAAAATGTAAAAATCAGATACTTACTAGCGGCGGCAAGTAACCATAGTTTTCAAATCCCAGAACGGTACCCCAAAATTCTGAGCCAAGCTGTTTCCTTCCGAGGAAACCGTTGTAACAGAACGGAGAATCCCCGTTTTGATAAGTCCATTACATTTTTTGACCAGGACTTCGACTCTTTGGTATGGAGATAATACTAGCGTGTCGTTTTTGAAATCTTATCTAGGGGAGTGTCGAGAACTTCTTCAAGCTCAAGAAATAAAAATTCAAAGTCCCCCATCATATGTATGTTGCAAGATGGTATGTTGAAATGAAGATAGGTGTGTCTACATTTACAGTGGTGTGAAAGTTCCTCAATAACTGGGTCCACAATATTATATTGGCAGTTTTTTAATATTATACCCCTTTTATTAAAAAAATGTTTTTTCACATTCACTTATCTAGTTTTCTACATGGCAATTCATGAGAATGACCTTTATATCCACTTACATTTGCACATTCATGATGGGGTACTAAACAATTTGACAACTAAGCCTCAAGGTAACCGTAACTTTCGGGTGCCACAACCACACCATCCTAATGTTTTGCCCAATCTAGGTACACAACCTAACCGTCCAACCAATCCCAATGTTGTGGCCTATCTGGCGCCACACCCAAACCGTCCAACTCGTTCCTCCATTGAACAACACCCTAACCATCCCCATCTCGTGCAACGTGATATCGGTTGTTCTTTTGTCCAACGTACTCACGCACCACCTTTGGTGCCAAACCCAAACTGCTCCTCATCAAATGTTATCCACCCCATATATGCATACAGGTACATCTACCAATCTTTGTGCAACCACAAATATGACAACGATCGGGACTCAAATTCATTATCGGATGGCGCCGTTGTTAGTGACGATCCATGGGATCAGGGTTTACGATAACAAATCTGATTCAAATTCCACGTTTTAATAAGCTGTTAGTTGTATTATTTGTCTGCTTGTCATTCGGCTAAGTTTGTTGACATTTAACTTTTATTATCAAATTATGTGTTGTTTTCAACATCTAGTAACACTTAATAAAATAGAAAACTATGAAATAAATAACAAACTAAAATTGCAGGGATTTGATCGCTTTTTTTACAAACCAATGAAACACAATACTACACACACTTATACAAAAGTAAAAATACAAACGAAAATAAGACATGGAAATAACTACAGCTCCATAGGTCATCTCCTAGTTCCCTTTGTATAAGTGAGTTCTTCTCGGATTAAGATACACTCACTTGGAGGGAGGAAATTGTTTTGTAATCCGAGCCAGCTAGGGTGCAAAGGAACCTGCAGTTTTAAAGCTCAAAAACACGTCATTTGAAACAAGACAATCCCATTGTGATAGGTTTTTTCCTATCATTTGAAAAAAATAACAGTGAATACCGGTTTTTCATTGAAAAGTTATAAAAAACAAATCCAACATCTTCTCCATTTAGAGTAACTCCTGCTTTATATATATTTCATACTTTGTTATTTACGTATTACTCTATATATATACCATTCAAAAAGCAAAAGTCCAAACATCTGATATAAATAAGTAGAAATAGCCATTGATAACGGAGTGTGGAGTAGAAGTCGCCATTGATAATGGAGTGTGTACCAGAAATCGCCATTCCCTATGGAGTCTTTTCCAGAAATCGCCATTACCAATTACCAATGGAAGTGTACCGGAAATCGCCATTACCAATGGATTTGTACCAGAAATCGCCATTTGCAATGGCAAGCTCTGCAAAACCCAATGATTAAAGCTTACATTCCCTACAAATTCTATGCCATGGCCACTTCTCATGAAAAATCGCCACTTGCAATGGCATTAGCATTACTTGTGAAAATTTTTAAAGCATGGCATTAGTTGTGAAAATTATTTTGAAAGTGACACTATTTCAGCAAAAAACTCAGTCAAATACCATTGTATGCTAAGTCAACGTTTCAATTTAACATTCACATATTTGACATCCATAAAAGGGGGTTTGTAGCGTTTTCTTTTATTTAAATTTAACCGAATAAACAAACAGAGACGAACACTTAAAAGAAGAGATATAACTAGTGTTTGTGTTCATTCGTTAAGAGCATATGTTTGATCGTGTTCGTTCATGTAAGCGGACTATTGAACATAGATGAAAAGATATAAATTAATTAAACAATGGTTTGTCATAAAGAATTTTAAAATAAATATTGTACCCAAAGACAGGGGTAGACTTATTAACAAAGATCGGGTTCCTAGGAACCTTTTCAGTTTTTAATTTTTAGCATAAATATATATATATAACAAACTGAAAAGAAACCCCTAAGTATAATATATAGGGAACTCTTAAAAAAAATAAGCTTTAGTAGTCTACTGGATAATCTGCATTCTTATACCCTTGACACCCGGGTTCGAATCATGTATGAAGCAAATATTAATTTTTTGTTTTGTTTTTTTAATTTCTATTTTTATTTATTTTCTTTAATGAAAAACCCATTTAGGGTTACAAACTCATTTAGGGTTACAACAAAGCTCATAACAAAAAAACAACAGCGGCGCCTCCACCCTCACCCTGCCTCCTCCTCCCTCAGCGACACCTCCGCTCCGGCCATCCTCCTCCAGCCGCTCCGGCCGTCCTCCTCCACCCGAAAACCGTCCTCCTCCGGTAAAGTCTCTTTTGAGGTAAAGTCTCTACGAACAACAGAACCACAACCACCCTAAAATCAACAGTCTCTATTTCTATCTATCGCTTTCTCTCGTGTTTTGTTGAATACTTAAACATGTATGATTTTGTTTTGAATCTGTGATTTGTGAATAAGAATTTGGGATTTTAGTTCTTTTAAAACTAGAATTTTAGGGGGTATGGAATGATTATTGAAAAGAAAGATACGTTACCCTTTGTGATAATCTTGAATCTTGTAATGCATTAACCAGTTATCAAAGCTAATAAGAATTGACTGGATTGAGTGCTTACCGTTCAACTGTGTAGTGATGTATTATTCTTAGTTGTAAATATATGTTCTGATGTTTATTTGTTTAAAATTATCAGGAAGTGAAGTGTCCATCTAAAACATGAGTTACATGATTAAGAAGAATGACGAAGACAGGCTCAGCAGCTTACCCGAAGAGGTTGTTTCACACATACTCTCTTTAATGCCTACAAAATTTGCGGTGAGAACTAGCATCTTATCCTGGAGATGGAGGTATAGTTGGATGTCTGTTACAAATCTTGACTTTGATGATCGACACCCCTACCACGACTTAAACTGTTTTACGAAATTTGTTGATCGGGTGTTGGAGCTTCAAAAATCACCCCAAGTTAAAGTATTCCGGATGTGTTTTTCTGAAATGTGGGTTAAGAAGTCAAACGTGTCCAAGTGGATTGAAGTAGCAGTCCGGTTAAATGTTTCTGAGCTTGATGTACAATCTATTCTGCTTGAAGTACCTGTTAGCCTGTTCACTTGCAGGACACTCACAAAATTAAAATTGGCTCAGAATACTTATACAGGTCTCAATCAGTGTGATTGGGATGTTTGGGAGTGTTCGTCTCCAGTCAATCTTCCTTGTCTGAAAACTCTAGACATCTATGTTATTGCCAATCCTTTTGTAAATGCATTTAAACTCCTCCCTGGATGCCCGGTGCTTGAGAATTTATATTTGTGTGTAACATGCAAGGATGAAGAAGAAGATTACATATTCAATATCCCTACTTTAAAACGACTGGAACTCAGATGGCTGAAACACAGACTGGTTAACGACAAAGTTGTTTTACAGGTCCCTAATCTTGAATACCTATCTGTTACCCATTTCTTCAGCAGTCCTGTTGTCAAGAAAGAGTTGTCGTCATTGATTGATCAGCCGTTGAGGCATCATATGTGGGTTAAGTGTCTAAAGGAAGCGGGCTTAAATAACTTTCAGTTCAAAGAGTAAGTTTTTTTTTCTTTTTTATCTTTTTGACTTCATCGTGTTTCTATGTTCCCGTTTTAAAATAATTGTTTGTAAGTTGGTGTTTACTACTTTACTCTTTGAGTAAACGTGATTGTATGTGTTATGCTATCTATCTAAACTCTAATAAATGCCACGTGGCATTATTTCCATTAATTTAGTAGCAGTATGATGCTTACGCGCGTTGCGGCACAAACATCACCTTAAATCCTAAAAGGAAACGTTAAATCGAGCCGAGCCGTCATTAATATTTGAATCAAAACCTTTACGTAAGCCATACATCTCTCAAACTTTATTTAGTGCGGTTTATAACAAATAAGTTAAAAGTATTTTATTAACTAAGCATGGATTTTACTCTCATCACTATACTATACACTATTTTCATGCTATTTGAGTACCACAGCTCAAGAGCCCATAAGAAATCATCCCATGTGTACAACTCTAGAGGAAATATATGAGGATAATTTTTGCATAAAGATGGAACTAAGTCATAATATTGGTGGCCGATGATGTCTAGATCAGCTTGTCAAGGCTAGTTGTAGTTTAGCCGGAGGCCAGGGGGACTTTTGGTTCCAGGATCGACCAACACATTTGGCAAATTTTGGGCTTGTTTACCTCCTCGGAGGGTAACATGTTTGATTCTCGGAGAGAGGCTGAATCAAGCACCGAGGATGTATAACTCAATCTGGAGGACCCTCTCGCACGGAATCTCCGTAGCCTAAGTCTGGCGCTAGCTGCAATAAGATGTCGTCCAAAAAAATTATCGTATTTTGATCGCAGGTGCTGAAAATATAAAATAGGACTAAACAGAATCAAGATGGTGGGCCCATTTTGTTGTCCATTTAAATAAAAATGACAAGATTTTTAAAAACCAATAGAAATCCAAATATAGTTCCTGAAAGGATCAAAAACGAGTTAATTGCACGGATAGTCCATGTGGTTTCAAGTTTTTTCATGTTTAGTCCCCAACTTTTCTAAATAGCAGTTTTGCTCCCTGTGGGAGATTACTGGGATCCCATGTAGACATGCAGTTGCAGTTAAGTTAACTGGGACATGGCTCTACATGGGCAGCAAGTTGGGCCCCCTGAATCATGGGTAAATCAATGCTACTGGTTGGACACTTGGAAAGCTGTCTACTCACACAGAATAGAGCCCATTAATGGCAGAGACCTTTGGCCAAAATCCAATGTCCCAACCACTTTGACCCCTCCATTGCACCACAAGTCAGTTGGTAGGCCTAAGAAGAAAAGGAGAAAGGATCAAGTTGAATTGCAGGATGAACTGGAAAGGGCTGGAAAGGCAGGACAAAGGAAGGGGAAGGAAGTTGAGCATCAAAGTGGAAAGCTTACAAGAAAGTGGAAATCAGTTAACTGCAAGAAATGTGGGGGTAAAGGTCATAATATAAGGACTTGTGGGAAAGTCAAGAAAGGGAAACAACCAAAGAAAAGTGACCAAGGCAATGCTGGGAATCAAGAAGGTACAAGTGTTTGAATAGGATCAATGTAGGTGGAAAGCTCATTTTGGTCTGGTGGTTTTTTGAGGGCTTGTCCCTAAAACAGTTGCTACCACCTTTTGTATTTAGTTAGTTATCAAGATAATGTTTTTTGAGGGCTTGGGTCCCTAAAACAATTGCTACCACTTATGGTTCATGTTTTGTTTGGTCGTTATGTTTATTGTACTGTATGTTGATGATATGGATGTTTTATGTTAGGATGTTTGAAGTTATTGAAATGTCTTGGATGTGTTTATGTTTGAGTCTGCACATTTTTTGGCACAAAAATTGATTCTGTAGCTTCTGCACATGTTTGGCAGGTTTATGTATTGATTCTGCACAATCTGCAGATTCTACACATGTTTGGGCATGTTTAGGTTTGATTATGCACATTTTTTGGCACAAAAAATTTATTCTGCACATTCTGCACATGTTTTGGAAGATTTATGTCTTGATTCTGCACATTATGCAGATTCTGCACATTATGCAGATTCTGCACATGTTAAAGTTCACATTAGGGTTGATTCTGCACATGTTTGGGCATATTTAGGTAGGATTCTGCACATTTTTTGGCAAAAAATTGATTCTGCAGTTGCTGCACATGTTTGGCAGGTTTATGTATTGATTCTGCATAATCTGCACAAACAGATTTTGGCATAAACAGATTCTGCACATGTTTGGGCATGTTTATTTATTGCTGCACATGTTTGGCAGATTCTGCACATGTTTGGCAGTCTTGGTAAAAAAGGTTTCGGCACAAACAGATTTTGGCATAAACAGGTTTGGTAAACAAAGGTTTTGTCACAAACAGATTCTGCTTAAACATCACAAACAGATTCGGACACTTTTTATCGCACAAACTAGTTTCGGCATTAACAGGTTTGGTAAAAAAGGTTTTCGGACACTTTTTATCGCACAAACTGGTTTAGGCATAAAGAGGTTTGGTATAAAAGGTTTCGGACACTTTTTATCACACAAACACACTTCATTCATTCATGTTTTATCGCACAAACTGGTTTCGGCATAAAGAGGTTTGGTATAAAAGGTTTCGGACACTTTTTATCACACAAACACACTTCATTGATTCATGTTTTATCGTACAAACTGGTTTCGGACACTTTATCGCACAAACACACTTCATTGATTCATGTTATAACAAAGATATTACATAAACCATCACGACTAACCAACCTACACTGATCAACTAACCTAACCCTAATTCAAATATCCAGGAACAATAAACAAACAAAACCTAAAATCATCAACAACACCAAATATTATCTTGTTCTTCAATCGATTTTTTTATTGCAGCTGAGCAACTTCAAGCTCCATCTGGTTCCTGTATCTTAGAAGACCAGGAATGATTGCAATTGCACTCGGACACATTAGGGGGTCCACCCAACCTAAGAACCTTACACATCTGGTGTTCTGTAAATTAGAACGAAGGTCAGTATACTAATTCCCTAAATTCTGAAATGGAATAAAGGATTTAGAGAAATTACCATGTTAGGGCATGCATAGAAACGGCGTCCTGGGTTGAGATCTGTCCAAGATGTACGTATGGTTGCATCTTGACCACATGTGCAAAGCCCCATTGTTGGGAGGTTGAACGATGACCAGAGGTTGAAGATGATGATCTTCTGAACTATTGGGAGGTTGAAGATGATGATCTTCTGAACTGTTGTTTAGATGAAGATGATGATTAGGTATGTATTAATAGGGCAAATAATAATAAAATATTAAATAAGCAAAAGAAATGACGAAAATACCCTCAGGTGAGGGACACGTGAGGGGACTTAACCTTTAAAACAAACTTCAGTTAGGTGCAGGGACTATCCGAGTAATAAACCAACAAACCACAGGGAGCACAGCTGCTATTTAGAAAAGTTGGGGACTAAACATGAAAAAATTGAAACCACAGGGACTATCCGGGAAATTAACTCACCTCCTTTGCTTAAACTATCCCTTATAGCAACAGTGTTCCTCGTATCTAAAGCCATGATTGCTTCAATTCCAAAGCTTAATCATGTGATAAAAATACAATGAAATATTAATAAACGGACAAATAAAAAAATGTAAGATGTAAAGAAAAATATTGAATTTATTTAGAAAACTACCTGTATCAAATGTTTATGGCAAAGAATCAAAGTATGCATTAAATCTCAAGTTGATATCATGTTTTTTCCTTCATACTCCACACCAATACCATTTTTTTTAAACGTGAACTTCATTAAACAACACCGAACCTGAAAACCGGGACGGACAGAACAAACAAGCGACTACATATTCACAAATTTACACCAATCCCCCCAATCGAACTTGCCTTTCTTGGCCCTATGCTTAAACCAAAAAAAGCTAACCACCCTAACTTGCTAAAGATCTCGTCGACACTACACATCTTTCCATCGAATCTAAGGCTGTTTCTGGCCTTCCACAAAACCCAACAAGCCGTGAGCACAATTCCATGTAAAACCTTTCTTTCCATCGACCTACTAGCACCCGAATTGTGAACTTCAAGTAAGTCTCTAAAAGAAATACTAAAGAAGTTCGATACCCGGCACCAAAAGCTGATTTTCTCCCATAAACCCAAAGCCAGAGGACAAGCAGTAAAAAGGTGAGTCACGAAGTCGAAACCAGCGTTACAGAAGTTACACACATCATCGGCCACCAACACACCCCTCTTAGCAAGCGCCTCGACCGTCGGAATCCAAGCCATATCCACACGCCAGGCAAAAATGTTACATTTGTACGGGATCCAGTTACACCAATCCATGACGTACCAGCTACTATAATCTTTCTTCGAATCTAAATGTTTTTTTCACTGCCGCAACCGAGAAGCCCTCCGAACCGTAGCCCAACCAACTCCATTTATCTGGATTGCTAGACAAACTGACCGAACCCAGAGCCGCGGATAAAGACTGCCATTCAGCCCCTTCAACATCAGAATCTAGGTCGTTTCTCCATAACCAAAGGCCATCTCCATCTAACCGATCGCGAACACAACATGATTTCACCACCTCTAAACGGAAAAGAGAAGGAAACTTGTCTTTCAACGGAACGTCGAATAACCATGGGTCAAGCCAAAACATAATCTTATCTCCCCTACCCACCACTCCTTTAAACAGGTTGCGGATAGGCAGGTTATCCACCAAAGGCTTCTTTAAAACCGATGCGATGTTACACCAAACTCCGCCATAAGCTTTTTTCGCCGAAAAAAGTCCCAATCGGATCCTCTAACGTGAAGCGCATTTATAACGTTAACCCACAAATTATCCTTCTCGTTTTTATATCTCCATCCCCACTTAGCTAACAACGCCGTATTCGCATCTTTTAGGTTATGAAGCCCCAAGCCAGAACACGTATAGAACACAAAACTCAAAATTCAGCAAATTAGAAAGGAAATTGATGGTTAATCTCTTGTATGAGCCCTAATACATGATCATCTAAGCTCGTTTTACAAGTGGTGTGAAGGAAGAAGGTTCAAGTAACAAGAAAACTTAAGGCTTGCAAAATCAAGGTACGTTACTTGTACGATTAAAGTTTACTTGTAGTAATGTTTATTGGATATATAGTGGTATTCAAAATGCGTTATAGAATGGTCGTGTAATATGTAGGAATCCGTTCATGCAAAATTAAATAAAATTCTTTATTAACTTGAATTACAAGAACTAAACAAAAGAAACTGAAAGAATACAATTACAACTGAATCAAACAAGAAAAACAAGAACAAAATTTCGAACAGAAACACTATTCACAGCTGAGGATCGTGTTGAACACGGGTCCCTTAAAACAAGTTTCGTGTCTCCCAGGAGAACACGTTAGTTTCCAGGATACAACAGCCCGAAGCAGTTGCACTGCTGGTCTTTACCCCAACCCGAAGGTGTACCTCGAAAGCTTGAAGAAGAAGAAGTATTCAGAGAGTAGAAGATTGTATTGCTGTGTGTTTCGGTGTGTCTTTCTGCAGCAGGTCAGCCACCTATTTATAATGCAGGTCTTGAAGAAACTGAAAAACGAATTAAATGGGAGAATTAAATTACATTAAACGTCTTCAATGCACTTTAATTCGTCTTTTAATTCGCAGTCAAAGCCATTGACTTCGTCAGTTCGAATGCTGAAGTGTAACTGCACTGGCATTAACTGCTGGAAGCCTCTGCGTGCGTGCAAGACACACTGGTGCGCGCGCAGGTCTGCACGCTCATACGCGCGTGCACCATTTTGGTTCACTTTGGTGCACCGTGCACGTCACATCAGTGCCCATGCTCTACGCGCGTACCGCGCGCCTATCTGCCACGTCATGCGTCACTGCGCGCGGACCCACCTGGGTCGCGCGCCTGCATGCCACATCACCAACCACCTAGTCCTTGCATCCCTTGTGCTCCACCACGCGCACGTGGTCAAAAATACAAAGACGGCTCCCGGCGATGCGAGCGTGCGAAGTGCAAAGTGCGCCATCAAAGCGCCACATTGCGCCTCATCGTCCACGCCACGCGCTCGCGCGCGTGTGCGAGTGCGAGTTAGGATGCTCCGCACCCTTCACGAGTACACTTAGTGAGTGCTTCCATGAAACAACAAGGATGGAGAGTTCCCACTTAAATACCCCTTTAAGTTTCATCTCTCCTCCTATGTGGGACAAGGTGCCACTTTCCCACTTTTTCAGCATTCAAGTTTCAAACACCAAACTTTGAGCATCGATATCTCATTCATCTTAGCTCTGTTTTGGACGTAGTTTAGTTCGTTGCGAAGCTCTTCCAACATAGAACACAAACCCACAAATAAATATATAAAACCCGCTCATTTTCTTATATTTATTTCTAGTCCAAAATAGGAAAAAATCATTTTCCTATATTTGTGAAAAATGCTATTTTCACAAATTTCCAACAATCCCCCACATGAATAGAAATCGATCTATCAAGTTTCAACGATACACGTTCAACAGTTGAGTATTGAAAGATAGGTAGGTGTAACCTTTGAACCTTCTTTTGTGAAGAATATTTAGCCTCCTAGGGTCTTGTAGACGCGGTGTCTTTGAACAATCCCCCATTTATGTAGGCGACAATATACATTCACACAATACTCTCCCTAGTCGAGTCAAGTCCTCATGGTTATGTCCGTTTATGGTCATGGAACACTTTCCTGGTTCTGCGAGAGCTCTAAGATTTGCGCCTCCCCACAAATCCATTCGAAGCAACCCCACTTCTCTCTAACATAGGTGATTCCTCTGAATCATTAAAAGCATCATGGTTAATTTGGATATCCTCAAAATCCTTAACCTCAACATGCTTAACCTTTCCTTCATGTCACTGATTGGAATGGACTAGGAAGTATACAACTCCCTTTATTAATTTTGGGGCACCCCCCACAGTGACTCCCTTTGGGTTTATGATTAAGTTTGCCTATTGAACCTAGATCTTGGGATCTCTAGTCAAGTAGGTTAGGTTTCCCTCATATTCCCTTCTTCTATGGGCTTTAGTCCCATTCCTCTTGACGAATTATACACCTTATCTTTGCTTAAGACTTTTGTTAACGGGTCAGCAATGTTCTCCTTTGACCTGACATAGTCAACTTAGATAACACCCGTTGAGATAAGTTGTCATACCGTGTTGTGTCTACGTCGAATGTGCCTTGGTCTGCCATTGTACATTGCGCTTTGTGCTCTAACAAACGCAGATTGATTGTCACAATGTATGCAGATCGCCGTCAACGGCTTTGGCCATCTTGGAATATCTTCCACAAGTTGACGTAGCCATTCCGCCTCTTCCCCGCTTTTATCTAAAGCGATGAATTCGGATTCCATCATGGATCTAGCTATAACCGTTTGCTTGGAAGACTTCCAAGTTATAGCTGCTCCCGCAAGTGTAAACACATATCCACTTGTCGATCTATTATCTTTTATATCCGATATCTAGTTCGCGTCAGTGTATCCTTCGATCACTGCTGGATCACGGGTATAATGCAATCCATAGTCTCTTGTGTATGTTATGTATCTAAGCACCGTCATGATAGCTTTCCAATGTTCCGCGCACGGATTACTGGTGTATCTACTCAGCCTGCTCACAACATATGCCATGTCGGGTCTAGTACATGTCATTAGATACATGAGACTACCAATGATCCTTGAGTACTCTAACTGAGCAACACTCTCGCCTCTATTCTTCCTTAGGCGTTGGGTATTATCAATTGGAGTTCGAGCTATACTCGTATCGTCCGAATTGAATTTCCCAATGATCTTGTCCACGTAGTGAGATTGACTTAACACAAGACCATTTTAGGTTCTAGTGATTTTTACTCCAAGAATCACATCCGCGAGACCCATGTCTTTCATGTCAAACCTCGATTTCAACATGTGTTTTGGTTAGTTGATAAGCATATCATCTACATAAAGACACAAGATTACATAACCTCTTGGTGTGTCTTTAAAATAAACACACTTGTCACACTCATTTATTTTGAAACCATTGTCAATCATGACATGATCAAACTTTTGGTGCCATTGTTTTGGAGCTTGCTTCAAGCCATACAAAGACTTGACCAATTTACATACTTTCCCCTCGTTTCCTGGGGTGGAGAAACCCTCACGTTGTTCCATGTAAATTTCTTCTTCTAAATCGCCATTTAGAAATGCGGTCTTTACATCCATTTGGTGAACTTCCAGATTTCTTAGAGCCGCAATTGCAAGAACCAATCGTATAGAGGTTATTCGCGTCACAGGCGAGTAAGTATCAGAATAGTCTAGACCCTCCTTTTGTCTAAATCCTTTGATTACTAACCTTTCCTTGTATTTATCAATACTTCCATCGGCTTTCATCTTCCTTTTGAATATCCAACGATATCTAAGTGGTTTACACCCAGGTGGAAGATCTACTAACTCCCAAGTATGATTTTGCAATATAGAATCAATTTCATTCTTAATTGCTTCTTGGCATTGAGGTCCTTCTGCGGAGGTAACCGCTTTGCAGTAGGTATTGGGCTCACCCTCAACCATATAGCTCATGAAGTCTGGACCAAAGGATTTTCCAACCCTTTGTCATTTACTTCGTCTAAGCTCACTCTCCTCGACCTCAGATCGTTCATGAGTTTCATCTAACCTCGTAGATGAACTCGGACTTGCTTCATCTAACCATGTAGATGAACTTGGACCTGCTTCGTCAACCGTTGTTGATGAAGTCGCATGTGTTTGTCCTAACATAGGAAACACGTTTTCAAAATATGAGACGATGTTAGGATTTGCCTCCATGATAGTGTGTTTATGTACATCGGGATTCTTGGACTCATGTACAAGAAAACGATGTGCACTACTTTGATGTGCATATCCTATGAAAATGCAATCAACAGTTTTGGGTCCTATCCTAAGAGCCTTAGGAGGTGGTACAATCACCTTTGCTAGGCACCCCCACACTTTCAAGTATTTGTATGAAGGCTTCCTTTTTCTCCATAACTCATATGGAGTTTCATCCCTATTTATCAAAGGTATCTTGTTCAAAAGATAGTTTGCTGAGAGAATGGCGTCCCCCCACATTACTCGGTTCACTCCCGAGCTTATCAACATGGCGTTCATCATCTCTTTCAATGTGCGGTTCTTTCGTTCTGCCACGCCATTTGATTGTGGAGAATAAGGAGGTGTACACTCATGTATAATGCAACTTTTTGCGCATAAATCCGCAAAAGGTGCAACATATTCACCTCCTCGATCGCTTCTCACAGCTTTTATCTTCTTTTTAAGTTGATTCTCAATTTCCTTTTTGTACAAGATAAACTTTTCTATTTCTTCGTCTTTACTTTTAAGTAAACACACGTAGCAATATTTAGTACAATCATCAATAAACGTGATGAAGTACTTATTTCCTCCACGCGTGGGAACCGCTTTTAAATCATACACATCGGTATGAATTAAGTCAAGGGGTTCGGTTATTCGTTCAACCGATTTAAACGATGATCTCGTTAGTTTGGATTCTACACATGTCTCGCATTTGTGATCGGACTCGATATGTTATGTTGGTATCAAAATTAATTTAATTAAACGTCGTAATGAATTAAAATTTACATGTCCTAGTCTACCATGCCAAACATGAGAAGACTCAATCATTTAAGCAGAAGTAGAAATTTCATTCATACTTTTCTTTTGGTTTACAACCATTACATTCATTTTAGACATACCATTAAGGGCATAGCCCTTTCAAACAAACATTCCACATCTAGAAAGAACAAAGTTGTCCAATTCAAACACTAGACGAAATCCAAACTTGTTGAGCATCCATCCCGACACGAGATTCTTCCGTATCTCTGGGACATAAAGCACATTGGTCAAAGTAAGCTCCTTGCCAGACGTCATCTTCAGGATGACAGTGCCTTCCCCCTTGATGCTTGCGGCTTTATTTCCCATATAAAGCTTTTCTTCACCCGACGCTTCCTTGAATGTAGAGGAAAGAGCCTTGTCTCCACAAACATGGCGGGTTGCACCCGTGTCAACGAACCATCCTTTTGGGTTTTCACCCATTGCATTGACTTCTTCAATCATAGCCGCTTCCTCGGTTATCATTGCAATCAGAGGCATACCATCCTCATCAACCATGTGTGCACGCTCACGCTTAGGTTTCTTGCATTGGTTAGGACGGTGCCTCGTCTCGTTACAATTGAAACAAGAACCTTGGAAAGGCGCAAGCTTCTTTTTCACAGCCCCCTTTTTCGATCCAAGGTTGTTAACCTTTGCTTTCCCCTTGTTGTCCTTCTTACCCCGTTTATCCTTATTACCCTTTGAGGACTCCCCAGCTTCCACCATGTTTGCCTTAGTTGAAGCTTGCAAAATGGTGCCTTTTTGGGCCACCCTGTTGTCCTCTTCAATACGAAGACGGATGGCAAGTTCCTCAATTGTCATTTCCTTTCATTTATGCTTAAGGTAGTTTTTAAATTCTACCCACGAAGGAGGGAATTTCTCAGTCATGGCAGCCACTTGAAACGTCTCGCTAAGTACCATTCCCTCAGCGTGGATGTCATGAAGTATAATCTGTAACTCTTGGACTTGGTTCAAAATAGTCTTGTTATCAACCATTTTGTAGTCCAAGAAACGGGCGACAACAAATTTCTTTGTTCCCGCATCCTCCATTTTGTACTTTTTATCCAAAGACTCCCATAATTCTTTGGAAGTCTTGATATTATAGTACACATTATACAAGGCATCCGAGAGACCGTTGAGTACATAGCCTCGACATATGAAGTCCGAGTGCTTCCAAGCCTCTACCACACTTAGAGCCTGAGCGTCGGTCTCCCCTTCCGCAGGTTGGGGAGTGGTTTCAGTCAAGAACCTCTCAAGGTTCATGGTGGTCAAATAGAAGAACATCTTCTGTTGCCACCTTTTGAATTGGAGACCCGAGAACTTCTCGGGTCGTTCAGCATGATTTGCCACTGTGGACGCTCCCATAGTGTTGGCAAGGGTTCCAACGACAACATTAGTGTTGCTGGTATTCACATTTTCAGTCGACATTCTGAAAAGTTTCAAGAAAACAAGTTAAATTCTGTCTTCAAAATAATAAATACGCTAATTTATTATTGTTAGGAGTTCAAAAACCAGCCGTGTAGCTTCTAAGTCCAACTTTGAAGACTACAACATGAGATTTTTAAGACACAGCGACAGAATGGAGTAGAAACAGAATCTGTTTTGACAAAGTCGCTACTTTGAATTAAAACAGAGAAAAAAATTTGTATTTTTAAAACACAACTGTATGAATTCAAAACTGGTTCAAATTCACAGCAGAATATGTTTGTGATTCTACACGAACGGTGTTTTAAAAAATTTGTTTTAAGATTGTAGGAATCCGTTCGTGCAAAATTAAATAAAATTCTTTATTAACATGAATTACAAGAACTAAACAAAAGAAACTGAAAGAATACAATTACAACTGAATCAAACAAGAAAAACAAGAACAAAATTCGAACAGAAACACTGTTCACAGCTGAGGATCATGTTGAACACGGGTCCCTTAAAACAAATTTCGTGTCTCCCAGGAGAACACGTTTGTTTCTAAGATACAACAGCCCGAAGCAGTTGCACTGCCGGTCTTTAACCCAACCCGAAGGTGTACCTCAAAAACTTGAAGAAGAAGAAGAAGTATTCAGAGAGTAGAAGATTGTATTGATGTGTGTTTCGGTGTGTCTTTCTGCAGCAGGTCAGCCACCTATTTATACTGCAGGTCTTGAAGAAACTGAAAAACGAATTAAATGGGAGAATTAAATTGCATTAAACGTCTTTAATGAAATTTAATTCATCATTTAATTCGCAGTTAAAGCCATTGACTTCGTCAGTTTCGAATGCTGAAGTGTAACTGCACTGGCATTAACTGTTGGAAGCCTCTGCGCGCGCGCAAGACACACTGTGCGCGCGCACCCTTGCGCGCGCAGGTCTGCGAGTGCGAGTTAGGGTGCTCCGCACCCTTCGCGAGTACACTTAGTGAGTGCTTCCCTAAAACAATAAGGATGGAGAGTTCCCACTTAAATACCCCTTTAAGTTTCAGCTCTCCTCCTATGTGGAACAATGTGCCACTTTCCCACTTTTTCAGCATTCAAGTTTCAAACACCAAACTTTGAGCATCGATATCTCATTCATCTTAGCTCCGTTTTGGACGTGGTTTAGTTAGTTGCGAAGCTCTTCCTACATAGAGCACAAACCCACAAATAAATATATAAACCCGTTCATTTTCTTATATTTATTTCTAGTCCAAAATAGGAAAAAATTATTTTCCTATATTTGTGAAAATGCTATTTTCACAAATTTCTAACATAATAGACCCATCACTAACGGGTCATAGGAAAAAAAAAAGAATGTATGTTGGAAAGTTATGTAGTCGAACCGTATGAACGGGTCGCACTAAAAGAATGTATGTTGGAAAGTTATGTAGTCGAACTGTATGAACGGGTCGCACTAAAAGTATGTATGTTGGAATGTTATGTAGCCGAACCGTATGAACGGGTCATACTAAAAGAATGTATGTTGGAATGTTATGTAGTCGAACCATATGAACGGGTCGCACTAAAAGAATGTATGTTGGAAAGTTATGTAGCCGAATCGTATGAACGGGTCGTACTAAAAGAACGTATGTTGGAATGTTATGTAGTCGAACCGTATGAACGGGTCGCACTAATAGAATGTATGTTGGTATGCTATGTAGTCAAACCATATAAATGGGTCGCACGAATAGAATGTATGTTGGAATGTTATGTAGTCATGAATGCTAGTAACTTACATAAAACTCAGTTAAAAGTAGCATAGTGGAGCGTGATCGAATTGATGTGGTGAATATAGAAGGAATCACTTACGAAATGAAGTAGTAATGTATGTGGTATGACTCGTTTCGAATGGATCAAAATGGGTTGAAAATGAGATTGTAAAATGGATTAAGTAAGGACTTGATTGTAAATGGGTCAAAAATGATTAAATTTTATCAAGTATGTATGATATAAATTGACCCATTGTAAATGGGTTAATAAAGACCTGTATGATGAATAATGGTAATGGTTGAGCATTGGCTCGTTACTAACGGGTCGAATGGGTTGCATGTAGGGATGCTAATGAGATGTTGGAAATAATGCTAAAATAGAAAGAATGGTTACAACAAGGATTGTTAGCAAAATGGTAATTTTGTTAATGGGTTGAATAAGGATAAGTAATGAATGTTATGGGTTTTGTTTGGTATAATGAATTAACGAATGTTTGATGTTGTGTATGTTAGGTAAATCTCATCCTTAATAACGGCGAGCCTGGATCGAACACACTACAACTCATGCCCAAAAATGTGCTTCCGTATAAGTTTTCGTGTCAAATGGGTCAAAACTCTCTTTTGGTTTATAAGATGTTCCTTTGTATTTAAGGTCTTTTGTAAGTAGATTAGTTGATGGTCATGGTTAGTTAATTTTAAACAAATGTAATTTAAAAGTTATGATAGTCGTAATGTCATAATTAGCTCTAAGGGGTATTTTGATGAAATTGTATGTGTCAAAATGAAAGTTTTAAATTTTTGACATTTTTACATGTCGTTTTGACCATATGTAAAAGTGGGTGTAACAAGTTGGTATCAGAGCCACCAACACACCCCTCTTAGCAAGTGCCTCGACCGTCGGAATCCTATCCATATCCGCACGCCAGGCTAAAATGTTAAATTTATGCGGGATCCACTTACACCAATCCATGACGTACCAGCTACTATAATCTTTCTTCGAATCTAAATGTTTTTTTTTTCACGGCCGCAACCGAGAAGCCCTCTGAACCGTAGCCCACCCAACTCCATCTATCTGGATTGCTAGACAAACTGACCGAACCCAGAGCCACGGATAAAGACTGCCATTCAGCCCCTTCAACATTAGAATCCGAGTCATGTCTCCATAACCAAAGGCCATCTCCATCTAACCGATCGCGAACACAACATGTTTTCACCACCTCTAAATGGAAAAGAGAAGGAAACTTGTCTTTCAACGGAACGTCGAATAACCAAGGGTCAAGCCAAAACATAATGTTATCTCCCCTACCCACCACCCCTTTAAACAGGTTGCGGATAGGTAGGTTATCCACCAAAGGCTTCTTTAGAACCAATGCGATTTTACACCAAACTCCACCATAAGCTTTTTTCGCTAGAAAGAAAGTCCCAATCGGATCCTCCAACGTGAAGCGCATTTATAATTTTAACCCACAAATTATCCTTCTCGTTTTTATATCTCAATCCCCACTTAGCTAACAATGCCGTATTCACATCTTTTAGGTTATGAAGCCCCAAGCCTCCCATTTTTTTCGGAGACGCGACTATATCCCACGCAACCCAAAGCAACTTCTTTTCCTCCGAGGAACCCCCCCCCCCCCCCAAAAGGAATTTTCTGATCAAAGATTCCAAATCCTCCACTACTTTAACCGGGGCGCGATAAAGAGAAAAATAATAAGTGGGAATACTTTCGAGCACTGACCGAATCAGAGTGACTCTACCACCTATAGAAATAAAAGAAGCTTTCCATAAGGAAAGACCCTTCTAAAAAATATAAAAAACCGGTCTCCAGTTGATAATCCGGTTCATATTAGCCCCAAGAGTCAAACCAAGATACTTATACGGGAGAGTCTCAGCTTTACAACCAACTAACACTGCCATCGCTTCGACCACCCCTAAATTCATCCCAAGCCCAAACAGATTCGATTTGCCAAAATTTATTTGAAGCCCCGAGCACGCGTAAAAGCACCTTAGAATTCTCACAACATTGAGGATGTTATCCCTACTCCACTCCCTAAGAATGATGGCATCGTCTACATAAAATAAATGAGAAACAACAGGGCCATCGTTGGGAAGAGAAACTCCTTTAACAATACCCAAACTACAGGCCTTTCTAATCATACACACCAGAAAGCTTCCATTACAATGACAAAAAGGAAAGGGGAAATAGGGTCCCCTTTGCGCATACCTTTATGACACTTAAATTCGAAAGTCAGGGCACCATTTACCAAAACCAAATCCCTAGCCGATGAAATAACACCCTTGATCCATAAATACCACTTGTTGGAAAATCCCATTTGAGCAAGGATATCCACCACGAAATTCTAGTTTATGTTGTCGTATGCCTTTTCAAAATAAATCTTGAGAAAAAAAACCTTCGTATTAACTCTTTTGATCTAGTTTTGAATTTCATTTATAATGAGCGGACCGTCCAAAATATATCTGCCACTAATGAAGGCTGATTGAGATGGAGAAATTATGGAATCCAACACCCTCTTGAGTCTATTCACCAAAATCTTAGAAATCACTTTGTTTATGATTCCCACTAAACTTATCGGCTGATAATCTTTCAACCCGATCGGGTCCTTGACTTTAGGAATCATAGCAATGAAAGAAGAACCACAGCCCATATTGATCACCCCATGCTCGTAAAATCCAGCCATAACATTAAAAAAATCATCCTCTAATAAATACCAAAAATGCTTAACAAAACGAAAATTTATACCATCAGGGCCCGGAGCCCGATCTTCACCGCACTCGAAAATGGCACCTTTGATCTCCTCACGCGTAAACCGAGCGTCCAGAAACGTAGCGTCGGCATCGGAGATCTGCTTAAGAGCAGGACATATGAGTCTTGGTCGATCATCACATTCTTCAACTAATTTGTTTTTAAAAAACCACTAAACCTCCTTTTTGACTAAAGACAGCTTCGACACCCAAGATCCTTCCCCCTCTAAACCGTGAATAAAGTTACTAGCTTTTCTACAATTTATCATGGCATGGAAAAAAATAGAGTTTTCGTCACCTTCCTTTGCCCATCTAAGCCTCGATCTTTGTTTTAAGTCTCTACTTTTCCGTCTTCTTCGTCTTTTAAAACTTTTTTTACTTTCCGACAAGATCCACTCCTCTTCTTCAGTCAAATCCCTTTCTTCCATAAGAGCCTTTATATTATCATGATCTGGCATAGCCAAAGACACCTGCTCAGAACTCCATTTCAACATGTCGTCCCTCCAAGATTTTAGGTTAACTCTGAGATCACCCAGTTTTCTCATAAGAGCAACGTCAGGGGAGCTGTCACACACAGATTCCCTCTTCAAAGCCTTGACAACCACTTCTCCGAACCCCGGTTTGTCAAGCCACGAATCAAAAATCCGAAAAGGCCTAGCCCCAAAGTTCGCTGAAACATACTTCAAGACGATAGGGCTATGATAAGACAAAAAATTCGAAAATGCCTCTACACTCGCTTCTGGCCAAGAGTTTAAAAAACCTGGGTTGACCAAGAATCTATCAAGTTTGCTCAATTTCCTTCCGTTAGCCGAAGAACAGGTAAATTTTCTACCGCTCATATTATATTCAATTAAACCAACGTCAAAAATAAAAGAGTTAAAATTGTCTTCACACGTCTGTTTAAAAGCACAATTCTTCTTTTCTTCACGGCTCCGAACAACATTAAAATCTCCTGTGACAACCCAAAGACCATCAAACTCAAAAATCACTTGAACAAGCTCAACCCACAGGAGCTTTTTAGCCGCGACACTTTGAGGAGCGTAAACATTTAAAACATTAAGAACAGTTCCATTCCCCACAAGCTTACCCCTGACATATAAATAATTCCTGTTCTTAGTAGCACTAGTCTGATGGAACAAAGAAAAATCCCACATGCAAATCAGCCCACTAGAAAAACCTACCGAATCGACGCTATCCATCCCAAACTTTATGTTCCCCCAAAAGCCAACGACATTAGAGACCGACACCAAATCTTTTTTAGTTTCTTGAAACGCCATGAAATTGATACCATGTTTCGATTTCAGATTTTTAACCCACCCCTGCTTCCCCGAACCCCCAAAACCACGAATATTAAAAGAGAGAAAATTCATTGATCCACCCCATTGTTACCTGATATACCGAGAATGTTGTTGATCAAATCAGATCGAAGCCTAAAGTCAACCCCCACCTGAGCACCAACCTCAATGGTCGCTGCAACTTCTACCTGGTTCTCATTTCCTGGATTCTTGCCGTTAAAGTTGAACACCCTAGTAGGAGGAGCCGCATCTTGAGTATCGTCCACTAGCGTATCCATCGACAACGCCCTGAGATTTAAGTCCAATGAACCAGAAGAAAGAGGAGATCCAGAATCCTGATTTAACCCATTTAGAATACCAGTGGCGTTGTTAGAGCCAGGTAAAGGAAAGCAAAAATAATCCTCTTCCATCTGCCTAGGCCTTTTGAGGGGCCTCTTGAGCCCAAGTGAAACCTCTAGTGCCTTTTCTTTACGATTTTGGGCCAACAGTTTGGGCCTCCTCAATCCATTCTTTTTATTACTTCCAGAGCCCAAATTGAAATCCTTAGAAAAAGCTCCACCTACCTCGACCCCACCAACGACTTTATCACCAGAAATCGAATTAATCCCAGGAATATTAACAGATTGTGTCCCCACCCCTACCTCCTCAAAAGAAAACCCCATTATTACCTTCTTCCCCTACTTGCATGGGAAAAGTCCCCAGATTTATATCCGAAACGTGATTAAGCACGTGCACCGCCGGTGATTCCCCATGCACCCTATGAACTTCCTCTTGACTTTTCGGTACCAGAACATCATCCTTCAGGTAATCAGCTGGGTCAACCTGCAACTCCGATGACTTGATCTCCGATCCCAACACCGAGTCCTCATTATCCGGTTCCTCCGAGTCCCCGTCATCATCAAGACAGTATGGAATCCAATCCCCCAGATCCTCCGAGACCCACACCCTATACTTCTTTTCTTGCCAATTAAGAGCCACCTCCTCTAAGATCCTTTTACCTTCCCCCACTAACTCCCCAATGCAGACCATAGACAAGTCTCCATCATCCTCCAAGATTTTGAGGTGATTTGGCCACTATCCCATAACGAATACAAATGTCAAGAAACACCTTGTCACAGAATAAATGAAGAGGAACACCGTGCACATGGAGCCACACCACCCTCTCGTACGTAAGAGCCTGCCCAACCCAAATGTCCGCGTGGGAAAACCAAACCCTCCAAACCTCTTCATGACTGAGAAAAGTAATAGCAGATTCCTTGCAAAGAAAAACTTACAACATATTAAAACCACCCACATTTTGGAAGTCCACATCCTCTATCCCAACAGCAGTCAATAAATGTTTGATCGAGACCAGAGAGGTAAAATCTCAGGCTTTGGCCAGGACATAACGATGAAAACGACTCCTAAAAGCTGACACTCAAGCATTCACCGTAATCTCCTCGACCCCAGGGTTTGAAACCTTCTCGATGTTAAGAGCCATACTATACGAGTAGCCGGGCCTGGTAAAGCTAACCGGGTTTTTTAGTCCGGACATATCTTCCTTTCTGTCCTCCACGAGGCTATTACCTTTGAGGGAACCTCCTGTCTCAATCAGACCATTTTCTTTGGCGAACCTCGCTAAGTTGATCTTGAGAGTATTTTTTCCAAGCTTAATTCCTTTTAGCTTTGTTTCCATCTCCTTCTGGTCCTTCACGCCTCTAAAACTGACAAAACCGAACTTGAGACCATCTTTGTTCCTCTTCCTAGCAATATACGTGCCAATGATATCTCTGTAGTCTTTGAGAATGGAGGCCAAATCCCAGGGACTGTAACCTTCCGGAATATTAGCCAAAAAGAACTTCATAACCTGTGCCGCCATAAGAGAAGAAAGGAAACCAGAGAAAAGAGAGAGAAAGAGCAACGGAACGGAAGAAACCGGGAGAACCCAGGCAGCGACTGGATGAATCCAAATACCTATTAGAATGGAATGTTAGATCAAGATTCACTACTAATAAGAGAATCGAATAAACCTCGCATGCTAATCTGCTGTTGTCTTCATCGTCGAGCAAGCCTGGCGTTCAGTTCTCTTTTGGGGGGTGATCACACCAATACCATTGTCTCAGAGAAAATGCCCTCTACTTTTTCCAATACCGAAAAAATGCAAAAAATGTATATGGTTAATATATTAATTAGTGTAATAGCAATATGACTTAAATACAAAAATCTTGAATACCTAAATAACTTTAACGTACCATACTTGTTTTATGTACAATGTCCTCTAGAATGATGATAGACACAAAGATTTCCAAAGCAATATCTCCAACTTCAAGATCTTCACTTGGTATAGCTCCCCTTCCTAACATCTGCATTGACATGAATTCAAATAAAGTTATAATAATTATAAAAATCATTTTGTAACATTTATTTCTGTAGCAATATGCTGAACTTATAAGCTACAGCAAGTCTAGAATTAACACCGTTGCTTTCGCCCCATTGTGATAAACGTTTCACCTTGTCAAAGTTCTGGCTTGCAAGAATTTTAACATATTCTTTAATATTATGTCCAAATTTATAAATCAAATATAGAGTTGCATTCCTAGGATCTTGGAAGAATTCAGGCTGAATTTGTTGCTCATTTGAATTGACTTGTTAACAAGTGAGAAAATTGAGTAAAAATAATCATATACCATTAGCGGCGATAGGCCAAATGTCGTCGCTATTGGTTGATCCGCGTCTCGGTGTCTGAAACCAAACCCCAGCAATTGATCCTTATCCCGAACCAACGGTTGGGGATTTAAAAACTAATAGCGGCGACAAAGATAACGCATTAGCGGCAACGCCTTGTCTCCCCTAAAACTCCGTGTCCCTCATTAAACTCCAGCCACTCAAATCTTATCACGATCTAACGGCTGTGGGAAGATCAACTCAATAGCGGCGACGGAGAGCACCAATAGCGGCGACACCGTGTCGCTGGTAAAGCCTAAATCGTTGCAGAACCTATACAAAGGGATTTTCTCCCTCCTTACTCATTTTTCCCCCAAACTCCTTTCCTCTACCGACGAAAAATATCAAGTTTGCCCCAAATCGGTTAGTTTAAGTTTTCTTTTTTGTTAAATTTCTTCTCTATTTTGTTATATATATGTTATAGTCTTTAATTTTTGTGTATTTTTGTGTTTATGGTAGAGAAATATGATCACCACCATCACTTATCTGGTCACCACCTCGTCTCTGCGGTCTCTATCTACTTGAAACTTGAAATTACGGTTAGTTTTATATGTATTTTTTTTCAAAGTTTAGAAATTGTATAATTTTTGGTTTAGGTATGTAAATGTGCATGTAAGGATGTATGTTTTATGTAAATGTGTATACGTTAATAAATGTTTGTGAAAATGTGTAATGTAGGTGTATTTGGTGAAAATGAGTATATGGAAATCTATGTATTTGTGTATGTAGGTGTATGTAAGCATGTATCTGTGTATGTAAGTCTATGAATGTATGTATGTAGGTGTATGTTAGTATGTAGGCGAATGTAAATAATGAACAATTGTGCATGTAAATGTTTGCAATTGGTGAAAAATGTGTATGTTAGTATGTATGTTTGTACAAAGTATGCAAATGTGTATGTAAGTGATGTGTGCAAAATACAACACATAAATTACATCAAATGTGGCATAAAACTAACCCTTTTTTAGTACTAATGTTGGAAAAAGTGTGTTTTTGTTTTCCTTTTGTATTTTCAGGATTAAATGAGCTCAAATGAACAAAAGAAGCAAAAAGGCAGCTAAATCTAACATAAATACAAGAAAAGGAATAAACGTGGCATGCCTGACCCCCGACAGCACCTTCCCAAGCAAAAACAAGAGAACAGAATGCTGAACACGCCCCGTGCTCAATGAGCACGGGGGCGTGCCCAAGTGTCTGCAGAAAAGACAAAGTTGTAGAAGCTTCTATCACCCACCACGAGGGCGTGCCCAGCGGACACGGGGCCGTGGTCAACTCTAAGATTCGCAGAATCTGGGGAAATCTTGATAGTACAGATACGCTTCTGCACACGGGGTCGTGCCCAACGGACACGGGGGCGAGGTCAACTAATGCAAACAAACTGCAATTAATTAAGAAAGAGAAGGAGGGTGGACACGGGGCCGTGCCCAATGGACACGGGGCCGTGCCCGAGTTGCTGTTCAGGCTATAAATAGGGGTGCTTGGCTCATTTGCAAACCATCCCTTGGCACACCACCTCTCTCACACTTCACCCACACTCCACCACCACCACAACACCATCATCCACCACCATCATCCATCATCCATCATCCATCATAGAGTGTGTGAGTAGTCTCGGGATCCAAGATTGATCGTAAGAGTTCTTGACAATCAAAGGCCATCTTTGCCTAAGTCTCTTACATCACTTGGTGAAGACAAGTGTCTAGTGTAACACTTTTTATTTTTAATCTTTTCACACTTTTTATTTGGTTATGTATTAATGACTTTAATAACTAGTTTCTTATGTTGAAGGTGATTATTCCTTATTGTTTGTCCGTGGTGTCTTGACATTATTTTACTGTCTATATAAAATAAAATATTTTCACCATTCATATCTCCACGGTCTATATCGAGGTATGTTGGCTACCTGGTCGGGGGTTAAGGGAACGGTTTTGTAAGAGTCTTACCTTGTTCAGTGTATAGATCCTGCAAGGACCTGGGTCAAATTTAGTAGGACCTCCTTGGTTACCCACCGGTATTGGATGGCGGGGGTCCAAACTCTTTGATCCCCTCATATGTAAGCTACTACTAAAACTTTAACCCGGCTACTTAGGACTGTATCCCTGCTGACTCAGACTACTTAGCCGAGGGTAACGTCACCTTCAAAAGAGGGGCCTACCACATTATGCATTAATAACTTAATTAATTATCTTTCAATAATCCGAACCTTTAGAATTGTATGCTTGCTGACTCAAACTACTGGGTTGAGGATAACGTCACCTTCAAAAGAGGGGCCTACTACAATAACTAATATAATCTCTTAAAAAGTGCAAAAGTGCGGAAATAATCAAAGGTTACACTACACGCGAGTCAGATCCAAGTGATTCATCTTGTCTATCTGTTTTTTATTTTATTTTATTTTTCAGCACTTTAGTTAGTTTTATATTTTTAGTTAAAAACCTTTTTCTAAACTTTTGATTTGATTAGACGTTGAGGATAAACTGGTATTAAAAGCTCTTGTGTCCTTGGACGACCTCGGTATCTTACCAACACCAAACTACGCTCACGATGGGTGCACGTGCCCATATGTGTGTTTAGTGTTAGTAAATATCGTGTTTTATAAATTTAAAACTTGGCTAAAAAGTGTAAAAGGGCTTAAATTATACATTAAAAACCTATAACACTCACGCACATCAAGTTTTTGACGCCGTTGCTGGGGACACAAGGATTTTAAGAAAGTTAGGAATCAACGGCCTAATCGTTTTTTCTAATTTTTCTGTTTTTTTAGGATTTTCTTAATTTTTCAGCTTCTGCTGAACTCAGCACGGGCCGTGCCAGGGCGGACACGGGCCGTGCCCAGCATTGTTACTGGCAGTTTTTATTTCCGAGTTACAGAGAGTTGAACACGGGGCCGTGTCGAACTCCCCAGTAACAGGGATCCGGAAAACAATTACTGTAACTCCGACCACGGGCCGTATTCATCTGAGCACGGGGTCGTGGTGAAGCTTCAGACCAACGTTCTTCTTTGTTTTTATTGCAGGACTTGGAACCCAGGCGGCACATCTGAATTTTCCACATAGTGTATGAGCTCCAGTTCTAGTAGTGACATAAAAGAACCCCTAGACGAACCCGAACGCTTTCTAAGAAGAAGACTTAAAGCTAAAAACCAAGAGAAAGTTTCGGGGGACCCACTTCCAATGGCGGACCAACGTACCCTCATGGATTACCTACGACCCACCGTAGGTAATCTCAGCGCCGCTATCAATGCACCGAATGTCTTAGCCAACAACTTCGAACTTCGACCGCATTTGATACAAATGCTTCAAAACTCTGCAACCTTCCATGGGCTTGCGGACGAGGATCCCCATCTACATATTACTAATTTCTTAGAAATATGTGATACCTTTCGGATCAATGGAGCATCAAACGACGCCATCCGCCTTCGAATGTTTCCATTTTCACTAAAAGGCCGAGCTAAGGCTTGGCTTAATACCCTCCCAGTTGGCTCGGTAAACACCTGGGATGAACTAGCCCAAAAGTTTCTATATAAGTATTTCTCTCCTGCTAAAACGGCTAAACTAATGACTGAAATTAATACATATTCACAAGAGGATGGGGAATCCATATATGAAACTTGGGAAAGATTCAAGGAGCTATTAAGAAAGTGTCCTCATGATGGTCTCGCGGTATGGCAACAAGTATCCACTTTCTACATTGGATTGTTGCCACACACAAGACAAACACTTGACTCTAGCTCCGAGGGAGTTTTAGGTAATCGCCGCCCAAATGAAATTTATAATCAAATTGAGGAAAATGCTCAAACCAATTTTCAGTGGCACACTCCCCGAGGTAATAAATCTGTTTCCCTGGGCACCCATAAGGTTGACGAAAGCACTTCTCTACAAGCCCAAATCGAGGCCCTTTCTTCAAAAATCAAAAAGTTAAAAATGGCAAAAATGGTCTCGGTTATGGCTTGTGAGGGGTGCGGTGGGCCACATGAAAGTTGGAGTTGTATGAAAGAATTAGATGATCAAACGGAAACGGTACACTACAATGATAATAGACCTAGGCCGTCGGGTCCTCCAACGGGTACCTACAACCAAGGATGGGGTAACCACCCTAACCTTGGTTGGAGAGAACCCAACAATGGTAGTAACCAACAAAATCTAAACCAACGAACAAACTTTCAACAACCAAGAATTGAGTCACAAAATTTCTCTCAACAACAAGGTGGACGAGAAAGGCTTGAAGATGCTGTATCTCGCCTCATCTCCGACACCGAAAAGAAAAACTCGGATCGATTTCAACAATTGGAATCGAATTTTAAAAATCAACAAGCTAGCATTCAAAACATTGAAAAGCAATTAAATCAAATAGCTCAGAATTTCTCCGAGAGACCACAAGGCGCGTTACAGAGTAATACCGAAACCAACCCAAAGGCACAAGTACATCTCATCACATTGAGAAACCGTACCGTGGGTCCCGAGGAGGCTCCATTACCACCAACTGAAAGAAGCCAATCTAGCCAAACCACAACTCCACCCACGCCCCAACAAGAGAAGGCTTCTCCACCGATTCAAGAGCCTACTAAGACTCCTCCGATTCCATACCCCGGTCGGTTAATTCGACAAAAGACCGATGAGCAATTCGCAAAGTTTAAAAATTTACTAAAACAATTGCATGTTAATATTCCATTTATCGAAGTCCTAACTCAAATGACTAAATATTAAAAATTTATGAGGGACTTCCTCACCCATAAAAGGAAAATTGAATCATTGCAATTAGTTAATTTAGGCGAAGAATGCTCCGCCTTGCTACTCAACAAACTCCCGCAAAAGAAGATTGACCCTGGAAGCTTCACAATTCCTTGCACGATTGGGGAATCCCCCATTAGCAATGCGCTAGCCGACCTCGGGGCTAGCGTAAACCTCATGCCCGCATCAATGTTCAACCGACTCGGCCTAGGAAAAACAAGCCCTATGAAAATGAGCATACAACTCGCCGATAGGTCTGTAAAATATCCACAAGGTATCGCTGAAAATCTATTAGTCAAGGTAGGCGAATTCGTTTTCCCAGCCGACTTTGTCATACTAGATATGGAGGAAGATACTGAAGTACCACTCATTTTAGGAAGACCCTTCCTAGCTACGGCCCACGCAGTAGTAGACATGAATGGTGGTACACTAACATTGAGGATTGGAAACAAGGAAATGAAGTTTGGAGTTGGAAAAAGAGTAGAAGACGACGACCCGGTCAACTACATGAAGGTCATAGACTCAAGTTTGGATGACGCTCTCCGACAGTGCAACATGGGATGCAAAACATCCCACTTGGGTAACATATGACCAGGCTTTGGGTCTAGCCAAGGACCCTTATAAACGTGGCGCACCACGGAGGCATTCCGCGGAACTATCCTTAGCTTAGTTTAGATTAATTTTTATGTTTTCTAGTTTAGTTTTAATTTGCAGGAATAAATCACACTCGGGCTGGTGAAGGATACCAAGGAAAACTTGCACCACCACCCCATGCACAAAAACATGGCCACCCGACAAATTTTTCTTCATTACAGCAAGTTCAGCACGGGCCGTGCCCGCCTAACACGGCCCCGTGCTGCACAATCTGCAGGAAATGCCCAGTTCAGGTAACTGGACACGGGCCGTGCTCACCCAACACGCCCCCGTGCCCAGGCTTCTGTTTCTTTTTACTCATTTTTTGTTACTGGCGATCTGAACACGGGGCTATGCCCGGACACCACGGGGCCGTGTCCAGACGCCCAGTAACATAAATTTTTGCTTTTTCACACCTTTTTACACATTCCATCAACCTAAAAACTTATTTTTGGGACACATTGAGGACAATGTGTAATTTAAGTGTGGGGGGGGGGGATGCTAAAACCTTGAATTTCGCAAGTCCTAATTACAAGCCTTACACAAAACTCTATTGGAACCGCTAATCACCCCAATTTTTTTCAAAAATTTTCATTTTTTTTTACTTGTATAGGTTTAATTTGGGAGTTTCAAGTTATAAAATGGTTATATTTTTACAAATTTACAACCGATAGCGTCGTGATAAAAAGAACCAACATAAGAAAATTATGAAACGGCATGACGAGTTTAGTTAAAATTTGATTATATATACTTGATCACATAAAAACCCATTCTCACAAAAAGTGAGTTTTGAGCCTTTATTGAGCATACGAATACATATCTTTAAACTAATTGCTCATTTTTTGTTTCTTGTGTGAATAGCCGCTTGGTTCTTACGACTCTAGAACTTGCCACGACAATACATTCCCGGTCCTTATCAACTTAAACCCGAGTAAGTAAATGATGGAGGCATTAGGACTAACCCTTTTTATTTCTACACCATTATTTTTCTTTTTTTTTTTTACCACGTACCTAAAATCCCCCTAGTTAACCCCTTTGAGCCTAAACCTTTTCATTTCTTAACCCAAAACAAACACACTTTTACCCACCAAAACTTTCCTTTTTTTATTTTTAACCCTTTGTTTTAGTAACAAGCTCGGTTTTTCTCAAGTCTTCCTTATGAAAAAAAATGATGATGAAGCAAAAAGAAGTAAACAAACAAGTTTATCAAAAAGAACTCTGTTTGAAAAAAAAGTGCTTCATCAAAAATAAAAAGTTACAAAAAATAAAATAAAAAGTCTTATGAAAACCGACGCTTTTTACGCCTTTCGCCCTTTTACTAACCACTAACCCAACCACCTACCTTTAACCCAAGCCTAACCCTTCACCCAAAAAGTCCTCTTGATATTTACAAAGGTGTATAGTTAAAAAGGAGGAGGATTGATTGCTTGGCAAACTTATGGTAGGAGTAAGTTCCATGCCGCTCTCGAGTGACTCACTAAAAAACATCTTCGGGCGAGTGTTGAGTGATCCCCGTGAGGTATGTGAACTTGTATATAAGTGGAATTTTAAAAAGGCATGTTATGCCCTAATAAGTAATTTATCTTATGTAATGTTTTAAATGAATCATGACGAATAAGATTGTAAATAAATAAAAATAAAACTTAATAAAGAATCTTGGAAATCCCGACACTCTCTGACAAGCCCAAAAACCTTCTCTTCTACCCATTCCATTTGGGATTGTAAAGCCACATTATAAAGAGTTTTGCTTGAGGACAAGCAAAGATTCAAGTGTGGGGGTATTTGATGTGTGCAAAATGCAACATATAAATTACATCAAATGTGGCATAAAACTAACCCTTTTTTAGTACTAATGTTGGAAAAAGTGTGTTTTTGTCTTCCTTTTGTATTTTCAGGATTAAATAAGCTCAAATGAACAAAAGAAGCAAAAAGGCAGCTAAATCTAACATAAATACAAGAAAAGCAATAAACGTGGCATGCCCGACCCCTGACAGCATCTTCCCAAGCAAAAACAAGAGAACAGAAGGCTAAACACGGGGGCGTGCCCAAGTGTCTGCAGAAAAGACAAAGTTGTAGAAGCTTCTATCACCCACCACGGGGGCGTGCCCAGCGGACACGGGGCCATGGTCAACTCTAAGATTCGCAGAATCTGGGGAAATCTTGATAGTACAGATACGCTTCTGCACACGGGGTCGTGCCCAACGGACACGGGGGCGAGGTCAACTAATGCAAACAAACTGCAATTAATGAAGAAAGAGAAGGAGGGTGGACACGGGGCCGTGCCCAATGGACACGGGGCCGTGCCCGAGCTGCTGTTCAGGCTATAAATAGGGGTGCTTGGCTCATTTTCAAACCATCCATTGGCACACCACCTCTCTCACACTTCACCCACACTCCACCACCACCACAACACCATCATCCACCACCATCATCCATCATCCATCATAGAGTGTGTGAGTAGTCTCGGGATCCAAGATTGATCGTAAGAGTTCTTGACAATCATAGGCCATCTTTGCCTAAGTCTCTTACATCACTTGGTGAAGACAAGTGTCTAGTGTAACACTTTTTATTTTTAATCTTTTCACACTTTTTATTTGGTTATGTATTAATGACTTTAATAACTAGTTTCTTATGTTGAAGGTGATTCTTCCTTATTGTTTGTCCGTGGTGTCTTGACATTATTTTACTGTCTATATAAAATAAAATATTTTCACCATTCATATCTCCACGGTCTATATGGAGGTATGTTGGCTACCTGGTCGGGGGTTAAGGGAATAGTTTTGTAAGAGTCTTACCTTGTTCAGTGTATAGATCCTGCAAGGACCTGGGTCAAATTTAGTAGGACCTCCTTGGTTACCCACCGGTATTGGATGGCGGGGGTCCAAACTCTTTGATCCCCTCATATGTAAGCTACTACTAAAACTTTAACCCGGCTACTTAGGACTGTATCCCTGCTGACTCAGACTACTTAGCCGAGGGTAACGTCACCTTCAAAAGAGGGGCATACCACATTATGCATTAATAACTTAATTAATTACCCTTTAGGATTGTATCCTTGCTGACTCAAACTACTGGGTTGAGGGTAACGTCACATTCAAAAGAGGGGCCTACTACAATAACTAAGATAATCTCTTAAAAAGTGCAAAAATGCGGAAATAATCAAAGGTTACACTACACACGAGTCGGATCCAAGTGATTCATCTTTTCTATCTGTTTTTTATTTTATTTTATTTTTCAGCACTTTAGTTAGTTTTATATTTTTAGTTAAAAACCTTTTTCTAAACTTTTGATTTGATTAGACGTTGAGGATAAACAGGTATTAAAAGCTCTTGTGTCCTTGGACGACCTCGGTATCTTACCAACACTATACTACGCTCACGATGGGTGCACTTGCCCATATGTGTGTTTAGTGTTAGTAAATATCGTGTTTTATAAATTTAAAACTTGGCTAAAAAGTGTAAAAGGGCTTAAATTATACATTAAAAACCTATAACACTCACGCACATCAGTAAGTATGTATAAATTTTGTGGTTTTGGTCAAAATGTGTGTTTGTAAGTATGTATGTGTATGTGTAAGTATGTAAATGTGTCTTTATAAGTATGTATGTGTGTATGTATAAAGTATGTGTTAATGTGCATAAATTATGTTTAAGTTTCATGATTTCTATGTTTATGGTTATGTTTGAAAAAAATATGTTTAAGTTGATAATTTCTATGTTTATGTTTAGGTTTGAGAAAAAAATATATTTAAGTTGATAATTTGAATGTTTATGTGTAGGTTTGAAAAAAAATGTTTAAGTTTGATAATTTGTATTTTGTGTTTAGGTTTTAAAACATTTATATTTAAGTTTGACAAATATATATTAGTTAGGGAAGGGGACCGCTAAAATGAGAACCACCTCCAGTTGTAAGAACCGTGAGAACTACAGCGTACGGGGCGAGGTGGACCAAATTTTTTTTTCATAAACGTAGATGCATGTATTATAAACACATTTGTAAAAAAAAATTCAAAAAAAATTGTCGGGTGTGTTGTTTTGAGCACCCAAAGTTTGCGTTTACGGTACCCGTAAACACAAACTTGTGGTGTTCAAAATTACACACACGACATTTTTTTTTGATTTTTTTTTTACAAATGTGTTTATAATACAAGCATCTACGTTTATGAAAAAAAAAATTGGTCCAACTCGCCCCGGATCAAAAAGTTCTCACGGTTCTTACAACTAGAGGTGGTTCTCATTTTAGCGGTCCCAAGTTAGGGAATACCCTCCTTAAATTAAAATCATCATTTAAAACATAACGAACATAGAAAATACAGGCCAAAATTGAAATCATCATTTAAAACAAAAGGAGCTAAGAAAATACTTGCTCGAAATTTAAACTATTTTGAAGAACATTACAAGCTTAAAAAACCGCGCCCGATATTAAATTCATCATTTTAAACATAACGAGCTAAGAAAATACCGGATAGAAATTGAAATCATGATTTAAAATATAACGTCCCGCCCAAAATTTAAAGCAATCATTAAGAACATAACAAGCTTAAAAAATTGCGCCCGTGTTTGAATTCATCATTTTAAACATAACGAACTTAGAAATACCTGCCTAAAATTGATTTAGAAATTAATTTCGGGTTGCCCCCGTTTAACTTGGGACTACTATTTGAATACTTTATCCCTTTAACAACGGTAGCGGATCCCCAACCCATAGCACGTGGCCGGTTATACTCACCACATACAATCTGCCTCCATGGCTATGCTTGTGAGAGTCCACATTCATGTTGACCTTGTTGATTCCTGACCCTAAATCACTTGGGAAAGACATGGACGTTTTCCTTAGACCGTTAGTGGATGAGCTTAAGAAATTGTGGCCATAAATGACTTTCCAGCCGATAGTAGTCTATCAGGTTGGTTCGGACAAGGCTACATGGCATGCCCAACTTGCAACCAAGACACTCCTTCAATACGTGTAACTGGTAAATGTGCTTATGTTGGTCATCGCCGGTTCTTAGATGCCAACCATCCTTGGAGAACAAGTCTCGACTTTAATAGGAGACCCGAGACCCTCCGAGACAGTTTAGTCCAGCTAACATAGAAGCTCAACAAGGTCGTTTAATTAATTGTCTACCAGGCAAGCATCCAGCTTTTGGAGGTGGGAGGATAACCCGGTTAGATTTCGAGCTAAACTGGTCCAAACGAGGCATATTTTTTGAGCTTGAGTATTGGTCTTCTCTGTAGCTGAAACATAACTTAGATGTAATGCATATAGAAAAAAATTTGTGCGACAGCTTGCTCGGTACTCATCTAATGAACGATAAGAGCAGAGATACACCAAATGCGCGGTCCGACTTGGAAAAACTAAATATTCGGCCGACACAATGGCTGAAACAACCGGGTGGCAAGTTCTTAAGTCCCCACCCAAAGTACTCATTCAAGTCCGATGATTGAAAACTTTTTTGTTAGTTCATAAAAAATGTTAAACTACCAAATGGGTTTGGATCTAATATCAGTAAGAGTGTAACAGATAACAAGGCTAACATTACCGGGATGAAATCTCATGACTGTCATATCCTCATGCAACGTTTGATACCGATTGGGGTTAGTGGGCTTTTGACCAAAGATACATCTACACCGATAGTAGACCTTTGTATATGCTTTAGCAACTTTGCTCTAGAACACTATTGGTGGATGATATGAAGAAAGCAAAGGATGACATTCTTACCATCTTATGCAAGTTAGAGATGATCTATCCACCTGCGTTTTTTGACATTATGGTTCATTTACTTGTGCATTTACCTGATGAAGCAATTGCGGGAGGTCCAGTAGCTTTTAGATGGATGTATCCATTTGAAAGGTACATGAAAAAACTAAAGAACTATGTAAGAAACCCGGCAAGGCCAGAAGGTTGTATAGCTGAAGCTTATAATGTACCTTCAAGATGTTCAGACTAAGTTCAATCGCCCAGATAGAAATGAGGATTTCGTTGTTGAAAATAGAAAGTTATGGGTGTTTGAGTCTAAATGTCGTCATGTTGGCGCAACAAAGAACAAAAATCTATCAATCATCGAAAAAAGCAAGATGGAATGGTTTGTCCTTGAAAACTGCGCAGAAATCAGGGAGTACATGAAGTGAGTGTTTCTATCTTTAACTTTTCATAATCTGTTAATTAGTATTTTTCATTCCTTTCTTATATTTGTGATCAATGTTGTGAATTCAAACATACACATCCCCAAGATGATCTTAAAACCAAATTTCTGGGATGGTTTCTCCATAAGGTATAATACATATATAAAACGCATTACTCTATACTAGCTAGGTAATACATATATAACAAACATTATTACTCCATATTTGTTAGGTCCATTCGACGAAAACATAAAATTCTCCAGAATCCCACCCATAGTTATATGCTCTTTCAATTTGTGCGAAAATGACTGCTTATACTTACACTGCTTGCATAGTCAACGGTGTTAGGTTTAAGAGACTTGAACATGATGCAAAATGCGCAACGCAAAACTCTGGGGTGGAGGTGGTTGGAGAGAATGGTGTGAAATTTTATGGCCAATTAGAAGAAATTATTGAGTAACTCAATAATTTCGGTGCAAGTGGTTTGATACTCGAAGGGGTGTAAACCATGACAATAATTGTCACACCCCGATTTTCGGTATAGTGGAAGCGTCCGAGATGTGGCCAAAGCGGTAATCATTGCATTCAACCAAGTAAACAACACATGTAGACCATATCCAAATGTACAAACATACATTTATATAAGATAACATTACAACCAAAAGTTCGTCCGAAACGTACTACACTTTGACAACATTATTCAAAACACAAGTTTCAAGTACACGATTACAAACATAAAGACCAAACACTGGATGACATCAAACCATTTGACTTCCTAATTCCACGGACATGTTTTTCCCAAAGGTCGCCCACTAGTTTCCTGTAATACATGTTAGTTCTGTAAACGCCATAAAAAGTTGGTGAATTCATGTTATTAGTTTTTCGTATCAAATGAATCTTTAAAACATTTGAAATAGTAAATTCATTTTGTATAGCATAATGAAACTTGCGCGATCATTAGTGTTTTCCACGGACACTAATCTGTATGCAAAAATAGGAGGCAACCAAACCTTGATGATTTATTTGTGTCAGCGACACTAGTTTTAGACATAAAAGCACTCTTCTTTTGTTCAGAGTGGGGCTCGTCAAAACCGAATAGATCTATCCCTTGGTTCCTCGGTACTTGATTTTTCATTAATGGGCCCTTTATTTAAAAACCTATTCGCATGTGATCTAAATATTTTCATTTTCCAGCTATACAAATCATAACATGTATACATCCCCGAGCGTTTAAAACTATAAAAACGTTTAAATAAAAAGGGGAAAACATGAACTCACAGATTTGCGTTCCATGCAAATCTCTATTCGATTTCTGGTTCTTTGTTTGTTTCTCGACCTACAAGTGTTCTAATCTCATTAGACACTTAGGTTTATGTTTGTCTTTCATACAAGTATCTCATCTTAAATTTCGTTTTTGTTTCTTGTATTCATTTGCTTTCTTTATTTGTGTATGCATATATATCTTTCATATATATATTTTATATCATTTAAGTTTTAATGGGCCTATCCCATGAGTTAGATATGAAAGTCCAATTCAAATGTTTAGTACATATGGGCCTAGCCCAATTGACTTTGTATGTGTGGGCCTAGCCCATTTCATTTAACTAGTGTGGGCCTAGCCCAATTCATTTTGATTAGTGTGGACCTAGCCCAAGTAAATTTGTTTAAAGTGGATCAAGCCCAATTAGTTTGTAAGAGTGGGCCTAGCCATATTAATTATGTAAGGGTGGGCCTAGCCCAAAAATAGTTTACAAAAGTGGGCTTAGCCTAATGTGTTCTTATAAGAGTGGGCTTAGCCCAAAAATAGTTTGTAAAATGTGGGCTTGTCCATATGGGTTTACAAATGTGGGCTTTAGTAAAATTTAACTTAAAAAGATAGGTTAGCCCAATTTAGTTTTAAAAGATAAGTTAGCCCATATGGTTATTTAATTTGGGTTGATCCATATTTTTATTACTTACTAGTAATAATAATAATAACTTATAACAATTTAGTTTATAAAACTAATAAATATTTTGAATAAGTAACTTTTATAAATTCTAGTAAAAATAAAGTGAGTATCGGTTCGTTTGTTTGTTTTCGATCTTTTCCTTCGTGTCGTTTTGGTTCATTCGCGTTGACCGATTCATTCGTACCGTATGTCTCGTTTATGTTGTCTATTTCATCCGTGTCATATATTTTATTTTTGTCCAAAATGTCCAAAGTGTCCGAATTGTCCGATTTGTTTGTTTATGTCCAAGGATGGACAATTCCATTTTTATAGTTTTCGTTTTTCAAGTATTAACATATATTTTTGTACTTTGGTGTGTTTATATATTTTTGTATTTATTCCTATTTGGTTTAAATACACAATATACACACAAAATATAAGTATTACACTTTCTTACCCAAAAAACCGTTTAGTCATATTTAAAAATCTTAAGTTGTTTCTAGTCACCGAATCTTCCGTTTAACAAACTTTGATCATAATAAATTTTATAAAAGTTTTGCCATAGTTTCCCCTAAACTGTGGACTTTCCCATGGGTTATATAAACATGTATTTAAACCATCTTTCAACTTAAATCATCATCAAGTATCAAGGATCATCCTAACTTGACAACAAAATGTCATGAACTAGTTGTAGCTTTAAACTTTCCTATAAAGGAAAATTTATTTATGATTTTTACCAAAAATTTGTAGATCATTATTTTATATAAAGACCCATACTTTAGGTGACTAATGAAATCATTTTATGTAGGAATGTGTGTTCATAACACTTCCAAGAACAAGTTCATATTCATGATCTTTCCAAAAATGGAAACTTTAATTACACATTTCAACAAAATTTCTAGTTCATGAGTTTTAAATAATAATCAATGTTTTGTATGATGCATGTGACCATTTTAAGTACAAAAATTCATGTTCATAACATTTTGTTGGTGAATCTTGCTAGATCTAAACATGCATGTATTTAGATCACATTTTTATTCATGAAGATGCAAGATTCAGGTCTACTATTATATGACTACTTCAAGTTCATCAAAAATCATCAAGAGGTTTCCTGATCATAATAATGATCTTAGTTTTATTAGTGTTTTCAAGTGGGTTTTTAAAGTATGATTTAAGATGAACTCGTACATTGTGTTTAATCAAAAAGCATAAGAATGTAGGTGCTAGTTTTGGTTCTTACTTGTTTGCTACGTATGAACAAGATGAAGATATAAAGAAGGTGTGATGATCCAAGAGCTCCAAGTGCTACCAAAATGCTTTAAGTGTATCTCCAAGTCTCACAAATGCCTTGTATCATCCATTAACCTCCATGGTTATATGAATGTCTTGAGTTTTAAGCTTGAAAAAGATGAAGGTGGGAGTGTTTGGTTTGGCCGAATTCTAGAGAGAGGAGAAGAGGAGATGAAAAGTTTTTGAGTTGTGTTGGAATTGTTAATGAGGTGGAGTGTTTAGGGGATTTGTCTTAATCATGTTCTTACACCTCACCATACACTAACCATCTTTACAAATCAACCAACACATCAACCAAGATGAGTAATGGGGGACCCACCCCATAACCGTGAGCAGGGGGGTTAGTTTTTTTTAACTTATAATATATAAACTTCAAGAACTTGGTTGTTTTATATATATTCATTTTTATAAGGTTTGATGATCCAACATTCTAAAGTAAAGTTATAATATGTCAAACTGACTCACAAAAATTATTATTTCATTGTTAAGTTGATAAATTGGGTTCAGGTCTTATACCGGGTTAAATACTGACATTGTGTGTTACTTATATAAATCCATCTATAAAATTGTCTTTGCACTATTTTTATTGTCCAAATTATTAATCCAACACTCCGGACTAATAAATTTATTATTTCGGTCACAGTTCCTGTACCGACTTTGTTGTTAGGCAGTTTGCTGAACTCGTTGTGCAACTTACACAATAAGATTTATATAAGGGTTTTGGTGTCGTATTTAATACCCGTTATATTATTCATAATAAATAATATTTATTTTTGGGTTTTCGGATAGTTATTGTTTTGTTCTGCGGAATGTTGTACACTTCCGCAGGATTACTACATTTTTCTGCGGACTTGGACAAAATGGTGCTTAAATGGAATTTTCTAAATAGTATAAGGCACATGTTATTTTTAGATGAAGTTTTTATGGAATATTTGTGCAGACATGTCTTTATGTCTTGTTTTCATCATGCAAGACTGTACCGCGTGTGAGTGTCCAAGGAGTCGGTTCTCTCTAAGATGAAGAAGAACGTGGTTCAAATAGATCAATACTCAGATGCGGAATCCCTAAGCATTGTCTGAGAGTAATCAACAACGAAGTCAATGATAAACATGTCCAATCTCATTCACTGATATGAAAGTACAAAGATCCTGATGACAACTGGACAGAGCTTCGCTACACAAACTGGCAAAAGTTTCTAAACTATGACCCCTACACATCTATTTATAGGCGTCATGGGAGAGGCGATGTCATCCGGTCGGAGGGTCATCCGATCGGATGGCCATCCGTCCGGATGACCCATGTCATCCAACCAGATGTGTTTAACATATAACGGACCGTCTCCCGTTTCGTCTAGATACAAAGTAACATACATACACAAATGTACAACGACACATACATGAAAAAATACATAGACTCGATACAGACGGAAGCTACAAACATAATGCACTAACAGACTCCCCCTTGGATGTAGCTGTAGTCTTCCTTCCTGCATAATCTTTATTGAGTCTTCCTGCTGCGCCTGTTAGCTCTGGCCTTTTCTCTCCGTTTCTCTGCCTTCTCGGCTAACATTTTTCGCCTTAGAGGCCTTCCGATCTCATTCCAGTACTTCCCATACTCTGGATCTCCATCTCTTTTCCTATCCCATCTTGGTATTTTGTTCTCCTCAGACTCTATTGGCATTTCATCAGTTGGAGGAGGTCTTTCGAACTTTCTGCGCCCAAGAACCGCTGCTGTTTCCCTTATCTTCTTGAACTTCTCACTTCTCTTCTCCTTTTTCAAGAATTCTTCTAATTAATGTCTCTAAACTTTGTTTCCCAATACCTCCATGAGTTTATATCTTTAGCAAAGCATAAGTTCACCATCTTTTGATATTGCTGCGTTTGAGCTCTATCTAGGAAATCATAAACAATCTCGTTGAAGAATAAGCAGTTGATATCCTTCTTCAAGCAGTTAACCAACCACATAGGATCTAACATGTTTATGCGCCTTGTTTCTCCGGTTTTCTTATCATATAACGATATAACTGCTTCTGCCGTGCTCTGGTTGTATAACCATCCTTGAAAATCTTCGTGAAAGTCTTGTTCTATTGCACGCAGTGGCATGTTCTTCAAACATCTCGGAGGCTT